>JAVJIX010000012.1:3930000-4530000 GCA_036785185.1 Paratrypauchen microcephalus | reverse complement strand
TCTCGCTCTCATTATGCGGGCTGTTAATAACCGCTAATTAACTTTGCTTACGCGCGCCTTAAAAGCCTCCCTCCCTTCCCCGGTGCACCCTCACTCCTTCCTCCTCTTTTCCTTCTTTTCCTGCTTGGCCTCTTGAGCAGAGCAATTATGTCAGAAGATGCACGAGGATGGACGAGTTGTCTTTGGTGTAACAAGGCCACAAACCCACAGTGAGGGAAACAGTGTGATTTATTAATGCGGATCTTCATCTGGCATCAACCAAAATACATGGTCTGTCCATTCTGTAGCCTATTTAAGGTTTTCCCTAAACGTAGAAACTATTCACAAATACTGCTCATTTACTGCTGTAATGTGACAGATTAACAACAATTAGACACAGTTTACTTCATAATACTGTACATCGTTTAGCTCTTTGAACGATTTTGTCCAGAAGATGGCGCCATTTGAACGACACGCACAGCGATGCCAACACTTGGTTTGGAACTTTGACTTCTGTGGCCTTTAATGAGATGGACGTGACACGTTAAAACACCTGTAGTTGAATACTTGAGTGATGTCATGGCAATATAAGTACGCTAAAGTGAAAATAAATTCTTAAACTTGAAATATTGCGATTTAAAGTAAAAGTCCAATTAGGTCATCTGGTCAAACTATACACGTTTAACATAGCCTATATATTCCGTATACTGTATTATGTTATAGCCTATTGTTATAACGTGGAGTGAGCTGGTAAGATGCAGGGCCCTCTGTAGCTGTCATCTTTTCACCTGCTCGTCAAACAGACAGAAAATTGAAAATTGCACACAGTCTATTTCTCAACTCCATCCCCCTCCCTCTGGCTAATGTATGCGTGTAATTAGTGCATTTAAACAAAGCGCGGATGTCCTGCTGGCTGAAATGGCGGCTGACATCTCTTTTTCCACAGGGTTAATAACAGTGTGCGGATAAATGAATCAAATTGTGGCCCCCAAATTACAGAGCGACTCTAAATACCCGTCTGTATTACGCACGTCTGTTTGTGACCGCGTAGGAAAAGACATAACATTTTATATTGTTATTACACTCATTGCATTGATTTGTGCGCAAATAAACAAGCTTCAAAGTTTGTGACACCAGAAAAGTTGGGTTAAATCTGACACCAAAACTGCGCTGTTTATTAATACTTGCTGATAAATTATACAGGCCTGGCAATTGTCAATAATAAGTCCAGTCCTTTTTAATGAGGCCATGGTACGTCTATTTACGCACACGGCTATGCTTTTTGTGCCCAGATAAATTACTTTCATATTGCATTTCTCTTCATAAAATGGACATAAACAATCACTTAAAACACAAAATAAAAAAATATATACTTTTTTATTGTGATATTTTGGGTAGCTGCTATTCTTCAGACAGATAGATAACTGAGAGGAAGGCGAAGAGAGAGAGAGCGAGAGTAAATTGCAGCTCGCTGAAGTTTTTGGATTGAATTCTGAAAATGATCCATTTAACAGTGATGGGCTCTGAGGCGAGGATAGGGGTCATGCCATTCACAGCAGGTTAAATAGACTTTCATTTAAAATTACATTCTCGATCCATCTCTCTCCCCCTGCTCTCTCTCTTGAGCACGGAGTCCCCTGCGTGGTATCCCGTCTCCCCGTGCGCCACCCTCACTTTTTAAGTCAATCCACAACTCCAGCTGAGCGAACCCAATTGAGCTAGAGAGCAAGAGAGACCGGCAGAAAGAAAGACAAGATAACTAACAAGAGTCTGCTTTTAACGGCTTTCATTCACAAAATTCAAGATTAATCATGTTGAAATTATTACTAAAACAATATTGCATTAAACGCAGTTACATAGAAGTGACAATCTTGCTCCCTGTATTGATATTTCTGGTTGTGGTTGTGATTTCAGCCCTGCATCTTTGCAGGTGCAGCGTAAGGTCGAAGCCAAACTCTGTGACAGATCTGGCACAAGGATTTAGAGTATAGAACATAAGTCATTTTAAAGTCACAAATCCACATAAAAATATTATTTTAACCCAGTGAAACTAGGCTATTGTATGGCTTTTTTTGTTTGTTTGTTTGTTTTGTTTTGTTTTTATCCAAGAATTTATTCAAGATTCAAGATTGTTTATTTGTCATATGCAGGATCAACACAAGGTCAACAATGCAATGAAATGCTTAGGATCAGAAGAACCGTTGACTTGCTAAGATAGTCAAGAAGTACTAATAGCATGCAATAATAGTAAAAAAAAAGTGCAGGGGCAAAGGTAAACAATATAAAAAAATATGTTATAAACATATATTGAACATATAAATAACAATAATGGCCTACATTTTGTTCACCTGGTTACCCAGCGCCTATAACTGCTAAATGAATATTAAAAATATATTATATGCTATAGTTATATCGTTTACAAATGCATCATAAACCCAGGCTACTGTTTTATATAGGCCTATCTAAAAACTATTTTTTCTTTATTTATTAAAACAAATATTAAAGATAGCCTTATAGCTGGAGGATAAATAAAATTGACTTATATAAGGTCAAGTATAGTTTCTTTATTATTATTTTTGGATTATAAACCTAAATGAATGAATGTGAACGTGAGTGTTTCTGTGCGTAAAATTCACGAGTTCAGTCCGGGAAAACTCCATGTCAGGTTTTGCTCTCCTACCCCCAAATTAACTTTAAACGCCAAAATATATAAAGGAGCTGTACGCTGTCTGCTGCCATACACATGTACGAGCCAATCAGGCGCGCACCAGCGACTTCCACGTATACGAGGCGCACGGAGAGACGCGGCTGGCACATCTCCGCACTGCGCAGCCAAACCGCTGTCTGTCATCAGAGCTGCGAACGGCGACAGAGCAGAGACAGACGGAGCAGAGGGAGGAGTGACCAGCCCCGGCGCGCTCTGACACGGCCGTAAACTCAAACACACGAGAAGTAACGCACCGGACACCGGGCGTGCGCGCGAGAGGGAGAGCGGGAGAGACGGTCAAGGAACAGGACAAACCACGGGAGTCGACATGAGCGGTCAGTTTGAAGAAGACATCCACGACCGAAGCGAGAGGAAGAACAGCAAATCCCCCACGCTGCTCTCTTCCTACTGCATAGACAGTATCCTGGGCCGGCGCAGCCCCTGTAAGGTCAGGCTTATAGGGGCACAAAGTTTGGGTTTGCCCGGGAGAGGAGAGCTGGACAAAACCTCGGACGGTAGGTTACAATTCTGACCTGCAAGTTGCTTTTTATTTTATGGGCTTATATTAATGCTTTTACAACTGCCTGTGCTACATTGTGACATTGTTTAGACAGCTAATGATACAAATACACATTGTTTAGACAGTTAATGATATAAATAAATGAGTAATCCTAAAAGCACTGCGCTGATGTCTCTTTTTCTTCATTTTACGCGTCTCCCAGGGCCAATGAAAGACCCCCTCTCTCTGAGCGCAGACATGCACCTGCCTCCCAAACTCCGGCGGCTCTACGGTCCTGGAGGGAAGTATCTACACGAGCACACTGAAAAGCTGGAGAGGGAGAGGTTACTCTTGGAACAAGCCAGCGACAACCTCAAAATCACCCAGGCGCCACAGGTGAGCATCAGTCGCAGCAAGTCCTACCGGGAGAACGCATCTCTGACCCGGGGAGAAGGCGACCAGAGCCCCGGTGAGGGGTCAGAGGACGGTAGTCTGGGACTGGTGGAGCTTGGCCCGCTGAAGTTTGAGGAGGACACCGGGAAGGAGGAGGAGAGCTGCGGGGACGCGTCAGTCTTGTCGCCGAAAGACGAAGAGAGGGAAAGCTTGAACGCCGGAGACGGAGACGTGAGAGACGGCGAGGACAGCGTGTGTCTGTCCGCGGGCAGTGACTCGGAAGAAGGGATGCTCAAACGGAAGCAGAGAAGATATAGGACTACGTTCACGAGCTATCAGCTGGAGGAGCTGGAGAGGGCTTTCCAAAAGACGCACTACCCGGACGTTTTCACGAGGTGAGAAAATTAAAGCTCTGTTTATAAATGTATTTTTGTCTGCATTTGTATTTATTTGCAATTTAATGCTACAGGTTGTAGAGTTTAGATTTGCATTACAAAACCAACCAAGATTGCGCTAAATAGTGGTCTGTTTATACCCACATATTCTGACATTATGGCACATCCCTAAAATATAAATTGATCTATTTAATATACTTATAAATAATGTGTGCCCAAAAATGATAATTTATGTATAAATTCATGTTAAAATTCGTTCTGGGCATTCAAACCGGAAAATTTTGATTTCAATATTTACCATACCCCGCAAAAAAACAACAAAAAAAAACTATTCGGCCATTATTTAATTAATACTTTATTTCAGAGACATAAAATATTATAAAATGACCAAATATTTTGCAATATCTTTTTCCCACAAAGGCTAAAAATAATAGCCTAGTATTCATTTTAATAATACATAATAATAAATGAAGTTCACACGGGTGTAAAAGAAGAGTGTACGGCTCACAGCTCATAAAACACACAAACACCAGACCCGTGCCTCCGTACGTGAGCACAATGGGCCTAAGCGTGAACAAGGTGACGTTTTGTTCCCGTAGGTGCACCAGACAACGCCATTATTCTCACGAGGAATAATTAAATGTTGCGGATTGGGTTACCTGCTGGACATGATACTGAAAGGTGAAATCCTTGGGCCTCACCGTAAACCCTGGGGCAGGTGCTTTCCTCGCTTACATCGACATAAGATGTATGCACTTTACGCACGCTTACGCACAACGGCAAAAGACGCGTAGCAAAAAAACAACAACATTTATTTACTTCGCATTTTCAGAAGCCTGCCCCCTCGATCATAAAAAGCAATTTGTCAAGGAAAAATATACATTTTTACACTGAGATTATTCAAATCTTCCAATCGATTTGCTTTAAGGTCTAATTTTCACTATACAAGCCCATCTTGCGGCTGAACGGAGCGTCAATTGCTTTGTGGCAGGCTAGTTTAGATGTTATTATTTCACCCATTATGTTGTTACAGTGACAGGCCTGGGCTAAGGAAAATCTAACAATCACTAGGCCTATTTCTGCCCATCTGTGACAGGGAAAATAGAATATGGCCATGGCGTCTTTCTGCAGTTCATGCCAGGGTGAAAAAAATCAAGCTTATTTTGGTCGTCTATTGTTGACAGTGAACAACAGGTGGGGACAAAACAGCAATTCTGCCCTGCTTCCAAACGCTGGCCTGTAACCTTGAATCTCTTCTGTCTGTCTCCTCTTGCTTATTCTCTCTTTTTTTGTCTGCTTTTCAGAGAAGAGCTTGCGATGCGCTTGGATCTCACCGAGGCCCGCGTTCAGGTAAGTCCAGTTGCACCTTTATATCTACTTAGGACTTGTAAAGCGCGCATCCTGTCGCCTAATGTTTTATATTGCCTTTAAAACGCACGGTGCGCAGTAATAACCGGTAATATGTGTCACTGATTGGCGATCACCGATTAAGGGGCAGTAATTTATTACGACAGAAACGTGTTAAATGGGGAGGTCTTTCCTGTTATTGGATGTTATTACGCGCGTTTTAGTGGCAATTAAGGCGACGCTGGCAATTCATAAAAAGCTCACTTAGCGCAGGAGCAAACACAGTATATTCCTGAGATGATGTGCTGTTTGGATTCCCATCACGGGACGCGAAAAGGAAAAGGATGGAGAGATTGCAGAGGGAGAGAGAGAGAGAGAGAGAGAGAGAGGGGAGTGCTAATGCTATTTGATTTCCCATTATGTGATTGCAATAGACCTGCATTGATCCGATGCTTTGCACTTGGGAGCGAATGAGAGCCCATTAAACGTGTTTGCCCCCCCCCCCCCCCCTTCCCCATCCCTGCCATCACCTCTCCCTCCCTCCTCTTTCCTCCTCATCTCCATCCTCCCCTCTCTCCTCCTTTTTTCCTTTCCTTCTTGCACTCAAAGCGTGGCTCGCATGTCGAAAGGCCGGGCTCATAACCAGAGAGACAGTTCAAACACGGTAAAACAACAGATGTCTCTTTAGGGGCCGTAGGTGAACAAATCACTTAACGGGCGCCATCAGGAGGTGATAAAAACTCATAAATTCCCCAGGGGCTGTGTAATGCTAAACAGCCCTCCGGGAATAATGCGCGCATGTGTGTACTGTCCCTGTCGCTCAAGCCTCGCCGTTCACTCACTTTGGCCCATGTTGACATTTTCCTCATTGTGCAAACTGGCCAACAGTGGATGCGTGGGAAAGTTAAATAGTCTCGTCTTGTACTTACATCTCTTAAGAATTTAATTTAAAGCGCATTAATTGCCATTGGAGCGAGTTCAGTGGTAATTTTGGGGGATCTTTTGTTAACACCGCTCTTAATTATCTCTCCCCACTCTGAAGCTTGACTGCGGGACAGGCTTTAATTAGTCAGAAAGTAGATTTAGTGAGGAACAGTGAGCGGCGGGGTTTACTGTGCGTGTAATTACCGTTGACTTTACGCCTATTGGACACCACCTGAACTAGACAACTATTTTGGCACAACACTCACTCGTTTGGGGTGAATTGGAAAGAAACTTCTCAGTCATCAACTTTCAATCTATAATCTTTCAGCATCGCCTGTTGAGACATTTGGGAGCTGTAGCACAAAGACCAAAGAACCATTTTCAGAAAGTTTTGTATACGTAAATTATGAATCTATGATCCAAACCCCTTTAGCACAAACTTTTCTATATCCTAAGCAAACATGGGTATTGATGATAGTTCTTTTTTTAAATTTTTTTATTTGGAAGAGGTCATTTGTGTCATCAGGGCTAGATACACAGTGGCGTCCAATGATTTTGTTCAAACTAACTCAAATTTCCCTGTCAACTGAAGACATTTGGTTGTGTTTTGATGAATGATTCATTGTTTCCTGTCTTCTTTCTTTCAGGTGTGGTTTCAGAACCGCAGGGCTAAGTGGAGGAAGCGTGAGAAGGCAGGTGTGCAGGCCCACCCCTCAGGTCTCCCCTTCCCTGGGCCTTTGGCAGCTGGACACCCCCTGAGCCACTACCTGGAGGGCGGACCCTTCCCTCCTCACCCCCACCCCGCCTTGGAGTCTGCCTGGACGGCTGCTGCTGCTGCGGCCGCCGCCTTCCCCGGACTGGCCCCTCCACCACATAACGGCGCTGCTCCGCCCCTCGCCACACCGCTGGGCCTGGGTACGTTCTTGGGGACAGCTGCCATGTTTCGCCATCCTGCCTTCATCGGCCCCACATTTGGAAGGTAAATCTGAGAAACATGATCAATTATAATATTCGTTTGATTTGAGAATGTGATAATGTTCTGTCACATGGGCTAACCAGTATTCTTTAACCAATCATTTGAAGAAATATCCACTTTTGTCCAGTTGACAGAAGTACATTTTCTTTTGCTATGGAACCTACCTGATTGAGGGATTACACAGATAAATATCCACAAGCCAAAAATCTACAAATTAAAACAATTATACACTAAAATAAGTGTAAAGGCAGTCATTTCGCACACTCCCATTAAATGAATACTACATATTAGGACTGCTATGATGATGTCTTCTGAAACCCAATAAGATATTGTATCCCCATTGTCAAGCCTTCACAAAGGGAAACAGAATTGCTCCTTAAGCAACTACTGGAATAAATTGTACTACAATGAGCAATCGTCTCATGTCTGACAAATGTGTGATATTGTTAATGATTCACAGTGGTGTATAATCACTCTGTCAGATGCCCTAATAAATTAACCAAAGCTGTGATCTTAAAGGGAAGCTGTGAGGAGCGATGTCACTGCAAACTGCACGCCACAATTAGCTCCTCATTTGATACTTATGTTGTACTACATTACACTGTGTTATTAACCTCGATTTGCTTTTCACAAATTAGAACAATAATGCAAAGATACAGGAACCACCTACTGTGTGTCTCAGGTTTTTGAAATGTGATAAAGTAGCTTGAAGTATAATTTGAAAACAAGACCAACACAAATATAGAGTTAGAAAGTCTCCAGCATTGGAAAACAAAACATGTTCAGTAATTTTTTAAAATAAATTAATGATAAAGAACCCATGGATGTGTGATTGTATTTTATATTTCTACTTTTAACACGAAATGATGAATATAGTGTTGTGAATATCAATGTTATTCAGGGCATAATTGCAGACTTTTCTTTTTTTTCTTTAAACCTATTTTAGGTTTCAACACTTTAATACAGCACAAAGAAACACAGAGCAGTCTGAGCACAAATTGTAGTTTCAGTTTCATTACACAAACATCACCTGGTTAAGTAGTACACTTATTTGGACAAACAGGCAAACCCTGAGCCTGCTTTTGTATTGAACCTGTACCTAATGAGATCATCGGGCAAGTAATCGAGCAGAGGCTGCCACAGATCCATAAATTGCAGACATTTCTAACATTCAGTCTTGTGCTTGTGTCCCAGGCTGTTCTCCAGTATGGGCCCCCTAACCAGTGCTTCCACCGCGGCTGCTCTCCTCCGCCAGCCTGCCCCCCCTGTCGACAGCCCTCCCCACACAGGCCCGGTGCTGCCAGACCCCTCCTCTTCATCCTCCTCCTCTTCCTCGGCTGCAGCTGACCGCCGGGCCTCCAGTATCGCTGCTCTCCGGCTCAAGGCTAAAGAACACTCGGCACAGCTCACCCAGCTCAACATCCTGCCCCCCGGAGCCACAGGGAAGGAGGTGTGCTGAAGTCTCCACCCCAGCCTCAGCCTCCCGTTCTGGGCATGTCCTACTCTGAGACCCCCCTGTCCCCTAAACCTGCCCTCACATTCATACCTCTGGAGGCTGCTGTCCCGTGATGCTCCACTGCCCCGATTACCTCATGTCCCCCAACAAAATAGCACGACCAAATTTGAGAGAGCACTGGCTAAGTGATGTCTGATAAGAACACTTGTCTGATGAACTAACTTTTGAATAAGGAGGCTTCCTATTTATGTCATTCTTTTATCTAACTCACAGTGAAACAAAAGCTCCATGCACACAGATTGAAACATTTTCAGCATTTATGTATTTTAGAAGCAAGGTATGTCATTGCCCATTATTATCATTTTTATTTTTCCTTTTGCCACTTCCTGCCTGTATTCTAGCGCACAGGATAAGGCACTGAACTGGAACAAACTGTACACTACCTTGAACATTCTAATAAATAAAAAAGTAACATTAATTAATAAGCATAATTTTTTTTAATATTTTAAATACAATACAAATGAAAATTTTTCAATCTGTATATAATGGATTTATAAAATTTTCAATCAGGTTTAAATATATATTTTTTATTTATTTTTGTTTTATTTACTTTTCCACCTTTTCCAATTATTTCAGACAGCCACATTCTTTTAAAATTTTGTTGGAATTTGTTTGAATGCATACATTTACCAAACAGATTTGAAAAAAGTAATTTCCAAAACACCAGGACTTAAAATTGTCTAATCTTTATGCATTACTGTGGGCTGAGGAGGTCCCCCATGAACCAAAGGAATAACTGTCCATACCTTCCGTAGCCTTCTCAAGCCTCTCCTCTTGCACATGTCCAAACAGCCAAACTCACCACACACTGTATTCCTTTCAACACCTTATCTCTTTCCTGTATGCATACATATTTCTTTAATTTCAACATGTGTTTTGGTTGAGACTGGCTGTAGAACATGGATGCAAGTAGAGATTTGTCTCTGATGACATGACTGTGTGAGAAAATGTACATATTGTGAAAAGATAGAAGAAAAAAGATGATTTTCAAAACAAGGTTGTGTATATTTAACTAGACCGTGTTTTGATAATTTGCACTCAATGTAGTGTTTAATGAATGACGCCCTTGTCTAGAATTACACTTGTGTTTATGAATTATTATTAGGTTTCTAGATCATTATTTATGTCTATACTTACCCCGAAGGACTGACAGATTTTTCTTAAGTGATTGTAAAATTCCTGGTTTAATCATTTGAATAAATGGACACTGCTTCAATGACTTAAATTTTATCATTTCAAATTGCTTTAGGCCTAAACCAGGAGAAAATGTGAAATAGGCTATAATAGAACTATTAATAAAAGGTGTTATAAAGAAATTGTGTTTTTGTCCTAAATATGATTCCTAGTGCTGTTATGAGCAAAAGTGTTAAAGCTTTAGAAACAGGCTGTATGCTGCTGTGAGGGATAAAGCCAACACGGTGGCGCATTATTCCACCTCAATAAGAAAACATGTATTAGGTCCCAAATGACAAATGTAATCCAGTCGCCCTGCGTGCGTCAATCCTCTTCAGCGGAGTTGACAAAATACTGACCATATATTCATGAACCTAATCCCCAACATGTGAAACGCACGCACAATGGAGAGGGCTTTTCAATGAGATCGCCCACTTTATCTGGGGGGGGACCCGCCACAAAACTTCCTTCAAGGCCCTTTAAAGGCGCTAAATTGGTCTTAACATCTGTAATGCCATGTCGATGGACGCGGTGCGCTTTTGTCATTAATGAGGTAACAAACCACTTCATCAAAAACGCCTTTCACACACGCACCTCGTCCAGTTAATTCTCCCAAATCTCCTTTTTTTTCCATTGGACCACAGCGGAGAGACGCGCGGGACCACTGCAGTAATCAATGGTATTTCTTGTCCCGTTTGACCCATCTTTGAGCCCGGGCAAATCGCGTGAAATTACTCCGAGGATTAATTTAGTCTCCCTTCTTAAGTGAGTGCTTTTGTGCGCAACCCTGCCCCTCCATATTAGGCTTGGCATTACAGATCATTATTGTCTATACACCTGTTAATCACAAGTTTGACCAAATGATGAATGAAAATTTGTTTTTTTTTTGGAATAGTTTGAATTCAGCCTTGCGCCATGGCGAATAAAACTGAAAAAAGATGTTACGCATAACCATAACCCCACGTTGTTTTTATTCTGTAGAGCAGTGAAGCGAAAGTACTTTACTTTTATAGGGGTTTGATGAGATTGCTGGAGGGAGTTTTTAATCTTATTGTGAATATAACTAATGAATAGCAAACCAATTTGTCCCTAATATCCAGGGAATGCTGGGAGGCGAATGACCCGCTGTGAGCCGGGCTTTAAACTTTCTCTGAGGCGCAAAAAGGCGAGAAAATTGAAATTCAGTGGCTGAGTGAACCCATAAAGTCACACTTGTTGGATGTGTGCGCCTTTTCATTCAGCACGTCCCAGACCCGAGGTGAAAGAGGTGAAAGGTGCATATGCGCAATGTTGGCGCACACTGCCCAATACGCAAATTTGGCACCATTTAAAAGCTGCACAGGCGCCGTTTTGTAACACAGTGTACTGGTGCACTGGGTTCCACAATACCGTCTCCTCGCAGGTTAACGCAGGTGTAATGTTCTCCCAATGGCACCATTTTCATCATGACCATCGCTTCGCCTTTCCAAGTCCAGCTGTGTCCAGGACGTGATTTGGCCCGTGATTTGGCTTCACCGGGGCCTCGTTTCTCAGCGCGTCCCGCCGCCTGAGAGAATAGGCCCAATCACTCCACGCAGCCGCCTGGATCAGCGCTCACTCAGGCCCCGGGAGTGAGACGCTCTAAAAGGCGCTTTGATGATGAACACCCCGAGCCTCGCCGCTCCCCTCCGGGCGCGCCATTATTGAATAGCGGGGCCACGGCTCCGCGCTCCCCTCTCCGCTCGCCCCTTAATTCCTCCGTCTCTCTTGCTCTCATCCAATTAGCTCAGTGTATTAAGCGGTTTATCGTCTCATAACCGCCCATTCAGCTCCAACAAGGGAGACACTTTGCAATAGGACCGGCTCTCCTTTTGACACCCCTTTTTTCTGGTGCTTGTATGGTACACCTCCCTATGAATAACAGCCACAGAATAGGCGACTAATTCCCTCATCAAAGCCTACCTTGTCCATTGCTGGTCAAAACGACGAGCAATAAAGCTTAACACGAGCAAATAAAAGCGTCGTGTACGACCTTATTAGCTTAGCAGAGTCGAATTAATTCCCATTTGACTGGTCCAAGGCGAGAGGACAAAACTAGGCACTTACTTGAAAACAGCGCACCATTAAAGCCCCACTGATTAATTCTGACAAACAAATTGATGCAAAGAGTAAGATGGAGCCTTGCACTGTTGATATGATTTAATAAATATGTAAAGTTAGAAGCAATAAAGGAGTAAATGGCTGTGGCTCTCACGCAGCGCGCTCTATCCATCGCGGTGCAAGTGTTCAGCCCACTTAAGGTTGCTTTCACAAGTTACAGTGGTTTTCAAGTGATTTGCGAGGCGTGCGGTGTTTATGGAAATGCACACGACAGGAACGAGTAAAAATCCCCCACTGTATTAACAAAAAGGAGAAAACGCGTAGAGCTTTTGTACTTGGCTGCACGCTGCTACATCATACATTAAGACCATTTCACTGTATCACGTGGTCACAAAATGCAATCATCATTGTTATGCAATCTGACTACAATGATGTGCGCTTCTAACACATTATAGCCCAATTTATTGGATTTGTGACCACCAAAATAATGACAACCTACAAGAATATCATTTGCAATAAATGAATACAGGCAGCAGGATATGCCTGGGTTAAAGATTCAATTCCAGATGTATAGTTGGGCCTTTAAAAAAACAACACAATGCAAAACTATAACCCAATCCACAACCACCAGTTGCCAGTTTGTTTGATGATTGGGCGATAGGGCCTGCAAAGAATAAAAGTATGAAAGGGCATTCTGCAGCTATAGGGTTGAACATTAAAACCAAAATTCAATACATAAAACACAAAATTATGATAAATTATGGTTTTACTCTAACATTCTAAAATGTCCTTTGGGAAACTAAAATATCTACTTATCACCTATATGATGTTTAGGTCAATTGTGATGATTATAAGGTTTAAAGTGTATTTAAGCTTAGGCTTAAGCCTTTATTGGTCTCACACACAATGACACACAGTGACACACGGGAGAAATTTGACTTCTGCATTTGACCCATCCTTTTCAGGAGCAGTGAGCAGCCATCTTTTTCGGCGCCCGGGGGGCAGTACCGTGAAGGGTCTTGCCCAAGGACCCACACTGGTTAGCTCATTGCCCGGGGGGGGGGGGGTATAAGGTATAAGGTGCAATTCCAAACCAAAATACAAGCACACAAATTTAACAATCAGCATTTTATTTAGCATCAAAATGTTGTCATCAAAATACCAGTATCAAATATTTCATTGCAAAAACACAATAAATCATCCAGAGTTACAAAAGACACAAATAATAATTGTTTAAAAGACAAATATGAAAAACGGTTAAACAGACAAGATCAGATGTTTGACACAATAGCTTTACTTTAGTGCGCGTGGTCCCTTCCCAGCATCCTCCTCTCCACTCTCACACCATGCACACTGGGGATGAATGGCGGTAATCAGGACAAGTGTCCCATTCGCCACGGGCATTGGCTTGGTCTTAGTTGCCTTGGTCACTATCATTGCCTAATTAGTGGCCTTTTGGAGTACACTGGCTGCTAGCAACAATAAGTCATTTTTACCCATAGACACACATGCGCACAATAGCTTGGACCATTTAGGTGTGATTGCTGCTCCCCCTCCTTACTATAGCAAGTGATGGGGTCAAGTCAAGAGTTTGCAGGCGGTGTCTATGTCAAAAGGGTGGATGATTGTGATTGGATTTGAAGTCCTATACCAAAGCCATTATGTATAGGGCAGTTGGTTGGAGAGGTTCAGGGGTCAAACGCCTAAAATGACCCTAAAATAGGAGACAAAGCAGGTGCAATCTGATAAAATGCCTCAGCGATTGGTCTCTGATGTGGTGGTATATTATGTTGTGGGTTTATTTGAGGGAAGAGAAGGCCTGGAAGAGTTTAGCCAAGTTGATCTCAGAGTAGCCGCTGATGGCCAAGGCCTTGTCTGGGACTTCTTTAACCTTTCGATACACTTCTTTCTCTCTGCTGAAGTTTTTGAGACGAGCTAAAAAAAAAAAAAAAAAAAGAATCAGAATCAGAATTATTAAATGAGACGTATTATGCAAAATCAACTTTTCACCAAGATTTTACCCATGTAACCGTGACCCTGACCAGAGCCTACTCAAAACTGTATTCATAATTGTAATCCTCCGGCCACTTCTATATTCTTAACTATACAGACTCCGGTTCATCCATATTGAGTTAAGCATATCTCTTTGTCATTTTTAACAATTTAAACACGCTGTTTAATCGGGGTAAGCAAAAATATCCTAATATTAAATTATGTGATACAGTATCGTTACTGTGGGCTGCTGTATTGCTATAGCTTATAGCGATTTTTTGTACCAACCCTACAATTTGTTGCTTATTTAGTGGGTGGAAACTTGTTTATGCAATGCACTTGATATATTGACAGTTTTGATGAGTAAAATAGATGTATTTCATATCAACTCTGTACAAGTAGTGGTTTAACAAAGAAATATTGCTATTATAAAAGGTATTTGGCTCTTAAAAAACATCAATGTATCACAGAGTATCATGTGAAATATATTGATTATCGCATGTATCGCTATATCGTAATAATATTATATCGTGAGCCATGTATAAAGTATTATAATTCCCAACCCTACTGCTTAATATTGCAAAATGGAACTATAGAGATGTGAGTTCTGTCAGTTGTGTCGTTTTTAGATTACTGTAATATTGCGATATACAATGAACAACATGTAAAAACATAATCTACATGTGTTATAGTTTGATACCAACTCAAAACCAGTAAAAACACATCCTTAAAGGAGAATTAACGTTTTTTACAATCTGAGCCTTATTTCGGTAATAAAACAAGTTGTTTCACTCACCCATAGCACTTTGGTGTCATATGGAGCACTTCCAGAGATGTTTTAGATTATGGGGCATTATGTTTGCGGTCTCCAAATAACACAAACTTTAGCACTTTTCAAATCATAGAAGCTCGATGTCTTAGTCTACACTTTCGTTTGAGTCAAAAGTGGCCTGTAATCAGAGATTTATCCATAGTTTCGAGTAGATGAGGACGCCAGTGCGCATGTGCGGAGTCACAGCTTATTTCACTCTCAGCTCCCGGGACCCAAACATGAAACGCAAAGCTGTAAATTATGGATAAATCTCAGTTTACAGGCCACTTTTGACTCATACGAAAGTGTAGACTAAGACGATGAGCTATGATGAGCTATGATTTGAAAAGTGCTAAAGTTTGTGTTATTTGGAGATCGCTCGGGGCATATAATATATGCCCCGAGAACTCGCGTTACGGAGATCGCAAATCTAAAACATCTCTGGAAGTGCTCCATATGACACCAAAGTGCTATGGGTGAGTAAAACAACTTGTTTTATTACTGAAATAAGGCTTAGATTATAAAAAACGTTAATTCTCCTTTAATAGAGTTATCTTGACAAGGAACAAAATCTGGAGTATCACCAAGGAATAAGTTGCATGACAAATCTTTTTAACAACCAACCAAAAATACACCCTCCTCGCTGATAAAACCACTATCAAAAACATTATGCTTGCAAAAATATACCCCACATTTGAGAATAGGAAAAAACAATTCTGCTAGTATTGCAGATCACACTTTTAGTTCACTTTACTTAAACTGTATTATTAGCCATGCACTAAAGTGGCTAACAGCAGCGCAAGATTACCACCAAATGTGGCTTTATCTGTAACTGCCTGTACTGTTGGCTGTAGTGTCATCAGTAATGCTATCACTGAGCCCTGAGACTGGTGACAGAATTGAACCGATGGGTCGATGACGAACACATGCACACAAAGTATCAGAGGATTGATCGAGAAGACCGCCAAGAGCATGAAGTCAATATCTGCCCCCCTGTTATCCCCTCAGGTGGGCCACAATGAAGCCACAGTGAAGACCGGAGCTGCTTTTCTGCCAAACCAGATCTTTACAACATTATGTGGAAACGCTAGTGTACGCAAAGTATCATGAAACCAAGTAATAACACGCTCAAGATTCTAAAATACACCAGGAATAATGGTGTATTGACTTTAAATTGCATTGAAATAGAAAAGCAAGAGCAGAATAGAGTTGGATCTGATAGAAGAGAAAGCTTATGCAGAAGACAAAACAATATATTTAGAAAAGATTTTATGCTGGTTCTCCTCTCCAGTTTAGAGCTTGTGCAAATAGTGGAATGTAGAGATAAACATATTGGGTTTTTTCATGGCCATTGCAGATACAGATTGTTTAAAATCCAGAGAAACCGATGGCCAATAATCTCCGCCAATATTTTTGGTCCGATATGCAAGGCTGAGTTAGGCGATTTTCCAGATAGTTTGATAAATACTTCAAATTCAAAGTTCAGCAGTAGCAACATAGAAACAAACATGGAAACATAGCAATCCATCCTCTTTGAATACCATTTGAATCTAGAACAAACTCATCTATGTTCTTGCAGTATCTTCTTTGGACCAAATAAAGCTTTATGTATATATTCTTTATGCATATTTAGACAGCTGGTTAGATCAAACAAAATATCGGTCTCTGCGGGAGATTTAAGGCCAACAATAAAAAGTGCAAATAGCGGCCAACTCATATACTGATCCATCTCAAGTGTAATGGAATAAAATCCCTTTTGGCAACACTGCGAATTGTACATATTTCCTTATTACCATGTAGCAAACTGTTTAATACCCTTTAATGACGTGTAAATTGATTGTACTTAGACTTTAGCTTTTCAAGGTTCAATTACTACAGGTTGTTACACAGTCTGTGCGTTACAATGTACCTAATGAGGTAGTTACAGCAGATCAAATGAAGTAACCTAAATTGTGAAATATTTTATGGAAAACAACATGACAGCAAATTTTACTATTCTATTCTATGTCCATCCTTCAGTTACACAAACCAATAAAGGTCCTCGTGGTTTCTTAAGGGTGTATCTATCATCTTCCTGCATTTTTCTTCCGGTATCCTACATAAACGTCTTCTGGAAAGACACCAACTTAAAGGGAACAAAGGTTACATAAATAGACCCCATAGAGACGGTAAGGGCAGTTAAACACTTAGAAAGCCATGCCTAACTCCAAAGCATGTGACAAACCGTAATGAGACATGCAAACCCGATGGTGTGGTTGACTTTAGCAGTGGCAGCCATTATTACCAGATAATCCAGGCATTGGCGGGGGAAACAGGGAGGGAGAACGAGGGACATGTGAGGAAGGAAGGCACAGACAAACTAGTCTATTTATCTGGGCGAATAGAAAGGAGCGATGATGCATGATCAAGCGAAAGCAATCATGTCATCTTTTCTGAACGGTAGGAGAAAATAATTTGCCCCCTCCTCCATCTTTCTTTCTCCATCACTCCTTCTCTTTTCCACCTCAATCACTGTGTGGCGAACAGATAAAAGAATGATTTAAGAGTCACAGAGACCAAAAGAAAGAGCGGGAGACCTCGCCGCAACACGGAGAACAGCAGGGAGTGCAGTTCAAATAAATAGCCTCCCTTAAAGAGCCAGGCAGGGCGGCCAGAGGATCAGGGATGGGGTTTGGGAAGGCCACAAGGAGGAAAAAAAAAAGAAATGAGGATGACTTATGGAATGTCAGCAGAGCACACGTTAAAGTGCAACACACATATGAAACCACAAGGATATTTACAACGTGAAAGACAACATCAGTAAAGTATTATATATATATGCTCTTACCCTTTACTCCTATACCTCCTAAAGTATCAGAGGTCATTGCTTGAAATCTAATTCTAAAGGCAAACCTAATTATCTTGGTCAGATTGGACTCTGGTTCAAATACAGTGTATATTCTCTAGAATCAAGGAGGAAGGACTGAAATAGTGTTGTTTAAGAAGGCCAAGAACAGCAAGAGCAAGAAGAAAACGGTGATGAAATCTGTTCATATACAGTACAGTGTAAAACCACACAAACTGCCTTACTAATGATATAATGGACCTCCATCTCCACCCGACCCGCACCCATCCTCATGTAGTGGAGTATCAGGGGTTATCTTAGCTCTAACTAGGTGTTGTCACACACTCGTGCACACTCTGCCGAAGCCGGGCACGAGTAGATGGGGGCTCTGCACGCTCTAACTAGGTGTAAATACAATAACAAGCCTGTAATTAAGTGAGCATGATGAAGTTAATGGAGATCGGCCATTCCGTCGGCCGTCTACATGAATATTCTATTAGGCTGGTGGCGACGGGCAGCTGGAATAGCAGTTAATTTAATCACCACTCGGAGCACAGGGAAACTTCTTTGTGTGAGTGTAATTGCACAGAATGAATAATTGATTTGACAATCGTACCCGCAGATTTTGCCACCCCGCTTTGTATCGGCGGCAGAGTGGGAGGGGAAGGTAGAAAATGGAGAAGAGAGAGAGAGATGGAGGAAGAGAAGAAAAGAAGAAGGAGAAGAGTGGGAGGGATGGAGTGGTACAAATGCACAGAGCAGCGAGATGGCAGGAGGCTGTCGGTAAATGGATCATTAGAAAAGCGCAACTCAAGGACAATTTATATTTTATCAATGCAGCAAAATTACATTATTGCTCACACACGCAATCATACTGCCCACACTCAACAGAGAAGGTGGTCTTTGGGATGGTGACGATGGAAGAGGCAGCAGAGACTAGCAAAAGGAGAAAAACAGAAAGATGAAAACTGACATGAAATGATTTGAAAGTCATTGATATGGGATGTTCTAGCTCAGGAATGGACAGCATGTTTTTCATAGAGCCAGAACGTGTGGTTGTGTGTATAATCTATTAGAGATCTCCTGCAGGGGATGCAATTACCTCCATGTTTTACTCACAGCAATCAGCCACAAAAATGCAATGTACTTTAGAGTACCGGTCACACATGTAAATGCAGACACAAGCATGAGCTGATCAACACACTCTCATGGTGACTCACAGCTCTTTTATACAACATTATTTCCCTTTAATAAGCTGTAAGTGTATATTTATATCGATGACTGCCATTTTAGTAAATAGCAAACACTACCCTTTACTTTTGTTGTTGGATACAAAGTAGCACAAATCTTTCTGTATCACTCCTTGATGCAGTGCATTTAAGTACAACAGTATAAGGTGTAAAATAGGAATGAACTGTCACAAGATCAAAATAAAGTTTATTTTCCAGCTGGAGTAGCTTTTATTGTTTGGTTACATTGAAACGTGTGGTTCAGGTTGACTATTGGAAGACATTGCTTCAGGACTAAGGGTGCACATTCTTGGGAAGAAAAAAAAAAAAAAATCCCCAGACAAGCATTGTGATTCCTATTGGATTTGCGATTTATTTATTTTTTAATAATAGGAGTCCATTAGAGATATTACAGATATTAAATACAGAATTAGCGGTTTTAATTCCAAATACGACATGCATTTAGACAGTTGCAATCATTCAACTTGCAAATTCAAGGTTAAACTTGCAGCACTATTCAGGACAAATCCTCCATCTGATCTACAGGTTCACAAGACATTTGTTTGCAAGGTGTTTATGTTCTTTGTTTGCAATAAGCGTTGTACTAAGTGTGAGCCAATGTAGCCTGCAAAAGCCACCAGACTTCTTGAAACTCCTTCAAACTACTCCTTGGGGACATACAGTTGTTCCCATTCTGACTGTAACAGAGAAGCCATCATTCAGTACAAATCTGTGGCTCATTGAAGCACTTATAGTAGTTCATGAGTAACAATAGAGGAATTAGATACTTGTAGTCCAACACTGCTTCAATGTCTCTACCAGAAATACAACGGTATTGAGTTAAGCTAGTGCTCATAAATCCTTGTAGGTGTATTGTATGGAGATAATGCAGAGACCTTCAGTCACACTCTGAGCACAAACAGACAACAGAGTGAATGAGGGTGTATAGGATTGTGTGTCTCTTCCCTGTAATCGGAACACAGTGGCCCCTGGGTGTGTAATGCAGTAATATGGGGTATTACTGCCCCAGGATGGAGGGATAGCTCCTTAAACCTATGTTTTATAGCAGCGTGTGCCTATACACATACATTTATCTTTGGTCATTTGTGAAAAGCATGTTCAAGAGTCTGTCGGATATAAATCATATCTCACAGTGGTATGTGAGAGCCCTAGACAATGCTAAATAATAAAGCTAGACACAGTTAACCCTGATCAGAGCATAACCTGACTGTTAAAAGGCCACAAACAAAATTACGTTAGTCTTTGTATGTCAGACTAATTTACTTTTACTGGCAACTAAAACATGTCACTATGTTGAATGTCTGATCAGAATATACCATTATATCATTCATTCTAATCTTATACAGCCAACCTGCATGTACTTGTATAACGTTGAACACAAATTATTTTTGTTTGAAACAGTCAGTGCATATGGCTAACTTGTTAATAGAAAACGAGCTTAGACCTCAATAGATGTCCTGTAAACAGCACAAAGTTGTATTACTAATCACTGGCACAACAAAGTCTTATTGTTGTTAAAGAACAAACTGGCAAAATCATGTATACAGCTCTATATACAGCTCTATGTGGTGCAAGATGTAAGCACAATCACACATTACGGACCATACAACTACAGAGATTGAACTGTATTGTAGTGTGGTGTATTGTGAAAGACAAAATGAGAGCGAGCTAGGAAAGCCAAAGGCAGATCAAACCCAGCACAAAGAAAGGGAACATAAAGAAAGAGGAGTCAGGAATTGATTGGTGATGATTTCTTACATCTGGGCAAAGACAGAAATAAAAAACAACAGAAAAAGGAGGCTATAATCATGTTAGTACTCTTCCTATCCCTCCCAGCCCACAGCGGCTAGCGCCTCCATCTCCTGAGTGGTCATCTGTTGATTACACATTATATTTACCTCTGCTGTCTCACTCCAGCCCTGCCTCTCAGTGGCTACTCTGCAGAATTCAGGCATACATACATAAATAAGATATGTACATAAATATTTAATCAAATAAATAAATCGCTCAGCCTAGTAGCCCTTTCTAATCAAGTGACATCAATCAGGGAGAACTATGGGTAAAGAGGCCTTGTGGCTGACGCCTACTGAGCGCACCCAGAGAGCTGGAGTAGCGTCTATTTGAGTCCAAGGGGGGAAATATACGCTCCATGTCCCATTATAGGAGAAGGGCTATCCTTTCGTCAGCGCGCCCATTACTCCCCCTATCATTTCCCCAAATCTAAAACCTGTTTTCAATCAACACAGCCAAACGAGTGCCTGTCTAAGAGAGGCAGAGAGAGAGAGAAAGGAGAGAGAGGGAGCAGAGAGAGCCACAGCGATGGACAGTGAGGACAGGGGTAGCAGCAGAGTGGTGGAGGGCCCTCTCCGTCGTTCTGCAGTGATTGGAGCATTTTGCATTCTGTATGTGTGGTTGATTGAATCCGTCTCCTAAATTAGGGCTGTCGACTCGAGGAGCTGAATGTCCTTAACCCCCCTACCCATATCCACTGCTCCTGTGTGGATGTGTGTATCACATCAGGCCGGAATATTTTAAGTGCAGCCTGGGTAAAGGGTTTACGTTGTACCATTGATTGCTAATGCTATGTTGTATGTGTATTTGTGCAGAAGCATTGTGAGGATATCAAAATTCAAACTTCAATAACTGTTGTAGTAACTTGATTTTACTTCTAAAGGCGGTACTGAAGAATAATGAGAAAAATCAAGAGCAGCACAAAGAGAAAATATAATGCAATTTTTTCTAAAAACAGCAATTTTGGAAAAATTATACAAGAAATTGCACTACATTTATTTGAAACTTTTTGATAAACAGTACAACTGTGTAAAGTTGAAAAATACTTTTTTCTTTTTTTTAAATACCAGCAGTTAGTCAGATCCTTACCTTTGTCCTCAGGGGGCAGTACTTTATTGACTGCATGGTCCCAGTCAAAGATGAATCTGTAGAAGCACAGCTGGTTGTACAGGGCCTTCTCCGAGTACTGCAGAGAAAACACAAATGAAAAAATATAAGTCAACATTATGGGTGCGAAATCAACAAGGGACACGCACTATGAAATAAGTCTTACAACATAAGGGGAAATACTAGAGCATGTGTATATTTTGAAAATAATAAATAGACCAGATGTTTTGAATGCAGCAATGTGGGCCAAATGAACACAATACATTGTCCTCAGATGTCAATTAACATTTAAATAATGCTAATTCTAATCTGTACACAGAGTTACTGTTACCTCTCCTTGCAGTGTTAATGCCAAAAGAAACAAATTTGGCTGCTTTGTTAATCTCCTCTGCAATTAAGTGAACACAACAGCCCGCTTCAGCAAGAGGTATAGAGACACTGAGGGAGTGACAAAAGGGAAGGACGAATAAAACAACATGAAAAACAAGCAGAGGCTTCAGATGCAGAGAGGAGATGGTGAGATACAGAAAGAGAGAAAGCAAAAGGGGATCAGGCCTGAAACACCCTCCCTCATAATAGTTTGTTGTGATAAGGCATTGTGAGAGAGGCATGCGAACAGTCGAGGCTGTCAATTTGATTAGCCATTATACTGCATGTTTAATTGCAGTTATTGGCTCGTCATTTCCCTGCTACACTGGAGAGGGCACGCTAAGCCCCGACCCCACACTGCCATCAGGTGTGCGCTGAGTGCATTATTATTACCACCAGGAAGAATCCCATGACAATTCATGTGTGTGCGCGGCTCTGTGTGTACCCATTATACCTGCCAATCCGACGTGTGGGTAATTGTAATTTCAGTTTTTACTGCTGTGGCATAATCAAGTGGCAAGAGTATCTAATGCAGCTAAACGCAAACCATGTGATGTGTGAATGTCTGTTTAATGGACGTCTATTGCTGCCCACATGGCACACACAGCTGTTGACCGCTGATGCACTGCCTTGTCAACAACCAAACCATGCACATCCCATAATGGAGCCACGGTTACGGTTGCCAAGGTTGAACAAGCGCGGTCGGCGCAAACATCGCACACCACTCTGTCCTCTTGAAAAGAGAGCACAGGACATGGGCGCACAGCACACACCCTTACAATGTAATGCTGATTGTGGGCGGGCCTTAAGGTGTGTACTGAATGACTGACAGGTGTCAGAAAGGCGTGGCTAAAATGTTACAGGGTTGTTATTGAATTTAGAGCCCCTCAACCCCACCTCAGCGCTCTCAAACACACACATTCACGCACGCCCACCTCGTCATTCAGCTCGCCGCTTTGTTCCTGCACTGACACCATTTCAATTTGCTCCACAAATCTGCAGCATTTTCAGCCTGACTGCCTAAGGAGCAAACCAGCTGTGAAATTGCCTCTCTCCCGGGAGCACAGAGCCACCACAGCCCCCACCTCGTACCCCTTTGCCTCCCTTTTCCCCGAATGACTCCCTGTGACACGCATGCAGGTCCTGCTTCTACAACCAGAATCAGCAAAAGGAAGAATAAGAAATGACGTCCTGCAAGTGACCAAACAATAGAGCCAAGATGTATAGAATAAAAGAAAAAGAGCTAAATGATACAAACTGATTCAAATCACAGAGAACCATCTCAAATGACTCATACAATAAAGCCTGCACTCAGGACTTCTTCAGAGACTTCAAATCACCACTAACCTCCATGGGGTTTCTGCACTCTTTATTGGCCAGGTAATGGGACAATGTAGATGGAAAGTGTGCAAGATGAACTAGTTAATTACTTGACATGGCCCAGAAGCCTGGCGCCTGACACAGGGCCTGTATAAAGCTGCTCTTGCACAGCTCTGGTACAAACATGCGTTGTAAATTGTGGATTTACAATGTTCACACAAGTGCAGCTGCAGACAGAGAGGGAGGGAGGAAGGGCGGGAGAGAAACAAACATACATTTTTCCTCAGCTGTGAGGCCATGAGGCTCTAAAACTCTTGAGCTTTTTAGATGCGATGAGCGTTATTGCCGATCAGCTTCACAAGACACCATAATGAGTCAATATATGTAAATCTTTACTAGGCAAACACGGCGGGAAACAAAGGCATTTAACTGGTGCTCTCGCCCGCAAGCCTCCAACGATTCAGCACCGGTAATTTCTCCCCATTGAAAGGCATAATTGCCTGCTATTTGAAGATATTCATGCTCAATTTTTGAAATTAATTTCAATTGGGGGGAAATGTAGAAATGTCAGCTCCAGTGAAAGGGATTTGATTTCAATTATCCTCGCTCAAAGGACTGTGATTTCCAAATACACTTAAGCAAAATTATGACAAGAATTTTTGTTCGGCAAAATTCAGTGTTTAAAGAGCGATTAGGCGATAATGGGGCAGCTTTGAGCCGGCAGTGAATGCAGCC
This sequence comes from Paratrypauchen microcephalus, assembly GCA_036785185.1. Classification (NCBI taxonomy): domain Eukaryota; kingdom Metazoa; phylum Chordata; class Actinopteri; order Gobiiformes; family Gobiidae; genus Paratrypauchen; species Paratrypauchen microcephalus. Next base: position 4,505,813 of record JAVJIX010000012.1, on the reverse strand, counting down.
GTCTCCCTCTGAAAGGCACTCAATTATCTCTGATTGCTCCCGCTATAATGTATCAAATAGAGATACCTGCTATTGCCGTAATTTGTGTGAAAATTAACATGCTGCAATTTCCACTAGAGGGAAAAAGGGAGCTCTAATGGGCGCCTGAGCGTACATCAATAAAACGAGGGGAGAAAAGGAGAGAGACAGGGAGGGAGGGTGAGAGAGAGAGAAAGAAAGAGTGAGGCAGTGTAAGAGCTAAGGAGGGACTGGAGGAAAATAAAAGAATGGAGCAGGAGGAGAGAGGCTGAATGAAAGGCTAAGAAAAGGAAAGTCAGAACACAGATCTGAAGCAGGGCGAGCAAAAAAGCCCATTTGAGTTAAGCGCTGCATAGGGAGAAGAAAGTGTGAGAGGAGAGGAAGAGAAAGAAATTTAATTTACTGAAAATATTACAAATTGCACCTGTGCATAACTCCCCCAAATTACCAACCAATCAAGACAGAGTGCCTATTACTCTCCCATTACATGGAGATCAGATCACGCTCCGAAACTGTGTCCAACGGGAGAAGGAAAGAGGGAGTGAGGCAGAGAAAAGCAAGAGACAGTACCCAGAGACAGTGAATACAGCACAATGTACCAGAGAAACATGGAGGAAGATTCTTTACAAAAACTCTGTTGGTAGCAAAAACTCTGTTGGTACGCCAAAAAAAAAAAAAGTGGTCTATGGTTGCCGACTCGTGACCTATACACAACATTGCAAAGAAATTCAGAAAATAATTTAAACATCCCCAATGGTGACTGTTGAATGCCTTCTTCTCAGCTGAGCATGGTCTACAGCCGCAGCTCAAACAGCCATGAATAGCCTCTTAAGTACTTTGCATAATTGGCAGCAATTTAATATGTTAGCTGCTGGGCTATTAATCTCCATGCATCAGCTCACACTAGACACGTCCTAATATGAATCGCAGAATACTTGATCCCTCAAATCAACACGTGTTTGCTTTAAAGAGAGGTCAGAGGTCAAGTCAGCGATCATCTGGAGTTTACATTTCTTATTCAAGGTCACTAATAGCAATTGCATTTCCTGCTAGACTTAGAGCTAGCGTCATGAATGCCTAGATTTATACCGGATTTTTTACTTATTATTGGAAAATTCTCACCTCAAAAAGGAAAACTAAAATTAATTTATTATGTTGTATAGCATAGCATATTATAACAGCACAAAAAGTAAAGGTTAATTGCAAAGATAAAAAGTTTTTAACAATTTCTCAAAACATTTGTATGAAGTATGATGAACAATACAGTGTTTTGTCAGTCTATATAACCACTGACACATATAAAATTTGGTTAATTAACACTTAATTCAACAGTTTTCCCAAATAAATTATGCTACCAAAATGTGGAGGTGAGTAGATAACTGTACAAAGAATTATCCATAAAGACACCAAATTGAATCTGACTGTAACATATTATAAACACAACATATTAACATAAATATAAAATTGTAAAATGCACTCAACCATTCTATCCAAAGTTACAATCAAAATATGGAAAAACAAGACATTTATAATTTTACTTCACAAACCACTTGCTGACGTATATTATCAGCAACTGGGTACAGGGCAGATCCAATAAATAACTTTAGTTTATACAATCATTTAATAGAGATAACCCATTTGCTATTAAATTACCCAAAAGGTGGAAGGGTGGAGAGTTTGTTGAGCCCTCGTTAGAAACAGGTTTTGGGGCCGAGAAAGGAGCATGAATAAGCGGCGAGAGTTAAATCTTTTATTCAGCCTCAGTATAAAGTGCCACGGCCCTCCCGACGCGGCGATGGGCGACTAAGTGGCTACAGTGACAGCAAAAATTGGTTCTCTGGTTTACAACCTGTCGCCACAGAGCCAGACACAGCAAAGAAACTGGGGATGGGGCAGGGAACACGAGGCATGTTAGATAAAAAATGACAACAGGGAATTAAGGCAAGGACTGAGACAGAAATGGTGAGAAACGGGACAGAGGGGACAAAAACTAGATTGAAACATCATGGTCAAATTGAAAGGGAGAGTGTTTCTTTTAAATCCAGTGGTCAAGCTAACAAAGTGTTGGTAAGTGGGCTACCAGCATGAGACAGACAGATGCTTTTAATGGCTAAACTACCACCCAGCTCTTAGTGCCCAAAAGGTGCGCTCAGAGTCACACACAAGTCCAGAGACAATAAGAAAACAATAAAGAAGGACATGGCTAGAAAGGTATAGACTGTAATGTGACACTGATGAGATTATATATAGTAGACAAGCTCCATAGCACCATCACCTGGACAAAATGTATAGAGATTAGGGATGTCAACAATTCATCGATTAACGATTAATTGTCGATTAAGACGTTAGTCGAACAAAATGCATTAATTGTAATTAATCGCTAATCACTGACACGCGCACCCGCGTGGTCACGAAACAAGGCAACCGCGCACCGCGCTGCGCCAAGCTCGACTCACAGTCGGCTGCAGGTGCCAACGGCACTGCTCAGCAGCCCCGGGTGTACGCGTGAGGCGAGATCGAACTGCGGCACCCGGAATGCGTGCCGCTGCTGCTTTCGTGCTGCTGGTTTGTGGCTCGGGCCCCGAGTTTCGTGCGGCTGGTTTGTGGCTCGGGCCCTGAGCCACAAACCAGCCGCATGAAACCAGCAGCGGCACGTGGTGGTTTAATCCTGGTTTAGTCCAGGTCTAGACCTGGTCGAGTCCTGGTTTAGTCCAGGTCCAGTCCAGGTTTAGACCTGGTCTAGACCTAGTTTAGTTCTGGTCTAGACCTGGATTAGTCCACGTTTAGTCCTGGTCTAGTCTCTTAGCCAATCAGGACAGAACACAATGTTACACTATTTAAAAAAAAAAGTTCCACTATAAAAAAAAAATTTGAAAAAAAAAAAAAAATCTCCGAACCGCGATAGAGCGAGGGATTACTGTATTTTGTTATTCAGCATCAATACATTTGTCTGCTTTTTACAAAGGAATAATTAATTGAGGAATATACAATATAATAAAATAATACTATGATATATTTATGACTCAGTGTTATGTATACTATAGCTTATATTCTTAAAGATCCTATTGAAACACTAAAATTCAGGTGAAAAACGCCGCTTATCAGTTAATCGTTAATCGATCGATAATGTCAATAAACTATCAATTAATGAATTAATCGATACTTTGCATCCCTAATAGAGATGTTTGCATATGCTTCTGAAAAATGTGATGCCTTTTTGACAACAATGTGTGTATCTGTCTTCAACTGTAAGGTTGTTATATGTACTGTAAATCAATGGCCGTGGAATTCAATATGGCAGGTGAAAATTTTTACTTCTAATTTAACTGAGTAGAGACAAGTTTATCACATCTTTACATCTGGTTTAGGGCAGATTTTGATGTAAATATTTTTAGCTTTGGTTTAGTTTATTCATTCATTCTAGTGAAGGTGTATGGAGTTTACAAACAAAGTGGAGCTCTTCCTGTATTACCATATAAAACAGTGTTTGCAGTTCAGAGAAGAACTGCAGGGTTTGTGTGTTAAACATGTGTGAAACAAAACAACCCTGTGTGTTCGTGATGAGGAAACATTATAACATAGATCAGAAAACAGCATAATATGGGCCCTTTAAATGTTTTCCATTAGCTAGTTCTGAACCCAATAAACATGATATGTTTATTTGTTTATTTTGTTTATTTAAGGATCCCCACTCTACAAACGCAGAGACTAGTCTTCCCGGCGTCCAATTTAAAACACAATACATTTTAATACATTTTAAGCACCATCAAAACAGCCAAATCAAAACACTGAGTTTAAGTTACATGATCAAAAACACATACCAAGCACTTAAAATATGTTACATTCAACTTATAGCATTTTCAAATAGTAATTTCTTAACAGATTTTTTTTAAAACAGCATGATTTTGTATGAGCATTATGTGTCCAGTGAGAAATGGCTCTATGGAGAAACGTTGCTTTCAGTGCATTAGTTCTTGGTTTTGATAAAGTGAATATTGTGTTTGAGGCTAGTGTTGTATTAAACCTGTGTCTGCTACCGGTAAGCTGTAACTGTGAGACCATGTGTAAAGGTCTGTGTGTTGTCCACACTTTATGCAAGAATATAACTAAACTACAGGCCAGTCTGTCCTTAACTTTCAGCCACGAAAGTTCCTTATGCATAGTACTGATATTAGCCCTAAAAGAGGAGTTTAGAGCATGACATGAAACACTTTTAGAGATCACATTTTAATCACTAAGACGTAACTGGTATGTGTTAGCAGTTATTTGAGTAATGTGGATTTATAAAGCAAACATCAATGTTTTTTAAGATAAAATGCAGTAAAAATTGGCAAAATATTTGTTAAACAGAGTCATACCAAATCAATCATTATTAAGCTCTTTAAACATTAACAAAGATCTAATTAACCTCTTATTATGTCCATTACTACGCTAGTTAGTCATCAATATGGACGGCAGTAGCTGGTAAAAGCCCACTTATCCAAAGGTTAGCGGTTTGAATCCTGCTCTCGACATAAACACTGCTGATTGAGCGGTCAGAGTGTCCTTGGGCAAGACACTTAACCCATATCACCCCTAGTGTCTGTACACAGACACTAGCGTGGTGAATGAACGTGTGTGAACGGGTGAATGATAAAGCGCTTTGAGTGCCTTGAAGGTGGAAAAGCGCTATATAAAAATGTGACCAATATGTGGACCCCTGTTGAGGAAAGTGAACCTAGTACATTGGATTGTGGGTTACCTCAGGTCTTAGCGTAGCTCGTGTGCAGGCGGGGCAGATGGGTCCATGGCGAGAAAAGGCAATAGGAAGACGTCTGGTTCGGTTTTGACAAGCCTGGTCTTCACACACCAACCAGCCCTAAAACAGTAAGAATTACATTTATATCAAAAGTAGATATCTAATGGTATATTGGTGCAAGTAAAACACAAGAATATCAATTTAATTTTAGTTGGTTTATATTTTCTGGTGTTGCTTTTACGGTTTTTCAATTCATAAACATTCAATACCAAGTTAAAACTTTCAGTAGCTTTGCAATGCTACGAGATGCAAGATTATCAAATGTGTCATCACTTACTTAATCAATATGTGTGCTGTTAAAATTGATAAAACTTCTTGTTCCCTTCAGACACTTCAGAAACCGTTGGGTGTAATGTGTAAAAATGTGAAAATTGTTGTTTTTATTTAGCTTTTCAAATGCAGTGACAGATGGGGGAGAAAAAAACAACAAGCACTGCTGACTGGCCTTCAACTCTGCGTCTCTTTCTTTACATTTTAATATATAGCTTTTTGCCAGTCTGACAGAGGGACCAGGTCTGAGTCAAAAGCAGTGGACAGCCAAAACAGCAGTAGTTAGAGCCTCCTGGGGTGAGGTACTGACCCTGGGCAGGTGCTGTGGCTTTACCCTCTCAATCTCGCCTATATTATTCACCCCCTCCCCATCTCCTTCTTATGCCCCGTCATTACTAAAGGGGGGTTTTAAGGGGAGGGAGTTAATGCCCAACTAATGACAGTGCAGAAGGCCCACCACATCAGAGCCGCTTTCTTTCTTCAATCCATCCCGGTCAATCACTCCAACAAACTGCTCTCAAAAGACTGCACCTGCCTTTCAATAAAGAGGCCGATTGCTTGCAATATTAATATAGTATTATAGAGTATTGATGGTATTCTGTATGAAACTATAACTAAATATAAGCTGTAAGAACTTAACACAGGTCAAGGTGATCACACAATCTGCAGTCCCAAAATGCAACATATTAAATAAAACACCCAATTTTTTTATTTATTCAAGTTTATGTAGTAAAGACAAAACAAATACAAAATTTGGGGCAGTGATAAATTACAATAGGGATATAAAAGGTAGATCATGCCTGTTTGACATGTCCTTTGAGTCACAGAAAAAAATCCATAGAATATATTTATTTTATAAATGTCTAGCCACTGATTCATTGAAGGCAGGTCACTTTTAAGCCAGCTCATTACATTTTAAAGCTAAATAAGGTATTTGTCAATCTTGCATCCAACTACTGCATAAATAAATATAACCCTCTTTAGGACTGACTGGGATCAAAATGGAAGTTAAAATAGCATTATTAAAATGGTCCTCCAACTTTTTTCTGTTTTAAATACTGGGTCTTTTGAAGTAGCACGCACTAAAAACAGCAGAGTATATCCAAAACTGGCTTCTTTTGAAAAGGATATGCAAATTATATTAATACTTGGAAGAAAAACTCTCATTATTATTTTTTTTTCTATTTAAGTCCAAATCACAGATGGTGTAATTAAGCCGTGACACAGACCAGCAGATAAACACACAGCACAAATTAATCTAAATTAAGTGACTTATACTTGATTGCTCAAGTATTCAGCCACTATGAGGTCAATATTAATTAGAGACACCTATGGTAGCAATTAGTCCTGCATTACTTGTCGTGTCCTTTCAATTTTGAGAAACTAAAAATTAAATGTTTTTCCAGTCTTTTGCGGCAGGCGAAGTTGGCCAAGTTCTAAACAGAGAAGTCAAGATTATTTTGTTCATCAATAAACATAATTATTCTGGTCATACTATAATAATTAACACTAAAGCCTAATCATCTTGAGATTTTAGAGGAAGAAGTAATTTTAATTGAATGTGTACTACAAAACGTAAAGCTAAATATGAAGTGTTGTTTTATCCAATTGTTACATTAAAGAAAATTTCATGATCGTTTGGTCATGATGTCAATCATTAAAACTACCATATGTAATTAGATAGGCCGACCCGCCCTTTCACATGACACCAGTAGATGCTACATTACTGCTGTCTCATAGTGTGCCTGATAGTTTTGGCCTGACAGAAGAAGACCAGAGGTGAAGAGGAGAGAGAAGAAGAGGACCACAGGTGAGCCTGAACAAAGGCCAGGGGAGGGGGAACAGGTTTCACACCAGCCATCTACTGGTGAAAAGAAATCAAATAAACTTGCAGCTAAACTTGGAAGCTTTAAATCATGATCTTTCTTCTCCCAATAATTGTAACATTACTTTTTAAACAGTGATATTTGCAGTTCTAAACATGATTCTTTATTAGTATTGAGGTTGTATCAGAAACATTTACAATAGGGAACCCTAGACCAGCCTACTACCAAATGATTTTACTTCATGCATCTCTATTACAAATATTACAAAGAACAACTCTGGTATAGCCCCACCCCTGCTCTCTGTTAAACCTCCTCCAAAGGAAAAGCCAAAATAAACACATGTCTCAAATCAATTAGAAAATCCCACAGTTCACAGCTTTATTCACAGATTGTAACACCAGGGCTAATTATCCACACAGCTTTTCATAGAGCTGAGCATTATGGGAAATCAGGCTGGTTCACTATCACTGATAAAAAAATATACACAAGATAATGGCTATTGATAAGACAGTGGGAGCTATTTAATGTCTATTGTATTTGTTATTGGGACACGGCACAAGCTTTGGAACACACTGCTTTTCCCATAGGGATTATAATATCACTTCATAGACAAACAATTTCATTTGCATAGTTTAAATTAATTACATCTCAATTTTTGTGTTTCCATTTCCCAGTTACAGTAACTTTTCTGGCGGGCTTTTCCGATGGAAAGTCTGCTACCTGCTTGACTCCATGGGGAAATGATTGCTTTACCTTGAACTGTTAGAGCAATTGACAATTTAAACAAATGTAAGTGAATGTAGGCAAGATAAGAAGGGTAAATGTAATGCCATACTGTGAGACAATCCAGTAAAAGCAATCACATGTCCATGTTAACAAGGAGGTAGCATTCTCCATCTCCACCATATAAAGTTACATAGTGCACCTCTAATTATGACATTTTATTCCAAATGCCCCAAACTTGGCACAGGTCAGTACAGTCAAGCTTGTTATCTTATATGAAGATGAGTTTTAAAGGAGAATTAACGTTTTTTACAATCTGAGCCTTATTTCGGTAATAAAACAAGTTGTTTTACTCACCCATAGCACTTTGGTGTCATATGGAGCATTTCTGGAGATGTTTTAGATTTGCGATCTCCATATTGTGAGTTCTCGGGGCACATGTTTGCGGTCTCCAAATAACACAAACTTTAGCACTTTTCAAATCATAGAAGCTCAATGTTTTAGTCTACGCTTTCGTTTGAGTCAAAAGTGGCCTGTAATCCGAGATTTAGCCATAGTTTCGAGTAGATGAGGACGTCAGTGCGCATGTGCGGAGTCACAGCTTATTTCGCTCTCAGCTCTCGGGACCCAAACATGAAACGCAAAACTGAGCTAATCTCAGACTAGAGGCCACTTTTGATTAAATGAAAGTGTAGACTAAGACATTGAGCTTCTATGATTTGAAAAGTGCTAAAATTTGTGTTATTTGGAGACCGCTCGGGGCATATATTATATGCTCGGGGCATATATATTATATGCTCGGGGCATATATATTATATATTTATGCCCCGAGAACTCGCGTTATCGGATATCGCAAATCTAAAACATCTCCGGAAGTGCTCCATATGACACCAAAGTGCTATGGGTGAGTAAAACAACTTGTTTTATTACCGAAATAAGGCTCAAATGGTAAAAAACGTTAATTCTCCTTTAAGCAAACCCATTATGGAAAATTGTTGTTTCCTCTTCTCATTTACCCACTCAAAGTTGTATTTTAAGTGATTTGTCCATGTTTGAGTAATCTTTAATCGCTTATTTTTAAGATGCCATATTGCCAATCAATCCTCATTTTCATTGCCACCGGCATAGGCCCACTGATCTGTACTTTATTCTCTTATTTCCTTAATCTGTCATACACGTAGGATTCGGCAGTGTGGTGTAGTCATTTTGGTACAAATGGAAAATGGAATGGATGGAAAATAAATACATTTGAAAACAAAATGATAGAGTCATTTGTATTTGGTCTGCACCGATGGTTTTGCAAAAAAAAAAAAAATACAAGTAAATGCCACAGATTAAGTGAGGTTACCCCTATGTGAGACGCATAAAAGTCTGAAACAAAGAAACTGAGAAAGAAAGAATGGTTAAAAGAAAAAAGTTCAATTGAGCATTTTGCAGGGGCTCAGGTGAAGCGGGGTGTACAGTGGGATGTGAGAGAATAAAGGCTCATAATTGCATAATTATAGCAGTGGATACTTGACACACTGAATGCAGACGTCAAATGAATTCCACATAATTTAACCAAACAGAGGCAAGACCAGGCCAGACAGGAACCACTGAGAAACACAGCCTCTCTGCTTCCCCTGCTTTGTGCATGCATTCAACACACTTCACCAGCCTACAAGCTCTCTCCGATTCCTTCATTTTGAGGTCTTCACCATCAAAATACATAATCAACAATGCTGCCAAGTTTGTCTAATAGCTGCCAGGACTGACCCTAACTGAATTATAGCAAGCAGTATAAGTGGTGCACCAAATAAATATGAAATTATTAAGACAAATTAATTACAAAATTAATGATAATTGAAAAATCATCCAATTAACCAAAATGATTGTTTCAGGCAGTTGATTATACAAAACAAGTACTTTAATGGGCACCTGCAACAGGCTTTTTAGTGACATTTCCCAAAACAATTTCAGTAATTGTATAACTTGCACACCTTTATTTAGAATATGAAAATTTGTACTGTACACAGACAAAGTCTTGTTCAGCATAGAGACGATAAATTGTAATAAGGTATACTGCGGGATTAAAATGCCACAACACTACGGAGGTATTGACAGCGCTCAGTTATTTCACTGTGTCTAATAACTGTCTAATAAAAAAAAAACAGTTTTCAAATATGCTTACAAAAAATGTTAAAAGGCAAGAAGGAACAGTCTAGTGTGTTTCTATCCTTGACTATTGCATACCCTATTTTAAAGATCAACTGTAGATCCACTGTAAATTTACATTTTTCTGTGCTGAAAATTTCCAAGGCTGAGCTACGGAAGCCCAGAGGAATGCAGCAGGGGAAAGGTACAGGAAAAAAAAACTCGACAAATCGACAAAACTTCAAATTGGAAGTTTCGATTTTAATCCTTTTCCAGTCCTACAATGTATAATGGTATTTTTGGTCATGGTTATATCATGAATATGTCATACCATATCCAAACCCTAGTTCTGTGCCTCCCAGCTCCCGCAGGGTCTGTCTGGAACGGAGGGACTGCTTTGTGTGCGTCAGCAAGGAGTGGAAAACAAAGACCATCTAAAATGAGTATCTAGTTGGGATACCAGTATTTAGAGTATTGAATTACATTGGATGTGGTACATTAAATAATAAATCCTTCAGATGAACTAACCCAAGGTCATGAGAATACTGGCCCCCACTCCAAAGCACCACACGTATATCAAACTTCAGGTTAGAGCCTCAGAAAAAGTCAACTCCTCAAGCTCAGCAAAGGGACTGCCCCTCTCTGCAGCTCTTGTATACCCACACACAGTGAATAGAGCTCAAACGCTCCCACTTTGTACCTCCTCCGCTTAATCAAAGCTCCTCTATTCAACAATTTGACCTTTTGTTCAAAACAGGATTATCACCTTCTCTGGTCTTCATTCACCCTTCTCTCTCCCTCCCCCTTTCTTCTCTTGCCCCTCGGCCCGTTTCCAGGGGCGACCCGCATGACGAGGGTAATTGCAATAATTTGTTAAATGCCATGGCAACGGTGGTTAGATGGGAGGGTTTAAAAAAAAAAAAAAAAAAAAAACTGGGTTCAGGAAACAAGCAAGTCTCTCATTTTACCCAAGACGAAGCGATTGGTAGAGACAGTATAAGACAGCAGTGTAAAAAGGATGAGATTGTGTTTGCCCATTCTCAGGAGGGTCTTTATTGGTTATGTGTGGGGGGTGAGGGGGGCAGGTACCTTCACTAATGATTAATGTCTGGAGTCTTGTCGTCATACAGAGCAGCGCAGCTTTTAGCCTATCTGGCCAGACAAACAGCTCTATTTGAACTTTCCCTCGGCCTGAAAGGAATCCTTAATTACACAATATTACCCCTGTCCATTGCCCTGCTGTGTGTGCTGTGTCCACTGGTGCCCACAGGCCTGCTAGTACTGTGCTTTAGAGTGTGTGTGTGTGTGTGTGTGTGTGTGTGTGTGTGTGTGTGTGTGCGTGTGTGTGTGTCTAGCCGCGCGAGGTGCAAGTATTCAGTGGCAGCAGCTGTTTCACACATCACCACAAAGAGGCTGAGGGGGGGCTCATTCCCTGCACATTCACAGCACTAATTGATTTCTGTTCAGCACTGTGGGAGAGTTAGCCCAGCGTACACACTCCTGCAGACTCTCACTCAAGACCAAAGTGAGAGACGCCACAATAGACTTTCCCCTTCAAACTTGTTCTCATCCTTTATTAAAAGTACAGTGCTCTTGTTTGACATTAGATACCGGGGGATCGCACATTTAAAGGAAAAGTAACGTTATTTTACAATCTGAGCCTTCTTTCGGTAATAAAACAAGTCGTTTGACTCACCCATAGCACGTTGGTGTCATTTGGAGCTGTTTGGTGAAAGTTATGTTGTAGCGTATCCGTTAACATGAGTATTCGGGGCATTACTTTGCGGTCTCCAAACAACACAAACTTTAGCACTTTTCAAATCATAGAAGCCCGATGTCTTAATCTACGATTTCGTTTGAATCAAAAGTGGCCTGTAATCCGAGATTTATCCATAGTTTACAGCTTTGCGTTTCATGTTTGGGTCCCGGGAGCTGAGAGCACAGTCCGCACATGCGCACTGGCGTCCTCATCTACTCGAAACTATGGATAAATCTCGGATTACAGGCCACTTTTGATTCAAACGAAATCATAGATTAAGACATCGGGCTTCTATGATTTGAAAAGTGCTAACGTTTGTGTTATTTGGAGACCGCAAAGTAATGCCCCGAATACTCATGTTAACGGATACGCTACAACATAACTTTCACCAAACAGCTCCAAATGACACGAACGTGCTATGGGTGAGTCAAACGACTTGTTTTATTACCGAAAGAAGGCTCAGATTGTAAAATAACGTTACTTTTCCTTTAAGTTTTCATTGCAGCAGTGACAGTAAGCGGTGTTATTTTCTAGATGGCAAATATAATTATTCTAAACTGTTGTATGTTGTATGTTGAAAATTCTGAGAATGCACCTGGTACATCTGTAATTACATAATACCTAAACTCCCTTTAAAATTCTTAAAGCTGCATCATGTAACTTCTGGTGGAGGGAACCTTCTTTGTCTCCATAGAGATGTTACTAGTCTCACTGAAATGTTCCTCAGTATGGCATTAAATGATCCATCTTGTATCCATTTCATTACAAATGTTTTTTTTTTGTTTATTCTCAAAATACTTTAAAAATATTATTCTTACTGTGAGTGTCACTTTTCCACAGATCTGACCTGTAACATTCAAAGTTCAAAGTTCAAAGTCAGCTTTATTGTCAATTCTGCCATATGTGTTCAACATACAGTGAATCGAAATTTTGTTTCTCTCTGGCCAGGTAGTGCAAAAGACAGTGTACAAAATACAATATGAAGACAAAACACAACAAAAACTATCTAAGACAGAGATCTAAAGTTAAAACTAAAGTCTACGATCTAAAATCTTAAAACAGTGCAACATAATAAATAAACTATACTATATACAGATTTCCAAAGTGTGCAGTGTGCATCAAAATGTGCAATGGAAGATACAGCAGTGACTTGGTCATGTGCAGTAGAATGTGCATTAAGATAAAATAAAAATAAATGTGCAACAGTAGTAATTCTAGTGCAATAACAGGAGTAAACAACAGTACTAAAATTCCAGTAGTCAATGTGCAATAACAGTAGTAAACAACAGTGCAACGGGGGTAAAATTCAATAACAGGAGTAAACAACAGTACTAAAAATTCCAGTAGTAAATGTAAATGTGCAATAACAGTAGTAAACAACAGTGCAACAGGAGTAAAATCCAGTAGTAAATGTAAATGTGCAACAGTGCAACAGTAGTCCTTAGCAGCAGTTTTTAAAAGTGTCTAGAGTGATATGTCTTTTATGGAATACAGGTTATGCCAATATGGGGGGTGGGGGGTGGGAGATGGGTAAGGTGGGAGTTCGGGTGTGAGTTCGGGTGTGAGTTCAGCCTCCTGACAGCCTGGTGGATGAAGCTGTTTGAAAGCCTGGTGGAGTGGGCCCGGAGACTCCGGTACCTTCTCCCCGAGGGCAGGAGGCTGAACAGGCTATGTGCGGGGTGGCTCGGGTCACCCACAATGTTGGACGCTCTGCGGGTGAGCCGGGTGTTAAACCCGGCTCACCCGCTTGCCTCATTTGCTCGTCTCCATGGAAACAAATCAGTTTATTGACCTACTGTGAAACATTGCAGCAAAGCATTAATACATACATGGAGACATACAGGTGCCTAGCCCTGAGAAAAGTTACACAGGGAACCTTTAATTTCGAGAAGAGTATCACTTAAAGATGTTATGATGAGCATAAATTTATAGTCATTCAAATACACCGAGTTAAACTGAATGCACCTTAAAACTACAGAAATAACATGGGCTATAGTTGGTTTAACTATAATTGGTTTAGTAACATGTCTATGTAAGCGTCATCACGAATAATGTGTGTTGAGGGTTGTGTAGCTGCTTAAAGTGCTCTTTGGTTCTAAATGTCAGCCTGGTGCCCCGCTGAGGGTTTTATCATCTTTTGTCCAATGTAATTTGAAGAAGTCTCGTCCATTACTGCATCTGTAGCATCTCCCATTGTGTTAAATACCTGGCAGACCTTTCACTGACAATTTAAGGAGGAAAATTTTAGTTTTGGCAATATAATTATACATGTTTTGCATTCTCCTCTCCTATATGCTTCTGTTTAATTTTGTTGCAAGTTAATATACTATATTTCAGAGATGAGCTGTTTTAGGAAGGAAACCTTTTTTCAAATGGATATACCCAAAGCATAAATGATAAATACTCACTGAATAGTATTTTTTGATGTGGCGTCTAATGTCAAGTACAAGTTTGTTGCTGATGTTGACTGCGTAGTCGATGGGGCGGCTTCCACAGGGGATGTGACAGCAGCGCATCAAGCTGGGCTCCAGCTTTAATCCCTGGAAAGAAAAGTGTCTTTGAGTGGCATTGCAGGTTGTCTTTTCAACATTTTCATCATAATATTATGTTAACAGATGCTAAAAGTGTACAAAAGACGGCTCTGATTTGAGTAACTTTGCAAAGTGTTTTAGTTAATTATGTAGTTGGTTTTATTGTTATGGGTAGGGATGTCACAAACTGTTATTTTAGTATTGGGATTATTGCTGGAAGACAATGATGATCATTTACAATTACCAGCTTCGTTCAAATCAGTTATTCTGAACAAAAGAGTGATGCTTTTAATTTTACTTTTTGGAGTAGATTGAATTTAATTAACTTCATTTTGCTTCTAAAATTCACATTGCCTAGGGTTACGGTTGCCACATATTGTGAAAAATTATAATCACAATTGGGCAGAAGTTGGATAATAAAAAAGATATGCTAACAGAAAACAATGATCTTCTTTATGCACAACAAAGTCCAAACATTTGAGATATTGGTAGATTGTTTAACAGGTTTTAGAAATGTCAAAACATATCTGATAAACACTTTTAATGGAAAAATACGATTGATCAAGTTTAGATACAATAAGTGTTCTCTAATGTACATTAAGCCACAATGACTTAACTGTCATCATTTCTATATAATAGTCTGTTTTAAGGGTCAACAGCTTCCTTTGATGGAGGTAAAAAACCAAAACAAAACAGGTCAACATGACCACACAAATGGAAATATCCATTTGACAAGAAGCCTTATAGTTAATAAAAAGAAAAAAGTAGCCATAGTTCATAACAATTACACTAAATATAATGGCTTTAAACACTTGATTCTTTAAACTCCATTTAACTGTCGCTGTGACAGCAGCACAGAAAGGTGACTGCGGAGAAGTCAACGACGCTGGAGTGTGCATGTGACACCCCCCCGCCAGGCCGCTCAGATTTTGTGTTTGCCTACATCGTTCCCTTTTGGAAAAATCTGCAGTTTCAGTCAATCAACTAATACGACTCCCGAATATGCAGCTACACAAATTAACATCTCCATTTTACATTGTGTTTATCTCTACAGCAATAGCTTTTTGAGACAATTAGTTTATGTTTGTCGACCTCCCATTGGTTTGTCGTTTGGTGTGTTGGTCTGAGTCAGGTATTTGCTTGGGTCAATACCTGAACTGAAGCTGAAAAGAGCATAGGAAATGGTTCTTCTCCATGGCACTAATCATTACATATAAATTCTAAAGTATTAGATCACTGAACATGTTCAAATAAATCATTTTCATTAAAAGGTTTGACGGTAATGGTGAATGTTAATGATAAATTTTTTTTTACGAGTAACATTTTTCTCATTACTCCCCAGTCCATTCATCTTTGCAAACCATTCCTTTAGTACTTGACATCGGTGAACCAAACTCCGCAAATCACCTGCTAAAGATTCTACATTTAGAAACAACACATTCATGTTTATTCAGGCTTGGAAGTAGCACCATGTTAAAACTTTATGTGTTCTGGACAATGTGGACAGTGTTATGAACCAAGTCATTTTTTCTGGTGGAGTGTTTACCACCTGTTTGTCTTCAGAGAAATGTTATTCTTTTGCTTGGAATCTTCCCCAGTATTATCCATTTTGCATTTATTCAATTACATGTGGTGTTTATTACAAATAAATACTGTGAAAAACATACATTTATCTTACTGAACTCCACAGATCTGGCTTATAACCTGTCCTAGTCTTGCTTATTTCTACAGAGACAGATGTTTAATGCCATACAGTGAAACATACCAGCAAACAACATCTCCATAGGGACAAGCAGGCGGTGGACCTTTCACCAGATGCTACATAGTGCACCAGTGCTTATTCAAACTCCAGAAACAGCATTCATTTCCTAAAACGCTAGAACAAAGAGTCTGTTGGGAAACTTCTGACCGTTTATCCAGCTTGTTACTCATCTCGACCCACTTATTTCACTTCCCCTTCAAACAGCTCTCCTCCTCTGTCTGTTCACTGTCATCCATCAGCGCCTCCTTCCATCTCTGGCTCAGAGTCAGCGCTGGAGTCAAGGCCTATCTGTCCTCCTCTTTCACTGAGCTGTTAGACCATGTTCACCACCCTAATTAACTTACTGTCTTATCAGTTTCTCTGCAGGCATGCATTCCTTCTCCTGATGTATGCTGGTGAATCAAAACCCACTATTAGCCTAAATGCCAAGACAATAGAGTTTTTTTAAAAGACAGAAATCTTAAAACACAGTAGATCTCAGCCACTTTCTGCTTTCTTACCAGTTTTAGTGCAGGTGCAAATTATTATAGTTAAGAACACAGATCCTAAGAAAATAACAAATACAAACTTTTTCACTTTCACCACTTAAACTTAAGATAATTACTGTGTTTCTACTGGTTTAAAGGTCTCATTTTGCAAAAAAATTACTCTTGTGACCTTTTAGCCAAGTTAAAATGTTGTTATCTCATCAAAAACATGCCTGGATTTGGTTATTTCATTCACACGTTTGAGTAACCCTGCATTATTAGTCTGTCTATATCTCCAAAGCTCAAAATGCTCTGTTCCACCTTATGATGTCATGAAGCTGTAGTTTTCAAGTCAGCTACCTTTTTACCTGTTGTTCAGAAGAGATGTGCAATTCCAGGGCTGAAATTAGCCAAATTATTCTAGTAAAGGTGTATGGAGTTTAAAAACACAGGAGGTGGAACCAGTGTTCCCTCTAAGGTGCGCGCGTGCGCAATCGCGCACTCCCCAGACGTTCAGCGCGCACATCAAATCCTTTTCAGCGCATAAAATAAAATCTAACTTGAACTCAGCGCTGGATTGACACATGGAATCCAGTCTGATAGATTCAGTTTGCACATGTGAATGTGCACATGCTTTAGGGACAAGCAAACTACAAACAGATTCATTTCGATCGCATTTCGCTCGCTTCCTTCAGTAAGACCATAGTTGTCGTGCGCATCGCCGTGGGTCAGAGCGGCAGGTCCGCACCGGCCGACGGGAGCGCCACCCGCACACACTCCACGTAGGGAAGAACAGAAGAGGAGACAGGTAGAGCCATAATGTAATCCTCGGCTGTTTTCTTTGTTTCTGTCCAAGCCATAGGTTTTTGTGAGCAAAAAGACGAGACTTTTTGTGTGAAGTGTGAATCCTCTCCCCAGAGCGTTAAACCACAGAGCTCTGTCACTCTCACAAAATTACTTAAACTGGGTAATGATTAAAAAGCAAGATATAAACTGATAAAAATGTATACTTATTTTGGAGATCATTATTTTGAGAAAGACCCATCTTATAGTGTCCTAGGTTTATACACAGGTACATACACTGTGTATATACACAGGTTATTTTTCAAAATATTGTAATGTTCAATGTTTCACTGACCACAGCAGGACCCTCACACTGACATACAACATGTACAAAGCTCATGAAAAGATTTTTGAGAAGTGGACCAAAAAATCAGTTATATTAAAAGTAATCTAACAGAAATAACAGCAGTAATTTGATTCATAAGCTTTGTAACTTGCCATGATCTCAGGTGTGATACTGGTGTGGCCACAGTGTGCATGTCGGATGTTGCTCACAGGAGTCCAAGGAACGCTCAGGGAGTTGGTGTGTTTGCTCAGACACATGAGAAATTAGGGGGAACATTGGGTGGAACGGTGTTTTCTGTTTGAGAGAAGCCTAAATATGCAGAATTTGTGTGTTAAACGTGTGATCAATATGTGTCAGTATTCGATTTGAATAGGTTTAACATTTTTAAATAGTTATTTTCCCCCCCTTGCATCATTACATCTATTAACTACAAAAATAAAATTCTCCTAACAATTCACACCTCACCAAAACTCCTGGACTATAGTATATTAGTGTTATGATCCTTTTATGGACTCTTGGGTTTGCCTCAGACAGGGCAGAGTGCTGTCATTTTATTAGCAGAAAAGAAAAAGCTGCATGGTCTGTTATTCATTAAGCCGATAACGTGCTCGTACAGACACAAGCATGACCTTGGCCTGACAAATGGTGCGCTGTGCGACTACAGAGCACCAGGGGTTAAGGAAGGCTTTTCAAGTTGCACGCTCCAAACTATGCCAATGAAAACAGCGTCCGTATTGGAGCCAGGCAGCTGTCTAAAAATACAGAGCGAGACACAATATAGAGGATGACTAAGGCCCATATCATTGACAGGAAGTTTGACTAAAATGCCATTGGAAGGATCACATTTAGAGAATAAATTTAATTAATTAGTGCAAAATATTGACTGATAAGATCTTCGCACTTTTGTTAACATGAGCTTATCACTAAGAAGGAAGATCTACTGTGATAATTTAACGTTTAGTTTTTCCTTTTTTTTCAATGAATGAGTGAATTTATGAAGACATATTTATACACACAAATCTAATATTGTAGCAAAAGAAAAATTAAATTCTATCAAATGGACAAAAGTTTCGCAGCCCATCCAAGTAGCTTCTTCAGTTCTGGTCAGATGCCTGAAGGGAAGAGCTAACTACACTGAGACTACACTGAAACTAACAACTATTTTTCTACATTTTCTGCTAGGTCTGTTGAACTGCACTAAGTGTGAACTGTGCCTGAGTCATATTAGCATAACTGTTCAGGCCCCTCATGGGTGCTCTCACACTTAATCTAATATTGACTACTAAACATCTAGACTAAATTAAAGCATGTATCTAAGCAACACTTAATGTTACTTACAGCTCCTTCAAACACATTGTCGTAGATATTGTCTGTTCCACATTGTGGGCAGGTGAAGGTGAACCTCTCGCAGTCTCTGTAACGTTCCTCGTCTGTTAACTGTACAGGGGCTCCCAGTGTCCCCTCTGCCTCGTCCTCCCTCTGGTGCTGCTGCTGAGCCCTGAACTGTCCCGGGTCAAGACCTGAGACACAGAAGACATAATAGTCATATCAATATTTTTCAGGGCATTGTGTGCCTTTGCACTGTTTCTTTGCACTTGCTGGGAAACTTGTTTTGTATTATGATAAGATTTGACCTCAAGTGTACTACAAAAGATACTTTGCTGACTCATTATCAACACTAATTATTAAAAGGCCTCTATTACGCAATTTTCTGATTGGTTATAATGTTGTTTCCTCAAAACATACCAAAAACATACCAGAAGTTGTGTTTTGTTTCATTCACACATGTTTAACACACAAACCCAGCATATTTGGGCACTCTTTTCCACCTTGTGACGTCATGTGGTAATACAGGAAGTGCTCCACTGTATTTTTAAACTCCATATGCCATCACTAGAATGATTTGATAATTGATCATTTCAGCCTTGGAATAACCGATCTCTACAGAACTAAAGGTAAAAGGTAGCTGTTAACAGTATTTTGAGTTTGTAAAAATGTAGACAGACTAAAAATAAAGTATTACTCAAACATGTGTGAATGAAACAAAATATGACTCCAGGTATCTTTTTGATGAGGCAACAACATTCTAACATGGCTTAAAGCTCACAAGAGTCAATTACGTGTAAAATCGACCTTTAAGTTGTTCAACTAATTACTTGTTGCAGCTCATGTTTTTAATAATACTGTAGATAGAACATTATGTTAGGGTTATCCTTCTTTATGGTGCAGTGGCATAAAGTAATTTCAATATTATCGTTTTTTATCGTGATCTTTTGTGTGGATGGATGGATATTTCGTGTAGCTATATGCGTCGCACCTCAGAGTTACGGTGTTGTTGTAAAAGGCCTAGTAAACTCACTACAGCTTTGTAACTTCAAACCTCTACATACATTTACAACTCTGACTCATTGCCCTTGTTTTCAAAAGGATTATTTCTATTATAACTTTCAAATAAAAATGCATTTGTCGGGATGTTGTCATATACCGGCATGCCCATCTCTGTTTAACTTCCACAGCTGTCAACGGGTTATAAAACAGACTTAATTTTACAATCAAATAAATGTAAAAATAGATGAACAGTATCATAAGTAAGATGTATAGTTGTACCACTAATAATACTCAGACATTTTAAAAGCATAGTCTTAGGGGTTCATAGCCATAAGGAGGTTGGTTAAAGAGTGATTTGTGTACTTAAATTAACACCTTTAAGTTTTTATTAAAAAGCTTGACTCAAACCCTTCTCCAAGACAATGGAACCTACCCAACCACGTAGCGATGAGCACATTGTCAATACCCTCGATGGGGTCACAAATGCGGGATACTACAGGGTGGACCTGCTGGGCCAGGTAGTACTGAGTGTCCAGAGAGAGGGACTCTTGTTTCTGAAGGTGCTCCAAGGCGTAGGCTCTCTGACTGGCTGGAAGAGTGGAGCCGTCCTGGGACAAAAGATTAAGATGCAATAAAAATGTTATTACTGTAACAAAATACAATGCACATTTGGATTCTTTTAGTAATAAATACTTCAAATTCAGTTTGAGTTATGGCAAAACATTTTCTGTTATGCCTTACAATTAATATTTGTATACTTATTCATCCAGGAGTGGTCCAGGACAGTTATCTGGACAGTTTTCTTGAAATTGAGATGTTTCGGCTGTCATTATCAGACCTGATGATTGAGTTTATTCTGGATGATTACCTAAAAAATCCAGATTTTAAGAAAACATTGTCCAGATGCTGCAGTGGTTACATACAGCACTATTCCAAAAGTTCAAAGTCACTTTATAATCATTATTCTTTCGCTCCCCATACTGAGCAGTAGTGAGATTCGTCTGTAGTCAGAGCTGTCCCTGGAGTAGACTGGAAAGGGGGGTTGCCAATCTGCATTATCTGCCCTTTTGACTGCAACCAGTCACTCACACAGTGCATTCATATTATGCAAAATGGAACTGGAATCAAACCACCAACCATTTGGTTTGTGAGTGGATTTAGAATCACTCACTTTGCAGATGACATAAGAGATCGTGTCTCCAGCTTTCACTCGGCGTCCACCCTGGGAGTTGATCCACAGAGCCACATGGACATGAGGGAGACTCTTTTTGTCGGGATAATCTTGAGGATCTTTAGTCAGAGCCTGGATTGACATAAAATAACTGAGATGTTCGAAAGATAATGCCTTATATATTGACCTGGTTGGTTATGGTTTTATGGTATACTACCTTGTGGATCTCAAACTGGTTCAGAGGTACATCTCCAGCTGCGACCTTCTCTCCCACTTCCACCAAGTGTTTTTGGATGTTCTCCACAATGATGTCACGGCTTTGGTCGGACAAGATCTGACCAATGACGTAACTGGACAAAACTGGGTGTTAGCTCAGTTATATTATTAAGACTAGATCATCATTTGGTCTAATGTTAATGACATACTTGCCACACTCCTTGGCCAGATCACACCAGTCTCTACGCACAATGTCCAAACCTTTCAGCTCCTGTTTGAGAGTGTATCTCCCCTCACCATGTTGCTCTACCACGAGAGCTGCATATTTCTTTTTCTTCAACAATAAGAGCGACTTAAACACACCATCAATGTCAATCTCCAGTAGTTTGTATAGCTTGTTCACTTCAGCTTTCACCTGTAAAATTAGCACATTGAAAAATGTATTAATAAAGAGTAAACTGAAACTACAGACTAAAGAATCTTGAAACACACCTTGTTTCCAAGTTTGAAGACCTCTTCCAAAGATTTGCTGTTTGTATTAATCATAATAGAGTCAGTGTCTCCATAGATGACTTCTAGATTCATCTAAATAAAAAAATTAAAAAAGTATGCGTTATTGATTTGGAATTAGTGTATAGTGGATTAGAGGATAGCCTAACAAGCTGTATGTTTCTAGTAATAATAACTCTCCAACAGAGGCCTAGTAAGAATACTGCTTTAGGAAAATGTGTATGCTGGCATTTCTTTCATACCTTCTGAACCATGTCTTTGGTGTGCATCAGAATCTAAAAACACAAAACAAAACACTGAATGGAACACAGCATAGTAAACAACGAAAGTGAAGAACAAACAGTCATTACGCTTGCCTTGTATTTATTGAGTGTGGGTGTGTGAGCATTTGTGTGAACCTGGAGCGGAGCAGGTGACTTTCTTTTAAATAGGGGATAATTGGCTAAGAGGGCAATTATGAGATCCTGCTGTGACAGGAGGCTTTTCATCCCACACACTTCTGCACCGGGCAACACGCGCGCACCTTAATGACTTGTAATGGCCTTTATCACCCACAGAGCGACTGACGGACAAACAAGAGAATTCTGTTAACGTTGTCCACTCTGTGTCGGAGGGGAAGAGGGGGGGCACGAGGGATCCTAACAGGTGTTGGGTGTGGAGGGTGAGAGCACTCAGAGCTGGGTCGCTAATCTGGGGGGTTGTGGGGACGGAACGCAGTGTGACCTGTCACCAGCAATCTGCTCCTCAATCAACCACCGCCTCTTGTACGCAGAGCTTCATGTCGGGACAAGGACGCGTCTATTTCAGAGTGAGGAAGAGGAAGGGTTTTGGTGGGATAGGGAGAGGTGGTCCACTCCCTGAAACCAATGTGGGGCTCACCAGTGCTTTATGGGCTGCTACATACCAGTGAGCCACAGGGGGAGTGATAGGCACCCCTCCATTAGGAACTGCAGTCAAGGTCAAGGTCCCACTGCCGACACATATTCACAATCACACACTCCTCTTGGCCCAAGCACATGAATGAACACGAAACTCTGCTGCTAAGCTACTGTCAAAACCAGAATAATGTAATTTGCTAGGTGAGGAGATAAGAGCATTTTATCAAATACTGATCCAAATATTAAAGATTCCATGTCAAGTCATTATCTCTCCTCAACATAAATCAGTCGGATTTCCCCACTTCTTTAAAAATCGTAACCGTTTAAGTGTGAGCTTCTGCAATATATTAGTGATTAAAAACTTCAAGTGGATTATATGACATTTGACATTTATACAATGATGAAATGTAAATAATCCTGACGCACTAAATTAAATTCCTACCTAATAAAATCTGATTTGAGTTCATTTAAATCTTTTGATCCGAGTTGATATTTTCACAATAAAATAAATGTATTTGTATCTGGAATTAGAAGGTGTACTGTTGATTATATTATTTTGAGTCTTCCTGATTTTATATTATTGCTATTTTGGTGATCTTGCCAAATCGTTATTCACCAATTTTCTGGTAAGTGCAGATCTATGCCTATGCTCATACATTTTCCCCCACTCACAGCACAGCCCCTGTTAGGCTCTTAACGACAGGTGGATTTAACCAATTACAGTAAAGTGAAGATGACTTACTTCCTTAAAGGCTATTGAAAAACACAAAATCTACATGAATTGTGACAATTTTTTGTGTGAATTGGCTCCAAGAAAATAGTGATATTGATGTGCTTTTTTGCATACTGCACACCACTAGTATTGATCATTAATTAATTTTTGATAATGTTGATATCTTTTAATAACCTCATGAGAATCCATCGTGGCAGGCTGTGGCATATGGCCCGGCCGCTGGTGGGCTGGAGACTGGACCAATCACAATGCAACAGTCGTTTGGACAGAAGCAAAAGATGAAGCACCCAAACAAACCAAAACAAACATGGCAATGCTGACGACAGGCGTATCTTAGCCAGGTTAATCTTTTAGGTGCTTTACTGAAACAATTGGCAAATTATGGAAGGACTAGAATGATTGTGGTTAAGAGGACAGCAGTGATAAATCGAAGGAAGTAAAAAGAAAGAAAGACATGACAAAGCGAGGTGCGAATGTGTTGATGTAATTGATGCGCGGACTCATTTAGACAGGTTTTCCATTTGCTGTCAGTAGCTGCAGGACGAACAGCTTTAAAGAATGGACTGTGAAAGACAAGTCGTTTGACCATGAGGCAAGAATGTTTGTGGGACGTGTGAGTGCTCATCTTTAAACACATACCAATACGCACATATTATACAGAGCAATCTAAACAGACCTCCCCAGGGGGCAAAGGCATGCGACTATGTCTTCTCCCCGATGACTGCACAAGTCACCACTACACATGCCACTCATGCTCAACCAAACAACTGAAAAAGCCTGTCAGGAGCCCTATTAGTTATTGGGCAATTCCTACAAGAACAAAAAGGAGCAGTCTTTAATTAACATCAAAAATCAATCGTCAGCAGCACAATTACAAGGACCTTGTACTTACTGAACAGACCTGGACCAGCTTAGAGTAGTGGTCAGTCAGAACTGATTCCAGTTTTACCCCAGTTTGAAAACAGCAGACTAACTTCTGTGCACCTGCACCTCATTCTGTAATGGACTGAGGTCCAAAGAGAGGAGGCATTCAGTGTAGATCAGAGAAGCTTCCAACTATCCTGGTATCCTGGAGGTTCTTCAAAACTAACATGTCAAATTGCTCTAATCCAAATAAAACACCTCTAAATGATTTCATGCAAGAGAACCTGAATACCATACTGTGGAGCTTTCCAGGCAAAGTAATATCATCTCAATAGAAACAGACTTTGCAGCAGAAAAGTTACATAGTGCATCAAAATGCATGCCTTAGTCTTAGGACTGCACCTTTCAATTTTAGTTCAAGAGTGCTTCAGCACTCACACCTTCTGTTGTGAGGTGCCTGTACACCTCTATATCAAACAGCAGTCCAGGCTTCCTCATTAATGTTTTGTCTTCCGCCTGTGTCAGTTTAACAGTGACCGGTCTAAAATAACCTGCTTTTTGGTTGACAAATGGATAATAGATGGGAAAGAAGCAATGAGGATAGAATGATAAGCAAACATTCACCTAAAGGGCATCCAAGCCTCCCCTCACAAATATACCATGCAGCCCTGTGTTGATCAGCAGATCAGAGGAGGCATGCTAAACCTCAGAGCTGCAGAGGGCCCTTGTAAAAAGAGCCAGGGCAACAGTGACGATTGTTTTGAAAAGCACTCCACTGAAAAGCATTTTGGGATGACAGTCGGCCGACTGAAATAGCACCTGTGGAGGGACACACTACTGTCAGGGCCGCGCGGCTAACACACTCACACAGATGCATAAAAGATTTATAGTGTCTTCGGCTGCTGTGATCTCTCATGTGTACAACACTACACACACATATGTTCCTTTCACCAAAATAATCCACTCTCATGTGAGAAAGCTCCTGCAAAACCATCCACACCTGCCCTGACAGATGATCAGAGACCCTACATCCGATTTAATGCATACATTCAATGGAAATGATACATTATGCCTGTAATTCTTCTCCTCTTCAGCCAGTTTAAACTCAAACTTTATGGGTTTCCTTATACCCAGCTCAGCAATTCAGTTTTAAAATGTCAGATAGACATCTGCAGTTTAATAGGCCTCAGTATAACTGCTTATTGTATGACAATGAGATTCTCACAGAAGCATTTTGGTCATAAATAACACCTTTATTTTTACAAATGGAAATAAAGTAAACCTAATTTTCTCTGTTTATTTATGAAAACCATTTCTTAATTATCGCTCATTTACAGTGTGTCTGAGCCCTGAGCAGACTGCAGGTGTCAAATCAATCTTTTATCAGTGCTAATCCTGGTAATTAACTGGACACACATGGCCTCATTAGAAGTGTTACTAAAGTCCCTTCAGAATCTGAACTCTTGTCCTGTTCACTGTTAGCTCTCTACAGCAGGCGCATGAGGCCAAAATAGCTACAGTGCTCCCATGTGACTATTTGTTAAGCTCTCTCCTATCAGGAGTAAAGCCATCTCTTTAAGTAGAGTATGGATGGAGCATGGAAACATGCAGCATTCATCTACCCAGACAGGGACCTGTGCGTATACAATACGCTGTGGCCTTGAATAGTGTAACGTCTAATTCACAGAACTGCAAAAATAGCTGCTGTCAAGAAGCACAGCTCCAAACTAAGGAGAGAAATGTGGGCACACAGGGCTGGCATTTGCACATAAGAAAATAATGATCTAGTGTTTCTTGGACCAAAAATGATACAGACGCTGAGAGACACCAGAGGCAATAATATTTATTTAGACCTCATTACAAACGCACACAACCTCACATACAAGAGCCTCAGAGGTCTGCCCCAAACCAAACTTTACCCTCTTGACAGCCTTAGATCTGTTATCCAATCTCACCTCTATCCTTCAGTGCACATGCCGGCCAATAATGTCAACTACAAACTCCCGTCAGGCTGTTTTTAAACACAAGGACAGAGACTCAATTACAGCAGGATGGCTTTCAGGAGTCACCCTCCATCCTCGACACACACCTGCTAATGGTTGTCAGATTTGCTAGCGCAAAGGTCAAAGGTGAAACCAATCTGCGTTCCCCAACAATCAGTGGCTTCCACAGTCCTTTGTTGTTAACATCAGTTGATTAGAACCAACACACATCACTGCACTAAGAGACCAGGAAGTAGCAACATGGAAACATTTGCCTGTATTATTAATAAGGGGCTGATTAACATTTCCCATACCAGACAAATCATGTGTCTATACAAGGACACTTGACCACATGCTCTGACAGCCGACAGTAATACACAACACAGGTATTTCACACCCACCAACTGCATGCTACTATTCATTTGTGTCTAATAAATCCTATTCTATGTTTAAAGTGAGCATGTTGGATTAGGTTAGAAGTGAGCCACTAGGCCATAAAATCATTGTGGTAGAGCATTTGTAAACCTATTATATTCACATGAATGTAAGGTACCTTTATTGCCTATATCTCCAACTGTTATCTGGCTAATATACAAAAGACCCTAAAATAACAGCAAGGGGCTGAGGGGACATCAATCTGCAGTGGCTTGTGTAATCCTAAACCTTCACCTTCCCCTTAATGCCCATCATCCCTTTAATACCCACACATACCAGAACAGAGTAGGTCCACAACAAATGGTCTGCCCACAAAGGCCAAAGTTCGGCTGGTAGCACTTGTGCTGTCACACATGGATTCGGTACATACATGAATTCAGACAAGATACAAGACGTACTCAAATCGGAGCGGGGTGTCCCACTTGATGCAGCAAATGTAACCACAAGAGAGAGCCAAGGGTCTTTCAACCACATCTAAAGCTTGGCCCGGCATGAGAACCCACTGTAGCAGGGAGGGAGAGGTCTAGCCCACTTTAAAAACAGAGCGAGAGAAATATGAAACGCTCCTATCAACAAATACACAAAACACATGCACATACATCGGGATGGAGTTTTTTTTTAATGGGATGAAAGAAGACACAGTGAGGGGCAGAGAGAGGATTTACGCTCTGGACAGAAATGTGTTGGGTGCATGTGTTACAATTATAAAAATAAAAAGCCTACTTAATCATGATATGAAAGTGGAGTGCAAATGTGATGATTAAAATAAGAGCAGGGTGTAAACTGTGATGGCCACAAATACACCAGAAACCCCGCTATAAATCCCTGCAGCCTTTAAGGCAAATACTACCATGAACTACACAGCTCTTGGCTTAGCTCCACTTACTGAGCTATATGGAGGTTGATAAGATGACAGTGACAGCAAAAGAAACTCTTTTCGGTAAATAGTTTGTGTTTTTAATTAGTAATGGTGTTAAGTATCCTCCTAGTAATTCTGAACATGTCTGGGCAATGCTAATGGAAAGGTCTCCCCTAATTCACTACAGCCAGTATTAATAGAAGCATATCAGGGATCATAGATACAAAATAAACAAGCGTTGGATATTATAAATGAGATCCCTCCAGCCTCAGCAGACTGTGGGCTACACTATGCACATTAGGCTTTAAAATGTGACCTTTTAATTCACCAGTTTGTCCTCCTGACCCACAGGGATTGCAATCTAATTTGAAAATAAATATATCCTATTTGTCTACTGGCCACACACGACATGCAACTGGGGAATGGTTACAACCAAACTGGTCATGTTTGTGCATTCTCTGCTGCCTCCATTGAAACTTATAATGAACCAAATTTTTATAGTAAACGCACTGAAATGACTAAATTACTCAATCCCATGTGATAGCATTAGCCGGGGTGATACAAGATCTTGTGCCATAAAATCTTGCAAGATAAAATTCCCACAGAAATTGTGCAAGAGTAGAATGATCTCAGGATAATGTTTTTACCATAGGTTTACAAAAAAAAGATCTTGAGAAGCCATTGTTAAAAATTCAGAGGCCAGAATAGTGAACCGAAAACTATTTTTGAAATGATAAATTATGTCAAAATCTGTAGTGGTGTTGGCTAGTGCTAAAATAGTATGGAAAAAATATTAAAGTCTAGATATTTAAAAATCATACAGTGACCAAAACTGTAATGTATGCATTGAACTGTGAGTAAGCGCAATTGTTGTGCGCCCACACAAATAAAAAACAATAAGCCCCATATCACTAACTGAAATGACAGACCAAAAGATTGAGAAGATAGTGATTGCTGGCAATACCTCTCAGCTCTACTCAAGAAAAAAAAAGAGGGTAAATGTAATTAACCCATCCACCAGTGGCTGTTGACAAAGATACAATCATCAAGTCTTGAGGGAAAAAAACTCCCACCAGTATCAGCGAAGCAAATACACACCTTTTACAATGTAGCTTGTGTCAGCTGAACAACAAGCATGTCTCAAAGCTCAAATGGGCTGACAGAATAACAAACGCGCACACTGAGTTACTGCCCTGCCCTCTATTAGGCTGCACAATGAACGTGTAAGGCGATCTTAATAAAGGACTCCCCTGGGGCCAAACCCAAGGCCCGGGCTGTGGATGTCTACAGTTAGAGCTCATTAAACGAACATGAGTATTACAACTGACACAGGCTGCAAGAGTGTGCGCCGTGTCAAGTTACAAAACCAGATTTAGCCCTTTGTGTCATGCACCTCTCATGCCTCCATCCAAATTTATTATATGCCCCCGTTGCTCCATTGGTGTGCAGTGAAAGATGTCACCACACAATCAAGACTTAACAATGTGATTTTTATGTGTGGCATTTTGGCACTAGAAAAATAACTGGTCTAAAGGTTATTGATATCGCATGCACTTAAAAGCCCTTTTATTCTGACAGAATTTGATGTTATAATAATATGTAACAAAGGGAAGTACATGTTGTGGAAGATTTAATTAAAATTATAGAAACTGACAAGAAACAATTATAAAGGTAAGAGGTATGTTAGGTGGCGTTGTACTGCCCTCTAGTGAATGTGTTATAACATGCATTTTGTTGAACTGCACTGAAAAGGCTGTTCTTTTCATTATATCCATCTTACCTCTCTACCCTTGTGTGTGACCAGGGCAGCAAGTGGTTTGGCATAGAATCGACTGTAGCTGAATCCAAGACAACCATACATACTGTTTGCGGTCAGTTTCAAAGCTTTCTGGCGAATATCATACTGAAAAAAAGAAAACAAAAAAGATTACCGTAATTATGATACCTGACTACAAATGATAGAAAATGAGGAAATCATGAAGAAATAATTAATACCTGTAGATACTGATCTGGACTGAGGTCTTGCTGTTTCATGAGCTGTTTGACCTGTTTACGTCTTTCAACGAGTTTTCTTATTTCTTTGGGCAGAATTCCCATTTCCAGACTGGGATCAGGAATCTCGGGTATCTCCTCTATGTCTTCCTCCTGTTTGTATAATTATATAAATGTGTCAGTAGTATGTAAGGGTTTGAAATAGTCAGGTCTTTATTATTAGGTATAAGCACCTCTTTTTTCTTTTTTTGACTATTGTAGACTTCCCTCTCCACTGTGGTGAAGCAGATGTTGAACTCTTGAATAATCGAAGGATACAGACTGTTGAAGTCGAGCAGTAGGATGAACTTATCATAGAAACCTTAAAAATAGTCAAGATATGACAACAAATCATCAACCCTGATTAAAGGTGAACGATAACTTTTCCGGAGGAGGGTTCACTTTGCACTTGTCTCCATGAAGTTCTTATAACTTTGTCTGAGATATTTCTCATTATAACATTACATTAATCTATCTCCATGGAGGCCAAGTTACAGCTCCAATCTGTAAAATGGCGAGCCTGCTCGCATTAAGAATGCAGGCTAGGTTAACTTATTGCAGCATTGTGGAACATTCCAGGGAAAGCAATATCACCTCTATGGAGACAAGCAGATGGCAGACCACCTACCAAAAAAGTTAAATCTTGCACATTTAAAAAGAAACTTTTGCCAACACTTACCAACTTTGGGATCTAAAACCAGACCACCAGCATAAGCAGCCTTCTTTTTCCGCTTGCCTTTCCCTGCATCCACATCTTCTTCACCTTCAACCTTTGACAAATGGAGATGTGGTTACATTTTGCATTTATCTTACCAAACATTACAGTTTGTAAAAAATGTAGAAATATAATTTTTACCTGTTCTTGCTGGGTTTTTCTGAAAGAGGGTTTGTCTGGAACAATATAATTCTTTTCATTAAAGGCATGAAGCAGGAGATACTCGTTTCTCTCAGCTCGACCCCCCATTAGAGTTCGAGACTGAAAATGATCAGAATAAGTTTAAGTAATATGCCATCCATTGCATCTGTGCAATTACTGCAGTAGCTAATGAAAACAACACATATAAGTTTGAATTACCAAAACATTGCCAGCAATGTTGGTGATCTGTAGAGCAAGAGGCAGGACGTTAAGTTCACACATTATTTGGAGAATCAGTTTTGCATCAGTCCATGTCAACTCCAACAGATAGAGCAGATGAGGAGAGTCACTGCCACATACACACAAATAATTTTAATGGATCCAGGTTACAATAATTCCTACAAACTACATAATGAATACCAATGAATAATAAATACCAACCTGTAAAGATTCCTGATGTTTTCCTGTGGTACGGTCGGTCTTTCCATCTTGAGCACATGTGCCACCAGCTCTGTCAGATGGTAACTTTTGCAGCGAATCAGCTCTTTGGCCGAAATCTCCACATCACAGACCAGCCGACCACAGGTGGCGTTCTTCTCTGCAAAACTGCTACGGCCCTACAATCAACACCAGGAATTAGGGGATGTGCAGTTCAGTCAGGGATTACAAAAACACAAAATTAAACATTTTTACCCCTAGCTTTGGCATGTTCGTCCGCCTCAGACGTCCTATCTTGGACCAGTGTGGCACCTTGCACATGTTAATTCTTTGGAGCAATACTTCAAGGTCAAAGCCGAAAATGTCATGCCCCTATGAATTAGAAGTGAATTAAAGATTTACTATTAGACAACGTTGACTACCCCCATATACAAAAATATATGTTGTGTAAATTATTAAGGTAACTATGAAAGAAAAAAAAAAAAACAACATTTCATCACTTACCACTAGTACATCAGGATCTATTTTGTGCATCTTGGCCAAGAAAAAGCCGAGCAATGTGCGCTCTGTACCAGCAATTTCCACTTTTCCATTCTTAGAAATGGGGTAAAGAAAAAAAAATTGGTATGACAATAGTGTCTTTATAAAAGGAACTGTGAATGCCAAACTCAATTCATCGTAAATACCTTCTTCCTCACAGCATCTTTAAAGTCATATGGAAATATACAATCCACAGGTTTACTAATGACTGAAAAATAAAGCCCAAATAACTTTATTATGGTGCTACATTAAAAAATACAAAATAAAATGAATAATTACTAACCACAAAAGTGTGTCTGGAAGGGAGGTTGAGGAGGAGCTTTATCCATATGAAAACTATAATGTATAAGTGCGGCAAGAGATACAATCTGCCAACCAAAATATGTTAACTTATTTTGCATGTCTTTTGTATTTTGACAGAATCTGTAAAGCTCTAACCTCATTCTGGTGCGTTTTAGGATTCAGGACGGTCTTGAGGCTGATGGACATAACAGTGACTGGAGGAGGAGCCAAGTCTCGAACCACAGAGATGAGATCAGTCCTGAGGGCCAAAGCCTCAACTTTACACCAGCTCACCGGCTGGTTCATCAGTTCTACAAAGACAGAAAAGAAGAGGTTAACTATAATTTGTGGGTTTCAGGCATTTTAAGCCTTTTTTTTCACAATTAGAAACAAGACATAATATTCTGTTTTGAACTGTTAATTTACTATTGCAACAGAGACAATTTTTCACTCAAACCCATGGATAGCAAATAATTGATGATGATTTATGATGATGACTTTAATATAGACACAGAAAAGATTATACATACGAGGAGTCTTGATATCCAGCCAACACGGGCCTTTAATCTTTCTGCTCAGAAGAAAGTGCTCCAAACTTGATGTGTTGGTTCCAAAAACATGAGAAAATGTCGCCCCCTTGAGGTCTGAGGGAAGTGGTGGATGTTCAGCCTAGAGCAGAAATTTTAAATTGAGAGAAATGTGTTCCTAAAGTACTCAGAGTTTTTAAAAAAAAGTCTGTACGTACAGCGTAGCGTACTTCCAAGTATTCACATTGTGTGGGCACATCAGGAATTTCAAAAGCATAATTTTTCTCCACTTTCTGTAAAATAAAACATCTAAACAATACTCATTGCTTAGATTTGCAATAACACAGGGATCAAAACAAACCTTGGACTTAAATTTCATGATCTTGAACTTCTCTGATAGCTCATTAAACTCCTGGTAAACGTCCATCATCCCAACAGGTGTGTCTGTGGTCTCACCAGTTTTAGGGTTCACTTTCTAAAAGTCCAAGCAGAATTCAGAACAAAACACATTAGCTTTCAATTCATTGTTTTGAATTGAATCTTCAACCCTAACAGTAACAGTAATACTTACAAATTCACGAGGAAGGAGGTACATGGTCCGCTCTATATTTTTAACTGAGACGCAGCAGCTGACGTGAGATTTTGCAGATTCTATCCATACTTTTCCAAACAAATAAACCACACCTAAAACGTGGACAGTTTAAGCAATTTAATTTTCTGAGCATTTCTATACCATTTGCAGTGGAAATGACTGACCTGGTTGACTGTAAGGGTCTTCAAATGCATCCAGCCAGTAGAATCTGAACACCATCTCTCCCTCTGGCCCCTCCACCAGGGGGAGTTGGCTTGAATCGACCTGTACTTCCGCAGGTGCAGTCTCTTCATCTTGTCCCCATGTACTCTCCAGATTACTGGAAATGTATTATTATACATAATCAAATATGCCTTTTGCTAATAGTGCTAATAAATAAATAGGTATAGGTATATGACAAAAAAGCAACTTACATGAGGACAGGATCTTGAGGTTCTTCTTTAAGCTGAGCTTTCACTGTGTTTTGAACAGGGACAGTTTTTACTTCAGGCTCAAGCTCTTCTTTGATAACTGGGTTCTCTTCCTCATTAGCGACATCCATGGGCTCATCAAAGTCCACCTCATCAAGTGCCATAGCGTTGTTTACTGAAAAGTTAAGAAAATTCACCTCCTGTTTCAAAGCTATTTCAAAGCCTGCACTATGACAATAGAGATTACCTTCTTCAGGCTGCTCCACTTTAGCTTTCACCTTTTCCAGCGCTCGTGATGGGACAGGTGCAGGGGGCTGTGGGGCTGGATCAGGTGGCGGAGGGCAAATTACTTTGGCTTTTGCCCCTGAAGGCAACTCCTGTAAGCAAAAACAACAAATATTTTAAAAGAAGAGCAAGTATTGTGAATGCAATTACATTTCAGTCCACTGTGCATTCATATTTGAGGAGACTGAAATATTAACTGCCAAACTAATACAATATAACGCATTTCAGAACATGTTTGTAGCACTACAGGTTTATCAAAGCTTTTCCATCAAAATACCAGCTCTTTTGTTGTTAGGAACAGACATTTGATTACCTCAGTGCTTCTCAATTATTTTCTGTGACGCCCCCCCTAGGAAGAAGAAAAAATTTCACGCCCCCCTTCCTGCGCGCGACTATAAATAGTATTATTTGTCTAGAAAATTGTTATTAGAACACCATTGTATCCTTTTATTAACATTATAAACAAAAAAAAAGAAGGAAACTTACAAGACTGCACTGAGGACTCAAATATTAATGTGTTTTTAATGCAGCTTTGCGCACATTTGTTTACGTTTTACAGAAATGAAACTTAAAACCACCTCATTTGCATAAGCTAAAAGCACTGAAAAAAAAAACGCTCTCTCCTTGTGCCACTGATGCGTCAGCTTCTGTCGGACTAAAGAACATGACTCAGTGGAATATACCTATTTTTTCTGTGACAGAGGATGTTCTGTTAATGGTGAGACTGTGCGTAAATCGCATGTGAGAACGCCACTGCCAACTACTGTTGTTGATGTGCAATTACACTTAGTTCTAGTACAGTACAGCAAAAAAACATGTTTCCCAGGGTCATACGCGCCCCCCCTGGTATCACGCTACGCCCCCCCAGGGGGGCCCGCCCCACTATTTGAGAAGCACTGGATTACCTGAATAATTGCCATCTTTATGATTTGATAATTGCAACACTTCAAGTTACATTTGAGATTAGACTGAAATTGACAGCGCAGTACAATCTTTATGTTTTTAAGCATACTGTAATAGAAAACTAACCTTTGGAGATTTCACTGAAAATGGATTCATTGGTGATCCAAGAGCCTTCTTTTTCTTCAAGGTAACAACGGGTGGAGGTGTCAGTGCGGAGGATTTCTAAAGAGACAAAACACTGTATTTACTATTAGTTAAATGTTATATGTATTAATATGTATTTAAGTTGAAAATATAACCATTAACATGTTTTATGATAATGCAATCAGCAATAAAATCAAATTTTGTTATGCCATTATAGTTTAGGTTCTTTTTACATTATGAGGGGCACTGTCTTCTGAATTAAAGGGAAACACCAACCTCAGACTGCAGATCTTGTAAGATATCACCCAAGAGGTCATCTTTGGAGAGGTCTACATCTTTCTACAGACATGTATGAATTATTCGTGAAAATAAAAACTATTCAATCAAAAGAGTTTTACAGGACAAAAGACATTGAAAACAAACCTCAGCAGGCCTTTTCACATTACTGTTCATGAACAGGCTTTTGATGGTATTTGGTTTGGACACTGATGTTTTCTTGGCATTTTTCTTTGACTCGGTTCCTTTAGCTCCTGCTTTTCCTGATGCATTACACAACAGCATTAATAACGGCACAATGCGTTTCATAAAAAATAAAAAAAACTATTTGAGCTACAAGTCTGTTTACCTTTGTTAGTTTCTACTACATCTTCTTGCAAATCATCATCAAAGATTTCTCGCCCATCCTCCACATATCCTGTTCCATCTGAGAAAGAGTCGGTCACAAACATATAAAAACAAATCTACAACTATTACCTTTATAAAATTCAATACGTACCATCGTCAATAATCCAGTCATCCTCTTGTCGGTCTCGTACCATTTTTGAATACTCTTCCTCATCCACCTCTTCATAAACACTGGTAAATTCTTCCACCTGTCAACATTTATTTTAGAACATAACAACAAAGTAATATTGCTAAATATAAATGTTAATATGTACTGGTGGAGGGTAATCATGGCGTAAACGGTTTGTAACCATACATACCTCATATTTGATCTTCTCTCCTTTTTTAGCTTTTTTAAGTTGCTCCAAAGCAGATTTCCTCCCAAACTTCTCTCTCTTTTCTCGTCTTGAGCGAGATCTGGCCAGCCCACCTGTATCACCTCCATCATCTAAGCAAACACACAGCTTTGTAGGCACTTTTGTTCGTAAATAGTTATATGCAAAATGACAACAACACAACACTACAACACTTTGATTCTCATTTTAATCATTGCATTAAAAAATATGAATATCATTTTGAATTAATTGAATAATTGATAATTAAAAAAGAAATACTTGCGACAATTTTAGAAGCAAAATTCAGTTACATTAGTTTGTTAGTTATATACACAATATGTTATTGGCTTAGACTTGGACAAACTTTATTGATCCACAAGGGAAATTGTCTTGGGTACGGTAGCTCACTCATCAAATGTATAACAGAGCGTAAAAAGAAAGGAAAAAAAATAGATGGAATAGCAACCAAGGAGCAATAAACCAGTGTCAGATGAGACATAATTATACAAATAAAAATAATGATAATAAATAAATGTAAATGTACAAATCAGATTTAAATAGAAAAGTAGTAATAAAATATAGAATACACAATCAAATAAGATGTACAATCCCAGCTATATAGTTATAGGGACTATTATCTAAGGATTATTATCTGTTGCACAAGGGTGAGTTGTTGTACAGTTGTATGAAGTATGGTATGAATGTAGTCCTGTATCTCTCACTGTTTCATCTAATCCTTTAACTGTTGTACAGTTAGATGATTCTTATTTTAATGCATTTTGAAATTTAGAATAAACATTAAAGGGATAGTACATTTTTTTAAAATGTTAATCTGTATTGTCTCTCTCCACTCGTATCACTACGCCCATGTTAACTCTATCAGCCTGTTCACTTTCAGCGGATGTCTACGCCGAAGTTTACAAGTGAACAGGCCGATAGAGCTAACATGGGCGTAGTGATACGAGTGGAGAGAGAAAATACGCAAATGCGAAATACGCTGCTGCATGTTTCGTGGACAACTGTTTCGGACGCAAATATATCACCTTTCTAACAAATGTTTTGTTTTGAGAAGAAAAACAAGCTTTATTTCACGTTCCAGGGAAGTTACTGGACCTACTTACTTGGGCTCCAGAAAGCGAGCCGAACCGGGATCAGCTGAGTGTGTCAGAGGTAAGCCGGTGTCAACACATGTAACTTTTAGAAGGAAACCCATACAGATTAACATTAATAAAACAAAAAAACGCACTATCCCTTTAAATCAGATAGTTGATAACTATCTCTAAAATAACTAAATTAAATATTTTTAGAAGCAAAATTTAGTAATTAGAAGTGAATATATGACCCACACAAATATATAGATAAATACATTAACTTTACTGGATCATACAGAAAGGCGCCGGCGCGAGCTGGCTGCCCGTCACAACGCTCCTGCACTGATATTATATATTACTCTACTGGAGTCACTTTAACTGCTGTTTGTTCACTGCTCAGAACCAAAGACATTTATTTATTGTGCAGCGTTCCTGTTCCTGTGCCTTACAGTGTTGTGTTTTTTAGGCTGTACATACTTATTATTATTATCTTAATTTTTGATGCATGCTCTTTTTTCCAACTGTTTCTGAAACCTGCGTTGTGACACTGCAATTTCCCCATTGTGGGACAAATAAAGGATTATATTATCTTATCTTATCTTGTTGATGTATTGGGCGACAGTAGCTCAGTTTGTCCACTGATCCGAAGGTTGACGGTTCGAATCCCGCTCTCGACATAAGCATTAATCATTGAGCAGATCCACTGACCCACAGGTGTGTGATTCCAGGTCCCACAGATGAATGCTGTCGTTGTGTCCCTCCTCGCCCCTAGTGTCTGCGTGTATGAATGGGTGAGTGGTTCCGTTGTAACGCGCTTGGAATTCCTTATAGGTGGAAAAGCGCTGTATAAATGTGACCATGTACCATTTATTGCATGATCATGATGTCAATAATAGTTAACATTCGTAAAATCGTGATGTTTCTTCTCCAAGTAATCCTAACACTAATATAATATTGTATATGGTGACTGACAGCACTATTTGGAACATACAAGGCTCCTGCAAGGTGCAACTCAGTAAACACCACGTAATCGCTTAAGACTTAATTAGAAAGCGACCGTTTCGTTTAGGCAATCATCCCATGCTTTTAGGCTTGTGTTTTCTTTGATTGCTCATGTTTTTATCCTTAGCGTGACAGCGCAGGCTAGCTATTATGGCTATGATGTAGCAGTGTTAGCTTTCATGCTCTGTCTTTGCAAACCACGAAGCCTAAGCTAAGAAACTTACCTCCATCCGGTACATCCATGTCTTTATCAGGGTTTGAAACCGGAGCCATGACTTTCCGCTCCTCCTTTTAATACTTTGACACGTGTAGATGCAGCGGGTCTCAAGACAAAAGTCAACACAAAACTCTGGTCCAGCCTGGTCCGCGCCAAATCGTCTTCCCGGGGAAAGTCATATGCAGGAAGTGACGTCACC
The DNA here is from genome assembly GCA_036785185.1 of Paratrypauchen microcephalus. Classification (NCBI taxonomy): domain Eukaryota; kingdom Metazoa; phylum Chordata; class Actinopteri; order Gobiiformes; family Gobiidae; genus Paratrypauchen; species Paratrypauchen microcephalus. Next base: position 4,467,906 of record JAVJIX010000012.1, on the reverse strand, counting down.
ATTTTGAAAGCCAATCGTTTCACAAGTTTATATTACTAGCTATTCATTCACTAATTTAAAATTCATTATTCTTAATTAAATGTGCAATTGCAATAGTATCAGTAACAATTAATATATTTTCTACTGTAAATGGATCATAATATAATTAAGCCTATAATATTCAGATTAAATCCCCCAAAATCCTTTTTTGATTTATATTTTTTTCCCCATAGAAACGTGTGTTCTGCTTGAGTACTTAACATTGCTAATATGTTTGTATTAAAACTTTGTATTGAATGGTGCAATAACTATTGTGCAATAACAGTTTGTGTAATAGGGCTTGTGCAATAATTATCTGTGCAATAGAGCTGGTGCAATAAATAGAACATTGTTTGGTTGTGCAGTGCACAAATTGACAATGGGCATCAACGATGGACAAATGTATCTTGCAATGAGCTGCAACTGTTTTCTGTTTTTTTCTGTCTGTACTGTGTGTGTGAGTGTAACTGTTTTTTTTAAGATGCAGGCATTGAGCCCAAGACAAATTTCCACTTGGGGACAATAAAGTTATTTTATCTAATCTAATCTAATCTAATCTAATCTAATCTAATCTAATCTAATCTAATCTTATTTTATCTTATAATAATTTTAAGGTCTCATCATGAGGTCAGGTAGTTCAGAGGAAACTTCCTCCGGTGGCCTCTAGGGTGCAGTGCTGTCTTAATTTTCCTCTTATGTTTACTGTCGTCTACAGTAGACGCTTGACCAGATTGGAATGGAAATACCGCACGCTAACTTTAATCTATAGGGGGTTCACACAACAGGTCTTATGTAACAGCTGCCCGTCACGCTGGCCTCGTTAAAGGTTCACAAATAGGGGCCCAGTCGGAGATTGTTTTCACAGTGTCTGTGTGAGGGGACAATAGAGTCCTGTCCCAGATTGGGGCCAGGCAGTTTCAAGTGCGTGAGTCGTGGTCCGTGAGAACACGACTTTTATTGCAACAAATGTCTTTATTGCAACCGAACCCTCTCCCCCAAAATAGTGTAGGCTATATAATTCTATTCATGATAACCATACAGGCCACCTATTCGTTTTGAGATACTTAGACGTCCTGTTATTGTCGTGTTATTGTTGTCGTTGTTGTCTCGGTGCGCGCGCGGCACAGCTGTCGCGACCATCGTCACGTGACGCATCCTTTGAACAGGCGTTTTGTCGCTCCTGTATACACTCCTGTGTACACTGAACCACCTGACTGCGCAGACAAGTCGGTCTTGGACTGAGGGTGACTTTTAAATGCGACTTGATTCATAAAACATGGTGAAACAAAGGCGAAGCAGAGCTCACTACTATGCTGTGGCACCTTTTTGTTGCAGAAGAGAGGCATTCAGAGTAAGTAGATTGCGAATTTTCCAATAGTGCGTTCATGTTACACATTTAGGTTTATTGTAAGGTATATTATGAAGGTTTGTTTGATGGGCTTTTTGGTCAGGATCACATTTTAATTTTTACACAGACAACTTATCTTTCTTTTAGCTATTTGTTGCTGTTTAATCATTTGTGTCGCTTCATTCTGGCTTTAATGGCTCCATGCTCTCCATGTTAATGTATTATTATTATTATTTATTATTATTATTTTTGTTATTACTTACTTTATTCCATTCTTGCCTGCATGCACTTTTCTTTCTTGTTTTTCAAACTGTCCTGGAGCTACTGTGGCAGGTAAATTTCTCCTGTGTGAGATCAATAGTCTTATCTTATCTTAATGTGGAATTGGCTTTTACAGCAATAACCTGTACTACATAGGCTTAGGATAATAAAGTCTTACGTCTGTGTGCTACATCCATGATTATTACAGTCAAAACAACCTGCTGTGTGCATTGTGGGTTGGCTTGATCCACCAATCACAGCGTTGCTTTTACAGTCGTATTCCTTTATGAGGCCTCTGATTGGCGCATCCTCTCTTATCCTCACGAGTAATGCAAAGATCCTTTTTGCTACAGAGACTCGCGTGATTTATTCATGCTTTATAGTTTGTTTTTCTAATGCAAGATATTACAGACTACAATAGGGACTTCAGTGTATCTTGTAGATATTAGAAACTGTGACCTGAGATATTGTTGTGAAATTGTGACTCAAAACAACGCACAGACCCATTGACTGACCGTGCAGAGTGAGAGACAGTGTTGTCGTTGGTCTCTTTGTAAAGGATGAGAGTGATGCAGCCAGAGCAGAAAGTAGGCGGGGATACGGGAAGGAGAAGGAGGGATGTGGAGGACAGAGCCATCGTCTCACTGATGCTGCTGAGTCACAAAATACAGCACCACAACCGCATCCCATGAGTTTTGGGAATAATGGAGGAGTTCGAGCACACCTGCCCCCATCCCCGGACGGTAGGGGTGTCAATTTGTGTGTTGTTTTTATTACTGGTTTGTTACTGCCAAGGAGAGAGGGACAGACAAAAGAGGCTGTGGTCCCTGTTATGAAACACATCTCCCTTAAGTAGCCTATAGCCAGTAGAGCATGCACATAATGCAGAGTGTGCATTAGTAGATTCACTCATGAGGGGTTATGTTACAGAGAGAATGCACTTTATTGGCTACCATTTCACCTTAAGAGAGTATATAAGAAAATAATAGATTTTATTCCAGGGGTCAATTCTAAGATAATCAATTTTCATTAAAAGTCTGTAGTTGCTGTCATAAATAGCTGAGCCATGGTCATCAGTAGTTTCTGTTTTTCAGTTTAATCTCCCTTAAGCCAGATGTTGTTTGACTTTGCCAGAATAGGCTTTACATAGTGCTCAACCCATATGTCCTTGCTGGCCACCATACTTGAGTCCTCATCAGTCCCCAGTTTAAGCCTAGCCATCTGTTCCATGCTTGTTGGCTAATCTAAGTTGTGACTAGAGGTTACAACTATTCCTTAAGAAGGGCTGTGAGGAGGCTGCTGTGGCACACTATGTTCCCTCTGCTTCATGATACTGTGTGTCATTCTATTAAATATAGATGATATCTTTTTCTACAGTCGGCCGCATGTCTTTAATGCTTTTTATGGTGCTTTTTAACATGTACATATTGTCATGATATAATTGCTTTTGCTCAACATTAGTTTACTCAAAGTTGCATTTAGTGTGATTCATGCATGTTTAAGTAATTAGACTTAGACTGACTTTTTTAATCCACAAGGGAAATCATCAAATATAATAGGTAATATATAACAGATGGTAAAAAAAAATAAATAAAAAAAAAAAGATGGAATAGCAACCAAAGAGCAACAGACCTGTGTCAGATGAGACATAATTGTATACATACAAATAATGATAATAAATGTATATGTACAAATCAGATTTAAATAGAAAAGTAGTAATAAAATATTAAATACAATATCAAATAAGATGTACAATACCAGATGTATACAGTTGTAGGAAGTATTGTCTAGGGAGTTTTATAGTATTATCTATTGCACAATGGTGAGTTGTTGCACAGTTGTATGGAGTATGGAATGAATGTAGTAATGTAATGTAATCTTGTGTTGCAAAGTGTTTGTGGCTTTTGTGCTCAGAAATGTTTTCACCAACCCTCTCTATCGAGTATACAGTCAAACTTGTAAAATGACTGATGGAAATAAAATTAAACTACTTTATACACTCAACAAAAATATAAACGCAACACTTTTGTTTTTGCTCCCGTTTTTCCTGAGATGGACCCAAAGATCCAAAATTCACTCCAGATACACAACACTACCATTTCTCTCAAACAATGTTCACAAATCTGTCCAAATGTGTGACAGCGAGCACCTCTGCCCCGCCGAGACAATCCACCCCACCTCACAGGTGCGCCACATCAAGATGCCGATCTGACATCATGACCAGTGCACAGGTGCGCCCCAGACTGCCCACAATAAAAGGCCACCCCGAAATGTGCTTTTTTTTTTTGCTTTATTGGGGGTCTGGGGACTCAGAACCAGTCAGTATCTGGTGTGACCACCATTTGCCTCATGCAGTGCAACACATCTTCTTCGCATAGAGTTTATCAGATTGTCAATTGTGACCTGTGGAATGTTGGTCCACTCCTCTTCAAAGGCTGTTATGGACAAAGAACACAGGTGCATTTTATTGATGGCATTTTGAATGCACAGAGATACCGTGATGAGATCCTGAGGCCCATTGTTGTACCATACATCCATGAACATCACCTCATGTTTCAGCAAGATAATGCACGGCCCCATGTTGCAAGGATCTGTACACAATTCTTGGAAGCTGAAAATGTCCCAGTTCTTGCATGGCCAGCATACTCACCGGACATGTCACCCATTGAGCATGTTTGGGATGTGCTTGACCGGCGTATACGACAGCGTGTACCAGCTCCCACTAATATCCAGCAACTTCGCACAGCCATTGAAGAGGAGTGGACCAACATTCCACAGGCCACAACTGACAATCTGATAAACTCTATGCGAAGAAGATGTGTTGCACTGCATGAGACAAATGGTGGTCACACCAGATACTGACTGGTTCTGAGTCCCCAGACCCCCAATAAAGAAAAAAAAAATGCACATTTCGGGGTGGCCTTTTATTGTGGGCAGTCTGGGGCGCACCTGTGCACTGGTCATGATGTCGGATCGGCATCTTGATGTGGCGCATCTGTGAGGTGGGGTGGATTGTCTCGGCGGGGCAGAGGTGCTCGCTGTCACACATTTGGACAGATTTGTGAACAATGTTTGAGAGAAATGGTAGTGTTGTGTATCTGGAGTGAATTTTGGATCTTTGGGTCCATCTCAGGAAAAATGGAAGCAAAAACAAAAGTGTTGCGTTTATATTTTTGTTGAGTATAGTTAGTTTTCAGTTTCATTTATGTTTGTGTAATCCATCCAGGTAGGATCTATAGCAAAAGAAATTGAATTCTGTCAAATGAACAAAGTTTAATTTCATTTCTCATTGTACACAATCATAACATGAACTTTCAAAGATAATAAGAAAATAAATAAAATATCAAAAATACAATCAAATATTATTGTAAAACACCTATAGTCAGTATGTTTTGAAAGACCCAATCCCCGAATCAAAACTAGAGTTAACACAACAAGCTAGGACTAGTTTAAAATTGATGTCAGCGTGTCATGTCCTCTCCATAGAGACATGTTTTTCCATCACAGACCCACACTCTCATAGGTTTGAGCTGTAATTTGTTTAAGATTCACTGTTGTTGGTGAGAATCAATGAATAGTTGCTATCATCAACAGATAATGCCACACAAATGCAGCTTATAAATCAAACGTTATTGTCACTGAGCCAATCATATGTAATAACTTATTTTTTGTCAAGTGTGTTTAACTTTCTGTCTTTAACAATATTGTTGTAGCGCTACTGTTAAAGGTCCCATATTAGGAAAAACTGACTCTAGTGGGCTTTAAGCGATTTTACAATATTGTTAGCTCATCAAAACATACCTGGAGTTGTATTTTGTCTCATTGACACATGTTAATCTTATATTATATTAGCCTGTCTACATCTCCAATGCTCAATATGCTCTGTTCCACCTAAAACATTTAGAACATTTAGTGGTAGTTTTCAAGTTAGCTGCTACTTTTTTTTTTAACCTTTTGTTCTATAGAGATTGGCAATTCCAGGGCTGAAATTATCCAAATTATTTTAGTGAAGGTGTACAGAGTTTAAAACACAGTGGAGCTCTTCCTGTATGACATCACAAGGTAGAACATAGGTTTCCCTAATATGTTAAACATGTGTGAATGAAACAAAACACAGCTCCAGGTTTGTGATAAGGAAACAACATGATTACATACATCAGAAAATAGCTGTCCATTAACAAATTGCAAGTATTGCAGTCAGCTACACTTTTCTAGAGGACATTGGCAGCAGATCAGTATTTCTTTTCCCCTTGTTCCTTTCACATGCCAATGCCCATACAACACGTACAAACTCAAATGCCTGCACACACCCACAGATCAATACCACAGCTCTCCATCCACACACTTCCCACTGAGGGGTGGGGCAGCTGTGGTCAATATTGTAATAGAAGCTGCTATTATTCCAGTGGGTTGGGCTGGTAGTAGGAAAAAAGGTCAGTTCAATAAAGAATAATCTGGACTTTGGAGGGGAATGTTGCAGTTATTTCACCTTTGTCAATTCCTAAAAACCTCAACCAATACATTTAAAAACATGTTATAACACATTTCTGACTCTGAATATTCTTATCAAGATACTCCAAAAAAAGATCATGATATACTTTTTGTCAACATGTATAATGCACATAGATTATTTTGTCCATGTTGTCTCTTCAGACACTGACAGAACCTGCCCACTTCACAGAGGAGACCAGCTGTGACTGTCAAGCTCCACATGAGAAGCTCACAATCGCACAGGCTCGCAAAGGCACCCCAGGTATTTAGCTAATGGTCTCAAGCAGTATACTGTATATTCAAATTTGCCCAGTTAGTCTGAACTCTTGTATATTTTCATACATTTAAATGAAACACTGCGCTGTAGCTGTATGATTATCATGCAGGCCTCATTTATAACCTGTTTATCTCTGCTTTACTTCCTCTAACACCAACTTGTCTGTATAAATGTGAGAGTGTGGTTTTATTGCTGTGTGTTATCAGTGGACCGGCCTGTTCGAGTTTATGCAGACGGCATCTTTGATCTGTTCCACTCTGGACATGCCCGCGCTCTCATGCAAGCCAAGAACCTCTTCCCAAACACCTACCTCATAGTAGGAGGTACAGATACACATTTCAATTTCATTTATTAATATTAATTAGTACATTTGACATTTTACAAGATGCAAAAAAGCAGTAATTAACAACAATCGAATGGGCTGAGATTAAGTTACAAGTTGTTCTTCAGTAGGTTCATTTTAACTGACCTCATTGCGGTTTAAAGCACTTTTTAATACAGTTCATAATTAAGTGGAGATAGTGAGAAAGACATTTGCCAATTTCTAAACCCAATGATGAGAGATTTAGTACTGGTCATCACCTATACACTGATACAGTATTATTGGTTTTGCTGTACATATAGTTGGTCTCTGTGACAAACCAGTCCACACTTATACTAGACAGACATCAACAAAACAAATTTAAAAAATGAACAATAGTAATAATAAACTTAACTTTTTATTTAATTCATCCATAGTCTCTCACATCTTGGTCAAAATCACCTTTTTGGACAGTGTGCAGTGATGACCTGACCCACAAATATAAGGGCTTCACCGTCATGACGGAGACTGAACGGTACGAGGCCCTGAGACACTGCCGCTATGTGGACGAAGTTTTACGGGACGCTCCCTGGACTCTCACACCCGACTTCCTGGAGCAACATAAGGTATGTTTCTGTATAGATATGGGTTTTTCCATAGCCAATTAGATGCAAATTTTACTGTCAAACCCAAGGCAGCCAGTGGCCCATAAGTTCTGCCAATATGCTGATACATTACTACAAAATTACTACAAACTCATCTATCCATATTCTTCCGCTTTGTCTGGGGCTGGGCCACGGAGTCAGCCGTGTATTTAGAGATACCCAGACTTCCCTCTCCACACACACTTCCTCCAGGTCTTCTGGGGGGATCCTGAGGTGTTCCCAGCCCAGTCGAGAGACATAGTCCCTCCGGTGTGTCCTGGGTTTTCAGTTAGTCTATACAATGCAATGACCTACAATGGTATATTAAGAACAAGCAGTATCTATTGCAATAAATGAGACCACTGTAATCACATAGTGTGGAGTGAATGAACAATGAACTGTAAAAGCACTTTGGGTGTCATGAAAGGCGCTATATAAATGCAATTAATTATTATTATTATTATATGTGTGCAAGGTCTTTTTTGCACTAATGTGTCTTTTGCTTAAAGGGATAGTTTGGGTTTTTTGATGTGAATCTGTCTGGCATCCTCTTCAGCAGTGTCGTACATTAACACTGGCTTACCCCTGACAGTGTCCTCTGAGCCGAGTTCTGCCCCGGTTCTGGCGCTGACGGAAGTAGGTCCGGCAAGTTAGCGGACACAATTAATAAAGCTTGTTTTTCTTCTCAAAACAATATTTGTCCAAAAAGTGATATATACTCAACAAAAATATAAACGCAACACTTTTGTTTTTGCTCCCATTTTTCCTGAGATGGACCCAAAGATCCAAAATTCACTCCAGATACACAACACTACCATTTCTCTCAAACATTGTTCACAAATCTGTCCAAATGTGTGACAGCGAGCACCTCTGCCCCGCCGAGACAATCCACCCCACCTCACAGGTGCGCCACATCAAGATGCCGATCCGACATCATGACCAGTGCACAGGTGCGCCCCAGACTGCCCAAAATAAAAGGCCACCCCGAAATGTGCATTTGTTTTGCTTTATTGGGGGTCTGGGGACTCAGAACCAGTGAGTATCTGGTGTGACCACCATTTGCCTCATGCAGTGCAACACATCTTCTTCGCATAGAATTGATCAGATTGTCAATTGTGGCCTGTGGAATGTTGGTCCACTCCTCTTCAATGGCTGTGCGAAGTTGCTGGATATTAGTGGGAGCTGCTACACGCTGTCATATACGCCGGTCAAGCACATCCCAAACATGCTCAATGGGTGACATGTCCGGTGAGTATGCTGGCCATGCAAGAACTGGGACATTTTCAGCTTCCAAGAATTGTGTACAGATCCTTGCAACATGGGGCCGTGCATTATCTTGCTGAAACATGAGGTGATGTTCATGGATGTATGGCACAACAATGGGCCTCAGGATCTCATCACGGTATCTCTGTGCATTCAAAATGCCATCAATAAAATGCACCTGTGTTCTTCGTCCATAACAGCCTTTGAAGAGGAGTGGATCAACATTCCACAGGCCACAATTGACAATCTGATCAACTCTATGCAAAGAAGCTGTGTTGCACTGCATGAGGCAAATGGTGGTCACACCAGATACTAACTGGTTCTGAGTCCCCAGACCCCCAATAAAGCAAAAAAAAATGCACATTTCGGGGTGGCCTTTTATTGTGGGCAGTCTGAGGCGCACCTGTGCACTGGTCATGATGTCGGATCGGCATCTTGATGTGGCGCACCTGTGAGGTGGGATGGATTGTCTCGGCGGGGCAGAGGTGCTCGCTGTCACACATTTGGACAGATTTGTGAACAATGTTTGAGAGAAATGGTAGTGTTGTGTATCTGGAGTGAATTTTGAATCTCTGGGTCCATCTCAGGAAAAATGGGAGCAAAAACAAAAGTGTTGCGTTTATATTTTTGTTGAGTGTATTTGCGTCACAAAACAGTTGCACATGAAAAAGTCAGAAGTCTAAATCGCTTGGTGCTATTTTCTCTCGAGTCGTATCACTGCGCGCCTATTATTATTATTATTAGCCTGTTCACTTGTAAACATCGCCACTTACGAGTGAAGAGGCTAATAATAATGTCAGGGGTAAGCCAATGTTAATGCACGACACTGCTGAAGGGGATGCCATACAGATTCACATAAAAAAATCCGAACTATCCCTTTAATCACGTGGTCAGTCCAAAACCTAACAAACATATTGGCCTATACTGGAGATTGAAAGCCAATACCCAGTCTATGTGTAGTTCTTTGGTAATAGCATGAAGCATTTAGTTCATATCTGTGCATGTGATATTGTGTAAGCGTACCTTGATGTGTTGTGTCTGCTGCCAGTGTGGTTTTCAATAGAGCATGTGTCTTTTGATTGTTCTCAGATCGATTTTGTGGCTCATGACGATATTCCATACTCCTCTGCAGGAAGTGAGGATGTCTATAAACACATCAAAGAGGCAGGTTGGTGACTACAGCGAGTTGTGTTAAATAAATTTGTTTTCATGATCAAAAAGAGAAGGGTGAAGATAACTTTATATTGCATTGCACAGTCATTCTTTATATTCTAATGCAGATGTAGATTTTTCTTGCCATGTCTAACTGAAGATCTGACTCTGACCTGGCTTATTTTGTGTGTCTCCAGGTATGTTCGTACCAACACAGCGGACAGAAGGCATCTCGACTTCTGATATAATCACCAGAATCGTCAGAGACTATGATGTTTACGCACGACGCAACCTGCAGCGTGGATACACAGCCAAAGAGCTAAATGTCAGCTACATCAATGTAAGACCAGCACTTCTTATCAAACCTAACTACACTTTAACAATAAACCTATCCCTGTTATGTAGGGTTGTCAAAAGTATAGAAAATAGATATCAATCCATACTAAAACTAATAAACTCATTTGAACAGGTATCGATATTAAGCCTCCTTTGTGTCTCAGTCAAAGGCCTTAGTGCAGTTTAACAGGAGGACTGGTCAGGTAGGTTCAGCTGATCCTGTGTCAGGGCAGTTTGAGGAGAGGAAGAGCCAAAAGTGTCCCTCCTCTGTGTCCTGCAGCATCAAAGTAGTGTCCAGGGGGAGCCAGGTGAATACAACAGGAAAGGCCTCATTCTTACTTATGGTGTTTAGTGTTTGGTGTTTAGGTTGGTGACAAAATGTTCCATTACCACAAAGTATTTCCTCTTGAAGATCTTCTGCCACATTTGCGCTCACATTATGGCGTAAAAAAAACCTGCAGCATCTCAAATGCCCATAGCTACCTCCTTTGCTCGCCTCTTGCACTCTTCATGAATAAGAGAAAAGCAAACAGTTCATTTCATAAAATCCAAAAGTCCCTTACTTGTGTCCTTTGAACTTCTTAGTTGGCTAAAATCCCATTATATGATGTTAAAAACTGAGCTCAAAAAATGAAAAAACAAACAAACAAACAAAAACAAAAAAACAAAAAAAAACTGCCACTCTGTTGCTAGACTAGTATGCCCATGGACCACTATGGAACCTACCTGACCGACATCAGCTGGTAATGTAAAAGACTGGACCCTGCTGTGATGCTGCAGGACACAGAGGAGGGACAGTTCTGGCTCTTTTGCATCCTCCTGTTAAACTGCACTGAGATCTTTGACGCACAGTGGAAATGCAACATTAAACAGAAAGAACTGATTTAGCTATAAATACAACAGGTGAGCTGATTTATGCTGTCCCTCTCAAATATCATTACAGTCACAAGACAACAATTTTTCAGTTCTCACCTTTTTGCTAAAATTGAATATTGTGCTGTAATTTGTTGTAATTTATTTTGTATTTTGTATTTTCAGACAATCTTAAAAACATTTTTGACAGGTAACATCTGAACATTTTAGTAGGCTATTGTGATAACACTAACTACTATTGTGTATGATTTGTGTTTTGATAGGAAAAGAAGTACAGGCTGCAGAACCAAGTGGATCGTATGAAGGAAAAAGTGCGCACGGTGGAGGAGAAGAGTAAGCACTTTGTTTATCGTGTGGAGGAGAAAAGTGCTGACCTCATTCAGAAATGGGAGGAAAAATCCAGGGAATTTATTGGCAACTTCCTGGAACTCTTTGGACCTGATGGAACGTGGGTAAGTGGATTGGCCTTACTGGCAACTATTTTTGCAAGTAAGTGGCATACACATTAATCATGTTACAATGATTCATGAATAACACAAAAAATAACGCATAACACACTACAGAATTAATGGTTTTAGGCTGACATTTAACACTTATTTTGTCTCTTAACAACAGGTGGCAGAAAATCTATTTACACGAAAAATAAAACTCATCTATTATGAGTGTAGGAAAGAAGACCTACATATATTTTAGTACAGAGAATCACTAATATCTTAACTAATAACACGAATAACCAAGTAAGTGAATTGGCCCATTAACAACAATTAAGCAGGCTAAGATCAGTTCACCTTGGGTTGTTATTCAAAATTGAGTTTGCAGCTTTATTTTGTATTGATCTCAGTGTAGCAAAACACAAAGATGCACTTTATAACTTTTCTAAGGGTGAGTCTGCCACATGGCTGTCTCCATGATGTTTCATCTTGGACTGGAATGTTCCATAGTATGATAATATACGTGTCTATCAGGCATTTATTCATTTAGTTTCAAAAAATACCTTGAAAAACATGCATTCTTACTGTAAGAATAAGAATGCACATAATGCAGCTTTCGTAAGTGAAGTAAGATCGTAAGTGATGTGAAGCTAAGAAAGTGTGCATGTAATCATCAACAAGGTTCACAATATTAATAAATACAAGACTATTTAATTAAACTATTTCTCTCAGGATTTACTGTTTTTGCTTAATGAACCATCAGGACCTGTCACTGAACCAATGTGGCGTGGCATACCAAAAACAAACCAGCTTCTGCATTATGTAACATACCTTTATTTACAAGACAGTGTGGCTCTAATAACACAGTAACACGTACAGTATTTGCATTTGTATTTCCTCTGTGCACCACAGCTGCCTTATTATTGGTTGGTTAATAATATAGAAAAAGGTTAGATATTTAGAAGCTATAGAACAGATATACCTAATAATAAAGTATTCCACTGAGTTTATTTTTTGTTCATTGAGCAGTAACCTTTTCTTCTTGTCCTCATTTCCACAGAAACAGGTATTTCAGGAGCGCAGTGGACGAATGCTTTCCTATGCCCTCTCTCCCAGAGAGTCTCCATGCAACAGTCCTCCTCGTGAACTGTCGCCACTGCGCTCCCCCTCGCCGCCCTCACCCCCCACCCGCTGGCACAGTGCTCGACCATCTCCCCCAACGTCTCCCAAGGGTGCATCTGCCTCTATAAGCAGCATGAGTGAAGGGGACGAAGATGAGAAGTAGATGGATCAGGATTTTTTACACACTCAGACTCACTGAGACATCACAGTGAAATGGCTGCAATGAAGCCTGTGTGGGGTCAAGTAACAAAGACACTAAATAATTTCTCCAAAACAAGCTTGTGCGTGGCAAATGAATCTGCACAGTAGGAAAAAAAACGGTAATCTGGGATACAGGAGGGATTAAAATGTAAAATGCTTTAAGAAGCAAAGAGCTAATTTTCCCTGTTCAACATAGCATTTATGACGAAGAACTATAAGACCAAAACATATAGCCTAAAACAGCTGAGCTCACTTGTGTGACACCCTGAGAATGTAACTTTGCTGGACGACAATTTGAACACTTAAATATTTTATACGCTTTCTAAAAAGCATTTTAAATTCAGATATGGTTCAGAACTTGTATCTGTAAAGCTCTTGGGTTAAACTATTGTCAGTAATGCCTGATGCTGGTGATTGTTGATAGTAAAACATATGAAACAGCTTTTCTCTAACACCTTTTTGAATGTACACAGTAGGTTTTCCAGTGGGCACTTTGTGCAGACTCACTCCCTTTTGCCACATTAACACTTACCTGCTGTAATTAATATCGATTGTGGACTTTTAGTGATTCAAAAATGCCACTTTGTATCTTAGTAATAGAAATGGTACAGTTATCCTGTTGAAAAGCCATGACATTTTCAATGTTGATCTCATTTTAAGATGATGTCAGCTATCAAATCAACCCTGGTATAAACTTAAGATCTTCTCCTTTCCAGGAAACTGACAATACTTGAAACAGCTCATAATGATTGCAGCTCTTCAGGTAAACTGTTGGGTTCATTATAAAATGGAATTTCTTTCATTTCATACATTTCTTTCCCATATTTTCACTGAGCGACACTAGGCCATAATAGATTTTTCAGCTACTACTGCAATAAAAAATAACTACAATGCAATGTAGAGGCCTCTACACACTATTTAACTGCACTATATGTAAAAATGGTAATGTTTGACTTTTTTATTCTGTAAACTTTGTTGAAAATGGCTTGTTACATAAATAAAAAACAAACTGTATATCATAAGACTATTTGTGCTATATTCTCTGCCACTGGCAAACAGAGCAAAAGATGTTGAATAACAATGGATAAGAGGCACTAAAGAGATGGATAAGAGGAAGTTAGATATTTTACATAATGTTTGCAGAAAAAAAGAAAAATGACAGATCACAACCATTTCTTTATTGACCAGTGACAGCAGTACATATTGATCTGGTGATTGACAGAACAGCATTTGTATTATGGTTGCGTATCTTTGCACAGTGACCTATACATTAGGAAGGTCATGCAAAGAGATACTTATAGACAGTAGCTGCAGTTTAGTTGAATCTATAACACTCCACACTGGCTGCATGTATAATTCACAAAAATGTATACAGTATACACTTTATATCTCTAAAATATATTATAAATAGGCTGCCTCTAACACAACAACTTGAGGTCAAAAATCACTGTGGTACATGTGTATTACAGTCATTGCAATGTCATTATTATTAGATAGGCCTGTCACGATAATTACTATAACAACTTCAATATATGATATATGATGGAATAATCATTTTTGGGGGTCAATATTTGTATTTGTATTTATTAAAGGGACAATGCATATTAAAAGACAAGATAATGCAAGAGACAAAAACGTACTTGTAAATATGCAGGATTGTAGCCAAAGCTAATTTCCATCTTAAGTCCCATTTATTTTAGGTACTTTTTCTTAATATTAAAGGGGAACTTTGTTATTTTTCCAATTCTAAGATTTGATTTGAGCTTTAGAGGGTTGAATACCATACCATATTACACATTTGGAATATATTTTGGGATAATTCTGCTTCAGGGTTAATGTGTTAGTGGCATACATTAATTTAAAATATTATTGTTTATCATCTGTTTTCTTAAAAGGTGCTTTTCTGGTGAAGGGTCCACCACCTACGTGTCTTCACGGAGATGGTATTGCTTTGCCTGGAATGTTCCATGGTATGACAATAAACATATACATCCATCATTTAGTCATTACGGATGTTTCTATTGCTCAAAAAGACAATTATCTGAATAGAGGCGACTCTCCACAGATCTGAATTATATTGTACCGTAGCGCTGTAACCTGCTTGTCTCCCTCGCGAAATATAGGTTTAATCCATACTGTAGAACATTCTAGACAAAGCAATAACATTTCCATGGAGACAAGCAGGTGGTGGGCTCTCCACTAGAAATGTTACACAGTGCATCTTTAAGCAATATACCATACTTCAATTTTTTTTTATTGTGACAGGCCTATTATTAGCACATGAAGCAGCTGAATGAGGCATTTTTTGAATGTACTAGTTAGCCTACATACAGCTCTAGTTAGTATCTCTTTGTGAGGACTATATGGCAGATGTTCAAGGCAATGGCAGTGGTGAAATCTTACAGTGTAACACAAACTAGAGGTGGTTAGATCTCCTCACAGAGACGTCGTTTTACTTCAGAAGGAGCTGAAGGAGAGAGGAAGAGGTCACTTCAGTCTAAGATTCATGTTTTTCATCTATTACAAAATAATGTCTCTGTGTGTATTTAATTTTCTGTATGCAACTTTATGGAGTTTACTGTATGTGGATGAAATAAAGTGCAATTACATGTCCTGAATGTAATAATGAACAAATGTTTAACAATTACATTAAGAGTCCCTAACAATACTTTAAAAATGATACAACCTTTTGTCCAATTCAAAATAAAATACAAAACAGTGCATGTTTTTGAAAGTACTTTGTGTTGTTCTTAGCTATACTATATATATATATATATATATATATATATATATATATATATATATATATATATATATATATGTGTATATATATACACATATATATATATATATACACACACACACATACACACACAGTGGTACCTCGCCTTACGAATGACCCAACAAACGAAATTTTCAAGTTACGAAACGCCTTCACGTCAAATTTTGGTCTCTAGATACGAATGAAATTTCAAGTTACGAAACGTGAAATCTCCAATCCAATCCAATCCAACTTTATTTATAAAGCACTTTAAAAACAACAAATCTCAAAAATTCAATTAATGCGCGCTCAGATGCACGCCCCGAAACGTAAATACACTTTATCAACACACACGGGGTTAGGTTCCAGAGGTGGCCCGCGGTGGGAGAGGTCCACGAGGTAGGACAACTTTGTATTTTGCAATTGTTCTACATGTTTTAGGGCTGTAAATGCCTCACCACACGCATTCTACGCTTTTCTCAGACTGGAGTTTCTCTCGCATTTCTCTCTCGTTTGAACACTCGAACTTTCATAGATTTTCAATGGAATGTGTTGGGGGGGCACGGCTCGCCGAACGTGCGATGGAAGCGGAGACACAACAACACATGATCAGGGTGGTAAAACTCACCTGTCTCACGAAGGTCTAAACCCCGCTCACGTTCAATTAGTGAGTGAACAATCCAACACTTGGTGAATTCTGCTTCACAATGATAGGAAGAGCCGACATCGAAGGATCAAAACATCCATACGGCGCAAGGCCGCGCTACACCGGGGCTGCGGGATGGAGACCCGTGGCGCCCGGCCGTGCCTCCTCCTCGGGGCCGCAAGCATGCGCGGCTCGGCCCGCCCGCGCGGCTCGGCCCGCCCGCGCGGCTCGGCCCGCCCGCGCGGCTCACAGCTCACAGTCTCAGCCCCACGGCTCTGGAAGTCACATAGAACCAGAGCCCACCCCGAGCGAGACCCCGCGGTCTTGCCGGCCAATAGAGCTCCTTTCTCAGCCTGTTAGCTCATAGTGTCAGCCTCCCGGCTCTGGAGGTCAGATAGAAGCAGAGCTCGCCCCGCGGGGCTGGCAAGGAGCGCAGACACGAGCAACGCACTCATCCAACGGCACTACCATGTTATAATAATAACAGGTCCAATCCAGGTTGAGTTCTGGTCTAGACCTGGTTTATTCCACATTCTTTTAGTCCTGGTCTAGTCTCTTAGCCTGTCAGGACGCAGAACACGTTACACTATAAAAAAATGTTACACTCAAAAAAAAAACACCTTGGAACGGATCAGGCTTTTTCCATTAAAATAGCTACTCAACTTACGAATTTTTCACGTTACGAAATCACTTCTGGAACGAATTAATTTCGTAAGGTGAGGTACCACTGTATATATTTTTTTTTTACATTTTTCATATTAATTTTAAATTAGTTGCTATTTCATGTTTCTTGTTGCCACTGATGCTGATAATGATGAAGTCAAAGATGCAAGTTTTTAGGGCTAAAACAATTACGACTAAAAGCTTTCAGCAGATGTCACTATAGACCTGACAGGAGACTGTTAGTGTAAGCTCCACATTAGCATAGACAAGAATAGCGGAATGATTTTTCTTATGTCAGTCAATGTCAGTCAATGCCACTGTTCACAATGCATTATGCTGGTATGTTAAAAGCTATAGACAGACAGCACTGGCACTTTCTGAAAACAGCATTTGGTCTGCGTGATCCCCTGGAAGAATAGTTATTGTGGTAGTTATAACTAATGGGGATTCTGAATAAAGAATGTGTTTGATCAATAGCAATTGCAATAGTACGCCACATTATAGTACGATTAGCTGGAATGTAAAACTTTAAAAGTTTTACCTTCCAACTATTTAAATAAGTTAAATACTTCTGCATTCACACAATTTTGTCAATGTCCCTTTCAAGCCTAAGATAAATGTCCTATTCCTAAGGAATAAGGATAAGGCCATCAGTCTATATAAAAAATGTCAACTAAGATGCATTGCTATTTGTTAGTTTAGTTTCCACAACAAACATTCATAGCCAGTCAGCCCATGCTAACCGTTTCCCTGCCATCTCTGGAGTCAACTAAAAACAAAAACATATCTTTGCAATTCCACCAACACAATATCCTTTGTGCGTTCAATGAAAAGTGTCTCCCATAGGACGGAAATGAAACCTGTGCCAATTTGAACTTGTTCTACAGATCCCTTTGAATTAGTTTGTGTTTTCCAGTCCCAAGACAAAATCCTAGGAACAGTTGATACTGCAACATCCTACAAGCAAGCAGAGAGTAAATTTAGATAACTGCCAGATACCAAAGGTGTCAGCCAAAATGAGATACGTGTCATGTGATTAAAGGGATATGCCACCCCCAGGTCAAATTTGTGCATCTCCCCACAGTCCAGAGACTAAAACAAGTGATGAAAAGCGTTTTCCTGGTCACCCAGCCATTGTCCGAGTCTGTTAGCACTGACCGCCGCGCGCAGATGCTGCTCCTCCGCGTCAGAGAAAGATTTCGGCCAAAAGGAATTAATTTGCTCGATGCTTTTCCCAATATCAACTCTGGCTAGAGTGGAGATTCTGGAAAACTATGGTTTGGCGTTTGCGTGTAAAGTGAGATAAACGGAGTTTTAGGCAGCTCACGCACCAAAAGTGTGATTCTGATTGGCTTGCAGAGCCAATCTCTCTCCTTCGTTTTCAGAGGTGAATTCACCGTTTGCATGTAAAAAATGGGTACAAACGAAGGGAAATGTCTCCGTTTTTAAAAATACCAGTGTACATGTAAACGGGGCCTTATTTTGGAAAATGGAGGGAGAGAAATATTTGTTTCTCAACATACCCGGATATGTACGAAGCACACAGCACGCAGCGTAACGGGGGAACTCCCTTCCTGGTGCTTTAACAGGGATTCCCCTGTCCGCGTGGTGCGTGCTTCGTCTGTCTTTTTCCGCACTGAAAAATAGTTCCCACCCAAACTGACCAAGGCAAGTTCTCCGTGTTGATTTGCACATTTATTTGCACTCGATATGAATGCGCACTACACAGAAAGTAATTGGGAAAAGCATCGAGCAAATTAATTCCTTTTGGCCGAAATCTTTCTCTGGCGCCGTTGCCTCCAGTCTAACGCGGAGGAGCAGCAGCTGCGCGCGGCGGTCAGTGCTGACAGACTCGGACAATGGCTGGGTGACCAGGAAAACGCTTTTCATCACTTGTTTTAGTCTCTGGACTGTGGGGAGATGCCCAAATTTGACCTGGGGGTGGCATATCCATTTAACTGATCACACATAACATTAAGACCACTTGCATAATATTGTTGGTTATAGTACATTACATATGACCAGTCTAATTAGTATATCTGTATATAACCATTAGTAACCATTACAGTAATTGTAGTCTATTTGATTGCTCCAAGTGAACTTTCTATCCTGGTTAAATTTACAATAGACTTGCTGCCTGACCAGATGTGACAGTGGTCATGTGGTTTTAATGTTATGCCAGATGCCCGCAAACAAAGAAGTAAATGATCAATTCAAAGAGGCCCACTTATGAAACCCACCTTGGGAGCTCTAGAGGTAATGCTACAATGGCAAAAAGACGGACTGATGTTAAGTTAATGCCGTTGGGTAGAGAAAGATCCATACTGACCATCTTGTCTGAATGTCTGTGCCTGGGACCAAAATCAGCTTTACCCAAGAGCATATTACCTCATGCATACTTTAGGCAGAGTGCAGGCATTTTTCATGGCCAGACAAAGGGCAACTAGGCTAGCATAGGTCAGGCAGTTATCTGTTAGCTTTGTAATTGGACTTGCTGGCATCACGAGGCTCTTTGCTGGGGTTGCTCCAGTCGTCTGCTTCAGGGCTGGTCTTGTAATGTCGCCATGCCGACTTGTTGAAGACGGGGAGCCGCTCGAAGGATTCACTGGACAGGGCCTTATAAATAAATAAATAAAATATTATATTGTATCAAACTTCAACAAATACATACATTTATATCTTATATCTATTATCTAGACAAGCAAGTGAGCCACCAAGCCAAGTTACATGCCAGATCTGTGGAGAAGTGAGCCTGAGTAAGATATTTTTCAGCAATAAAAAGACTTGCTGAAAAAAATTCTGTGTAAAATTTTAGACAAAGCAATAACATATCCACGGGGACACGTGGGAAAAATTACATAATGAATCTTTAAAGAAAAAGACAAAATATAAATCTATCACAATGCATTTTCATATACCTTCAGATAAATTACTGCATCAGTGCCGACACCCTCCATAGAGTAGAGTTTCAGGTCCCCCTGGAAGTATCGGGCATACAGCCTTGAAATGGGTAAACCGTATCCAAAACCAGCCTATTGAGAGAAGAGACAAGTAATCCATTACCAACTGTTCTGACCTCATTTGATATAAATTATTGACACTAAAAGAGATCCAATATTGAGTGCGCTCGTACCAGTGGTACAGCTCCAGGCTCTAGACTTGGTGTTGGGGCAGTGGAGTACATGTAATTAAACAGACGGTCTATCTTCCTCAGGGGAACGCCTCCTCCTCTGTCACTGATCTGAAAATGCATGGGAAAAGCTTTATACATTATAGGTAATTGCAACAAAAATGAAAAAATGTATAGAATCAAACTAAAAACAAAAGATTGCTGCCAGACTACTGTAAAAATAAATAAATAAATAAACAAGAATTAAAAACTAAAACTTCTTGAAAGTAACAATTACAATTGTTCATATCAAAGTTCAATATTGAGTATAAACAAAGTATAAAGTTTTACACCTCACTTGCACTTTACTGTATCATCTGTGCGCTAACCTTTATGGATAGGTCCTCCAGGCCCAGTGTGACTTTTGCCTTCACTGGTGGCAGTCCCTCTGAACTGTGCTCATGAAGCTCCACAGTGGCTCTCATTGAGTTCTGTAAAATGCCATATCTCTAATTTCCTCGGCTCGTGTCTCCATTGAATTATATGTCACGTTACACTATAATTACATTTTGAGCTGTTAACTGTTTAGAGCAATGAATCTAAAACTTACCTTAAACAGCTCGAAAAGCATGTGGAACAGATGAGAGGGCACATACACCACGTGGATTGACTTTTTTGGAGCTTTCACTGTGGATAAAACAAAGTGAATAGGGCTATTTTAAAGTGGGTGAGACAAAAGGAAATTACATCTTCGGGGCTTGATGTTAACTTAATAAATTCATGTAAAAAAAATAGCTTGACTTCAGAATATTTCATCTTTATTTGAGTAGCTTCAACAGCAACTCATAATCTAAATATTATTCTGCAATAGGTTTTATTGCAGAATAATAGTCTTATATTTGACAAATAGTTTATTGTGCTGGTGGGAAAAAAAATCAATTTACAAGCTACAAGCTAGTCAAAAAATATATTTTTAGATAGAATTACACTCAAATTTTCTTTTTGCAGTGAATTGCTGACCAAAATTTGCAAGACATAGACTAAAGTAAAAACTTTGATTAAGATTATACCCATTTAACATTTATTTCAATTTATTTAAAACACACTTTAGTTTAGGACATCAAACAGTATTATTTTTGCAGTAAGTGAATATCTTACTGTTAAACTCCTCGATCTTGAGTTTAGGTGCTGCCATGTAGTATTTCTCACACAGCATCTTGGCAGTGTCGTAAGCATCTGTTAAAAGAGGCACAGACCTCATGAGTCATGGCAGAAAGAGCTGAACAATAAGTTGTTTATATTTAGATTCCTGCACAGAGGTTTTCTGCTCAGTTCACTGTGAGGTCAATTTTTTAGACCGTTTTAATAAAACATTCACAAAACCCAAAGAAATAAGACAAAACCCTCAAAGAATATTATACAAATATTTGTATTAGTCCAAGATAGAGGCATTCCAGTTGAAAGAAAGTGCAGTCGTGCATCGTTGATGTACAAAAGTAGGTCATTTAGTTTTCCCACATTTTCAAAATATTTTCTATAGATAATATCACTGAAACAAAATTGTAACAAGTTTTATCTATTCTTTTTTAAGTAAACTTAACTCTTCAAGTGTGATCTTTCATCTTCAGATTATAACAATGCTTATTTATTTTGTCTAACCACTGCTAGAGTTCATTATTGCACTGAGGTCATGTGAAGAGCTAAGAACTGTGATCACAGCAGTGAGACATACAAATGCATGATAATCCAATCTATCTAATAGCAAACTACCTTGTCCTTGTCCTAACAAATAGGACAAGGGATGATGTCATGACCATTTACCCAGACAACACCACTGATGGAGTCTGATTGGACAGTGCAATGCACCAAGAGGCCTGGCTGGCCCAATGAAGAGGCGTTAAGTCTAAACCGTGGGAGCCTCCCACTAAAGTTAGTGTATAAAACTCATTGCACAGGCCTAAACATAGAGTCTCTGCATGAGAATGTCAGCACAGACCCCTTGTATAAGTATTACTTACTTGTATAAATATTACTCTCTTCTATTTAATGAAGTAAATTCTCTGAACTTTATTTCTGTTTCTAGTGTATTCTTTATCTAAACTGAAACAAATGAGCATGAGAGGAAAAGGCTGTTTTCCTCAACAAGGTTTAAAAATGTTCTTGAACTCACCATGGACAACCTCTGCCACACAGCAGGTAGGGTCTATACTGCCAATGTGTTTAGGATGGGCAGGGTTGGTGTCATTACCAAACAGGAGAGCTGAGAAATAAATATATAGAAATGTTATTCAACCCGAACCAGATTAAGTTCCCATTAGCATACAAACACATATTAAAACGTACAGCTCATAGACAGAACTTTAACTGGCACCAAACACTATAAGGCTGATATGATTTCTGTGATTTGAGACTCACTATGTTGGTTGATGAGCATGCGAAAGGAGATGCGACTGGTATAGAAGCGGTCGAAGAAATACTGGATGTTACTGCTGGTAAAGGGGTCAAAGCCAAACTTCTCCTTGTACTCTATGACCCCCTGTGCCATAGTAGGGACCACGTCATTGTGGCGATTACGAATTTCAATCAGCAGCTCCAGAAAGCTTAAAAGAAAACAGAGTTAAGAGCTAGAAAATACTATTGGGAGAGAAAGTAGATAAAAAAAAAACATTTCTTGCCCATGGGTTTAAGAGTGATGAAAAATTAGCACTGTTACCATAGCACAATTCAGTTCAAAATGAAATAATGTATTTTTTGAGTGGTGAAATGTCCTCTGCCTATAACAGGAAGTGGAAACCCATGAATATGTTCTACCTCTGTGACTTGGAGACCATCAAAGCAGACAAAGTTATTTGTTTTCAGCCCTGTGGGGAGTTTATCAGTAGACATATTATGCTATAAATAAGCCCCCCTCTTTACAGTAGAGACATTATAAAAAGGCAATTGGATCCAGTGTGTATAGGACAGTGTGTTTATATTTGCAACACTAAGAGTCTGTGTAAATCTAAAGTTAAAGGTGAACTATGTGTGACCTGTAACAGGCCCAGTTACAAGTCAGACATATGGAGAGGCAGTCCAGCTACAATAATAGATATAAAAGATATATATTCTGACTGCCCTACTGTGAAACATTCCAGGTAAAGGAATACCATCTCCAGGTGGCAGACTCATTAGAAAAGTTACATACCTTCAGCATATTACATCTGTTTTAATTAGTGCATGACATACTCATTCAGTGCGTGAGGATCTTCTGGTTTCCTGTTCTCATAGTCCAACAGCTCCATAAAGCTCTGCATATACCTAACATAACACATGAGCATTATTTGATGATAGACACATAGTTTGTAGCCTATGTTGTAAACTGGAGGAAGTAGATTCAAGATTGTTTATTTGTCATATGCAGAATCAACACAAGGTCAACAATGCAATGAAAAGCTTAGGATCAGAAGAACCGTTGACCCGCTAAGATAGTCAGAAGTACTAATAACATGCAATAATAGTATATGGTAAGTGGTGCAAAAGTGCAAGGGAAGAAGTAAACAATATAATAAAAATATGTAATAAAATGTAATAAAAATACAAGGAAGTATCTGACCATTTCTGCACCAGTCGCACGGAGGGTTGATTCAGGAGACTTTCTGGTAGCAAGTTGACTTCTCGCATCGTGTTGGCCAGTCGGACCGGCAGCTCCTTACGCAAGAACATGTACGAAGTTTTCTCACAGGCATTGTCCCTGCCTAAGAAAAATCATCATCATATTATATAGTCAATCAATCAATCAATCAAACTTTATTCATAGAGCCCTTTACAACACTCAGGGTGACCAAAGTCAAAGTGTTTTACATTAAATTCAACACAAAAAAACATGCAAAAACATTAAACAATGAAATAAAATTAACTGTACAAAGTGTGAGTGTTGAATGCCAGTCTGTATAGATAGGTGTTGAGCCCGGATTTAAACTGTGCCCAACTGTGTTAAGAGAAAGAACAATTTTGTCAATTTTGAAGAAAAACAACATTACTCTGAAATGAGGGTCAAAGAATTTTAAAATGAGCTTGCAATGCTCACTGTTTTTCACCCCTCTACACCCGAGCCTGTTTCAAAGAGCTTAATGGACAGAAATCTGGACTATCCCATAGCTAATGCAGACTTACATGCTTAAATAAAATAAATAGATCATTAAAAGCTTGTGTACATAGAGTGCTGAGTCTTAATAGTAGATCTTAGACTTGATCTAAACAAGGACACAACTGGTCTTTAGAGGCAAAATTACAACTTGAGAATACTGCTCTAAATGTCAAGCAAAGGTAATACTGAAAGTGTCTGGGTCAAAGGTCACTTCCTGTCACCAGTAAAATGTAAAGACCTTTAATATCATCACATCCAAACAACTGCTGCCTGGATGGAAACCATATATTATTTATGCATGTAAAGGAAGCCATAGATCAGTGTAATAAACACATACGCAGAGTCAAGGAGAGGTTATGTTTATTTATATTTAGTTCAAAGTTGCACATCTCACCCACAATAGGCTATTTCACCAAACTCACTTCCCTAGAAACATGGTTAACAAAGTGTTTGTAAGCACATATTTTGGTACAATCATCTGCAACCCATTAAAAGCTAAATGCATTGAACATTCACACACACACCAAACATTCACTTGTAATGGTCAAGACCCAGACAAAGCTTACCTGGAGATATTGTTTTGGGAAACACTCAACAGATGATAAGAACAATCTCTCAGCAAATAGATCTACGAGGGTACATTATGTCCTGGGGTCTGCAGTGACTCAGCAAAACGTGGTAGGACTAATAAAACTGAGAGTGCATCCAGACACATAACGGGACACAGGCCTGGACTGGTAATTGGGCATACCGGGCATTTTCCCGGTGGGCCGACAGTCCTAGGGGCCGATGCCCTTCTTCTTTTTTTTTTTTTTTTTCTTACTTGGAGACCACAATTTAGGACTGAACCAGGATTGAACCAGGACTAATCAGGTCTAAATCAGGTTTGAACCAGGACTAAATCAGGTTTGAACCAGGACTAAATCAGGTCTGAACCAGGACTAAATCAGGATTGAACCAGGTCTAAATCAGGACTAAATCGGGTCTGAACCAGGACTAAATCAGGATTGAACCTGGACTAAACCAGGACTAATTACATCTAAATCAGGTCTGAACCAGGACTAAACCAGGACTAAATCAGGTCTGAACCAGGACTAAATCAGGACTGAACCTGGACTAAACCAGGACTAATTACATCTAAATCAGGACTAAATCAGGTCTGAATCAGGTCTGAACCAGGACTAAATCAGGTCTGAACCAGGACTAAACCAGGACTAAACCAGGACTAAACCAGGACTAAACCAGGACTAAACCAGGACTAAACCAGGACTAAATCAGGACTGAACCAGGACTAAACCAGGACTAAACCAGGACTAATTACATTTAAATCAGGACTAATCAGGTCTAAATCAGGACTAAATCAGGACTAATTATGAGGGGCCGGTCTAAGCCAAAAATGCCAGGGCCATTTTTTTTGTCCCAGTCCAGACCTGACGGGACAGACTCAAGTTTGGGCAAGTCTCGCAGTCTTGTTACAGTAGAGAAGGTCATCTTTTATTGCCCCAGTGACATAGAGATAATGACCAGAGAGAAAGGAGTGGCACGTTTTACAGTCTTCTAAGCATAAGCCTGACTTTGTTTAATCAGAGGTGGATTAGGGAAATCCTTGAGTGCAGCTGATGTGCGTTACTGGGGCCAAAGATTGTGCAATGTGTGGTCCTTGGTATTCTATCCAGTCATACACGTGCCCCACTTCTAGCATATTTCTCTACATTTACAGTCGACTTCAAAGTGGGTTCAAGTCCTGGTAGCACCAGGCAGGCCAGGCCATCATGCTTTGGTGATCCCATCCTCCTTTGCCTACGTGCTGTTGCGCCATTCTTGCACTTGTCAATACCGCTATGACACGCACTGCGCACTAACCATATTAAAAACAAAAAGGTGTCGCGCAGGGAAATGGTAACATAATGGCTTGTGTTGTGGCCTCTGCATGGATACTGCAAGTGAGCACCATTCATACTCGCTTGATCAAAACAAAAGTATAAGGTTTCACGTACGCATGCGCTTGACTCATCGCATCAACAAATTGTGGCACGTTTAGAAAAAAATAACAATGGTGAAAGATCATGCGCAGTTATGAAATAACCAAGCTATTACAATGGGGAAGGGGCAGATCGAGGAACCAGAAGATGTCAAACGTGTAACACTTACCAAAATCCAAAAACTGCTTTATTGACAGTGGCGACGGTGAAAATCTGGAGTAATACTCGATTTTAGGGTTGGTATTCTTAAGGAGACACATGAAAATCCTCATTTTGGTAGCTTATGTGTCCATGTATTACAGCGTTATAAAGACAGCCCGGCCAAGGCATCCATTTTCATCCCGTCTTTCTGAATGGACCGCCGGTAGTCAGGCTCTCCACCGGTGTCCACATCAGACTGAGCTCCGACGCCACCCGCGGACATCCGAAGAGCAAACAAATGAAGGCCCATAGGGGTTACATGCGAGCGTATAAAGCACAAATACCCTCTCAAGTGGGTGTCCTCAAGATGCGGAGCTGCGTTTTCAATTTGGATGTGACGCGCATTTGAGCGCAAAAACAATATCCGGTCTATTTCAAAATAAAGACACTAAAATGAATCAGGCATTTATGTGTAGCCAAAAGCAAAGTTACCAGTTATACAATTCCGATATTAATAGTCTATTTGTCTCTGTTGCATTCCTGTTTTTATTTTAATTAGAATATTAGGCCTATTGAATTTACAAGGCAATAAACTAGGTTTTTTGAACATCGAGTCTATTCTCTTCCATTGTTTTTCCATACACGAGTTAAGAGAAAAAGAAACCGTTTTTCATTAAACGTGTTTTATTGCATTTGAACATGACATCCCTTTAAAAGTGGATTTATGCACACTGCAGGTATTCAGAGAATACAGTAACTCTTCATAATACACACAAAACCAAAGATCAAAGTCAAAGATCTTAATATCTTTGATGTTTTTATTGCTCAAAAAACATGTTGAAAAACATGCAGTCTAATAGAGTGGGCTTGCCTCGCCACAGATCTGACCCAAAACCTGACCTGGTGGCATTACCTTCTTGTCTCCATGGAGAATAATTGAATGTCACACTGTGAAACATTCATGCAAAGCAACTAATGAATAATTGCTTTGCATGAATGTTTACACCCTCTGCCATAAAAGTTATACAATGACCTTTAAAGGCCTTATCTGGAATGATAATAAAGCTCACACTGTAGCCTATTGTAACAAAAATAATGTAAAGAGTAAGTCCAATTAAGTTTAAACCAACCCCTGATTATTATTAGGCTTTTGGTTTTATATCCAAAATAATTAATATGAAAGCCATTATATTTTCCCCAAAATAAAATAAAATAGTTGCAATGCTAAATAAATGACATTTAATGTAAAAGGTTCAAAAGTTGTTCAGTATGTAGGTTGTAAACATTGCTACTTCCAGCATTTGGGTGGACTTGACCAAACTGCACCAAACTGCGGAACAACCACACTTGAGCAGAATGATACTCAAAGCTCATTGGTGCTCTTCTAGGAAGTAAAAAAAAAAAGAAAAAGAAAAGAAAAACACGCACGCACGCACGCGCACACACACACACACACACACAACCAACCTGATTGGATGAAAAACTGTCAGTTAAACGCTGTCTGTTTACAGTAAAAATATGCTCGTGTTGATGTCCTCAATTGTATCCAACACATAACTGTGCCAAATTAAGTGTTGCCTAAATACTTTGGCATGCGTTGCCTTTGGAATATAGCCATAAAACAACAAAACACCATAAACCCGTCTGCATCATTTGGATGTTTTCTACTGCCACCTTGTGGATCAAAAGTTAGTCTTAAAAAGTAGCCTGTATTATAAAAAAATAAAGTGTGATTATTTAAAGAATATATAAAGTATATATAAAGTATATATAAAGTATATATATATGTATGTATGTATGTATGTATGTATATATATATAAGTGTATATATATATATATATATATATATATGTATGTATGTATGTATGTATGTATATGTGTGCGTGTGTGTGTGTGTGTGTGTGTGTGTGTGTGTGTGTGTGTGTGTGTGTGTGTGTGTGTGTGCTTATCCTGTGAGGGAAATAAGCTGCATCGGGTTTTTAAGATCATGATAAAAAACTTTCATCAAGATTTCATTCACACAGAATCCATAAAGCCACATAAAAACACTAACTCTCACTGGGAAGACTGAAGGGCTGTAATCATTTTGGAGTTTTCATTGATGTCCTCCTCATCTGAGGGCAGCGGATCATACTGTCGTCGGTACAACAGCCGCGTTACCAAGGTAATTATGAACATCTCCACGATCAGCAGCTGCTGACTCATCACTGCACAGGGAATAAACAAGAAAGAGAAGAAAACTAGACTAACTGCTCTAAGTGCATAAATATTCATTTCAAATATATCATTTAAGTTCATTTCAAAGAGTAAAACACCTTATTGCACTGTAGGCAATGTTGTACACTGACTCAAATACAAAAAAATAAATATATATATATCAAGGCAATTATTACTATAAACTCCAGTGACCTGGTGTGTCTCAATGAGATCCAAAAATGAATAAACAATCTAGAACAGGGGTCGGCAACCCGCGGCTCCAGAGCCGCATGCGGCTCTTTGATCCCTCGGATGCGGCTCAGTACATTGGTCCCTCACTTATCGTGGGGGTTACATTGTAAAAATAACCCTTGATGGGCTAAATCCATGAAGTAGTCAGCTTTATATTGCGTGTATAAATATGCGTGTATTTCACAGTTCCTCTTACCGAGGCGCCTGGCGCCGCTGCGCTGTTTTGGGTTTTGTTGTAGTGAGAACGCTTCTGTGCGCTCTCAGGACTGGTTCCATCGCCTGGACTCCAGGTTCCACCAGACAAACACTGCCGCTACTTCCCGATGCGCATTGACCACCCGGAGAAGTGTGCGCTCGGACATGTGCACCTGCACTTGTGGTCAAATCCGTGATAGAGCATGACCAGTGCGACCCCGGCCCCAGGTGAGACGCATGGCCGCGGCCCTTCTGGCATGTGCCCAAATACTAGACCACTCAGTCCGTCACTGCTTCAGAGTTACACTGTTCGTGATCACATTTAAAAACATTTGGCAAACTGAACGCATTCTGTACTGTACAGGAGACACGGAGGAGAATGACTGACGAATCGGCAAAGGTCTACAGTCCCTTAGCCAATCAGGATGCAGAACACAATGCATATTGATACACTACAAAAAAAAAATCAGCGAAACAGCGAGGGACCACTGTATTTAATTAAAATATATTTTATTTTAGTTTGTTCATTTTCAAAATGTAATTCTATGGCACAAAGGCAAAAAAAGCCGTTATATGCAGTGTTATTTCATTTTAAATTTCAAAAGGGTTTTGTGGCTCCCAGTGTTTTCTTTACTGTGTGAAACGGCTCCAAATGGCTCTTTGAGTGGTAAAGGTTGCCGACCCCTGGTCTAGAATAAGATATTGAAAGACTTACTGTATCCTCTGGCTGCAGCAGAGAAGGGAGGAGCACAAGGTATTGTGCCATTTAAAGCCAAGATATTGATGATCGCTGTCTGCAGCTGACTTAGGACCAGCACAAGCTGCACACAGAAACGTGAAACATGGAGATGTGTCTGATTATGTCGAAAAACCTAATGCTGTTAATATGTGACAAAAACAGTATTAACATTTATTATAATTAACACATAATCCATGAAATCAAAATTAAGAACAATGTTTCAATCATGATACCAAAACTAGTAATAATGAGTCTTGCACATAAGTTATCTCTTTTTTCAGTAATGCAATGTGTACTGATCCAGATGTTACTTCATTTCCTGTTTCTCATAAGGCTGACTATGCTTTATTATTCTAATTGTACATCCTCTGCACAGATGACTCAGGGACACTTCCAGGTCTGCACTTCTGACATGTTCTTAGAAGATTTTCCATCTTAGACCTACCCACTCTAATATGACAAAAATCTATACAGTTGAGGAATAGTCAAACTTTGAATGACAATGTCTCCAGGTCCTATAGGATATTTTAACAAATTTGGTAACCAATATATTCCAATCTAAAGTCTTCGGGCGCATGTTTGCACTTTTATCTCAAAATTCAAAGTTTTAAAATGTAAAAAAAAAAGAAAAAAAAAAGATATAGACTTTACCTGGTACATGGCATACTTGGGTACAATCTTAAGTGTGCGCAGGGTAGTCCTCAGATGCATGAACATGATTGCCACAGGCCAGAGGGCGATGATCGTCAATACGCCCACAAAAGGGTTAATCCATATAGCGGCACCATAGATAGTCAACTGAAATTAGGTTTGGTCATATCAATCAAATACTGTATATGTTAGAGGATACACAACACAACTGACTCATTATAAATAATACAAGATAAGCATCTTATTCCCATAAGATCCTTGTCTTGTTACAATGAAAAGCAGTACAATGGTATTTCCAAGGTACCTACTTACATCAGCAAGATCAAAGGTCCCATCCGTCCACAACACAATTGAGAGAATGGTTAGGACAATTTTCAGGATAGCAAACTGAAATGACCCCAGTTTAAGCAGGAAAAGAGTACGCCTGAGGGGGAAGAATTCAGGTTGGTAGTAAAAAACAGGTTGTAAAAGACATTTCCTCATTATGATGGCTTTAAGATGTTGCATGAACTTGGGCCAAACAAAACTTTCCCCATCAAGTACCAGCGCAATTAAAAATTCACCTCCCGAATACCACTTCTAATAGTATGGAATAGTTAAGATCTTGACAAATAAAAAATCTAGCCAGATGCGTTTCAAAATAAAGATAAAAAGTGCCTTAAAACAAGTCTAAAACCCTAATAAAAACACAACAGTGTAATTTCATTCTACAAATTACACAATACCATTTGTATACAATAATACTAATAAAGAAGAAGGCGGCTTCCCTCCACCAGGAAAGTTACACATGCACCTTTAACACAAGTACAGAAATAATGAAATGAATGTTGAGAACCACGGAGGCAGATGATTGACAACTTAGAAAACAGGCCACTACACAAAAGGTGAATGGTCCACAGAACATTGCATGTAGGACTGCATCGAGATAATTTTTACACAATTTTTACACAGAATATCAAAGCCTTGGATCTTTCCCTGGACATTTTTGGACCATATGTTGCTATTGTAATGAAGAGAAAGGGAGCTTATTTAGTATGGAGGCAAATAAGGATATGCTATTTTTCAGCATTTACACAGTTTAAAGGGATAGTGTGTTTTTGTTTTTTTAAAATGTGAATCTGTATGGCATCCCCTTCACCAGTGTTGTCCATTAACACTGACTTACCGCTGACTGTGTCCTCTGAGCCCAGTTCTGCTCCGGTTCTGTAGCTCACGAAAGTAGGTCCGGTCACGGCAGGTCACTTGTAAGCGGATGTTTACAAGTGAACAGGCTAATATTACTAATAGGCGAGCAGTGATACGACTTGAGAGAAAATAGCACCATGCGAATTACGTTGCTGAATTTTTCGCGGACAACTGTTAACGCAACACAAATATATCACTTTTTGGACAAATATTGTTTTGAGAAGAAAAACAAGCTTTATTAAATGTCCCCAATAACTTACCGGACCTACTTTCGTGAGCTACAGAACCGGAGCAGAACTGGGCTCAGAGGACACGGTCAGCGGTAAGTCAGTGTTAATGGACAACACTGGTGAAGGGGATGCCATGCAGATTTACATAAAAAAAACACACACTATCCCTTTAAAGTGGATCTCCAGACAAAGTTGGTCAAATCCTCAGGTCCCAGGTCAATCAGCAACAATAATTGACTGCTGTGTAATGTAATTAGTTAACTATAACAAGACAGCGATTAACTTATTACATAATTTAGGATTATCAGACATCAGCAGTGGTGGAAGAAGTACACAGTTTTGTTACTTAAGAAAAAGTACAGATACCAGAGCAAAAAATACTCAAGTGAAAGTAACACATCAAATCCACTCATAAAAATATTAAAGTACCTGTTTAAAAAATGTACTTAAAGAGTAAAAAGTAAAAGTATTGCATGCAGATTTTGAGGTCTAATAAAGCTTGAAATGTTATATAAAGATTTGTGCTGAATTTTGTTCAGCAGAAACAACTGAATCAGTTGTTTTTTTTGTAGTTGTTTTTATTTGTACACTCAACAAAAATATAAACGCAACACTTTTGTTTTTGCTCCCATTTTGCATGAGATGGACTTAAAGATCTAAAATTCATTCCAGATACACAATATTACCATTTCTCTCAAACATTGTTCACAAATCTGTCTAAATGTGTGATAGTGAGCACTTCTGCCCCGCCGAGACAATCCAGCCCACCTCACAGGTGCGCCACATCACGATGCCGATCCGACATCATGACCAGTGCACAGGTGTGCCTTTTTTTGCTTTATTGGGGGTCTGGGGACTCAGAACCAGTCAGTATCTGGTGTGACCACCATTTGCCTCATGCAGTGCAACACATCTTCTTCGCATAGAGTTTATCAGATTGTCAATTGTGGCCTGTGGAATGTTGGTCCACTCCTCTTCAATGGCTGCGCGAAGTTGCTGGATATTAGTGGGAGCTGGTACACGCTGTCGTATACACCGGTCAAGCACATCCCAAACATGCTCAATGGGTGACATGTCCGGTGAGTATGCTGGCCATGCAAGAACTGGGACAGTTTCAGCTTCCAAGAATTGTGTACAGATCCTTGCAACATGGGGCCGTGCATTATCTTGCTGAAACATGAGGTGATGTTCATGGATGTATGGCACAACAATGGGCCTCAGGATCTCATCACGGTATCTCTGTGCATTCAAAATGCCATCAATAAAATGCACCTGTGTTCTTCGTCCATAACAGATGCCTGCCCATACCATAACCCCACCACCACCACCATGGGCCACTCGATCCACAACATTGACATCAGCAAAGCGCTCACCCACACGACGCCACACACGCTGTCTGCCATCTGCCCTGAACAATGTAAACCGAGATTCATCCGTGAAGAGAACACCTCTCCAACGTGCCAGACGCCATCGAATGTGAGCATTTGCCCACTCAAGTCTGTTACGGCGACGATCTGGAGTCAGGTTGAGGACCCCGATGAGGACGACGAGCATGCAGTTGAGCTTCGGTTTCTGACAGTTTGAGCAGAAATTTTTTGGTTATGCAAAGCAATTGTTTCAGCAGCTGTCCGAGTGACTGGTCTCAGACGATCTTGGAGGTGAACCTGCTGGATGTGGAGGTCCTGGGCTGGTGTGGTTACACGTGGTCTGCGGTTGTGAGGCCGGTTGGATGTACTGCCATATTCTCTGAAACGCCTTTGGAGACGGCTTATGGTGGAGAAATTAACATTCAATTAATGAGCAACAGATCTGGTTGACATTCCTGCTGTCAGCATGCCAATTGCACGCTCCCTCAATGCTTGTGACATCTGTGGCATTTTGCTGTGAGACAAAACTGCACATTTCAGAGTGGCCTTTTATTGTGGGCAGAATAAGGTACACCTGTGCACTAATCATGATGTCAGATCAGCATCTTGATGTGGCACTCCTGTGAGGTGGGATGGATTATCTCAGCAAGGCAGAAGTGCTCACTATCACACATTTAAACAGATTTGTGAACATGTTTGAGAGAAATGGTAATATTGTGTATCTGGAATGAATTTTAGATCTTTAAGTCCATCTCATGAAAAATGGGAGCAAAAACAAAAGTGTTGCGTTTATATTTTTGTTCAGTGTATATTTTAGCTTGCTCAGACTATGAAAAATGTTATGAAAAAATTAAACCCTCAGCCTTTTCAGCAGGTCTCAGACAACAATAAAATACTTTTACTATTTAGTTCTGCTCAAAGATATAGAGGAGTAGAAAGTGCAGATACCTCAGATGTCGTGACGTAAAAGTAAAAAGTATTCACAAGTACAGTACTTCTTTTTGAATGTTACTTTGATCAATGTGAATATCCTTATAGTGTGATAAAACACCAGTTGGATTTACATTTAATACCATTCCACAGCCCAAAAATGACCAGTCCAAACAGCCATTCCCTGATAACGTGTTTATTCTGAGCATGCATGTACCTAGTGATGGCCACGTGGGGCAGACAGGGGCAGCAGCAGCAGCAGGGCCCAGTACTGATTCTCAATTTGTATTTTCCTGCCCGCTTTAGAAAGGCCTCATCTCCACCAACCTCCTCCAGCATTAAGGCCAGAAACTTGAACACCACAACGGCGAAATAGCTGGAAAATACATAGAAATATTATTTGGACTGTCTCATTATCATATTTTGAAGAGATATAAATAATAGAAAATGATAATATTGAAACTACCCATTAACTCTTTTCTAAACATATAATATTGTACAAAAGACATAAGCTTCAATAAATAAATAAATAGAATGAAACACTAGTTAGCATCTTTAGTCTGGGTTACAGCTCAAATCTTAATGTATATCAAAAAAAGAGAGATTATTGTTTATAGCAGATAACATAAAATAAAGATCTAGATGCAGAAACAATACTAAATACTAAGTAATAAATAAAAAATAGTATTTATTTAAGATTTTTCACCCAAAATCAGGCAGTTGCAAAGTAATGGGGTTGGAAGGACTTGTTTAAATCTCTCCACATGGTTTGGAGATCCAATTTCTTTATGATTTCACAAGGCCAGAGAGTAAAAAAAAAACATAATTTGAGCTGAGGAAAGAAAAGAGAAAAAGAAATGCGATAACACACCATGCTGAGGTCATGTCTGTAAACATGGTGGCTTTAGGAATCCACATGCCCAGGCAGGACATAGTGCCAATCACCTGGAGAAGACAAGACAATGTGCAAAAAATAAAGAAATAAATACATACATTTAACAATTATTTATTATGATCATAATTATTTATTAGTATGTTGTGTTTCTTACAGGTGCTGCTCCATTCACCCAAATAATGATGCTCTTCTTATTGGCTGGGACCTTCTTGTAGATGTATACACACTCCTCCAGATACACCAGCATTGACACAGCAGCCATAAAAGTAAGCACCGAGTACAGCATGATGCCAAAGATGTCCAGATCTATGGAAAACAGAGCAAGCACATCTATATTTCAGGCAACCTACATGAAATATATCCTATTACTCCCTCTTTGAATCATCCAAATGATTGTAGTATGGAATTTCAAAATGCAATGGAGCACTTCCTGTATGTTGTAACAATGCTAAATGAAAATAATGGTCTAACGGTATACAGGTTACAGTAAGCCCTTGAACCCAATAGTAATCTCATCTGAAATCGTGGTGTCATCTGGTTAATCTTTATAAACTCTCACACAATTCTCTGTAATGGCTGATTTTTTTTTTTTTTTGTTCCTTTTGTTTGTTTTTTTATCCGGCTGTTCATGTCACATTAACTTTAACT
Organism: Paratrypauchen microcephalus; assembly: GCA_036785185.1. Lineage (NCBI taxonomy): Eukaryota > Metazoa > Chordata > Actinopteri > Gobiiformes > Gobiidae > Paratrypauchen > Paratrypauchen microcephalus. The sequence goes on along the minus strand of JAVJIX010000012.1, from coordinate 4,432,472 downwards.
TTGAATTCATTGATTGATAAAATGATCCTAATTGCTATGTGAGAAATAAGATTAGGTAATTGATCATATCAAATCTGAATCATTGTCCGTGGTACATGGCTATGAAATACTACATAGAAAGTGCCATTTTTAACTTAAAATGATCATGTAAAGACCGACAAAAATACTCTTAAGCCAATGATTTATAATGTACGCTGCCTTTATAAGAGGCTAAAACAATAGGGCTGTTCTACAGAGAACAGCTCAAATGAAAGAACATTTTCTGCATATGTGGAATGTTATACAGGATACCACTGTAAAGGAATGCTGTGAGAATTGGAAAAGCTATGCCAAATTGATAGATCAAATTATTGCACAATAGTAAAGACACACACAATCAGCACCAAGTCAGTTAGCGATGAAATAAATCCACCAGTGTTAAACCTGTAATTTGTGATAGCCTATCCTGCAGTGATTGATTTGCCTCTAAAAAGAATAAACACACTCTTGCCTAATATGTACAGAAATGGGTTCAATGACCAACAGTGCAGCCAGAAGAGGGATGTGGAGGGCAAGCTGGCACTTCAGAGAAACCAGTACCAATGTTCATTCATTCATTCATCTTCTTCCACTTTTTCCATTCTCTGGGTCGTGGGGGCAGCAGAACACAATGCACCAGCCCTCATGAATCCTCCCGCGGGTGGTGGGTCCACAGGAGGACGGCTCACGTCACAACGGGCCTTGATGTATCTTCTGCCATGTGTCCGCAGACACTGGGGCGAGGTGAGGTTAAGTGTCTTGCCCAAGGACACAACGGCAGCGCTCATCTGTGGGAGCTGGGATCACACACGGTCCACTCGTCAACCGCCAACCCCTGGATCACTAGGCAAGCGCTCTATCAACTGAGCTACTGCCGCCCCAACCAATATTTTTTGTTGTCTAAACAAAAAATAATGAATAAAATGCTGTCTACAGTTACAGATGGTGGGAAAATGATTTTATATAGCCAATTTATTTGACTTATTTTGATGTCATCTTATAGTAGTATAGTAATGTTACTATAATCATCTAATCTAAGTATCAAAGTATATATTTACGGTAATGAAATAATTCTTTTACGGCAGCTCTTACTATACAATAAATATTGACAGGTAAAAAATGTTATGTTATGACTCATGTGTTCTTCCTATCTGCCTGATGAAGCCCCTCCACAGTCCGGTGCAGAGCGTGAGAGCTGTGGCCCATAGCTTCACCTAAACCGATCCTCCTCCACAGAGACCAGCCCTGACCCTGCTGACCAGTTCTGTCTCTTCGCTCTGTGGCCCTGTTAGGATAAATAACCATGCTTAACTTTGTATAACCACTGCTATAGTTCATTTTTGTACCAAGGTCACGCGAAGATAAGGGCCATTACAGCTGTGACACTCAGATATACGATCAATGTCACACTGTCAATAAAAATGCATGATACAATCTGTGTAATCGCGATCTAACTAAATAGGACAAGAACTACTGACAGGGAAGATGTCATGACCATTTACTCAGACAACACCGCAGATGGAGTCTGATTGGACAGTGCAATGGCTGGCCTGTGCCCTAATGAAGAGTCTAAACCATGGATGCCCTCTTAAAGGTTTGTGGTAAAGAAAGGCTGTGGGTGAGGTTGTAGTAAATATGAAATGTATAATTTGAGGAAAATCTATAAAATTAAAGGTTTTCTTCTACTCTTCAGTCTCTACAGTAGCTCAGTCCATCAACTGAACCCTGCACGAATTCAAGGAGTACTAATCATAACAATGCCCTTCAAAACACCCAGTATGCTTTCTATTGTATTATTCATTCACTCCTCACTCAGTAAACTACTCGAGCCTGCAGTAGACTGAATTAAAGCAATGCTGACAATCTGTACCATTGCCACTCCAGCCATCACCAACACTCATGCACACACCACAATCATACTAGGCAAGGTGGGTGAAATGTCTTGCCTAATGACACAAAAACAGTTTGCACTATAGACACTGCCACCCCCCCTGTCACCTTGTATCCAAAATCAGTTCAAAAAACAGTATAAATCTAAATAAAACATGGGAAGTGGATGCAACAAAAGGCACAAGGCTCGAAAAAAATAATCAAAAACAAAATAAAGTTAGGTCATAAAGGTAGGTCTTCTCTCTCTTTTTTGTGTGTGACAGCAAAATTACTGTCTATAGTAGGCAGGAAGAGGCCTTTAAGAGTAACAATTTTCTGTCCTACTTACTGAGTATAATCTCGATGGCGTAAGGAGGTGGCTGTGTGCATCTTGGGTCTATCGTTACGTTGGATCCATCCATCGTAATGGCTGTTGTGACCAATTCCCAAACTTTTTTTTTTTTAAATCTCAGCTTTGACTTTTCCGAAGTGACCCCCTTGCCCAAGCAGCGTACCAAACTTTTGGAAGTAGAATTTATACTCGGGGAGACCACCAGGCACTTGTCACGGACGCTAGACCCGCCCTTCGCTGCGTCATGCGTAATGAGGTGAACAGCCTGAGTGATCCAAGTCCAACTGACTCTTTCAAATATTGAGACTTGCCTAATAGTAAAGACCAACCCTGCGTTTTACAGCTTCTTATGTGTTTGGTTAACTTTGAGGGGCGCATGCACTGTCAATACTCAGAGGGAGATATGGAGGTATGTGCAGACTGCGGAGGCGCACATCACATGGCCAACGTCTCCATAGAAACGAGTGCAGAGCTACCGTCATGTGAGGCATTTGCACCAAATCTGGTTGCGCCTTTGGGTTCTGCTTTAGAACAATCCCACTATAGATACGGTGCACCCTATGTTGTGATGGAATAGACCTTTTACTCCGTTTTTGTTTTATTTAAATTGCTTTTTTGGACAGCGCTAGGTAAACTGAACGCAAAGGTTATAAAAAATAAGGCATTGTCACCGTAATCTACTATACCTAGGCTATTTGTATAAAAGACATCAGAAGGAGCCTACCGTAATACTATGTTACATAAGATGATTATTTTATGGATTATATTATAGGCTATTTGAATTTCCCTCGAAATCAATAAAGTATCTCACTCTCTCTCTTATTTGGATGCTCTAGTCTACTCCCTAAAATGCTGGGTTATATTTTCTCCCCAGCTGCTGGGTTAGGGCTGTTGGGTCATTTTTAAGACCGAGCGCCAGAAGCACGCGAAGGGCCGATTAAACGATGCCCCTAGTGGGCGGGAAGTGAACTGACGCGAAGTGAATGACCCGTAGTGGCCAGGGACCCTCTCCATGACGTAGGAATGTGCCAGAGCTTTCCGAATGTATAGTTTGTTAGCTAAAAAAAGCGGAACATTATTCTCTCATCAGAATATTTCATTCTTTTTTTTTTTTTACTCTAACCAACTCACCCAACTCAGAACTCACGCTTCTTTAACTTTTAGCTATTTCCAAAAATAAATAAAAACACACAAAAATGCAATAGGAACAACACACACACACACGCATGCACGCACGCATGCACGCACACATGCACGCACACACACGTAAATGCACGTATAATCATGAAATCTGACACAGACGTACAGACGTAGATCATGACAAGACAAGAAAAAAAATATTATTACGCCAATGCTGTCCACTCCACCAAGGGTCAGTCATATTGAATTAAACTTAACTGAAGCGATGAAAAATTTACAAAATGTTTGAAAATTTAGATTTTTGCTAATTGACTCATTTGCATAGGCCTATATGATCTCCGATTTCAGCCACCTACAGATTGAAATGAAATTTAATATGCGGGAAAAAACTTACTTTTTAAAAAAAATCTCTTTTTTTTTTTTTTTTTTTACTAAATTCCTTTTTGGCATCTCGATACAAAAAAATCAATTACACCGATGCCATATTTTTTTACGGCATCGCCATAGCAATAACATAAACTCTTCATGTTATTCTAATTGTAAAATCGCCAAATCACAAACTTTGTGTGGACATCGTGGTGGACACCCCGGCCTTGAACAGACTGATAAAAGAAAATACAATTGCAGCTCCTAGGCAATTTGTATGAAACGATAACATTTAATTTGTTATTCGTGACATGCTCTCGATCAGAAAATTAAATGACACCCACATGCCATCTCACATTTTGTTACCATGGCAACAAAAATCTGTCCTTGACAATGGGATGTCCTGTAAAAACTTTGGTGTACTCAAACCAAATTTGGTTTGCCTGGAAAAATCTAGACTCATCACTGTACCAGCGGCTGATATGGATATGGATCTGTATAAAAAGTATATAGAGATATCATCTGGATTTCCAGGCAGCCAGATCAGAAAAACTGATTGTGACCAAGCCCCTTACAGGCCAGAAATCTGCCATCTTGGATAAAAAAAAAATCTGCAAAATGGCAGGGTTACAGTTAGAGTTAAGTTGGGAGAGGGGCTAGTGTTAAGTTATGGTTACGGTTAGGTTAGGGGTTATGGTAGGGGTTGAGTTAGGGATTGGGGGTTAGGGCTAGGTTAGGTTAGGGTTTTAATGTTAGGATAGGGGATAGGTGTTTGAGTTTGGTTTGGGGTTCAACAGAGTGCGGTGTGTCTATCCAGCAGCATTCTGGGTCAAATCACTTCAAACAACCCAGCGAATTGGGTCAAATACAAACACTTCAACAAACAACTGCTATAAGATATTTAAACATATATTATCTGAAAATGTACCCGGTTTAATCATTTTGTGCCAGATGTTAATATTACTGTGTAAACTTTTGAGTTCTGCCTGCTAAGAATCTACATGTCACAGCTAACTTGCTAGCTAATCTGTTAAATTAACAGTGTTAATAGCTGTAACTAACTCCCATCCATCCATTTTCTCCCACTTATCCAGGGCCAGGTCATAGGTGCAACAGTCTGCAACAGACTTCCTTCACCCCAGACACTTCCTCCAGCTCCTCCAGGGGGACCCCAAGGCGTTCCCAGGCCAGCCGAGAGACATAGTCCCTCCAGCGTGTCCTGGGTCTTCCCCAGGGCCTCCTCCTGGGGGGACATGCCCGGAACACCTCTCAAAGGAGGCGTCCAGGAGGCATCCGGAACAGATGCCTGAGCCACCTCAGCTAGCTTCTCTCGATGTGGAGGAGCAGCGGCTCTACCCTGAGCTCCTCCAGTGTGACTGAGCTCCTCACCCTATCTCTAAGGGTGCGCCCAGCCACTCTGCAGAGGAAACTCATTTCGGCTGCTTGTATCTGCAATCTTGTCCTTTCGGTCATTACCCAAAGCAAGGGTAGTGAGGGTAGGAATTTGCCTGGTTTACACCTGACCATATCACAAGTGAGATATGGTCTGGAAGCCACCTTCGAAATATCTCGTACCGGAGGTGTGGTTTACGATCGCCAACGGCCGTTTACTGGGCGTTACGAATGTCTATCATTTGGCGTATACGTAGCCCATAGCCAATCATGTCAGTTGTCAGTTCAAACTACAAGCTTCCGTTTGTCACGTAGTACGTGTCACCGTCTTTCCACCCCTCTCCGCTCTCTGATTGGCTCCCAGAATCGGGCGAGCTCGCTTGCCATAGTTGCCAGGCTGTCTTTCAGATCAAAACGAACCAAAGCAGCCTGGGATTTCCCAGGTTAGGTAGGAATGTGTAAATTGAGAGCTTTGCCTTTTGGCTCAGCTCCCTCTTTACCACAATGGTTCGATACAGCAACCACATTACTGCAGATGCTGCACTAATCCGCCTGTCAATCTCATGCTCCATCCTCCCCTCGCTCATGAACAAGACCCCGAGATACTTGTACTCCTCCACTTGAGGCAGGGACTCTCCACCCAGACAGAGGAAGCCACCTTTTTCCTGTCAAGACCCATGGCCTCGGATTTGAAGGAGCAACTACCTGCTTAAATACATGAATATTAACAACATTAACACAACATTTGAGCTGTTTATATTTGACCTCTCTCTCTCAGTGGAGCAGACTGCAGTGTCCACAGCCCTGAGCTCTGGACTCATACTCAGCCCCAAAGCTTCTGTTCAATCACAAATGTGTTATGCTTAATAATATTCTATTTTATGAGATACTTGTAAAAGAAATGTCACCAGATATATCAACGTGACCATTTCTTTCTCTGTTGTCACAGTGGAACCTCCTTCAGACTGAAGCTCCAGAATCTGAGATAATTAAAAAGTGCTCAAACTTCTGTCATTATAAGTTGGAAACATACTACAAAATGGGCAATTTAAATGAACATTTTATTGCTGAATTCATAATGTGCTGCTGTTAATGTGACATGTTTTGTATTAAATTATTCATTTAAAATTATTTTTTTAAATAAATGTTTCTTTAACTGTGGTGGTCATTATACGCATTTAACTCGTGTATTGGGTAGAATTAGTAGTAAAATAGAACCCAGAATTGAGCAGAAAAAACAACCCAGTAAGTTGGGTTAAAACCAAAACTGCTGGGTGATTATTTTACACAGGTTGGGTTATTTTTAACAGTCCATGTTTTTAACCCAGCATTGTTTGTTTTAGTAGGCCTACTGATGGTCTGTCCAATCTTTAACATGCACTCTTCTTTGTAACCAATTATCACACTTATATAAAAAAAAAATGATTTAAGTAATTTTACAAGAATGCAGAGCGAAAGATTGAAATAAAACCCACAGAACTTAATGTTGTTTGTTGCCAATATGGACACTATTATCAAAATCCCATAAGATTTATTTTTTATCATTTATTTTTTACAAGTAGCTATTGAGTCTCAAGTGGTCTACATTTTCCTTTTAACACTAATTTGAAACTGCTGGTCCTCTGGCCTTGCAACAGCAGCCAGCTATTTGTTTAACCATGACACAAGGCTGAGATTGTGGTTAATGATGAAGTAACCACAATCTGTGACAATGAGGAAAACGTTTGGCATCCCAAAACAAATCTTACCACAAACAAATAATCTGACACGAGATTAATAATTTCCCAATTTGATTAATGATTGAAAAAGACATTTATTGTTGATGTATAAATTAAAAACATTAAAATAACATAAGCATAAAAACAAATATGGCATAGTACCAACAATGTAGGGTCTAGGCAGAATTATTTGACTGCATTTAAGATTAATAAAAAAAAACGTGAGTGGATATGGCTTAAATTTTAAGTTGTCACAGAGCATAATAAAGCCAACTTAAATATTGTGAAGAAGTAGTAATAATCTGAATGCCATGCTTTGGGTACATTAAAAATCTCATGGCATAAAATTAACTTCTCATAACATTACAAAAACACACATATAAGCCTTACAAAATACACACACACACGCGCACATGCACACGCGCACACACACACACGTCTCAAAGGCAAGGTGCCCACAGAGGAGGCCACTGTAAAACAAAGTGGCTACAGAAAGACTTAAGCTACTCATGGGCTTCAGCCTTCCGTTTATAGCGCACCATTTTTGTTTTAGTTAACTGCTATGACAACCGTGACATTTTTTTCTGAAACCCAAGGATTAGCTAGAGTCCAATATAAATTATGTTCTTCAAGTGATATGGTGGAAGATCCATCCCACACATACTGTATCTTGGTATGTTAAATAAATGATGCTGAGCTCTCATAAAACAGTAATCTGTATATACTTAAAACAACCATTATAAAGTATCATAATACATTTTGGTTATAAAAAGGTGTAGAATAGAAAAAAATAATCAAAATAAAAAGCAGGCTATCATCTGTCTCAAGTTGAGGTACATTCTGCACAAGTGTGACAACAATTAAACAACTGCAACACCACTGGCTCACTCAACACAATACAAAGAGTTGTAAACATTGGGAAGGTCAAAGGGCGAGCGACATCAGAGGGAAGGAAGAGACATCATGAATCAGGCTCAGTCTCATTTGAAGAAATCATGACTTGTGAGGAAAAGGCTTTCCAAAATGGAATTAGGAACCTTGGTTAGTTTTGGCATTTCTGACCCTTTAAGAGCTCAACCACATCCCAGATGTTTAACAGACAAACAGACAAAAACTGTCAAGTATTAACAGTACAGTCACTTTAGAACCATCTAATAAATGTGGGTTCAAATAACCACCGTTCGATTAGCATAGCATTAGAACTTGTATAGTAATATAAAATGCTTCAGATTCTGAAATTAAGTAAAACAGAAAGTAAACTGAGCCCAGAGATTCTCGTTGAAAGCACTCATACCGCTGAAGTTATGTTACCACCTGTTGGCCAAAACCAGTACTGCAAGGACATCATAATCCACTGTGAAAGCAGCTGCTGACATCCTGTAGAAAAATGGCATCCATACTACTTATCCATTTGGTTTGATGACACATTTGGCAGCAGGACAAAGCAAGGATGCTGTAAACACTTCAGGGCTTAAGTTCTGGGGAAGCCCTTTTTTGGTGTCTTGGTAACCTGGTGAACGCTGATGTACCCAACAGTGGAGACGCAATGGGATGGTAGAGTTGAGCGAAGAATTAACTAATTGAATAAATGTTTTGCACCGAGTCAACTGTCTATCAAGCAGCATGTGATACTATTTTTTCTTTCTCATTACAAAATCACACACATAAGAGTTGAAAACAAAATAAATCACATCCAACAGTCAATGTACCTGTGATGTTGGATAGGCTAAAAGCAGCACTTGCTGTAATGGTAATTATAAACTACAAAGTGCAATAGCGCCATCTTGTGCTCTGATATCCAATTTGCAATCCAAAACCCAGTGTGTTAAATCCACAAAGTTAGTGAAGAGTAGATTTTAGACTGGAATAACATCTCACATTTACCATGCCTTTGAATGCACATCTTTGAAAAACAAAGAAGAAAAAATATAAAACGTTCAACAGCCTTGTGTCGAAGGCAAAATATAAGAAGGGTGCATTGCATCAAATTTTGGCACAAATAGCTTCAGTAATATGCTCTTAGTAGAATTAAGAGAAATAAAAACATGATTGGTGAATGTGACAAGGTGGTGGGTGTGAGGTTTCAGGACAGATGCGTTTCCCATAATTACTCTGGAGGAGGCGAGGGGCTTTGGGTGCGCTGGGAGACTGTTACCATGGCGACAGCCTAAACTGTTTTAACGGTTGGTTAAGGCATCATCAGATGAAGGAGGATTTCATCCTGTAGTAGAGATGAAAAAGACAATGAAACCTCAGTGATAATTGGACCCATCACTGTCGTAATCACACAGGGCAGAGTCTGTGTGAAATTAACTATTGATGGCATTATGTTTTCAGAAAGCTCAACAAGTCAGAGCTCATATATACCTGGTTAGGACTCGCTCTCCATAGTGACTGTAATGGTTTCACTTCCTGCTGTCAAAGCAAAGTACAGAGTGAATAATAATATGTTTAGGTGTTTATACTTGATAAAAATGATTCAGACCTGATTTGGGGGAGTTATTGGACAGATGGTCTTCTACGTGGTTAGTGTGCTGATCGTCACTCAACAGCCGGTTCTGTGAATCGCTGAGTGGACTAGCAGGAACCTCAGTAACACTGGCAACACGATAAAAACACCTTGGGTAAATACTGGCAGAAAAATATAGATCTTTGTTTCAAACATTAATCACATTTTATTGGGCTCTTGGTGTAAGGTGACTGTGGCTTGCTCTACATCAACATTCACCAGCCTCGTAGGGAATGTCAGGCCATCTCCCTGACTGTAAACAAACAGGACAAAGAGACTTGTTAAACATGATCAATATTATCAAATGCATTATAAGAACTTACCTTGTGAACACAGGCAGCAGCCAGTATTTCTTTTGGTCCCCAAAGACTTGAGCAATGTTCTTTCGGAAACCAAGAGAAAAGCCATTTTTATCAGAGCCTGTCCTGAAGACAGGGGCTCTAAATGCCTCTGCCACATGAAAGAGGGCATAAAATTAATTTCATAATGTTCACACTTGTAAACCTTTTGAAAAATGTCTTAATAAATTATAGAACAGCGTCCGAGAGTCTTTGAATGGCATTGAAGCAAAAGAAAAATGAGAAAAATCAACATCTACGAACTACTTACCTATGGTTGATCTGTTCTTCCCCACAAGCCACAGATGGTAGCTGAAAAGGGACAAAATACTAATGCAGAACATGGCCGCCACAAAAAACAGAAATAATACGTGGAATTTAGCATGTGTCGCTGTGTCTGGTAGCTCGTTCTGGGGATGAGACAAGAGCAGAGGGAGAGAAAATGAAAAAAAGATTAATATTTGTGAAAGACAATGAATGAAAAGAGGAAGAAGAAGATTGTGTTTTATCATCAAAGTTACAACTACGCATCATGCAAATGAGGACAGACAACCATCCACAACGATGGACCGCCGCACTTAAGGCTTTTGGGTTTACCTTTGGGCAATTCTCTGCCGCTTTCCTCCGACAAAGCTTTAGTACAAATAGAAACAACACTGGTTAGTAACAGCAGGAAAGAACAGGTGGGAGCGGACAGAAGGTAAACATGAGTCAGGGCCAGCAGGAAATGAGCATGAGGAAGAATACACCAATGTTATGAAGCAACAGAAACAAACTGTGGAAATTAAGACGTAACAGGCTTCCTTCACGTAATATGATGAGATGATAACTGAGGTAGAGAAAATGTCATAATTCCAAATCATGACATTTTAACTGGATACTGGATTGTCTGTGATTGTTTGCAGTTTTATCAAGTTTATTGTACCATAGGAGAAGCTCAGTGAAACCAGCCACCTAAACTGTTAACCATTTTATGAAGAACACATTTGGCCTTTTTTGTTTGATATGCAATAACTACAAGCAATCGAGAAATAAGTAGATGCAATGAGCTCCAAAAAACGTGAGACTGGTTTTTTTTTGAGAATGGAGAGCGACAGGAATAGGAGTGTTGAGGTAGTATTTTGCCCATTCAGCCTGCAACGTTATAAGGAAACAGGGCTGAAATTTACATAGACATTCATTACTTCACACATTGTTGTAGTTTAAATTTAAGCATGCAGGTTTATACTCACTGTCCAAAATTTTATGAAATACTGTAGAACTGTGGCAGCAATAAACAGACAGTACACCAGCGAGTAGGCCAAGAAGAGGATGAAAAACTTGTAGTTGGAAAAGCCGACGCAGTTGTTTACCCTAGCAACAAAAACAACAGATTAGCATCTCTACTCGGTTAATTTGATGATGACATATTAAACATGGATGAAGGAGCATAACAACTTAGTACCAAGGACAATGGTGATCCATCTTCAAGACACACCTAAAAAACAGCAGTAATTAGAAAAATAATGTAAAAATGTAATGCTGGTAAGTTACAGTATGATGAAGCTATAGAATTATTCTACAGGATTATTATAATACAGTGAATTCTTACATGTCACAGGCAGAGCAATGATGACATCTGTCTGGTTTGATAACTTGACAGCGATCACAGTAACGTATGGCTGCATTGTATGAAAACAGAAAAAACAGAAAAAAAAGATTTATTACAATAAAGCACACATCAAACCACTAAATATAACTGAAGTAAAAGTACAATTCAGTATTTGGATCTGTAATTAAGCAAACACAACCCTGGAATCAATAGATCAAAAAAATATGAAAATGTTATTGGTAGGCAATAATAAGTATTATCCTACAGAGAGGCAGAGACTCTGGAGTGAGAGGCAGGAGAGGGTTATTTACCATCAGTCCGAGACCTGGTGAATGTAAACACTCAACACTGTGCATTAGTATTGGCTATTTAAGCCTGACTATGCTTCCACACACAGAGGTTTAAATATGAGTTAAGGAGGACATCTTGGAAACGAGCTTGCTGAGATAAAATGAGAGTTGCATAGCATACTGCTTCTGCGAGATGAGTTGACTGAGGAAATTGACAATGTTACAGAGAGCAAATTCTGTAACAGTTGGATGATGCCATAGCAAAAAATGTCAATAATGATAAAACTGGAGGTGTCCTCGCTAAGACTATACAGGGGATTCAAAATTCCACAACAATTATCACATAAGAAGGTCCCATTTATAAGTTGACTAAAAGGGGGGTGATGTGTGACACTTGAATAATATTCTGTACAATCTCTAAGATCTGACCAGGCTGAATAAATAAATAAATGGATCACGCTCTCCTAAACCCCCAATACAACCCTAAAAACAAGGGCTAATCACAGCATTCTTAAATTATGACTACATCAGGACAAAATGTAGTATTATACATCCATCCTCACTGACTGAAATAGCTTCAAATAAAATAAAAGTGGCTGACCACCACCCCTCAGCCTACCTCCAGCTCCTGTGCGTGTGTAAAGAGGCAGAGTCGACGCCACACGCCACAAAATCTCCTGTTGAGATTCAGGACGTTCCTCCTTTTCGTAACGCTCTTTTTCCACCTTGGGTAAGCAGAACTGGTAAGGAAAGGAAAAACATGATTTTAACGGTGCTATGATCAAGTCTAGAGAAGAAGAGTTTAGAATGGCTGAGTTAGTTCTACCTCTTTGGAGGGGTTTGCAGGTTTGGTGAAGATGGTCTTCCAATAAGACCATACAAACATTATGAATGAGAGGTGGAAGAAGATCAAGTAGACAACTGGACCAAAACAGTAAAAGGTATGACATTAACAAACATGGAGCAGCAAACCTCAGAGTTAATGAGGAAAGCCGCTGTCAAGACATGGGCTGTACATCTAAATAATAAATTGATGAAAGGGGTAAGCAAGAGCAGCGTGAAATGTTCTGATCCAAGCAGGCTTCCATCAGCATTTACTGACAGGGCATTTCCGTGCCAACTTTTTTTTCCCCCCATTTAGCTAACTCTACAAAGCATATGTCACTGGCCTGGTGGAATTAGAGACACAAATATTTAGACACTTACCTTTTTCTCCGATATTTAAGATGGTAACTGCAAAAGAAAACAAAATTACAGTTGGTGGAATATAGATCTAAATCACAAATCATTTCTAAATTCACTTGGGTGATTGGTTGTGTTTTTATTTCATGCCCATTAAAAAGTAAATAATGAAAGATTAGATTACATGTTTTTGTAATATTAAGTAGCACAATTAAATTAAATTATAACGTTAGTCAACTTCCCACAACAGAGTATTGTGTTTGTTATGCCATCTAATCTAAAGGCATCTGAATGAAATCCAGCATATACACACCTAAAGGCAGAGTGAGAAAGTTATTTCCTGTATCTTACGTTAGTCAGTAATCTGCGCTTAGTTAATCAGATGGATCTAGATTTGGCTTCCCCAAACCATTGTTGAGCTGCAGTCCATTTAATGTTACTTCCTGCTGGTCAGCGAATGCTGTTTGGGAGGAAGCGGAATAAAAACAGCGGCGAAAACGGCTTAGAAAAAGCAAAGAACGTGTACTTACATATACATAGCTGGACTACATAGGCATAATACGACCAGCAAACGACCAGAGCGATAAATATGACAGGTATCCAGGCTAAACCTCGTTGACAGCATCTCAGGACGTGGGTAGGCGCCATCTTTCTCTCCACACTGAGGGAAAGGCAGTCTGTGGGGGAAAGGGCGTGGCCACCGGCGACGTCACGGATCCAACACAACGTGCACATTTTATTTTATTATTTTAAATATTTATGTTTGTATTGATATAAACTTTAAAAAATACTATTTACAAAATTGCATAAATGTGTAGCAGTATAATTTAACTGCTACCTTTGGACTTTAGATGCTATCAGGGTGAGGTCACAGTGGTTAAAGAGCATCAAGCTGTGGCAGTGGCTCAAACTAATAAACAGGGCAAGTAAACACAGGTAAAACTGCATTTTACCCATGTTAAAAACAGATAGTAAAGGGCACTTTAAGGACAAGGGGCATCATCACCTTTCCCTCTGACCGGAGGAAAATGGAGACTATCCAAGTTAAATCTGTAGAATCCCTCAGTTGTCCAGGTAGAATCCATGGCAAAAGGAGAAATTCAGTTTGTCAACTGGACAAAGGTTTATTTGGTTGAATTAATTTCGCAGCCCATCCAAGCTGCTTCTTCAGTTCTGGTCAGAGTGCTGGAGGACACTGCCTACATCTGCCTGAAGGGAGGAGCTAACTACAATGAAATTACTCAAAACATATTCAACCAAATAAACATTTGTCCAGTTGACAAATTGAATTTCTCCTTTTGCAATCCAAGTTGAGGATGAGATTCCAAAAATAGCAACATTTGGCATGAAACTCAATCATCCACTCAACATTTTATATTTTGTCCATAATCAAAAGCACATAATTCCAAGAATTAAGTCTTCTTGTTGACAGTTGTTGTTACATAAAATTTAATTGATTAAATGATAATGTGCTGTTATTTAGGTTCAGTATGCTATGCCTGATTAATAAGTATAACACAAGCACATATGACAGTGACTAAAATATAACACTAAATTGTAAGTTTTATTTAATAAATTATACACAGACTTTAAGATGTACAATGATCATTGCATTAATCCATGTCATCTTTAAGACAAAGTTTGTGTTCAAAGTATTTACACATGTACAATTATCAGCACTTTACAAACGTTGAAATCAAACTCTAAACACTTTTCTGTGTCCACCTATCGATTATAATACATCAGTATGTCCCAACATAAATGGGCCAGATTCAGAAATCCACCAGTTCCACCAATATTGACAGGTGCAGAGGCTGAAGATGAAACGGGGGTGAGCCAGAATATAGTGCAACATACTAATCTGTCACTGGATTAGAGGTATGAACTGAGCTTGTTCTTCCGGTTTTCCGTTCATAGTTTACAAGTCTCTGTCCAACCAGGTATCTGGAATGCAAATGTGATTTATTATAAAAACAGACATTTAACTTCTATCTATTAACACATCTATTAAATGTCTTACTTGTCATTTTTTATGTGTTCATAAAGCCGTTTAAACTGTCGGATCTGGAAGGAGAGGATACCAATAAGTGAGACCACCATCAGCAGGAAGGGGTATATCCTCCTCTGCATTAGGATCTCCATCTCTGGGGTCACTCCTATGCAAAAAAAAACAAACAAAAACAATAAACTATTCAAATCATGCTACAATATAAACAAGATGGAAGCATAAAAATCACTTAAAATTTAGGAAAACTTTGTCCTCAATACTAACCTACAGCAGGCACCACTCCAGCAGCGATTACATAGGGCACACACAAGGACAGCAGCAAAACTGAGATGACAGGAGCGGCCAGTTTACGGATTATAAACTGGAGATCAATGTTGCGAATACCATTTGCATAAACCTAAAACAACAAAAAACAATTACCTATTACATCATTACTAAAATTTTTTTTTTTTTAAATTGCATATTTCATAAGAGTTGAAAATGCACTCAATTAAAAATTCTAAACAATTCTTATACAACTTTTATTCCATTGCCATCTTCTATAGTAGTAAAAACAATATTACAATTATAAAATATAAATTACATTGCAAATGTATTCATCTACATATTGCTGGCAGGAAACAGAAAATAAGGGATTCCAGTTGAGTGAGTCAACATTTTAGTGAAATCTTGCAAACTACATACTGCTGTTGTGTACTGTACTGTAGTTTCCACCATAAAACACTGTACCTGCTCAATAACGGTCTTCAACCACCACTGAGGCCCCATTAACGTGATTGCAGCAATGATTTTGGCGTGAAGAACTCCCAGAGCCCAGTCCTGTACCAGAAAAGAAATCTTAATTAAATATATGAGACAGTCACAGGATATTCTCGGGACAGTGGATGGTCTTACAGTACCTGCCAGGGGTAGAAAAGAGGCGTTTGGTCCAATGGGACTCTCAGAGGAGCAACAATGACCAATTCAAACAGCAGTCCAAGCAGCAGGGGAATCACACCCGCCACCAACAGAGCCACAACCAGAGTTTTAAGAATCTACAGCAAATAATTACAGAAAAAACAAACCAAAAAAATATTTATGCCTTTAAATTCACTATAGGACAAGACTGTCAATAGGAGAGTTTCTCAACTGCGCTTATTCTAAGGGGGGGGGGCAAGCAAAATTACTATTGGTAATATGGTTATATTGGTTTTGTTGTGTGTCATAATACAGTACAGAGTATGTGGATCAACCTTTGTATAATTCTGATTAATGGAACAGTATGTAAGATTATGGTTTTACATTTAATAAACATGATCCATCTGTATTCCCTGATGTGAGGCAGACATGTTCAAATGAAATATTGTCCTCTCTGATCTGAACCATGACTATCCAAACCCTAACACCTTCAGCCCATCATTAATCAGTGCTAGTGCAGCCTCTGCAGCTAAGTGAGCTTTTTAAACTACTTTTAAACTAGGCTACTTTCTTGTCCTTTATACACCGCATAATCAAAGTGGGCATATTCCAGGGTGCCTTCATGTGGTAATAAGACATCATTACATTCTAGTATCTGAATACAAAGCATACCATAAGGGTCCACTCTTGGACTTTACGCATGATGACCGTGCGTCCCTGGGGCATCCACGCCAGCATCACAGTGACTCCACGAATAGACAGCCAGCACACATAAAGGCCACACGCTGCAGTGTACAGCTCATGGATTTTAGAGTTTCCAGTCCAGAAAGACATTAGCCAACGACCAGCAAACACTACAAAGGAAGATGAAAACAACTTGCCTATACATATTTAAAAGTTGTAAACCACAATATTGATCAAAAATATCTTAACAGAAGTATCATGTCTTTTTGTTTTATTGTTTAAAAATGTCCATGTGACAATTTTTATCTTTTGCCTTTTTTATCTTACTTGTATGAATTAAGAGTCTGGAATAATAACAGACAAGTACAGAGCAGTTGGCAGAGATAGGCGATAGGGGAATTATTTTCTGAGCACTCAAGCCTCAAATGCAGGACAACACATGATTACCCAAACATAAATAACTCAAAATACAACTTTGACTGAGCTAATGATGAGGGAATACATTAGAACATGGTTGAAAGTTTTTTTGCTATTTTGCATAATACATAAATATTCGAGAGGATTTATGAGAAAACTCTTGAAGCTTGAACATACAGTTCCAGTTTTTAAATCACAGGCATTAGAGAAGTATGGTCTCTAATTGTAGTTTGGGTGTGAGTTTAAGTAAAACAGCAACTGAGAGTTTTCTGTATATTTTGAGTTCATACCTGGTAGTGTTAGGCAGACTAGACTGGCCAACAGCAGAGTAATGCACATGAATGCGATCAGCAACACAATCTAAGACAAAACGAAATATATCCCATTAATAGAGCAGTCATAAACAATTATCAATTAGAATTTCTAAACAAACAATGATCAATTAACATGTAAAAAGTAATTATCTTTTCTTCTTTAGACCTACTCTAAATGGGAAGCGAAGAGGTCGGTGGTAGGGTTGAAAGCCTACTGGTCCTCCCTGTTGCAGGATTGCCTGGTGGGCAGCATGTAGTCCCTCCCCAACAGCTGGAGCTGGATTATTGTTGTTATGGTGACCGGGGGCGGGGTTGTTATTATTGTTGTTGACAGGCTGGTTTGTGTCATTGTCTTCCTGCTCTCCAAGGAGGTATGAATGAAGGTCTCTGAGAAGACACATGAAATTGATAGTTTGTTATATTAAACTAATCTTTTCTATTATCTATTTTATATGCAAGTGTGTTTTGAATGTGCTTACAGTAAATATCCAGCGCTGACAGTCCATGCTCTGACCAGCCCCTTGAGCCACTGGCGAGTGTGCCCTTGCTCCAACAGAGCGGGCAGCACAACCTGAAGTAACAGCAGCTCCAATGACAACTCACTGACAGGGGCATCACTGACAGAGAAAGACAAAACATTCACTTGTGGTATATCAACTGAAATTCATTTGTGGCTGATGTATACATTTATTATCTATTTTTACCTATAGAGCATGACATTGTATGGGAGGAAAGTAGGCAGCAGTAGTTTGATCAGCCTGATGGGAAGCCATAGCATGAGCAGAACAATAGATCCAAACACAACCACAGACAAAATGAACCGCCTCAGGTGTCTGTAAATGGGCAGGTGAATCATTTCCTGAACTGGGTTAAAATCTGGGTCATTGAGGTTTCTCAAAAACCACAGCACACCGGGCCTTAAAACCTGATGAAAAAAGGGCAAAAGTGGGGCAAAAAAGACCAAAATGTAGTCTACAAAATAGCTAAAATAGAGTACCTCTCTCAGAAGGAGGATGAACGAAGCAAAATAGAAGACATAGACCATTCCCACAAGCCAATGGAGAAACATAGTTGTGCCAGGTGCCGATTTAAAACTTAACTCTCTGTCTTTGAGTGAGGCATCAAACATCTCCTACAGAAAGAAACAGTATTTAAAATGTGTATACATGTAAACAGTAATTACACATAAAATACAAAAATCCTAAGACTCTGCGGGCAAGGAATGGTTCCTCTTTAGGTCAAAGGAGGTGGAGAAGCTTCTTAGATTATGGGCCACATGCCAAGGATGACCAACTGTCTTTACCCTTGGTACAAAATGCTAGATCCTATGTAAACAGATACAAATATAAAAGTGGTAAGAGACTTACTAGGGAGCAGATGTCAAGCCACCAGCCACAGATGAGCGGAAACACCCCTATTTCCACAACGACTAACAGAGACACCTGTGTAGGACAAAGCAAAGCCGTATCAAAAAACAAATGTTTCTTACCTGTTGACACATAATTGTATTTGCACATATATACAAAGTAAAACAGGCATGTTCAGAAATCTTACCTTAACAACAATGTAGCAAACTCCAAGGAGACGCCGTGAACGCTGAAATCTGACCAGAGCCGCAAGTCCCTTAGACAGCCATTAAGGTCTATACACTTAAATAGTAATATTTTTTTTAAGTACAGTAAGACATAAGAAGCGAAAGGATACATGACAAAGGATCAGGGTCATTGCCAACAAGATGTACCCCACAATGGTTGTAATTAATCCCTCAAAATGTGACGCTTGAACCTAAAGCAAAAATAACACTAGTCATCTCAAAAAATCTAATCTAAATATTAAAGATTTAGAATCTAAATTTGAAAAAAATTGATTCTTACATATTCTTCAAAACCAAGACCAACAACGGAAAAGTGTCCAATATGGTAGGGACAAAATGCTGGAAAAAAGGGGGAAAGGTTAATTACTTGATGCATTCATTCATTATAGCAAAGGTGAATCTCAAAGAAAAAAGGCGTACTCACCAAATACCAAGATGAAGAGTGTGTTCAGAGACACAACCCAAAACACATGCTCCTGGAAATAGAGACAAATGTACAGTTTAAAACAGATTTTAATTGTTTATAATCATATATCCATATCATACATAAAAATTTATTTAAATTAAACTTACCAAAAATACTAATGATCCATCAAGACCAAGCATCTGTATAAGGAAAAAAATAGCATTCAATTTGAATAATATTGCGGTTATATAGATAACATTTTTGCATAAAGGATTTTAAATGGTTACTCTTTCCCAGGTAAGCTCCTCAGCTGCTCTGTCCCACTCCAAAGCATTCCAGTTCATGTCATCTAAAAAAAGAGGAAATACATAAACATAAAAATATACTTTTGTATTACTCATTATGCAACCACCATTTGTCAACAAGTCTTATTTTTCCCATTTTCACTCATAGGCTTTATATAGGAAATCAGTTCCACATGTAAGAGCTGGTATTCCAATTGTTGTGCAAGCAAGCTGCTCATTAATTGAAATTCTGGAATTCTATAAATAATTCTATAAATATAATATAATATAATATAATATAATATAATATAATATAATATAATATAATATAACATAATATAATATAATATAACATAATATAACATAATATAACATAACATAACATAACATAACTCACACACACACACACACACACACACAAAATATATAGTTAATAAGTATAGTTTACCCTGTGCTCCATTGTTAGCGTCAGGATCCTCAGCAGCTGCTCCTTCATCTTCCAGCTCAGGGTCCTGGCCCTGGTCAGGAGGGCCATCATGGCCATCAGGAGGCTCTGGCTCCGCATCATTAGGGGCCGGAGGATCAGCAGGAACGGGCTGGGGTGCAGGAGGCTCATCAGGTGCTCCTTGGCCAGCAGCTTGTGCCTGTAGGAGAATGTCAAAATATAACCGATGCTAAAATGGAATTAACTGTGACTATAGGTTTTGAAGGTGTAAAAAGGACATTCACGCTTAAACTTCTTGATGATAGAAAGAAGATTGAATCAGATTACCTCATTTGCTTGTCCAGCAGCATTAGGGGGCGGAGGCTGATGTTGTTCTAACCATTGAGGTGCACCGCCATGGACTATTTGTTCTCTGAGCCATACCAAGCTGATGAATGCACACAATGTGCAAGTGACCACAAAGCAGCCTTGTAGGCAGTCTGCAAGCAGGTTTTCACTGTAAAATTAAGCACAGAAACAAGAATATCATTATTAATAGTTAATTTAAGATGTTATTTGTATTTCTGTACAGAACTCACGTTGAGAGCATGTCCAAAGGAAGTGTTAAAAGTGAGCTCACAGAGCCAGTAAAAAGACACTTGTAGATGCGACCTGGAGCAAACATTTTGCAATAAAAGTTTAATTTGTGACGCTTATATTTAGGTGAACATTAACATGGTAGTTAATAATGCCTTAACTTACATGCAGTGAGAGGAACAACTCCAAGCCAGGCGAATGCAACAAGTGTGTAATGGAACCAGTAGCGGATGGCTGTGCCCACACTGGTGAGGAGGCCAGCACAAATGTCCTGGATGGGCAAACGGGAGGGCATGTCTGGAGAGTAGACTGCAGAGGAAAACAGTATAACTGATATTACTGCACTTATTTTTCAGTAATACATTTATCATTTAGTACTTACTGGGGGTGAATGCAAATCTGTGCTTGCATAATTCACAATACTCCTTTCTGCTATGCTTCAGCCATTGGACTAAACTGAAAACATCAAGATTTTACATTACATTAAACAGTAGTATTATATGAACTGCAATAAGTAAAATGTTATAATTACTTAATCAATGATATAACAATATCAATGTAAAGAACAAAAGTCTACAGTGCCATTTCTGATGACATAATCTCCCTAGCGGATACCGCTGCTGTGTAGATTTAGATTGCAGTGTGACGTTGAGTGGAGTGCGGCCCAGGGCTCAGGGCTCAGCAGTGATAAACCATACAAGCACTCATACATAACAGGCACAAGGATACATGGCATGAAATGTACTTATGAAACATAATAAACCAAGAGGACACTTGGAAACTTCATAAGACGTACCGTTCTACTTTGTACTATGTTGCAGGAGGGTGTTATATTGAATCAATTATTCAGTCTCAGACAACAGGCACAGTACAGATTTTTGCATACATTTAAAGATTTGCATTCACTGCATTATCTGTATCACTGTATCTTCTTTTTACGCATTTTAAAAATGTGCAATTTTAAAAACAATGAGAAAACACAAATCACACCTTCTTTTTGGGCAGTCAAAATAATCCCGACTGGGCTGTTTGAGCCTTTTATTGATGTGAAGTGTGCACTTAATACTATCATACTGAGATATGATATGCATTTTTGTCAGTATTGGCCATGTCAGTAAGAGCCCAGCCTTAATGTTGAAAGCTCTTACCATTCTTGATGGATGAACTTAATACTGCCGGTGCAGACACATGGATGGTACAGTGGCTTGTCTGGGGTCCCTTCGGAGCGGCACACACGGCAAATATCTGCTGCAAGTTTTGAGAAGAAACAAGTAAACACTAACAACAGTAAAACAAAGATTTAAGCGATATATAGTTGTAAAAAGATATTCTGTTTATTTATGTGTCAGTGCCACATTTGTCCACCTTCAGGAGAATTTTCTTTGAATCTCACTACTCAAAAGTAATTTACATTAGACAAACAAGGAAAACTTGGAGGATTGTGCAATTGTACAATTGTGCACTATGCAGATTTTTATGTGTTGCTAGTTCCTAGCTACCTATGGCTGCCTCTGTCATTAAAGACAATAAAACTGTTTCATGCTCTTAACTCTCAATCTTAACTAAATATAATTTAGGCCAGGTGATGTGAGTGACTTATGTAACCCCAGGGGAGATTTATTATTGTTGTAGAAATATCCAAAAACAAATATTGAATTTTATTAACCTTTAACCTATTGGCTTAATTGCCTTTCAACTGACAGCTATCACGTCTTAATAATGACACCTCTTTCTAAAGAACTTGAGAAAACAGAACTAATCTTTGGTGGCTGGCATGGTTTTTAGAAAACCAGACATGTACGCACTTTTAACTGTAAGAATGAACTGTGTATGCTTATTGGGATGTATGGAGTACTTGATAACTGATGTAATGACTGTGAGTATGTGAAGATTGAGGAAATTGTATGAATGATATTACATGGGTTGCAAGTTTAAATGCACTGTAAATATGGCACTCTGACCCCTCCCCCAGAGGACTACAGATGTAAATTAGCTGTTAAGCTAGAATCTGGTACAAGCATCTCTGATTTGTGCTTAATGCAACTGTACATTGTCCTTATAAATAAAAATGAAATGAAATGAAATTGTGTCGGCTTTGGTTTCATGAGGATAGAACCAATAATTAAAGAGCTATAACCATAAACCAGGCCACCAATGTGACAATCAAACAGCAAGTTTCACTGTAGAATTCAGGCCATCATTACTATACCAACCCACCAAAGTTAGGCAGACCCCAGCCCTCTATCTGAGCAACAGTTAAGGCGGAATAAGGACAGGACGACCACCTGCTAATTTGCACAATGAGGCTTTGGTGAGATGCACGAGAAGCGCATGTAACACCGGACTGATGGCATTAACTTCTCGTTATTTCCACGCTACCTGTGTCCCACTAATACTTTTGGACACTGGGTCATATGGGAAATTAATTAGTATTGGACAAGTTCTCTACTTAAATCGATAGTCCTGAAAGGTGCTATAATCGAGATGACACATTTTTACTAGAAGGCCAGCTCAGCGCAGATAGTGACGCCTTTTTGAAGCTAATGCTAATTCAACAAATGTGACAAGTTACAACAGTAATTACCTTCTTCGACTGGATCCATTTCGTCTCTTTGCACCAGGGACAGATGTTTACGATAGTCCACTGCACAACAAATCCATGAACGACAACAATATTATGCTTTACTAGCTGTATTAAGCTAGCAAGACGACTGTGCCTTGTCCTGTCTGAAATTCATTGACTATCATGAAATGGAGTCCGCGCAAAAACATACAATCGCGCTTGATACGCTCCTTTCTATCGCATCTAGAGCGCCTTTTTCGCAATAAAGATAGTTTTTCAGTCTAAAATGGCATCGTAACATTGTACAAATATAACATCCTCGCCAATTGAAATGACAGATCCACCGGAGACAAATAGCCAGCTAACCACCTGACTACGCATGCGTAGTGATGAGTATGCCTTACTTCTTCGTCTAAATTAAACATTCGAGCATACTGCCGCCACACCATGTACCGTACCATTTATCATTTTATCTTGTGACGTTTGGATCTACTAGGTGGCATTACATTACACCCATAGATATATAGTTTATGCTTCCCTTTGCACCTGTTATACACCCATGCAGTAAAGTCGTTGATGCTCAACTATCTATCAACCATATCTTTGTGTAATATTATTTGGCGGCAGCAGGACCAATAAATAGTGTTTATTTTATGATTGTTATTTCAGAAGAGTCCGCAAAATATGTAGAGGAGTGAAAATACCCTTCACCTATCCATGCTTATCTTACTACCTGGCTGTAAGAGGGGTCATCTGGCGCCGTGGCTTAGTTGGTTAAAGCGCCTGTCTAGTAAACAGGAGATCCTGGGTTCGAATCCCAGCGGTGCCTTTTGAGTTTTCCTCATCACTTTCGCTACATAAACCGAAAGTATGATGGATAATGCATAGGCATACAACTGTTATTGAATCATGCACATTAGCTGCATTAGTTCCAACATTGCTACAAAAACTCTTACTTTCTGATTCGATTATGATTTTATTTTGAAATGTCCAACGATATCTATCGTCACTACCTTGCCAATAACGCAACTTTTGGTCAAAGTCTGCCACTGGTTCATCGAGCCCAAGGTATGTAGTAGGCTATGTATTAAGTAGTAGTAGTAGCTACATTTCATGTTCATGTTACTGGCTTTCTTTATTAGATGGCAAACGAGGCCAATCCGTGTCCGTGTAACATTGGAGATCGAATGGAGTATGGAGGTCTGGGTCAGGAGGTTCAGATAGAACACATTCATGGTTACGTGGTAAAACCAACAGCTCCATCTGAGAAGGCCATCATTGTTATACAAGATATATTTGGATGGAAACTTCCCAACACCAGATACATCGCTGATTTGATTGCCTCCAATGGATACATGCAAGTATTGAGTAAAATAATGTGAATCCATAAAATGTTTATTTATGATGTTGTGTTCATGTGCAGTGTTGTGTGTCCAGACTTTTTTGTTGGAAAAGAGCCATGGAGTTCATCACATGATTGGTCCAAGTTTGAGGAGTGGCTCGAAGACAAAAAAGCTACCAACATTAAGAGGTACGTAGGTGTACATTTTGCATATGGGAAAAAAACACACAAAAACAAAACAAATGCACCCGTCTGTACTTTAATTACCAGCTGTCTTTGTTGATTTTTAGAGAAGTGGATGCAACCATCGAGTTTCTGAAAAACAAGTGTGGTGCCAAACATATTGGCGTAGTGGGATTTTGCTGGGGAGGCATTGCCACTCACTACGTATCTCTGCAGTATCCTGAAATCAAAGCTGCAGTCTCAGTGTATGGTAATGAGCATACCAACCAGGCTATTTAGACTTGAATTGTATCTAGTCCAGCTAATCCATCATCAGATTCTTCCAATCATCTAGGCCAGTGGTTCCTACCTTGGCAATGGGACCTCCCATAATACTTGTTAGGAATCGTTTTCATCAAGTGATGTCTTTGTGGGGGCCTGACAAATCTCCAGTTCAAGCAGGATGGGTTTCAAGTAAAAAAAAAGGTTCAAAACCTCAAATCAAATATTGATTAAAGCACAAGTTATGTGCAATGTGTCATATTGAAACAAATGAGCAGAGATCAATTTCAAAATTTTCAACACTGCACATGGGTCTGTCATGGGTTTGTTTACTTCTGCAAGTTCCAGATTCACCAGAATATTTGTTTAGTTATAGCTGTGTTATAACTTAATCTAGCATTTTAAATTGAGATAAAACTCACAGAACAATGAAAATGGCTTGTAATAAAATATTGTACCTTTTTCTTTCAGGAGTCATACGCATGATGGATGACAATTATGACCTGAAAAGCCCCACTCTTTTTATATTTGGAGAAAAAGATGACTACATTCCTCTTAACCAGGTAAGGGCATACCCTTATATTTTTGGAAAAACTCTACAATTTGTTTGACACACCTACCTGCCTTATCTCTCCACTGTTCAGGTGAAAGTCCTTGAAACCAAACTAAAGGAGGTATGCAAAGTGAATTATCATGTTAAAATATTTCCTGGACAGACCCACGGCTTTGTTCACCGGAAGAGGGAAGACATAAACCCAGAAGATGCACTCCAGATCCAGGAGGGCAGGAGAGACATGCTAAACTGGCTCAATAAATATATGTAGTCTGAATGTATTCAACAGCAGATCTAAATGAATATAGATATGTAATCGTTGTTGGGTACAAAATGTAAGCCCTGTGTAACAAATAACATTATGGCAACAAAAAATTTGAACAGACCGCATTTTTAATTATTTGATACCACAACAGTGAGGTATTTTTGTATGAAATGATAAATAGTTATGCAGGGTGGCTTGAACACAGTGCCCGTGAAGTGCCTACAGAGACATTTATGTATTGTACAACACAAAACCGAGCTCAACGTTGAAAGGTTCTATTCTTCACTCTCACCAGGGCTTCGTATGTCATCAATTTTGAGTATCATCTTTACAACTTGTGTAGCCAGGAGGATCTGCTGCTTCTTGCCAATCAGAGTCTCAATTACGTGCTGCTGTTTCATGTCTGCACAAAAAAAAACAAAAAACATTTGCAATTAAAACAAGATGAAAATATAAATTGGAAAATAATAATTTCAGTAGTTTATGCAAAGAATATGCACTTTCTGCTCAAACTTTCTTTTGCACTAAACTGCCTGGAGCTAATGTGGCAAGTGAATTTCTCCTGTGTGAGATCAAAAAAGTCTTAGCTTATCTTAATATCTTACATTGGACTAAACAAAATCACAAACAAAATGGTAGAAATACATTTATTTTACCGTTTGTGTTTTTGTGAAGGCAGTCTATGCCCAGGAAAGAGTTGTTGTCTTTGACTTGTTTGGCTCGGACCTCTGCCATGGTCTGGATAGGATTCAGACCACTGTTCTCAGCCAGAGCCATGGGGATTACCTCAAGAGCATCAGCAAATGCCCTCATGGCGTACTGCTCCAAAGATGGGCACTGCAAAATAGAAATGGGTATAACAGGCACACATGAGACAAGGCAAGGAAAAAAAAAGTCTAGTTCTTATAATCAGCTCATTAATCCATTTACCTTGTCAGCAGCTTGATTAACAGCTAGAGCACAGGCAATCTCTGAAGCACCACCGCCATACACAACACGGTTATCTCTGACCAAATTACGAATTACACAAAGGGCATCATGAAGGGCCCGTTTGGCCTCCTCAATAATCTACAAATTAAATATAAATACATTTTAATAACAAGAGAAAATCAGGGTTATTTTGAACAATGAGGAATACATCTCACCATTTTGTTTCCTCCACGGATGAAAACAGTAACAGCTCTGGTGTTTTTGCATTCCATAATAACCAACATTCGGTCTTTTGTGGTGCCAAAAGAGATTTCCTTCACTAATCCAGCTGTGCCAAGCTTTTCTGGAGTCAGTTCACAGAACCTGGGAACAATGCGACCCCCTGTGGCTATTGCAATTAACTGGAAAATCAAGCACAAAATTACATGAAATGACATCACATCACCTAATTTAGGAAGATGTCAGTTTGTCAGAATGAAACAGTTACCTCAATCTCAGGCCCTCCCACCCAGCGCACAGCTGGAAGTTCATTCTGCAGCAAAAGGTGGTTGGCCTCGTCATCAAAGCCCCATTGACAAATGGCTAGATTTGCACCATTGCTTTTCACCTAACAAATGATAACCAATATTAAACATGTCATATACATTGCCCAGAGCCTTGATACATATTTGAGCCACCTCATACCTGCTGGATCATCTCATCAAACTTTTCCTTTTCATATTTTTGGAGAGCTTTGTAGTCCTCAACAGATGTAATGTCCAACTTATGCTTGGTCTTGGGCTTTGGTGGCTCAAATGGACAGGTGAGGATAGCAATTTTAACATCTTTCAGTTCCTAGAGAAAGGTTAAATATAAATAAAAAAGGTGAATCTTCTGTTCTGTGAAAAAAAGGTTAAAACAGGTAAGAGAAAATTTACCTTTGGCATTTGAGGATGGCTGAACTCTTTGTCGACAATGACTCCCTTTACAAGTTGGGTATCCTCCAATTTACCACCAACCTTGCCTTCCATCTTTATAAGTTCAAAATCCACATCTTTCCTCTCCATGTCAGCCACCGTTAAAATTGCATTCACAGCAATCTCAGCCATCTGTCTGTGGCATCGGTTAATACTGCAGGGAAAAAGAAAAAAATATCTAGTTGGCGCAGCCATAAATATTCTCAGATCTCTCCTGCACATGTCCTGTAAAACTCACACTTTGGACCCCAGGGTTGTCATTGCAGTCTGAATGAGTGGTTCTGTGTTGTTTGGGTCAAAGGGAAAGGTCTCAGAGATTTTGTCGAGCTGCTTGATGGCAATTTGTGCAGCCTGGTCATAACCATCAGAGATTCTGATGGGGTGAATCCCACGGTCCAACAGCTGCTCAGCCTCCTCCAGCAATGCACCAGCCAGCACTAATACCAGAAATACCAATATTATGAAAACAACTACAATTAATTTTGTGTTTACTAGACAGTATTCAGCCTGTACCAACAACTCCAGTGGTGCCATCACCAATCTCATCATCTTGAGACTTGGACAGTTCCACCATAAGCTTGGCAATTTGGTGGTCCACATCCATCATGCTGAGAATAGTGGCTCCATCATTTGTAACAGTAACCTCTCCATCTCTATCAACCATCATCTTGTCCAGACCTGACGGAACATATTACACATCAACTCCAATCCAAAGACATCATAAAAATATATGCTTACCATTAGGGCCCAATGAAGTTTTAAGGGTTGATGCTACAGCCTTGGCAGCCATAATATGTGACTACAAAACAAAAACAAACATTTAGCTCGGTTTTGCAACAACACATATCAAAGGGCAGTATTAGAACACGAAAGTGACAAAAAAATATGGGAGATTTAATTGGACAATTAGAGAAAATAATACGCGTAAGGAGTTTGAACACAATAAAACCCGAATGACGAACTAAATGAGTAAAACTAACGCGAACAAACAGTTTTGGCTGCACAAAACAAATGAACGGAGGATCATATGGGGGCATCAGCAGCAACACCCAGAGGCTGCACAGAAAGCACATGGGCCGATATTAGCATGACAGGCTAACGAGTAAGCAACGAATCTACGTACATCTATGAAAAAGACAAGAGAATTAATAAACACGAGATCACAAGCATAGTACATAAATAACAACTTCGATGTCAACAAAATGCCAAAATTCCACGATGAAAAGGTGAGCTAGCACCAGCATGCGTCAGCCCAAGCTAAGCTCATTGTACCTTCAATGCATCAATGCCAGACAACCGAGTCTTCTTATCCTGGTCTTTAATAATGAGAAAGGGCCTCCCATACTCATCAAAAGCGAGTGTCCCGATGCTGGACATCTTGGCTGTTGGTTGGTGAGACAAATTAAACGGTAACTGTCAAAATAATGGCTTAAAAAGTTATTATTCTGGAGTGTGGTTGAGCAGCAAGACGCACGGATCTGCCGGCGACTTCTGGAAGACTCCACGGGCGTGGAGGGCGTAACCAAGTACTGTTAACGTGATTTTATTTCCGCTAGACCACTTTAATATTTCATAAAACCTATATGAAGTTTTTGTATATCTTATGTAACACTGGATAATAAATGATTAGCCTCAATAAGTATCGTGTCTGAATTATTAAAACACCAAAACATTTATGTAAAAAAATGGTTTCTTCTATTCTCGTTGTCATTCTCGCGATAATGACCATACACTCACGCTACATGAGAGAACTAGCAGCCTGGGAAAGAGCACATTTTTTATGAGGTATAACTTTCTTATATGTGAAGTTGTGTTTGTGTTTTTATACTATTTTTGTCTGATCTGTATGCTATTTGTATACTAATTTGTACTGTGTAGTAATCACATTATTAAAATGCATTTAGAGTGTGGGTTACTCTTAAAATGACAGCTAGTCCAGCTCAAAATAAACATTAGGACTACTTTAAAAAATCATTGCGCTAATAGAACATTCGTAAAATACTACATGATATCCGGGACTTTTTCATGATAGTGTTTGCTTTGTCCTATTGGCTTCGCAATTTGCCTAAAATTAAGAGAAGGTCTACAAGCTGTATCTTCCATTGCACATTTTTGATGCACAGTGCACATTTTTGGACATCTGTAAATAGGTATTTATTTATTTATTCTGTTGCACTGTTTTCAGATTTTAGATTTTGGATTCTAGATTTTAGATTTAGATTTTTGTCTTAGATAGTTTTTGTTTTGTTTCGTCTTTATATTGTATTTTGTACACTGTCTTTTTTGCACTACCTGGTCATAGAGAAACGAAATTTCGATTCACTCTATGTTGAACACATATAGCAGAATTGACAATAAAGCTGACTGATCTTTGACTTTGATTATTGACAAGTGAAGTTCTGATTGCATCACGTAGACTTAGGTAAGGTTGAACACATTTGCAGGAATTTACTGATCACACTTCATTGCGTGTAAGTAGTCTTTTGTGTATTGATTGGTGTTACTTAAATTTTGATTCACGTGCTATTGCTGGATAATGACAGAGTAGTATATCTGCCCTTTATGTGACCTTTGATCTATTTCATTTTGTTTTTTTCTACAGAATGCCATGTGAAGTAAAGCCTCGGTTTGTGTTACTTTTTGGCTCTCAAAAGGGTCAAGCACAGGCCATTGCAGAGGGGATATTTGAGGAGGCTGACAAGCATGGACTAGTGGCAGAGCTCAGCTGTTTGAATGAGAATGAAAAGGTATTTGTTGCTTGTGCTATAACTGCTATAACTATCTAACAACATTGCCATTTTATGCTGTACTTATTGTGTGTAACAAACCATTTATTAACAGTACATTACATTCAATTTAGTATAATTTAGATGAAGAAAGTGCTCCTGTGGTTTTCATTGTGTCTACTACTGGAGATGGAGAACCACCAGACAATGCCCTTAAATTTGTAAAGAGCATAAAGAAGAAGACACTTCCCCCTGGCCATTACCAACACCTGACTTATGCACTTTTAGGTAATTGAATGTATCTTTAAAGGTTCTGTGTTATGCAAAATTGACTCATTTACTTTTGTTTCATTCACTCATGTTTGGGTAACCCTTTATTATTGGTCTGTCTACATCTCCAAAGCTCAAAATGCTCTTTTCCACCTTGTGATGTTATGCAGTGGTAGTTAACAGATGCCTTTTACTTTTAATTCAGTACAGATTTGCAGTTCCAGGGCTGACTTTATCCAAATGATTCTAGTGCTTCTAGTATGGTGTTTAAAAACCCAGTGGAGCACTTCCTGTATTACCACATGGCATCACAAGAACTCAGTCTAAATATGCAGGGTTTGTGTGTTAAACATCTGTGAATAAAACAAAACATAAACTCCAGGTATGTTTATGATGAGGAAAAAACATTATAACATAGATCAGAAAATAGTATAATATGGGCCCTGTAATGTGCTTGACAGTTGTATCTGAAGGTTGAAAGTATGTGATTAAAATCAAAATTTCTCTCTATTATTGTTCTAGCTTTAGGAGACACAAATTATGCAAATTTCTGTAATTGTGGGAAGACAATTGAGCGCCGTTTACAAGAACTTGGAGCCATACAGTTTTATGCAACAGGATATGCTGATGACGGTGTTGGGTAAGAAAAAAAAAATTATATTGACTGCTTTCCTGTTTTCCTGTATTGCGTATAATTGGAAGCATTGTCTTCTCAGGTTGGAGCTGGTTGTAGACCCGTGGCTTGAAGGACTGTGGGCAGCAATTAAACAAGCATCCAGCAAAATGGCTTCAGACAAAAATGAACTGTTAAAAGAAAATATTGTCACACAAACTCCCACCTTACAAGACCTCACATTCAACCAGTTAAGCATCAGTGATCAACAGCCCAACCCAGAAAATACCTCAAACATATCATCAACTGGTAAACATGCTGCAATGGTTACACAAACTGCCATTACTGAGTCCAAATCTGCATCATCAGAGAGCGGGACTGACACCACAAGTGTACCTTCGCTAACAAACTCTGTACCTCCTTTGTCCGAATTGGCTCTCAATGTTCCTGCTTTACCTCCTTCCTTCTTGGATGTTGCTCTTCAGGAAGTAGATGTAGAAGACGAGGTAAGATACTGCAACGTATGCTCTAATTTTATTCTAATTTATAATTTAATTGTATTATTTGTTTTTTAGGCTCATGGACCTCCAAATAAAGATGCCCTTTATGAGGTACCCATCTCCAAAGCTGTTAAAATGACCCATGGGGACGGTGTGAAGACGACACTACTTTTTGAGCTGGACATCTCTGTAAGCCATCAATAAAAATACGCTTCAAATAAAACTGTTTTGGTCTTCTCACTCTCCTGCACACTAATAGTTATGTTCTGTAAAATCTAATCTAAAAAAACATTATAATACTCTGTTTCTAGGGTTATCCAGTGGACTATCATCCTGGCGATGTGTGTGATGTGTTTTGCCCAAACAGAGCAGGTGAAGTGGAGAAGATGCTGCGCAGGTTAGGTCTTTGGGACAAAAGAAACCATCACATTTGTATTTCACTGTTAAAGGGCACAAAGAAAAAAGGTATGTTTATATACTAATTATTATTATTATAATACATGAGTACGCAGCACAGTACTCATGTAGGTTTAACCTCAAAATGATCTTTCATCATATAGGTGCCCAGGTGCCATCTCACATCACAGATAACATTTCACTGCTTTACCTGCTAACCTGGTGTCTAGAAATAAGAAGCGTCCCCAAAAAGGTTAGTTAATTCTATTTTACTATTCATGTTTTGTTGTTTGACCGTATAGCAGTATTATCTAACTTGGACAACATTCTATTAGGCGTTTATTCGGGCACTGGTGGAGTATACTGGGGACAGCACAGAGAAGAGGAGACTACAGGAGCTGTGCAGTAGACAGGGAGCTACACACTATAACATGTTTGTACGAGATCAAAGCCTTAGTGTTCTGGAGCTGCTCTCTGCCTTTCCATCCTGCCAGCCTCCACTCTGCCTCCTCATAGGTCAGTCTCATTCATAGCAAAGAAGCTCTGCAAGCTTTAAAGGGCCTTTTTTGTGATCTATGTTATAATGTTCTTTCCTTATCAAAAACATGCCTGCAGTTGTGTTCTTCTCTCAAAGAGAAAACACTCTGTTCCACCTTGTTATGCGTGAAGAATCCCTCAGTCGTCAAGGTAGAATCCATGATAAAAGGAGAAATTCAATTTGTCAGCTGGACAAAGTTTATTTGGTCGAAAACGTTTTGCCGCTCATCCAAGAGGCTTCGTCAGTTCTGGTTCGAGTGCTGGTTAGACACTGCTTATATCTAGCTGCAGGGAGGAGCTCACTACCCTGAATTCTTCTGAAACTATCTCAACTAATTTGTTTTGCGATTCTCTCTGGATACAATGGATACAATGTTATGCAGAGGTGTACTAATAACAACTATGTTTTTAAACTCCATACATCTTCACTAGAATCATTTGGATCATTTCAGCCCTGGAATTGCCAATCTCTCCTGAACTTAAAGGAAAAGTAACATTTTTTTTTAGAATTTGAGCCTTATTTCGGTTGTTTTACTCACCCATTGCACTTTGGTGTCATATGGAGCACTTCCAGAGATGTTTTAGATTTGCGGTTAGCCTAGCGCAACTTCTAGCCATAGCTCGGGGCATATAATATATTCCCCGAGCATGTAATATGCCCCGTGCGGGCATACTTGTTTGCGGTCTCCAAATAACACATACTTTAGACTTTTCAAATCATAGAAGCTCGATGTCTTAGTCTACGATTTTGTTTGAATCAAAAGTGGCCTGTAATCCGAGATTTATCCATAGTTTACAGCTTTGCGTTTCATGTTTGGGTCCCGGGAGCTGAGAGCACAGTCCGCACATGCACACTGGCCTCCTCATCTACTCGAAACTATGCCTAAATCTCGGATTACAGGCCACTTTTGAACAGACGAAATCGTAGGCTAAGACATTGAGCTTCTATGATTTGAAAAGTGCTAAAGTTTGTGTTATTTGGAGACCGCAAACAAGTGCCCCGAGAACTCACATTATGGAGATCGCAAATATAAAACATCTCCGGAAGTGCTCCATATGACACCAAAGTGCTATGGGTGAGTAAAACAACTTGGTTTATTACCGAAATAAGGCTCAGATTGTGAAAAACGTTACTTTTCCTTTAAGTTAAATGGTAGCTGTTAACTTGAAAACTACCACTACATGACATCACAAGGTGGAACAAAGCATTCTGAGCTTAGAGATGTAGACAGATTCATAACTCTAATGTGTGGATGAAACTAAACAGAACTAAACCTGGACTAGACCACGACCACGCAAGTGCAAATTTACTGTAACTGTAACGCCAGTGTGGCAAGTAGCACAAACAATAAGAAAAAAAAAATCCTTGAATATATTTCAAACTTTTATCTCTGTTCTTTTGTTGAGTTACAATACCAGATGCTTTTTCTTAATTAAAGAGCCTCTTCGGTGCATGCGCGGAACAAATGGGAATTACAATGATTGATATGAGACTGAGATTTTTATTCACTGCAGCTGTTAATAAAAATCACAGGTTAACTCCCGAATGTTTCACTTTAGTTTGAGATGAGACCCCAGGCTATTGGCTTTTAAATGATTTGAAGTGTCATTCATACAGTACAGTATGTTTGAGGATCTACATGTTTCATACTGTAGGGGTCACTGTAGCCCAAGCAAAGGAGGGAAAAAGCATCTTGAGTTGAGTTGTCAGTTGCCCTAATGATCAGACTCAGACAAGACGCTTCACAAAACAAACATGGGCGGTAGTTGAAATATGTTGATAGAGGGGGTAATTAATAAACAGTCAGATTAGTCCTTAGTAAGTCATGGTTTCTCATAATAAAATAACTAAATATTTCATTGGATGGTACTTAAGTGTTTAAGTGTGAAAACAATTTAGGATCAATTTATATCTTCTTACACTTCCCATTTGCTGTGAAAATAATAGACTTTTACACTCATTATAGTTGTGTTTTGAGCAATCAAAGGCCTTCTTATTTTAATCCATGCCAAATCATTTTCGTCCAGCCCATTAATGCTTTTGGCTGAGTATAGATTTAATAAGCGTTGACTAAAACTTAGCAGACAGTGAAATGAGTTTGGCTGCACTTTTCTTTCTGCGTTGAGTCGCCCTCTAAAACAGCTGTGTCACACTCCTGCTCTTCCTCGTGTCACTGTTATTTTTGGCCTATTTGCCAACAACAGCATCTTTTTTTTTACTGTGCTGCGATCTCGAAATTGGCAATCCAGACAATTGTGCCCAAGTGAAAAATATGAGGTTGGAGGGCCTTCGGGGCACCAGCTGTTCTGAGGAGGGGACCATGGGGGCTGTTTACTGGTGAGCCACTGACATTGCAAGGGCATGAGATTGGTGGGGCAGACAGGGGCAGGGGGCATTCCTGACTCAGGGTGTTAAAATTATTCTGCTGCATTTTGCACTTGGTCCATTACCCTGGGCGTATGGGAGGTGTTTGTGTTTATGCTGATATGAACTAACTATTAATAACGAGGGGAGATCTGGATAAAGTCCACATGTCTTTGGCCAAGTGCATCCTGCTGGTATGTATAAGAAAAATATGTAACTGGAGAAAATCAGCTCTTTTGTTACAGACTTTATTGTCTCAGCTATTGTGTCACAAGAAAAGTTTTGAGGTCATAACCTGAGGGAACAGTAAACTGTCTTAGTGCATTTTTTCCTTTTCCTCTCAGCATAAATGCAATCAAACCAAGAAACAATTACTTTAAAACCCTGGTCCTCTGCAACCAAGACTTTTTCCCAAGAGGTTGTATAATTCATATTCAAAATAGCTACAAGGTGTAAGAAATGTGCCTTCTAAGATCACTTTCTACCTAAATTCATAGCTTATACGATTATGAAACTATCAATTGCTTGAGAACTTGCATAGCAAATAAAAAGGCATGAGCTTGCAGGCATGTTTCTCAGAAATAGCATGGCATTAGCATTTGTATGTGTTAATAATGTACAATGGAGAGTCCTGAATACCATAGTAGTAACCTGGATTCCTAAAGGAAGAATAAATTACTACAGAAAAGTCGATCCAGGTTAGTTCCCCTTTCCTTTTAAAACAGCACCTTGGGATATAAATTGCAGCACACCAAGTTTTCAGATGGAATAGATTATATTGTTGTGAGCAGCTTGATCGATGATACCCTGAAAATGATAATTTCTGAAAACATAGTGGGGGCCTGCGGGACAGTATTTTTTTGAAACCAAAACTTCTCTGGAAATGCAGCATGTATCCTGAAGCCCCCCGACTAGCCTGGCTCTAACGGGATCTATCCTTTGTGTCTAGCAGCGCTATCATCAAGGTGCAGTGGAGTGAGATGATGGATTGATTGTCTCGTGTTTTGGACATATGCTGTCACACTGTGATAGAAAGGCAAGAGTCAGCCACAGTGCAGCTTTTCTCTTCATATACACACACTCTAATAGATGGGGTGTGTTCTTGTTCACGAAGCAACAAAGTATAAATCTTCAGTAGGACCGCACAGTACTAGTATATAGAACATCTCCAATACATGTAAAGGAAATTGTTAAAAAAGAAAAGCTTTAAAAGATCTTTTATTTGTTTTGATTTAATTTGAACAGTAGCTGGACAATATTAAAGATAATAAATTACACAAAATTAACTCTTGTGAGACCGTATTAGAACTTCATCAAACACATACCTGAAGTTGTGTTTTGTTTCATTCAGACATGTTTGAGTGACATTTTATTTTTAGTCTATCTTCATCTCTTAAGTCCAAAATGCTCTGTTCCACATAGTGATGTCATGAAGCGGTAGTTTTCAAGTTAACAGCTACCTTTTACTTTTTATTAGGGATGCACAATATATCGGCATTAACATCGGTATCAGCCGAGATTGCCAAATTTTTAACATATCGGTAACACTGTCCCGAGGGCACGCAGTCCGAAAAGAGCAAAGGCAAAGAGCCGCACGCGGTGGATTAATCCTGGTTTAGTCTAGGTTTAGTCCTGGTCCAGTACAGGTTTAGACCTTGTTTAGACCTGGTCTGGACCTGGTTTAGTCCGCGCAAAATTAATTTTGCATGATTTTCAGTCTGTATAAAATGTTATCTCAGAATTAAAAATGAATATCGACATCGGCTAATCGGCCGATATCAGCAACATTAATATCAAATATCAGTATTGGTTAAAATGTTCACATTGGTGCATCCCTACTTTTTATTCAGTAAAGATTGACAATTCTAGAGCTGTAATCTTCCAAATGATTCTACTGAAGGTGTACAGAATTTAAAAACACAGTGGAGACGTCCTGTATTACTACATGATGTCACAGTGTTTTATGCTTAAAAGAAGAACTGCCTAAATAATCAGGGTTTGTGTTAAACATGTGTTAATGAATATACATTTTAGGGTGTATTTTGATGAAGAAACAACATAACTTAGATCAGAAAATAATGTAATATGGGCCCTTTAAAGTCTTAAAGGTTTTGGCTTGAATGCTTAACGCTTAATGCTGTTGTTAATGGCTGAATATCTTCTTGTGTAGGTGATTTCTTTTGACCAAATGTCTTTTTTTCATTACTGAAATTATTTTGAGCCATCAAAAATCCAAGCATCATACAAACAAGCTAACAAGGCCACATTGCTTATAGTAATAGCAGTTTTTAATCTGCCTTTTTGTAGCTTGTAAAAATACTTTGAGCTTGATTTTATGGGCTGCAGGTGAATGTGTTGGTTGAATAAATTGACATCAAATCTCTGAGCTGCCTCTTTAACAC
The DNA here is from genome assembly GCA_036785185.1 of Paratrypauchen microcephalus. NCBI lineage: Eukaryota > Metazoa > Chordata > Actinopteri > Gobiiformes > Gobiidae > Paratrypauchen > Paratrypauchen microcephalus. The sequence continues at coordinate 4,395,220 of JAVJIX010000012.1, read as the reverse complement.
TCTGAGCTGTTTGCGTTTGCAAAAAGAAGAGGAGTGAGCAGATTCAGTCCAGCTGTTTGTCTTACGGAGCAATTTACCAGAAAAATTTGTTTTTGTAAGGCCTTAGATGGCACATATGGTACGGCTTTAGTTTGTCTTGTTCATCCATTTCCAAGATACCAGTACACTGTCAGTGTGTTTCTCATGTAAACTTGCAAATAGCATTATGCCAGTTTGCTGCAAGGGTGGCAAAGTCAACTCTTACAACTTCTCTGATTAACTGACACTTCCTCACAAATGTAATACACCTTTCCCATTAGCCGAAAGAGGGCACCTTCATGGACTGAATAAGCGGTTTCCTACTGGCTCCACATCTGGACACTTGGGACTCTGTAACCCTGAGTTTGTAATTTCATAAATATAGAAGTGCGTCCTAGAAATAAGGTAGTTGTATGTATATATCTAGAAGGAGAAGGCAGGAACGCTATAGGTACAGGGGTGTCTCAACAGACCAAGACGACATTCACTCATTCTTTCTCATCTCAGTCAGGCTTGTCTGTGAAACACAATCCATGCGAGGAAGAAGGTGATTGACAGATGTAATTTATTTATATATATTTATTTTTTCCATTTTCAGAGCACCTGCCTAAACTGCAGCCCCGGCCATACTCAGCAGCAAGGTAAGATACTGCAGTAGTCTGTAACTGAAAGTGTATGTTTTTCTGTTACTTGGATCAGATCTGTGGGAGTTCCATACATTTTTAGCCCCATTAGTTTTTAAACAAATCTGTAATTCATTGTACATTTGCCTCATATGCAGTGATTCACAAATAAACTCTAGAGTGGTCCATTTATATTGGCTTATGGAATTGTATTTTAACAAAGGGCTTTAAAGGTCCCATGGCATGAAATTTTCACTTTCTGAGGTTTTTGAACGTTAATGTGAGCTCCCCTATCCTGTTTAGGGCCCCCCAATGGCTAAAAGTTGCGAAATGTCTAAACTGAGCATTTGCGATCCTTTTCTGCGTTAGAAAAAAACACAGCTCAAACGGGCGATTCTGAACAAGGCAACTATGTTACGTCACATCGAAAAAAGAAATGCAAATGCAGTTCCACCACCGTCTGGATGTCCACCCCCTGTCTCTGGAAATCACGCCCAGAGAGTTTGGACCGCGAAGGAGCTACGTTATGCGAAATACATTTTTTTATTTGCCTGGAGGCACGTGCGAGTGTTTCTAGGCTCGGAAGTCCTTTACCCGACCCTCTGGACCTCTGAAACAGCAGTGGTTTAATTTTATTTTCTGTGAAAATGTGTTTTTTTTAATTGAAATTCCTCTCCTTTCTTCCTCCGCACTTAAAACACGGAAGTGGGAGACAGCGCACAGCGCAGGGAAACAGGGGCGCATTTGGCCCCCCCACCCGCTCCTCTAACCTATCTGTGTCCTTCTCATTTGCATTCAAGCAACAAGGCCCAGAGCTGTTCAGAGAGAGATTTTGTGACTCTGACTGTGTACATGTGTCTTTCTCATGCACTGAGTGTTGATTTTGAAGAAGGATTCATTTACAGTATTAGGGAACCATTAAGGCACCATATAAAAGCATCAAGAAGTACCATGTCATGGGACCTTTAAATACACTGTGAACACAAGTGTTTGCTAAAAGTTGCTAAAGGTCCCAAATTATCTCACTTTAAAAGTACATCCAGTAAGCCAACTCTAGTCGAACCCAATATCACAAGATCTCAAATCCCCAACTGGGATTTATGGACTGCATTCCTTGTTCTTCAACTCTCCAAGGAATGAAAACACAAAAAACAGGGTGTAAGAAGCAGAGACAGTGAGAATCAGAGAAGGAAGCACAAAAATCAAAGCCTTGAGTGGAATTATCCTACTTTATTTTGAACAACTTGATCTTTAAAGGTCCTATATTATGCAAAACTGACTCTTATAAACCTTAAGTCATGTTAGAATGTTGTTACCTCATCAGAAACATACACAGAGTTTTGTGTTGTTTCGTTCACACATGTTTGAGTAATCCTTTATTATTACGGCACAGTGGCTGAGTGGCTAGCACTCATGCCTCACAGCAAGAATGTTCCCAGATTCCCAGGTTGCCCGGGCCTTTCTGTGTGGAGTTTGCATGTTCTTCTCGTGTCTGGGTGGGTTTCCTTCAGGCACTCCGGTTTCCTCCATTAACTTAAAAAAAAAAACATGCTCCATAGGTAAAAATCCTCCAGCTGAGGTCCTGACCAAGCCTAGCAATAAGATCACGGAGATGGGCCCCAGGGCGCCCCATGTGCTGCCCACTGCTCCTGAAAGCATGGGTGAAATTCAGAGGACAACAGACGGATAATAAAAGTATTACAATATATATATAACCACAGTAGAGCACTTCCTGCATTACCACATGACACCATAAGGTGGAACCAAGTGTTTTCTGTTTGAGAAAAGAACTCAACCTAAATATACAGAGTTTGTGTGTGTTTAGTATGTTAAACATGTGTGAGTGAAACACAACACAACTTCAGGTATGTTTTTTAATGAGAAAACAACATTATAACATAGATCAGAGAATAGTGTAATATGGGCCCTTTAGCCAAATAATAACATTTGAAGTGCAGTGGACTATAAGCTATTTGGTTGTGGATCTCCCATCTGCTTGTCTCCATGGAAATGATATTGCCTTGGCTGGAATGTTACACAGTATGGAATTAAGCTTGTCTTTCCATGGAGACAAGCTGGTGATGCCACTTGCCTTGTCCAAGTTAGATCTTAGATCTGATGAGAGGTAAGCACATTCTGTAAGACTGCTTCATGTTTTTCAAGATATTAACAAAAAACACCTGTATATGAATAAATGCCAGTTAGATTGATGACTTTAATATTGTACTCTTGAACATCCCCCCCCCCACCACCACCACCACCACCACCACCACCAGAAAAATGACATAGAGCACCTTTAAGGGAATATGATTAATTGACATTACTTGACAGTGCAAGTTTGTGCTGACATACCAAAAAGTCAAGCAAATACATGGTGTAGTTTAGAAATTGCTGGTGTGTACTGCATCTTAACTTAACCAATGTTTGTTCTGTCATTGATTTGTTATTGTGCTCTTGTCAAAGTCCCCAGCCCCTGTCATTACACCCTAGTCCGCTGCTCCTCTGCTTGCTTTGTGTTTGGCCTGAGAGGCAGCAGAGACTGTGGTGGCTGTAGTTTATCAGATGGTGCAGAGACACATTAGAGGCCTGCATTATTGATGCTGTGGTCAATAGAGGTCTCCAGTGGCCCACAGGAGCGGAGAGAGTGAAGGATGGGAGTGAGAGGGACTGTGAGCACCGTGCTACAGCCACAGACTCTGAAGTTCAGAGCAGAGGCTGGCTTATTCCTGCTCAATCTTTTATATGAGACCAGCCTTTGACAAAGCAGATGTAGGCAGGCTGTGTAGCTCATTACTCAAATTCAACGTTTGTGAGATATTTTGGTGTGTACTTTTAATTGGCGTTCACTGACGGTTTAGCGATATTCTCTAATTGCTTATTTGGGAAGTGGTTTTATTTACCTCATTAGAGTCACAAGAATACAATGCAATGTAGAAAATAAAATACATCCATTTGAAAGTTACTGACCTGTAAATCTCATCTAAACATATCCACAACAGAAATCAATATTGTAAGTGAGACATTTCGCTCTTTTTAAAACAATGTTATTTTGAATTCATTGAACATCTTGGTAAGCTAAGATCAAGGAAACAAATTGAATTTACGGATCAGTGCATTTAGTTACTCTGTACGTTTTTCACTGTTCCAACTTTTTGGAAATGTTCAATGCTTTTACACTACATTGTTGAAACATTTTCTCTTGATCCTTTTTCGTTTCTCTACATCATCCTCATCATCTTTGTCTGTCATAGTTATTATTTTCCCAGCCTTAACAACATGCTTTAAAGTTAAGATTGGGGTTACAAAATTTTAACCCCAATCTTAACTGTAAACCATGTTGTTGATCTAGTGTAGGATTCACATGGGGACCTGTTTTTTGTCACTATAAAAGAGGCAGGTCCCTTATGAATTGAGTGAGCATACAGAATAGATTCTAGTTCCCACAATGTGATAAATACCCACCCACTTGCACTCCCTGTTGTTTCCATTCTCCTCCCTGTCTGTCTATCTGCTTCTCTCCATGCTCCATCTCTCTGCAGCTCCTGTCTGAAGCACCCGGGAAAAGTGCATTTTGTCTTCAGCGTGGTGGAGTTCCCAGCATGCACAGGGAGGTCCGATGGGAGGCGCGGCTTGTGCACTGGTTGGCTGTTTGACCTCATCAGCAAGACCCTGCAATCCTCCGGCGGCCAGCTTCTGCCAAAGGTAATGAGTTCACTGGAAAATGATGAGCTGAAAATGCTGGGTCTTCCTGAGACTTGCGTGATATATTTTAAGTGCTCTAATTTGAAAGTACATGTGGTCAAAGGCGGTTTAATAGTTTCAACTCCAAAATGAAAAGGTTAAATGTCTCTCCCTCTCTGTCTTGTCTCATTCTATTAAAATGCCAATTGAGGTTACTGCCCCTGACAAATATCATAGTTCAAGAGTTGCTTCATTATAGCTGGGGTAAAGTATTTTAGTCTGGTTGGATGAAGAACTGCTATTCTGTGTTAAAAAATAGTTTTAGTAGTTTTTGGCCTTGGCTACACTATATTAGAAAAAACATAGGGTAGCCTAACTATGTTACTGGATCAGAAAGCCTGAATTTTAATGTAATTTATAGGAATATTAAATGTGACTGGAAATTAGGCCAAAAACCTTAATGTTGTTTCGGTTTGGTTTTGCATATTTATTATACTTACTGTTTATTTACTTAGTCACTTAATGTCGTTTTATCAATAGAGTGGATAATACTTTTATTCTGAAATTAATTCTATGTAAAAATTCAAACTTAAACCCATAACACTACTCTGCTAGAGCAACTGTTTTTTGAAACTTGAAACTTTACTGGTTGCTGGTTTTGCATTTACAGCGAATCTGAACTAATAGAAACTATAGATTATATTGTGCGCTCATGAACTTTCTCATTAGTATTTCTCAGCTGATCAATAAATCCATTGAATCCCTCAGTGGACTGGAAGCATTGGTGTAATTAGCCTCATTAATTCATATTTGTGTTATGTCCTGTTATGACTCAAGGTCCATGTGAGTTTGCGGGCAAACTGCTCCTTCCGCCTGCCCTCTGACCCCTCTGTGCCTATTGTGATGGTCGGTCCAGGCACCGGAGTCGCACCCTTCATCGGTTTCCTGCAGCACAGGTAAAGTTTGCTTTTCAGACAGTATTTACCAGTATTCCCCACAAACTCAACCTAAAAATATTAGTAAAGTAGTGAGGCAGTACTATTTTGGGGAAAAAATGCAATTGTATTTACTATTTCAATCATAAAGTCTATAGTTGTTTTAAACACATCCAGAAAGCTTGCCATGCTAAACTAATACAAGATAAACTAATACAAGAACCACATGCATTTCAGAATAAACTGATATTATACACAATAAGACCCAATGGAGACAACATATAGCATCTTTTCCACTAGCACGGTTCACTTGTTGTCATTTCTTCTGCATATGATCGTATAATAATTGCAGCCTTGGCGATTTACTGGATTTAAACCAAAACTATATTGTATGTACCACAATTGAATAATGTTTTCATACAACCAACACCATTCGTTGAGAAGCTGTGTAAAATCTATCAGTGACATGTGAAAGACTAGTGATGTTAAGTTTATGTCCTCTGCGGTGTAATGAAAACTCACAATGTTCAAGTAATGCCAAATGTGCATCGTCTTTGTGTAATCTGCGGAGACAATTAAATAGGCTCCTGCTCAAAGCCGATAAAAGTCGATGTCATGTACAACTCATAAAGCATAATAAATCTATGAGCGTGAGCTGTGATCACGCCAGGGATTATTTCAAATACTTGGCTCTTCTCAACAGGAATAAATTAGTCGCTCCCGATGCAAAAGGTTTATGACTTGTGTGTAATGAACAACCGTTTGTTAATGCATGGAGGGGGAGAGGGGGTCCAGATGGGAAAATCCACAGACTTGGCACTTAATGTTGGTCACTATAAATACAAATTCAAGATGTTGTTCTGTAAATTAGAGATTAACTGTATTATTTTGGCTCATTATATTTAGTATGTACTTTATTTGCACTAGGGTTGTCAAAAGTATCGAAAATCAAAACAGGATAAGATAAGATAATCCTTTATTTGTCCCACAATGGGGAAATTGCAGTGTCACAGCGCAAGTTTCAGAAACAGAAACAGAAATGAACCTTTCTAGGGCTGCAACGATTACTCCAGTAACTGGAGTACAAAAAATAATAAATAAGGCTTCGTTTAATTTTCATCACGTGGCGATATATTTCAATTCATGCATCATCGCGGCACTGTCAGACTACTGCGCTGTTCGGATATACTGCATCACTGTTTCCATTAACATATAAACTATTTAAACATTTATAAAAATCAGGAATGAAAGAGTTCTGCCTTTTAGTGGATCTCCGCTTTTTCGCAAAACTTCTGACTGCAGCCCGCGTGGAGCCGCGGACACGCGCCGCAGCTGTTTCGAGAGAGAGAGAGAAAGAGAGAGAGAGAGAGAGAAAGAATTAGATAGAACATGCATCATTTGTTCTGTCCAGACATGTTCTGCCTTGTATTGTTTTATATTAATTTGTTCAGTTTTAAAGGTCCAGTGTGTAGGATTCGTGGCGCATAGGTGGATAGTGGCTATGGCACTTCCTGTTTTAGCTACGGCAAACCTCGAGGGTCACCCGGACGCGCCGTAGCGGACAGCTCGCGTACCCACTCGCACCCGGCGCGCACCCGGCGCTGCGAGCCGACAACAACGGTATTAATAAAACGCGGTCTCCCGTTCACTGTTTTTTTTTCTTTTCGCATGAAAACACACATTCCCGATCGTGTACCATGACAATCTACATATCAAATGAAACCTTACAGTCTCCTCTTTTTGACTATGCAATTCATTTCCCGGCACAACAATCACTCCCTGAGTACATGGGGCTTTTATATGGAAAAGCACAAAACAAGGTTTGTTACTTTGCTTACCTTTTGAAGGCCTTGCACAGGTCAAACTCTGTATTTCACCATAAGCTTGGTCTCAATCTGTCCGTAAGGATCCAGCGAATAAAATCCAGTGAAACAATTTAGTCCAAAACACGTGTTAGATCCATTACGACGTGTGATACAGCAGCATGCTTGTTGTTTACCCAAAACTCTCTCCCTCTCTCCCCCTCTTGCGCAACGCGCGCCGAGCGCTCCGCCTGCTTTGCCTGCTTTGTATTCAAAATGGCTGCCTCTATATGGGGAAGATCCCCCTTTTATGTGACTATATCTAAGTTCAAAAGAATACTTTGATTTCATGATGGAAGTGAAAAGGCTTGGAAAACAATGTATTTTTGAATGGGTATCTTCAATTTCGGTAATTAACGGGTAAAAATCTTACACACTGTCCCTTTAAGTTAAGCAGGACAGATATTTATTTTATTCTGTTAATCGCATTATTTTGTATTAAAAATAAATTGCTAATAATTATTTATTTTCCATGTGTTCTTATCACTCAAATATGCATCTAATTCAATTCAGGTTTAAAGGGATATGCCACACCCAGGTCAAATTTGGGCATCTCCCCACAGTCCAGAGCCTAAAATAAGTGGTGGAAAGCGTTTTCCTGGTCACCCAGCCATTGTCCGAGTCTGTCAGCACTGACCGCCGCGGTATCTGCAGCTACTCCGCGTTAGACTGGAGTCTAACGGCGCCAGAGAAAGATTTCGGCCAAAAGGAATTAATTTGCTCAATGCGTTTTCCAATTACTTTCTGTGTAGTGCGCATTCATATCGAGTGCAAATAAATGTACAAATCAACACGGAGAACTTGACTTGGTCATTTTGGGTGGGAACTATTTTTCAGTGCGGAAACGGAAAGCCGAAGCACGCACCACGCTGCGCAACAGGGGAACTCCCTTCCTGGTGCGTAACAGGAATTCCCCTGGCAGCGTGGTGCGTGCTTCGGCTTTATTGTTCCGCACTGAAAAATAGTTCCCACCCAAAATGACCAAGGCAAGCTCTCCGTGTTGATTTGTACATTTATTTGCACTCGATATGAATGCGCACTACACAGAAAGTAATTGGGAAACACATCGAGCAAATTAATTCCTTTTGGCCGAAATCTTTCTCTGGCGCCGTTAGACTCCAGTCTAATGCGGAGTAGCTGCAGATACCGCGGCGGTCAGTGCTGACAGACTCGGACAATGGCTGGGTGACCAGGAAAACGCTTTCCACCACTTATTTTAGGCTCTGGACTGTGGGGAGATGCCCAAATTTGACCTGGGGGTGGCATATCCCTTTAAGTCAAATAGATTAAAAAAATCCCTTCAAGGAACAATGGAAATATACCAAAGCATTTACAGTTTAGGGCTGTCAGTGTTCAACTACAGTGTTCAACTACAGTGTTCAACTATGTGACAGAGGGGTGTCAGTGTAAAGTGGAGCAGATCTCAAGATTTGTACCAGGTATGTGTATGTCACCACTACCTGTTAATAAAATGTGTGTTTTTTTTGTGTGCTTTGATTTCAGAATTCAAAATTTAAAAAACAAAAACAAAACTCGAGTACTCGATTACTCGAAAAAATAATCGACAGAGTACTCGATTCCAAAAATATTCTAAACCTTTCCTGAATATGATCAAAGGAGAAGTTCAATTTGTCAACTGGACAAAGTTTGTTTGGTTGAAAACGTTTCGCCGCTCATCCGAGAGGCTTCGTCAGCTCTGAATATCTTTAGAATGATCTTAAACTGTATCAGTATAAAACCACATAGACTAGTATACATCCATGGACCTCTATGGAATTTACGTGGATGACTGAGGGATTACACAGATTAAGGCCAGAAGGTACGGTACTACAATTTAATGTTGAAAATTAGATTATGTTGTCTAAAAAAAGTTTTTTTTTTATTATCATAGTGGTATTGGAATCAGTTTTGAGTATTGAGTCTGTTTTTATTATTATTTTTAGTATTTCTATTTTTCTTAGTATCAATATCAAATTTGAAATTTTTGTATTGTAACAACACAAATTTGCACTTTATTTTGCTTGCGGTACCATAATCTTTAACATAATTAACATGATCATGACTCATTCTAGTGATAACGAAGTGTTTCATTGTAAGTGTTTCATTGTGCTATTCATTTATGGCAGCCTTTGTTTTATTTGAATTTACACATGTCAAGATCATTTTGGTTAATCAATTAAAGTAAAACTTAAAAATTATACTAGTGATTTTTTTAGAAGCAAAAATTCAATTCAGTCTATAATATGAAAAGTAAACCTAAATGATGTTGTATTTATAAAGCTGGTCTAAAATCTGAAGGATGGTCATGTATTTTAGACAATGAGTGATTTTCACTGTCCACTGTTTGGTTATGTCTCAGACTATAACTGTGAAAAATTGTTTTGTGTTAATTGTAAAATAATGATGTTTCTGCTCTTAATAATTATAACCCAAATATCTGATTCTGTGACCTCCTTATCATACTTCAAAATTGATTACCATAACAAAGCCCAAGTTGCGTGTTGCTATTTCGTGTCAAAGGATACTGTGACATTTAGTTTGATTTGATGTGGATAAATTGAGTGGAGAAATCCAGATGAGCTGTCAAAAGGATTTAGCGTGACCGAGCCCGCTATACTAATACCCAATTGTTGCCCGCGCTCACCTCAACTTGAAACTTTTCTTTTTTTCCCCCCCCTTGTCGAAGTTGCGGGTTCCTCTGTATGAATGAGGTTGTGGCCCAGTCAGGTCCAATTGTCTGTGAATCCCTGGATGCTGGCTCTGTTGTGGCGTGTGGTGATTGTGGCAGAGGTGAGTGAAAGGGTAAACGGTGTCTGAGGAGAGAGGATGGATTTTGAGGTGGACCTTCCCAGCCATTTGTACCTCGGGGGATCGGAAGCAATGGACAGTGTCAAAATATCAGATGGGACTGATCTTAATGTTAAAGCCAAGGATTGAAAAATGGTATCTAATGTAGAGCTGGGAATCACAGGGTTCCTCATGATACAATATTATCACAATATGGCAGTACATGCGATAATTGATATATTGCTGTTTTTAAGAACCAGATACATTTTAGCAACAATGTACTTTTGTCAACCCACTATTTGTGCAAATTAATATGAAATCATCAAAACAGTGAATATGTCAAGTTTATTGCATAAACATGTTTCCTTCCACTAAATAAACAACAAAACTGTATTGCTATCACAAGAAAATGCAATTAGATACCAAAAAATACTCACAGCCCACAGTACTGTATCACCAAATGTAGTATCGCCATATATTTGTGAAGAATCCCTCAGTCCTCCAGGTAGAATCCATGGTACAAGTAGAAATTCAATTTGTCAACTGGACAAAGTTTCGCAGCTCACACGAACTGCTTCGTCTGCTTGACAAAGCAGTTCGAATGAGCTGCGAAACGTTTTCGACCAAATAAACTGTCCAGTTGACAAATTGAATTTTTCCTTTTACTATTGCCATATATTGATATTTTGGCAGTTTTGCAAAATATGCAACCCTTCATAGGAAGCCTGGGAGCCTGGGAAGCCTGGCTAACAGACTCTGTTAGACCCTGTTAAACCCTGTTAGACCCTGTTAAGGTCAAAGTTGCAGGAATTTTAATAATACATGCTGAGGCCTACATGCACCTTTGGTGCTTGTCCCCACATTGCTGCTTGCAGATCTTTGATCAGGGCGTTGCCTAGCAACGCGCGTGAAAGGTCAGTATCGGGTGCATCAGCTTTCGGACAGACGTGTTTGATTGGCTGTCACTACAAAACGATAAGAGATATCAAAAAGACAGCGATATTTCTGATGAGGCTCGGTCCAAAGATGCTATGTACCAAATTTGAGCAAAATTGGTCCAAAATTGAGGGAGGAGAAGCATTTTGAGTGTTTTTCATAATTGACCTGTTGGTGGCGCTAGAGGGTTTGAGCTGGGGCCCTGTAATTTTTTGTGGGGAATCCTGGGAAGGATGCGAACATCTGTGAAAAGTTTGAAAATAATCCTATGAAGGGTTCCCGAGATATGAGCTCACTTCCTGTTTGGCGACTTTTAGGACGCGTTTGATTGACTGTCATGACAAAACGATAAGAGATATAAAAAAAAATCAAGGGATATTTCTGATGAGGTTCAGTCCAAAGATGCGATGTACCAAATTTGAGCAAAATTGGCCCAAAATTGAGGGAGGAGAAGCATTTTGAGTGGTTTTCATAAAATTCTAAATGGTGGAAAATCTCGTTTCCACCATTTAGAATTTCTCAATTCGGCTTTGGCCAAGGAGTCCAGGGATACCATATTTTTGAATATTGGACATACGGTTCAAAAGTTACACGCAGAAATGTACCTGAAAATTCCTGCAACTTTGACGCTAGAGGGTTTGGGGTGGGTCCCTATAAATTGCTGTGGGTAATGAGGAGACTGGCTGGAATGTGCATGCCAAATTTCACAACTTTTTACCAGACGGTTCTAGGGGTTGCCATAGACTCCCAGAGGCGGAAGAATAATGTATAATAATAATAAGAATCAATAGAAACACTATAGGTGCCTTGCAGCTTAGCGCTGCTTGGCCCCAATAACACAAACTGCAATAAATCAATAACAGAATGAAACATTTTTTGTATTTATAATGAGTCATAGAAGTTGTTTTATCAACCCTCTACAACTGAAATCTTAAGGAAAAATAACCAAAAAAGCTTCCCACTGGGACAAATAAAAAGTACCACGATAAGTACTGAGCCCCAAAAATGATTGTTCCAACTATCATATATTGAATGATAAGTCGATATAATAATTATCGTGACAGGCTTAGTCTAGTGCTGAGGACAGGAAAACTGTTGATCTTACTTCAGCACCAAACTTATATGTAAGCTTAGTGACTACTTGCCACTTTCCTTTTGCATATCAGTTTTGACACCCTTCCCACCATAACTCTTATATAAGATGCTGTTGACTTGTGACTAGAATTTGTTCAAGAAAATATTTTATATAGTAATGGTTAACCATATAGATCATGTGAACAATAGACAATAGACTAAAAAAACAATAGAGTAAATAACAAAAGTATTAAGTTTTGTAATAGACCTAATGACTTGCCAATTATAGCTTGGCATATTTATTTTGTTTTTACACTTTCATAATACTTTTAATACCAGTGCTACATGTTAAACTTGATTTGGTATTTTGTATTTGATTTGTTCTTTTCAACTTTGTATATGCATTTTTCCTCAAACATGGTGATAGTGCTTATTATACAGAATGAATATTTCAGACAGGGCCAGTGCAGTGGACACTGTGTCCAGATCAGAGAATACAATCAGCAGAGTGTTGCTGGAGTATTGTATTTGCCTTTGAGGCTTAACCAGGTCTACTAAGCTACAGGACAACACGAGGACAGTTCGATCGCCCCCTCACTACATCCCCACTGTTAATCAATATCTCTTTTGAGAGTGCTTTACTCAAGTAGAGAGGTTTTTAGCAAGTGCAGGAAGAAATTCTAAGGTCAGAAACTTGTTTTGTGAAAATGCCTCCAAGTAAATAACTACAGCCATATTTTAACCTATTTGTGTCTAACTGTTAGCAATAATCTTTCATTTAAAAAACATAAAAATAAGTTTGCTTAAATTAATACTTCGGGATGCCCAGAGGCTTATTTGGCCCACATCTGCTGTCATGAGTTCAATTCAAGTTTGTAAGCTTGCAAACATCAAGCGTTCACTTATCTCTCTAAACAGACAGCCGATTACAATTAGGATCTGCGTCTTGTTGTCCTGTAAATGAAGATGATTTTAATTTAGCATGTACAATGTGTTATGCTACGGTAATTTTTGCAAAGTAATTTCAATGATTACGCCCCAAGCTGTTGTTGTGTTTCGGCATTTGGTGAAGCAGCTCCTTGTTTGTATGCCTGAAAAGACACTTGAGCGCTCGCGCGCAGCTTGCAAAGAAACCCCGATGAAAGTTATGAGATAATTGTGATGTTTACCAAGTCGGCAGCGGCGTAGCTTGCCTTGCAGTTTCCCCCCACCCGCTGATCATGTAAACAACGCTGATAGGCAACCAGCCCTCATCTCATTCCCAAAAAGGACTCTATAGAGGTTTCTTTCCCTGCGGATCGCATTGCAGCCAATTCTAGTGTGGACCTCTGATTTGTATTCAAGCAAAGGCTCCGCTGTGGTCTGCTCAGAATGGAATCCAGGTTTTTCATATTGGTATTGATCCCTTTAGGGCAGGCGGCAAGAGGAGAGCAGAGGAGGCCCACTAAAATGAGTTGACTTGAGGCTGTTTGCAGATCAGAAGAATCTCGTCCAGGATGTTAATGGGTGGGATCTGAGCATTCGGATGGAGTTAGGCAGACAGCTCTGTTAACACTGGCACGCAGTTCAAACAAACTCACCCTTAAAGCTTTATTAACTGACCAGACTTGCACTTAATTAAACAAGTTGATGCATTAAAAGGTCAAGGCTTCAAAATTGCTCCTTCTACTCACTATATTAATTTGCTGAGTGTGATTTCAAACGCCTAAAAAAAGTTGTGTATGTCTATGAAAAGCCACTTAATTAGCCAAGTAATGTTTTTATCACACATGTTTCATAACAAATAAACATAGGGATGAAGTGCAACTCTCTGAAGTGCAATCCCGCTCTTGACGGGTTGACCGCATGTGATCCCGGCTCCCACAGATGAGCGCTGCCGTTGTGTCCTTGGGCAAGACACTTAACCCCACCTCGCCCCCAGTGTCTGTGGACACTGGTAGCCCCCATGGCAGAAGATACAACAAGGCCTGTTGTGACGTGAGCCGTCCTCCTGTGGACCCACCACCCGCGGAAGGATTCATGGGGGCTGGTGCATTGTGTTCTGGGCAGCAGAACACTGCTTGGACTGCTGCTCCCGCGACCCAGAAAATGGAAAAGTGGAAGAAAATGAATGAATGAATGAATGAATGAAGTGCAACTAGAGATTCATAATTACATATATTAATATTAATACATACATGCAGTATATAATATTTTCTATATATTTTCTTATTTCAATAATTGTAACATACATACATAGTATAGTCAAATGCTTCTTTTACTAACCTCTTTTTCAAGCAGCAAATTTCACTGTATATTAAAAAAAAAAAAATGAATAGCTACAAATTGATTAAATGTTTTGTAATCTTAAGCGAAATGATTGGAATTTGTTGTAAATCCTTTACAGTACTAAACCATTATACAACTGTGTATAGCCAGCGTGTCAGTGTAATCCATATGAAAAGTAACACACCAATTTTTTTATATATTTCCACTGCATCTTCTGCTGTAGTACAGCAGAAGATGCAGTGGAAATAAAAAAAAAAAATTGGTGTGTTACTGCAAAAAAGAAAAGTTTAACTGAAGCAACATCTTATCCCCAGTAAACAGAAGTTGGAGCACATGGAGGATGTCCACAGCTGGTGTTGGTGTTCCTCTGGTTCTTTGCGGTTGGTCAATAGCAGCTCTTTGTCTTCACTTATCTGGGGTTACAGTGGAAGCCAGGCTTGTTTAGGCCTGGCTGACTGATGGCATCATGAAAGGTTGGGGGTCAACTGTTGTTATCGCTGTCACCTTTACTGCAGGTGTATACAGCTGATACAGGCTTCTGCTGAGAAGCTACTGGTGCATGTAAAAGATTCTGGGAGCTCGGCCAGAACTTCTGAGCCACAAGGGAAATCTTTTTTTATGCTTGAATTTTACTTTGGCGTCGAAGTGCTTTGAGAGATAAGACTCCCACACACAATAAACATCAACTTGCAACTCAAATTACCCCAAAGCTGATGGTCTAAAACTGTGGTGGAAGGGCTGGTGGAGGTACTCATTCGGAAATCTTATGTTTAGCTTTTTTTTTTTTTTTTTTTTTAATCATTTGATTAAACTGAATGGGATGGTTTTATGTGACTGGTCAGCTGTGGTGAACCCTGACGACAGGAAAAAATACAACAACTTCAGCTTAGGACATTTTTTAAACTTTGTGTGTAGTCCTACAGTAACAAAAGTCCGGTAGTAACATTCTTTAACGGATTACCATTTCTCCATTATGTCACTAGTGCTGCCTTTTGAAAATAAGTTTTTGGAATTCATAGTAATGTTTTAAAGCTCTATAGGCTTTACTTTTAGGTTTACTTTTTCGGCATGGATTGAATTGAAGTTTCATATTTTCCCTTCTAAAATCCTTGCAATCAATATAGGCCTGTTTCATTTCTTAGATTATTGTGCTCTAAATCATCATTAATATTGATTTACCAAATAATCTTGACATCTCTGGTTTCAGAACATAATGCAGAAGTTTTGTTCAGTGATGTTCCACATATGTCCAGTTTAATCTGTATCTGTAATCTTTTCTGAGATCACATTGTTTGAAAATGTCCTGCTCTAGAGGCCTATTTCCTGGTGTAATGTAATCACAGAGTGCCCTTGCAGTGGCTTGTATTGTCATTTCAATGCATTAGGACAATGGCGTCCCCAGCTGTACTGACAGTGCAGACAGTGCTTAATGCTGTCACTGCTTGTCTTTAACCTTTATACATGGAAGGACTTGCTCTCCTCTCCTCTGTCTGCTCCACATGACTGTTGTTATTGATCGAATGCTAACAGCTGATTGTTTGACTTTCAGGGAGAAGCAGAGGCAGGAGAACCTGGGGATGGCATTTGGCGGGACATGGCTCTACTTTGGATGCCGACATAAAGAGAAAGATTTCCTTTTCAGGTACTTTTCGCGGTATTTTTCCTAACATTCATTATAACACCCCATGAACTTGCAAATTTCCTCTCTAACCTTTTGCAAAGCACATAGACTATTTTCACCTTGGCCACGTGTACTCTATACATTAAAATATGTGACCCAACATTATGCACATTGCTCTGTGCGAATGCAATGTGGGTGTATTGTGTGCACTCCAGCGCATTACACAGAGCTAAAACTTTTTCTCAAGAGAAGTCTGTATGAATAAATTCAAAAGCAAAGCAATGCTATTTTACTCAAAGACACGTGTCTCTGCATTGTGAATGATGAAAATACTTTTGCTAATACAGAAGAATAAAGCCAAGCAGGTTATGTATAAGTTTATGTGACAGTTTGAATGGTTTACAGAGCTAAGTGGGGGATATTTCTGTTGAATTACCAGTATTCTAACCAGGCAAGCATTTATTGAAATTTTCACTACAAAAGTTTCATGAAATTGCGCATTAGACACAGGCATACTGGACTCATAAGTGGTAGCTGTCAATAGTGAATGACTTTGAATCTGGTTGCTAACTGCTTGAATACGTGAATCTGGCTGTGCCCACTTTCTCAGCAGCATTAAGTACATGTGAAATAATTAGCATTGTTAATATGAGCAACATACTGAGCACCAGTGTTGTGCAGTAACGCGTTACTAATAACGCGTTACTGTAACGCCGTTACTATTGACAGTAACTAATACTGTAACGCGTTACTTTTAAAATAAAGGAACTCAATTACCGTTACTAAACGGCGCGTTACCGCGTTACTGAACCTGCTCATTTTGAAACTGGCATCATGTGCGCGACTCGCATAGGCACAGGGGAAGTTTTTTTCTCCCTTTGGTGAGGGCGGGATAAGTAATGATGATTGGCTAAAGCAGAGTAAGATTTCATGTTGAGCCAATCAGAGACACCCAGTGGGCGGTGGGCGGGTTCTACACACAATCCCAGCACACAGTAGTAGCGCACACACACAATCCACACACCCCGTGTCAGATGGCGAGTCCCGAGTCGAAGACAGAAGTATAGGCAGTATTTTAACATCGTCGAGGTAAAAGGTAAAAACCTACATGTTACGTGCACATTGTTTACCTGGCCAGCCAAATGATATCTCTCTGTATTTCCTATACAGCGCGATACCGCTGGTACAGCGATGAGTCATGGATTCTTCCAGGCAAGCACATTGTGTCAAAGACCAAAGACTTTGTCCACGTCCAATATAAGCAACTCAAATTTAATGAAGCATCTCTGGACGGCGCGCGCTTCTGTTAAACTAGTGGCCACCAGCAGGCCCCATGATGATAATCGCATGCTAGGTGTCGTTAACAATGAAGGAGAGAGGAGTAGGAGGAGGAGAGGAGGAAGAGGAAAGGAGAGGAGGAGGAGGAGAGGAAGGGGCAGAAGAAGCAGGCTCCATGATGATAATCTCATGCTAGGTGCCGTTAGCAATGAAGTCCACGGTGACAGAGCCACGCCAGCCAAGCAGCAAAAGCTGTATAATGCACTGTCAAAAAATCCAAATTATTTGACATTTTTTAACAAAAAAAAAGTAACGCATTAGTTACTTTCCTAGGTAACTAGTTACTTTTATAGTGTAGTAACTCAGTTACAAACTCAGTTACTTTTTTGGGTTAGTAACTAGTAACTGTAACTAATTACTTTTTCAAAGTAACTTGCCCAACACTGCTGAGCACGTCAGTATTTTGTGCGTTCCCCTTTGTTTCACTGCACGCTTCTGTTAAATGGAGACTCAAAGGCTGTTGTACAAGTGTGTCTATGCTTCACACCCCCACAGTGTTGACCGAGCTGATTACAGCCTGTTTTATGTGCCTACTGTGAAGTGCTGTTTAAATAGGTTAGTGCACTGAGAACAGCATACCTGCTGCTGAATGCTACCAGTACATGTGTCTGTGCTGGATTTTCACACAGCACTGATATTGACTCCTATTGAATTGAACACCATATCCTGCTTTGCATTTGTATTGTATTTGAAATGATGTGCAGGACTGGCTGTACTCTCCCAGTGTTGGTTGAATATAATGGATAATAATAAGTAGCTAGCTAATACATTTATAGAAAAATGTATGCTCAGGGTCTCTGGCATTGTATTACAATAACACGAAATTAACCAAATAAGGGTTGGTATCAGACATTGGTATAAATAGTTGTAGTGATCATAAAATTGTATGAAAACTGGAATTTTAAGAATCCACCCTGTAGCTTTCCTGGTAGAGGGTCTGCCATCTGCTTGTCTCCATGGAGATGTTACTGCTTTGCCTTGATTCCACAGTATGGAAATAAACTTGTTAATCACAATGGAGACAAGTTAATGGTTAGATCTGTGGAGAAGCAAGCCTGCAGACCCTCCACTTTAGAAGTATAGTGCAATTTGAATGTTGTACTGTGTAACGTTTTTGATGCAGGACCTGGCACCTGTAATAGAATAAATACGAGACAGATGAGTGTAATGTTTCAGATAAAGAAATGAAATCTCAATGGAGACAAATGCACCTGGCCAAAAGTCATGTAGTGCTCCTTTAATTAGTAATGGGGATAGCAGTAATCTAGGAATTATTAGTTTGTGGAACAGCAAGTACTTTTATGTTTGCATTATTATTTGTTCAAATAAGACTGTAATTGTTTAAGGCCCTGTCCGCACGACAACGCTCTTGTTTTTTTTTTATGCGGGGTGAAAAAAAGTCGCATCCACACATGTGTTGGATCAGTAAATATTCGCGTCCAGATGAGCTTGGAGCGCTGAGTGAAAACAATGTAGTACATATGTCACACCGATGTGTGGCGCTGTAAACAGGAAACAGCCAGAGCCCCCAGACACGCAATACTACAAAGAGCGCATGCGCATAAAGTCCTTTCTCTTTCGTAAACAAGCAAACACGTATACTTGAGGAACTGTCAACATACGCAAAATTATTTCGTCCCCTTGCTCCACCAATGTAGCAGTGACTCCACCAATTAATGTGAAGATCATTTGTTGACGGTCCCTAACATAGACAGACACCACAGAACGAAGGTTTGAGCTGTGTGAGCAGAGTTTTTGCCTGTAAGTTAGTATTACTTGCTATCGTTTTATTAGAAAGACATTAACAAGTAGAACTCTCGTTAACCTTGCTCGTGTTATTTAGGCAAAATGCTTGTTTGGATCTTAATACGGGAATGTTAAACATACTCGGACATTATGTTGGCTTTTCGGCGAGAATATACAACCGGGGACCATCACCAACGGGCAGCTATATAGTTGTGTGAATTTGTGTAAAGAAAACAGAAATGTTTTTATATATTTTTGTGTGTGATACTGCATGTGCCTGTTTGTAAAAGGTAAATTTTCATTCAGTAAAAAAAGACAAGAAATGTTTGCACTTTTTCTTTATTTAAAGCACACAGCACCCTCAATTTGGTATGGGCTCCTCATTGTCCACTATCTGCCTTTTCATTGATGGGATCTTTCCAGTTTTGAAATACGTGTTTACCTTTGAATTGGCAAACACTTGTGTGTCGTGCGTACTGCCAGGCCACGACGTGCGTAATTGTGCATGCGTCTCTGCTGGTGTTGCACTGCATAGTAGATCAACAGGTTTTGACGCAAATAAACTTAGAAATGTCCGCATAACAAATTCAACTCCATTGTCCGCCATGGTTGTCGTTATCTGGTCGTTACCGGCCAAATGTGCAAGGTTACCTTCTGGTCACTGGTTACGTGATGTCATGTTTTCCCAAAAGTCGTGTTTTGCCCGCCCACACGACAACGCGACTCCTGGCATTCTCCGACTTCTCCACTCTGGAACCCGTTTTTAAAAAACACCATTTACACCCCCCCAAAACGCCGGCGCAGTGTGGATGACAGGCCCAAACGAACACAAACTTCTCCGTTTCCACCAAAAAACGTTGTCGTGCGGACAGGGCCTAATATATTCTGAAGGAAACTATTAAGATAATATGAAGTTATTGCTCCACCTCAGGGCATGTTAGCAGGTAGGTGGGTGCCGGTATTGGTCTGTTAAATACAAAATATGTACACGCATAGAGTTGTAAATATGCCAAAGAAAGGGATAAGGCATATACATGGATGACATTAAACAAAACATGCAGAAAAACATACTTTGACCAGGCAATTTATTTCTGGAAAATCTGCTATTCTATTGTATCTTGTACTTTGTAAAACTGATCCACACACCTATTGCAAACAGAGCCTGGCCATTCAGTAAGAAAAGTCCCTTTAATGGTCTGTGACCTGAAGAGCACAGCTGTGGCTCCTGAACACTGAAGTCACACAGGGTGAAGACAGGATGTACCCTCTTATCTCATTCAGGCATTTTCCATCAGCAAAAACAAACACACAGAGCTACAATCAACGGCGGCACTTACCATCCCTGTGAGAGGCTGCTGTCACATCACTCCCACCTGAACGCTTCTAATGTGTGTATGACTCTGAACAGGCTTTAAAGTGGAGAGGCACTGTAAGGTTTAAGGTCTGGAGATATTGTCACCAGCTGTTGTGTATAAACAGTGAATATTAACCCTTTAGCAACCCCAAATGTGTTTTCTCTAACAAATTCAGCTGGTCTGGTTTTTGACTGCTTCCTGACACAGAGGAAATCACTCCATAATGATTTTAATCAAAAGTGTCAAACCAGTGAGCTTCAGTCATTCTTCACCCATGTAATGGGTGTTTAGTAATTCCAAAGTGTTTGTTAATGAAGAATTATTGATTCATCAAAATCATTGCTGATGTTACTGATATGTTTCTTTTGTAGAGCATTGCTAATGTTTTATACAGTAATCTCTCGTTTATCGCGGGTGTTAGGTTCCAGAAATAACCCGCAATAAGAGAAATCCGCAAAGTAGGACAATTTTATATTTTACAATTATTCTACATGTTTTAAGGCTGTAAATGCTTCACCACACACATTATACACTTTTCTCAGACTGGAATTAACATTTTCTCACATTTGTCTCTAGTTTAAACACTCAAACTTTCATAGATTTTCAACAAAATGTATTAATAGTGACGCATGGGGGGAGACACGGCTCCGGGAGCCCTGCCGGACGCGCGGACGCGACGCGCACGCAACGCGCACCAACCCCTTGGAGAAGTGTGCGACACGTGCTGCTCTGTCACGGATTTGTCCATGATGAGGGGTTCATCGTGGACAAATCCGTGACAGAGCAGCACGTCTCGCGCGTACACCGGGGCTGCGAGCACGAGATAGAACCGCGACCTGCGGACCACGTGCTCTCAGCCCGAGCCACAAACCGAACACGCACAAACGAACGCAAGAGCCGCACGGAGTGATTTAATCCTGGTTCAGTCCAGGTCTAGACCTGGTCCAGTCCTAGTTTAGTCCAGGGCCAGTCCAGGTTTAGACCTGGTTTAGACCTGGTCTAGACCTGGTTTAGTTCTGGTCTAGACCTGGTTTAGTCCATGTTTAGTCCTGGTCTAGGCTCTTAGCCAATCAGGACGCAGAACACAATGTTACACTATAAAAAAAAAAAGTTACACTATAAAAAAAAAAATCAAAAAAAAAAATCCGCGAAACAGCGAGGGCGCGAACAGTGAACCGCGATAGAGCGAGGTTCACTGTATTGTGCAAATTATGCAAGCACTTTCATTAACATTTGCTCATTTGGAAAAAAAAGAAACTTTGCAGTAGTCAACATTTGTATTATATTAAATACATGTACTTTATAGTTTCTTGTCCATTTAGTGATAATTGTACAATATTGTACCTTACATTTTCATATTGAGACATAATAAAATATTGTGTCCATGCACATATGCAGAGCAAGAATACATTTATTACTATTTCTCAGGGACATTGCCAACAGCAGTTTTAATACAACAGTTCTCTTTTCCCTTGCTATTCATGTGAGGTTTTTTTTTTTTTTTTTTTGCATTATTTTTAGTCTTGGTTTTGCTGCAGAGCCCAGATCCCGGAGGCACAGACCTTCGCACACGATCATGCTTGTAGTGTGTTTTTGCTTATTCCGACTGCTTAACTTTAAACAAGCAGCTCAGAGCCACAGAGAAGCCCCTCTCTCTCATACTCACCATGCCTTTCCCCTCCAATAGGACCCCACGCTCTGTAAAAAACACTGGAGCAGGAGTAGTTGGCAGGTGAACCACTGATGGGGAGCAAGGTTATAGACCCAAATGCAAGGCTGGGAGGATTGATTGCAAAAAGATGCTTATAACAGGGGCTGACCTTGCTTCGGAAATCCATATTTTTTTCGTCTTTTTTTCTCATTAAACAAGATAAATTGGATGTCTGGCACAGTTTTGCTGAGACCTTTGCCCATTACTGTTTAGTTTTATCAAGACTGACAGCGTTGGTGTTCGGAGGAAGCATTTCGTGGGTTGTGTCTTGCAGGGCATTTGACAACAGGGCTAAATACCTTGAAGGAGTATAAGGGTTTATACACAACATGATTACTTGCCTACTCAGATGGGATTTACAGTGTTCTATATATACAAATCTTTTAGTGTGGTATTTCAGAAATGTGTTAGATCTAAATAGTCCTGTCTCTTTTGATTCAAAAGGAAACACCCTCGAAAAACCTGGAAGAAAGCAGGTTTTAAATTAAACAGACTGATCTTGATTTTGCAGGAAGGAGCTGGAGGGTTTTGTGTCCAATGGTACACTGAACCACCTCAAAGTTTGTTTCTCAAGAGACAAAGAGGAAGTAGAGGAGGAGGTCGCCCAGTCATCCGCACGACCCAAATACGTCCAACACAAACTGCTCTTGGACAGCAAGGCCATAACCAGCATCCTGCTGCAAGAACGTGGCTACATCTATGTGTGTGGGTGAGAAAACATAACATATGTACAATTTATTCACTGTAAAACACACATATTGCTGTCCTCATAATGGTATACTCCTTTGCAATATACTGTATTGTCTCTGCCTTATCTGTCATTGTCATTGGATTTTTACATATTTAGTTAATGCTTTGTCTATATTTATCTAGCAATTCAATCATTTAACACAAAAATGTGTTTTAGGCTTTAGTGTGCAAATTGGATAAGGGTATAACTCATAATAAATAATTTAAGGTGCATCATGTAACTTTACTGCCAGGAGGGTCCGCCACTTGCTTTTTTCTGTTGCTTGTCTGTCTTAAGCCCTTGTTTTAAAACTGTGATTATTAATGTTAACGAACTGACCAACCTTTAATTTACCAAATAGTGTGCAAAGCTCTTTTATTAAAGCCCATATTGAACTGAAAATCGTCCGCTCTGACACAGTGGGACGGTGAAACACAAGATATGAAGCTACAGCATTAGTGCTAATTATATTTGACATGGTGCCCTTTCATTAATTCAGTTTTTTCACTAGGGACGCAAAGAACATGGCCAAGGACGTGAACGACACACTGATGGAGATGATCAAAACTGAACTCCAGGTGGACCAACTGGAGGCCATGAAGACGCTGGCACTGCTGAGGGAAGAAAAGCGCTACTTACAAGACATCTGGGGCTGACTCTGCTGCCTGCTTTCAGAAAAATCACTGCGCTCAGCTATAACCTTTAGATCCTTTAGAAAAATTGTGGAAAAACTCTGCTAAAGCCAAGCCCAGAGGTAGTTTACACAGCACAACAGCTCAAAGATGGACCAGAGCTTGACCTGGGAGTAAGGGTCCATTACGTCACCTTGGGTATTGCTGCACCCAATACAAATGACCTTGGCAGGCCAATAGGGCTGCAGCTGATTGTTCTAGCAGTGTGAGAAAGCTTTTAGCGTGGACAAGCCCTCACTCTTGTCTTTTCAATGGAAAAGTCATTCACTTCCATTGGTGTTGATGGAGAGATCTGCAGTGGAGAGAGAGGGGGAGAGGATACACTTTCAGGCCAATGGAAAACAACATTTCAATCTGAAGTTCTTTATCGACATACAAAGAGTCCATAAGTGGTTATTATCATTCAGGTGAAACACTTCAAGGCTCTTTTTTAAGCAGATGACTGCTCACTGCCAGTTGATGTACTTTTTACCTTATTAAAAATTAAGTATTTTAATAATGAATGCATATCACAGAAGCAATTATGGACCTATGGTTGAGGGTTAGTGTATACTATGGCAAACTGCGGTTTTGGGACGTCAGGATTTTACGGCTAATCTATAATTGTGAGTATTTAAGGCAGAATATAATGTTAAGGGCTGAAAAAATATAATTTTTAGATTTTTAAAAATTAAGTCATTTCAATTCAATCTACAGTCCAGAATAAGTAAGGCATATAAAAACAGGCCAAGTTAAAATGGTTATAGACAATTTATAGTCACCTGTTTACACATGTACATGTCCTGAAAACACATAGCAACACTAGGAGTGATCAAAGAGACAGTTTTTGTGTTTGTGTATCAAATGCTCAGCCTCTGTACTGAGAACAAGGGCACTAACCTCTGCTCCCAACTGCCCACATTTCTTAATTTAGCATATTTTATCATTTAAATGCATGGTTTATGGCGGCCTGAATTTCATCATCATCACATAATCATCACAGAATATTGCACATTTGTTCTGTTACTTTCAGCCTTCATTCAACCTTGGGTTTGCAGGTCCTAGAAAAGTTTGCTTTTAAAGAACTTGCAGTCTCAAGTAAATTTTTCATAGAGTTGTGAGAACAAGCACTGCTGTGCCATGTATGAAATAAAAGAAAATGTCTTGACTTCTTTGATTATGCTCTTGTCTTTAATTTTTAAAGTGCACCATGTATGTTTTGGTACAGAGTCTGCAACCAAATTAAATTCCACTGTTCATAAACAAGGAGATGACACCAGGTCAAGTTACAGGTCAGATCTGTGGAAAGGCAAGCATGGTCATAGTGAAAATGCATGTTTTTGAAGGTTTTTTTGAGCAATAGAACAGATAAAATTGACCCTAACCCTAATATCTCCAAGGAGACAACCTAGTGATGGACCTCTCATTAGAAATGCAAATGTATTAAATTATACATATGCAGATTAACCCCATCTATTGTTAAAAAAAAATGACTTAAGGAGAAATACTTGGTCATTAATCAGCAAAAATAAATAAAAACTGTGTATTTGTAGACAACACAATTATTCAAGGTGACTTTGGTCAGAAGAATGACTGTCTCAGCCAATTGAAAGCATTTTGCAATGGGCCCCAGTGTAACTCCTTAGAATTAAATCCTAACAATAGCCTTTTATTTATTTAGTTGTATGGAGAGTGTGAGGGAAAAACATGTTTACAGTTGGTGCTTGCTGCTCTGGTGATGACACTCTTTGAAACTCGAAACAGAGTAAACAAAATGTACAATGTCGGTGAAAACACTCCCTGGTTGTGAATAATTAGCTTAAAGCCGTAGCCGTACATGGTAGAAAGAATTACCCTTGTATTTGTCCATAGAAAGCTGGCAATAGTCCTCTATCTTCTCTCACTGTCCCTGCCTAGCAAAGACACGCCGCGAAGGACAAAATCAAAATAATGAGTCTAACAACGCCACCAATCTCCTCATCTTCAGCACACTGGGCTCACTGAGGTATTGCATCGTTCTAAGACAAGGCTTTCAATTTCTTGTTGCCGTACAAATGACTATGACTAGCTTTCATGCAAGCTGTAACAAATAGGGAAGTTCCATCAAAAGTGACTGGACTATAATAATCATTAGCAGACATGATGATACAGCAGACAGTGGAGAGGTGACCCCCATTTGTGTTTATACTGTCCTACCTGAACGAAGGGCGCCATGATGGAGACTCAAATTAGGGCTTTGTAATTAAAATGGCGCACATCATTTTTGGCCAAGCAGAGAGACAGTGCTCACAGTTAAGGGGAGGGTGGGGGTATAAATCAAAAGGCCTGGAGGTCAGCCCGACCCGGGAGCCGAAACAGCACCTTTGTGATAGATACCCCTAGTTAAGACTGGCTCAAATGAAGCATAAAGATGTGTGCGGTAGATAATGACTGTTATTATGGTAGTGTAGAGCCAGCCAAGTTTTTGAGGAGGTTGCACTTTCGCTCCAAGAGTTTGGGAAGACCTGTTTAACATTTGAACTTTAGCACAAGAAGTGATTAGAAGAATTATGCTCCCATCTTCCTCGCTCCCTCCTCTTTTCCTAGAGCTGCAATTAGCTGAATGACAATATATCTAAGACATCCTTTGTGGCAAAGTGGAGATAAATTTCAACCCATGCCAAGAATAAACAGCTAGGGTAAAGTAAATAATTTTTGTCTTGTTATACGTATGTGCCACTTCTTGCACACTTTTTTGTGTTTGGTACAAAAGCCGATGCTAATGAGGATCCTTAATTGTATTCCTGCTTATCATCCAAAACAAGCTGTCATCTGGCTAGTACTTTGCATGCCTTATATAGTTTTAAAAGTTTAATTTGAAAGCTTTGCAATTAACAACAGATCAACCAATGTTTTTTGTTTGGTTGTTTTCATGGCTGATGTTGATACAGATTGTTTAATATGCAGAGCAACCAATGGCTGATAAACTCCGATATTTTTGAGGCAATATGTAAGGCAGATTGTGATTATTTTCCCAAATTATGTAAATTAATATTTTTCCCAGATTTTTAAATTTAAATTAACTACAAACTCACCTACAGTCCTTTTTTTTTTTTTTTTTTACTGTAAACCTTTAAGAGAGTAGTAGTAGTAGTACTGTGTGGTCACATTTTGTGCAGCTATCTCTGCATATTAAAGTGTTAATAAAAGGATTTCTGTGTACTTTTTAAACGGCAGATTGACCAAAACAAAGTATCGACCTATGGAGATGGAGATTTAGGGTAAAAAAAAAAGTCTAAAAAGCCCAAATATCGGTCCAATATGTGGTTTGTCTCTACAATGAACACCTTATATTCTGTAACATTTTCCTGGTTCATCCTGATCTCTGTACATTTATTTTATAAGAAAAAGATGCCCTGAACAACACAAGGACACAGAATCATGGCTTTGATGTGGCAAGTACAGACACACACATTCACATTCACTATGAGATCTTCCTCTTCAGGTCCCCAGCTGGGTTCAATACTTTAACTTCAGCTTGTAGCCTGTTCTTTTGTGTTTTCTGCTTTCTGTACTGGTTTATTGATGGATTGTGCAAGATATCCACACTTTACATTCTGCAGAATAAACATGTGCTGTAATTGATGTCTGGAGAGAAGATTAAATGTCGATTCTTGCAGTCTTTCAAACTGAAATTCTGCATTTTGTGTTAGCAAATATGACATGTAATGTGTATGTACGTTTGAGCAGTCAGGTAAATTAAGTAGAAAGTGCTTGCCTCATCAAATGTATTAATGATAGTTCAGCGATGGATGCTCTGTTGGTAGCCATTAGTCAGACAAAATGTAAAAAAAACAACCAGCGCTTTTTAAGCTTACAACGATGGATGAACACTTAACAAAATGAATGGTCTTCTCCGATCAGACAACTGTAATGACTTATGTAAATCAAGGGTTAAGTGGTAAGATGAGTGCGCAAAGCAGAAGGGGGCACAGGAGTAGAGGGGCTAGAAAACAAAGAGATAAGTGACAGTACATGTTCGATTTGTCTTCATTTGAAGCTGTTGTTGGGGCTGTAGAATGCTGAACATGGGCTGCCACTGAGTCCGCTCATCGTTCTTTCTTTGAACACCTCATCTGCACACAAGGGAAGAGCTTGAAAGAAAAATATAGCATGTAGACTGCGTAACAAAGAATTTATAAGTGCTCATAAGACACATTGACTCCTGTCCTTCAAGCTCGATATTTTTGACTTTGAAATCTTATGTCTTTCCCACTCAGTAATGAGGCAAGAGCATTTTGTTGTGAGCGGGGACTAAAATCAGCATACACATTCACATTATGGGGGTCTGCCTTATGTCACGCTCTCAACATAAATGTCTTTGGCTGAGCGTTCAAATCCACTGACCCACAGGTTAGCGATGCAGTTCCAGCTCCTGAATGCTGTTGTTGTGTCCTTGGGCAAGACAGTTCACCCACCTTGCCCCCACTGACTGCCGTACGCTGGTGTATGAATGTGTGTGTGTGTGGGCGAGTGGTTCCTTGATGTAAAGTGCTTTGAGTGCCTTCAAGGTTGAAAAGCACTACTGTATATAAAAATGTGACCATTTACTATTTTCCAAAAAATAGTTTAAAGAAGGATTTCTATGGGTAAATTTAGGTTCAGTTCAGGCAAGTAATTAAGAAATATTCAAATGATAAAATGCATTACAGGCCCTCTGCATCGGAAACTACTAAAATATCAGTTTTTGTTTTTATCAAATTTAACCTGTTAATCTGGTAGTTCATCCTATCATGACACCTTTAAAAATGGACAAAATAAAAATAGTTTACTTTTGTGTGAGAACTTTGTCACAACAAAGATATTACTTATCACAAAATTTAAATTTACTCATTCAACAGATCATAGACTATATATGAATGGACATAGCTAACCTGCTACCTGCTGCATTCCAAACAGGAAGTGAGCATGGGCGCACTTCTGGCTCCATCAACTCCAATTCACTTTGCCTTGAAAATACGTGCCCCCACTCTGTCCAACTGCTGTTGTCAGGCTCCTCATTTTGGTCTTAAAATGTTCGTAATAACCCACTCTACATGACCCTATTTCGCTGTTTTGGCCATAAATCAATTTCTGTTCCTAATATGAAACTCTGCCCCAAATTCACCCCACTGCAGCCTCTGTGAGCTTCATTTGACTGGAGCCTAACACTATGGGTAATGTCATGCTCCCTTAGTCCACTTTATACTGTCTTTGATCAGAGCTTGAACATCCTATTTCAAACATACAATATGTAGCCTGTGCTCTTGCTGGTTTCAAAAGGTACTACAATCAGAACTGAAAAACTGGGTTGCCAGTGCCTGCAAATAGAGGGCAAATACATTTTTTTTTTCTTTTGCAGAAAATGGACAGGCCATGGTTCATGTGAAATCATGTGAGAATTGCCTCAGTGGAAGCTACACTAGCACTGATGAGCTGTACGTGGTGGGGTTTGGTTATAGATTTTACATTGTGTGATTGAGGTGAGGTTAGGATTGGTGGTTAGGCTAAATATGCAATGTTATCACCTTGTTTTGTTTCAAGCGCAGCGCACAGCGCTTCTGTGCCCAGAAAATCGGTTAGATAATGCAGGCACCGTGCGTTTTCAGCGAAAAAAAGTCCACCCCACCCTCCCGCTCAAAACTTGAGAGCCCTGTTATTACAGAAATATTATAATTTTCACCCAAAGTCCTATTTTGTCCTCTGCAGTGGCTGCAGCTACTGCTCTGATCTCTGTATGCCTTTGTCCACTGATCAGTACAGATTAATGTCCAGTTGTAGAGTCCCACCGTGAGGGGGTCAGACCCAGACAGGCAGGGGTAGGGTGACTTTGTAAAAGGGGGCAAGATTGACAGTTATGGCCTAAGGGTTGTACATAAAAGAAATATATAAACTTTATGCAGAAGATGAATAGTGGTTAGGACAAAATGGTAACTGACAACAGGTGTGCAGGACATAAGAGGTTCCTGACTCCAAATTTATCATTGTGTTTTGTTCACTGCAGGAAGCCAAGCCAAGGTGAGTGCTGCTTTTCCTGACCCGCCTTTTCGGATCTGACCCCCGCTGGGACAACCTCATACTGACCTCACACTAACAACAGCCAGCATTGTTACGTGGTGTTGAACATGGGGGCAGATTGAGCATCCCCTGGAGTCTAAGTAAGTGGTTTAGTAAGTATGTATTCAAAAATAGGCGAGCAATTGAGTGATTAATCTTGTGAAGTCTCAGATGAAGTGTCGTAATGGCACAGCAGGGATTTGACTGTAATTACTGTTTTACTGAAAAATCTATATGAACAAAGAGCAGTTACACAAGATACTGTTAGACCATTTGTAACGCAGTAAATCAGCACCCACAGCAAATAATGCGCCATCAGACATGTTTGAAAGATCATTATATTAACATGGATTTTGTCCTATAAACATAATGCAGCAATTGACAGTTATATGAGCGTGCAGGAACCTTGGGTCTCCTGTAGATAAGATAAATGTAATAAACTGTAATAAAATACTATTTGCTACTACTCTTCTACAAATTTTAAAGGTGCACTATGTAATCTTCCAATTCTGTCAGATGGACAAGTGTTTTTTTCAGTTAGTATTAAATCTTTCTCCATAGAGACAAGCAGGTGATGCCACCAGGCCAAGTTACAGGTTAGGTTTATGGAAAGGAGACACACAGCTCGCAGTTTTTCAAGAAATGTTTTAGCAACAATCAACAATCATAAATGTATAAATAAAAGACAGACAGGTGGTGTACCCTTCCAGAAATGTTACATAGTAAACCTTTAACTCAAGCTGCTAATACTAACTTAGCCTTGAATAGTAAAGTAGTACTAACTGTATTTATACTATACGTATGTTAAAATGGTTGTCCAGATTATAGATCACAACTGTTAACCAAACAATATAAGATACCATTAGACAAGCAGACAAATTTCTACGGTGTTCATTTTAGGACATCCTCAGATCTCAGACTCAGGTGTCAGACTCAGACAAAACAGCCTCAGACTCAGATGAAACGGTGTCAGAGTCAGACAAAAACAGCCTCAGACTCAGATGAAACAGTGTCAGACTCAGACAAAACAGCCTCAGACTCAGATGAAACGGTGTCAGAGTCAGACAAAACAGCCTCAGACTCAGATGAAACAGCATCAGACTCAGGTGTCAGACTCAGACAAAACAGCCTCAGACTCAGATGAAACAGCATCAGACTCAGGTGTCAGACTCAGACAAATCAGACTCAGATGAAACGGTGTCAGACGAAACTGCATCAGAGTCAGATGAACCAACGTCAGACGAAACTGTGTCAGAGTCAGATGAACCAACGTCAGACGAAACTGCGTCAGAGTCAGATGAAACAGTGTCAGACGAAACTGCGTCAGAGTCAGATGAACAGACGTCAGACGAAACTGCATCAGAGTCAGATGAAACAGTGTCAGATGAAACTGCGTCAGAGTCAGATGAAACAGTGTCAGATGAAACTGCGTCAGAGTCAGATGAAACAGTGTCAGATGAAACTGCATCAGAGTCAGATGAACCAACGTCAGACGAAACTGTGTCAGACTCAGATGAAACAGTGTCAGACGAAACTGTGTCAGACTCAGATGAAACAGTGTCAGACGAAACTGCGTCAGAGTCAGATGAAACAGTGTCAGACGAAACTGCATCAGAGTCAGATGAAACAGTGTCAGACAAAACTGCATCAGAGTCAGATGAACCAACGTCAGACGAAACTGCGTCAGAGTCAGATGAAACAGTGTCAGACGAAACTGCGTCAGAGTCAGATGAAACAGTGTCAGACGAAACTGCATCAGAGTCAGATGAACCAACGTCAGATGAAACTGCGTCAGAGTCAGATGAAACAGTGTCAGACGAAACTGTGTCAGAGTCAGATGAACCAACGTCAGACGAAACTGCGTCAGAGTCAGATGAACAGGCGTCAGACGAAACTGCATCAGAGTCAGATGAACCTTTGTCAATATCCCATCATGCACTGCGCGGCGGCAGACAGATGTTCGAAAACACGCTTTTAACTTTAAGAAATCATCACTAACACAACTGTAAATGTAAAATACAGCCATAAACCACAAAACTGTCAAATACGTTTGTTTTTAACTGCGTAAACCTCTGAGCTTTGAGCTAAAAGTTTGGCTAGGTTTGTTTGGCTTAGCAGCTAACGTGATGAAAAGTCCGCTCAAACTTTCATATTTGGACAGATTTACATCAAAGACTGTTTTTTTTTACTGTCAAGGAGAGATGTCTTCCTATATAAACTGACATTTCCTGTATAAATGTAATCCCTGGTCAATATAAAAATCCTTAATAATAATAATAATTATTAATGTATATCTCATCGCTGTATTTGAAACTTAATGGTCATTTAGCCTATTCTTTGATGTATCCCTGAAATATAACTTGTTTTGCAAAAGTTAAACATAAGTTCTTGTTTTAGCCACAAGATTTGGATGAGGATTATAAGGATAGCTTCAATTATGTATATACGTAATCTTTATTATTAATCCATGTGCGCAATTTGCGTGGTGCATGTTGTTAGCATTAGCGTTAGCATTAGCGTTAGCAGCGTGCCTCGGTTGCTCATGAGAGGCTGATGCAGTTTCGTCTGATGCAGTTTCGTCTGATGCCGTTTCGTCTGATGCAGTTTCATCTGATGCAGTTTCATCTGATGCCGTTTTCTCTGATGCCGTTTCGTCTGATGCAGTTTCATCTGATGCAGTTTCATCTGATGCCGTTTTCTCTGATGCCGTTTCGTCTGATGCAGTTTCATCTGATGCCGTTTTGTCTGATGCAGTTTCATCTGATGCAGTTTCGTCTGATGCCGTGTTGTCTGAGTCTGATGCCGTGTTGTCTGAGTCTGATGCCGTGTCGTCTGAGTCTGACGTTGTTTTGTCTGAGTCTGACATTGTTTCATCTGAGTCTGACTTTGTTTCTTCTGAGTCTGATGAAAACAACGTCAGACTCAGACAAAACAGCCTCAGACTCAGACGACACGGCATCAGACGACACGGCATCAGATGAAACGGCATCAGACGAAAAGGCATCAGACTCACATGAACCTTTGTCAATATCCCATCATGCACTGCGCGGCAGCAGACAGATGTCCGAAAACACGGAGCGAAAAGCCCGGCGAAAACATGTGAGTACACGCTTTTAACTTTAAGAAATCATCACTAACACAACTGTAAATGTAAAATACAGCCATAAACCACAAAACTGTCAAATACGTTTGGTTTTAACTGCGTAAACCTCGGAGCTTTGAGCTAAAAGTTTGGCTAGATTTGTTTGGCTTAGCAGCTAACGTGATGAAAAGTCCGCTCAAACTTTCATATTTGGACAGATTTACATCAAACACTTATAATGTTTTTACTGTCAAGGCAAAAGAACACCACGGAGGGATTAATGAAGCAACGAGGAGGACGTTTTCACGTAAACACACCAGGTAAGATAAAAACACTGTCATGTCTTTGGGGTAAAAGACATTCATAATTCATAAGGTTAATGAGTTAGTTAAAGGTTACAAATACGTTTATTTTTGGTAAATAAGTTGATTTCATATTTGCAAACATCTTCACCTTTAGGGATCGTCTTGTTTTGAGTATAGAGTGAGCGCTCCTGTGTCATAAATGATCTTTGACGTTAAACTCCGGTCTGTTTTACCGTGAATTAAGTCTGAAAACGGTTCTTGTACACGCTGAATGTGTTCTAAACGTTTGCAACTTGGGAAACTTTCGCCTTTGTAAGTATTTATATGTTAACAGGCACTTTGATTAAGGTCATGTATGTATTTCTTTTGAACACGTAGGATGTGAACTTGTTTCACAGAGCTAACTGCGTACAAGTTAGCCACTTGTATTCTGTATACCACATGTACTGTGTAGTTAGTAATGTGCCTTCTTTTTTCTGTATGTTTCAGTTAATAAATATAGAATAAATATACAAGAGACCTCCCTAAAAACAAGAAATGTACGCCTTGTACAGAGATGTTCGGTGGCTGTCTAGACATAGTCACGTGTTGTGAGGACAGCACAAACACATTATTTTATGCATTACACATAAAAGACACAGTTTGACTATAAGTTTATATTTACTTGTAAATCGTGCAATATAAGCCTCCACTGTACGCATTTAATTCTGGGAATACATTATCTGCATTTTACAATCTGCATGTTTGTGAAGTGAAGACTGAATAACATTGCCACAGGTCAGTTTTAAGATGGACATTGGGCTCATTTAACTTGTGCATTTAATTTGTGCAGATACTGGTGTAGATACTTGACACCTGTGTCTGTTATGCCTATCACATCTAATATAACAACGAGAAAAAAATTTGAAATGTTTTTTATGAATTTTCTATTCTCATTTACAGCCTCCTGGAGTATGAGGGCACAACACTGTTGGGGCCACAGGACTGTTGGCTGATGAAATGCTCATGATTCATGAAATGGGTCAAATGCAGATGACAAAGTAAAGCACAAAGTAAGCACTGTTCTGAAGTTGTGCTGATCCACATTTCTGCTACTGATTAGGTATGGGGCAGGTGGCATTGAAAACTCCAGGGTTGCAAATTGATCATGCTCATATTTAAATCATTATTTAAATGGTGAAAATACACATTTCTCAAATGTGTAGGATTCCTCTATTAATTTATCTGGTTCGATTTATATAAACAGCCTTTGGATCTTAATTTACATGCACTGTGTGAACCTCATTTTCCTGTAATAGATTTGTAGTTTTCTTAAATGTGTGTAGAATCCCTCAGTCGTACAGGTATAATCCTCAGCAAAAGGAGAAATTCAATTTGTCAACTGGACAAAAGATTATTTGGTGGACACTGCCTTATATCTGCCTTAAGGGAGGAACTACCTAGCTCCCTTTAAGGCAGATGTAAGGCAGTGTCCACCAGCACTCTGACCAGAACTAAAGAAGCACCTTTGATGACCAAATAAACTTTGGTCCAGCTGACAAATTGAATTTCTCCTTTTGCCATAGTTTTCTTAATATGTGTGTGTCATTACAGGTTTTCACTGTGCAGGACAGGACTTTGATTCAATCAGACGTAAGGTCCATTCTGCTCCTCCTCCTCCTCCAGAAGACAAGGGGTACATCACACTGAGTTAAAGATCTGTGGAGTCTCTGGATGCATCAGGCCTCCCTCCCTGCACGTGCTGTCTGCGGCCGTCCCTAATGTGTCCTAATATTGATGTGTCCATAAAGTTTAGGTTTATCTTCGAATTTCCTGCCAAAGTAAAATGAGTAAAATGGTAGTTTATGATAAATGTGACATTTATTTGAGTCTCTTTTGATATTAACTAATTACATGTACTATAAGAATGTACTATTGTACTGCAATTAAGCAGTGGTAGAGTAGAGTGCGCAACATCCTATGGGACCAGCACCACCCTGCTCACCACCTCTTTCAACTGCTGTCCTCAGGGAGAAGCTACAGGGCCATAAAGGCCAGAACACAAAGACTGGCCAAAAGCCTGTACTCACAAGCTGTAAGGCTACTGAACACTGCCCCCCACCCATGGACAATAACCACACTTTCCACTCAGTAGTTCTGAACTGTTTTTTGCATTGCTGCATAATGTCACTATTCTCATGTATCTGTCTGAATTGCCCTGCTCTTTAATGCACTTTAATGATAATATTAATTACATGCCCTGATGCTGCTGCCAATACTGCTGTACTGATGTCAAATGTTTACAAATGTTTACACTGGGGTTATTTATTTCACTGGCTTTGCACTTTACTATTTCGCACTTTACGTATGTGGATGCTCCACACTTTCGTTATTTCTTGTGCAATGACAATAAATTCTTGAAATCTGTTCCACCTGATCATATTTTGCAAAGATAATTTATTCATTGTGGATTGTCGCCTGCTTCAGCAAAAAAGACACAATGTGAGAGTGCCCTGACATACAACTGTTTTTACCCATCTATATGTGGCGCGGCGCACAATCGATCGAAGGCTAGACACTTAAATGAGTGGAAATTGTCCAACAATGCCACCCCAAATTTAATTGGGAAAAGTTAGTCTACATAAGGCACACAGGTAAATTTATCAATAAATTAAGAGAGCCAGGTTCCATATTTTTACAACTTTATTCTGCAATACATGTTAAAATGCATTATTTGTAAAAGAAACAGTGTAATTATGATAAACTCACCTCAGCCCCGGTCTTGGCCTATGCAGACTTCTCTCGTCCCTTCATTCTGGAAGTCGACACCAGCCACAGTGGCTTAGGTGCTGTGCTGTCGCAAGAGCAAGAGGGTGTGGTAAGGCCCATTGCTTATGCCAGTCGTGGCCTGCGACCCACCGAGCGGAACATGTCAAATTATAGCTCAATGAAGTTGGAGCTCTTGGGTCTGAAGTGGGCCCTCACAGAAAAATTCAGGGAGTATTTGCTTGGACACAAATGCATTGTCTATACGGATAACAATCCATTGAGCCATCTGCTATCGGCAAAACTGGGTGCCATGGAGCAGCGTTGGGCCGCTCAGCTTGCCTCCTTTGACTTTGAGATTAAGTATCGGTCAGGGAAAAGCAACAAGAATGCGGATGCTCTATCTCGGCAACCCTGGACATCACAAGCACTGACACCCTTTGCCCAGGGTACTTCACTGCCTGCAGCATTGCAACAAGCTCTGCAGGGCGAAGAGACACAGGCATCCCAATCAGTGGTAGCTGTGTTTCCCCATTATGCCCCAGCTGACCTCCATGCCCTCCAAAGGGATGACCCTGTTATCCAGGGGGTTGCAAAATATTGGCAGCAAAAGAAACGGCCAAGTCACGAGGAGCGCCAGGGACTCTTCCATTCTTCCCTAGTCCTCCTTGGCCAGTGGGACCGGTTGATCGACCTGGATGGTCTACTGTATCGGCAGATATTCCGCTCAGATGGTGGGGGCACACTATACAAGCTCCTTCTGCCCAGGGTCTTGGTCAAGGATGTCCTCACACGGGTCCACCAAGACCACGGTCACCAAGGAGTTGAGCGGACGCTAGCTCTCTTGCAGTCTCGCTGCTACTGGCCAGGGATGTCTCAGGAAGTAGCCCAGTGGTGTCAAGCATGTGAGCGATGCCAGTTCTCTAAGAACAACCACCCGGCTGCTCGCAGCTACATGGGGCACCTGCTGGCGTCAAGCCCAAATGAAATTGTGGCAATCGATTTTACACTGCTTGAGCCCACCCCCACCAGTTTGGAAAATGTCCTGGTGATGACAGATGTATTTAGTAAGTACACACTTGCCATCCCCACCAGGGACCAACGTGCCTCTACAGTGGCACAGGTCCTGGTTTCGGAGTGGTTTACGAAGCTTAGTGTTCCGGCTCGTATCCACTCAGACCAGGGCCGTAACTTTGAAAGTGCACTGATCAAACAACTATGCAGTTTGTACGGTGTGGCGAAGTCACCGACCACGCCATATCATCCAGCTGGTAATGGGCAGTGTGAACGTTTCAACAGAACACTGCGCAATTTGTTGCGTGCACTACCTTCCACAAGAAAGCGAAATTGGAGTTCTTGCCTGTCGGAGGTGCTGTTTGCTTACAACACCACACCTCATCAGTCGACTGGCGAATCGCCGTATTTCTTAATGTTTGGACAAGAACTCCGGCTTCCCATTGACTTCTTGTTGGGACAAGTCCCAGAGCCTGTGTCCGGTAGTGTTAGTGACTGGGTGCAGGAGCATCAAGCCCGAATGCGAGTTGCTTTTGAGGGGGCCAGAGCTCGCTTGAAGGCTTCTGCGGGTAGAAAGGCAAACTATGATAAGCATGTGCAAGAAGCACCTCTTCAGGTAGGCCAGCTTGTGCTTCTGCGTGACCATGGCATCAGAGGGCGCCAGAAAACCCATGACTGGTGGAGTCCAGTGACCTATCAGGTTATTCAGGCACCAGAGCAAGAGGGTTCTGTCTATACTGTGGCCCCTGTTGATGACCACAGTAAGGTTAAAAGGATACATCGCTCCCTGCTGAAAGCTTTGGTTAGCCTCGGTACCCCTGCCTTAGTCATGGAAGACTCACCCTCTCCTCCTGGGGAACAGCCAGTGCTGGCTGGGGATGAGTCAGTCAGCTCCTTTGATGCTGACCTGTTCCGGTTACAAACACAGGAACAGTTTTCAGTGCCTCCCCCTCAATGGGTGGCTGTTACTCAAACTACTCCACCGCCTGGGGGGCCATCTTGTTCCACTTCCAGGGCCCAGGAATCTTCTTTGTCTCCTCTACCAAGTGCCAGCTTTCAAAACCTACCGGCAACCCCCAGCATTGATCCTGGCAGAGGAAACCTTGGTTTGCGCAAGTCTACACGCTCGACTGCAGGTCAGCACCCTAACATCCACCATCTCCCAAGGCCTGCAGGGAACTTGCCATCAGGTGGGCAAGCTTTATTGTTCTCTCCCATGTGTGCAATCTTTAGACCGTGGTGTTAGCCACGTCAATTAACTGCCGGGGCGCCGATGCCAGTTGGGGGGGGGTAGAATGTGGTAAGATGGCTGTTGATGCCAATGGAGTGCGCGTAGGCTTGCCTGGCACCCCGCGGCGCGGGCTGGTGGACTTTATAAGCGCTCCCTTTCTCGTTGCTCCCCTTTTTCCCACACGCATTTCCGGGTCCCCGTGCAGGTTGCTCTGTCCTCCACGGCCAGGTAAATCCGATCCAATCCAATCCTTGAACCTGTATTTCGTATTATCTCCAAATTCTTATTCTATCCTCCTTTTAGTGCCGCCGTCTGACCGCGCGCCCAGCTCCGTTCTTTTGCACGACGCTGAGCTTTACGGCGCATCCTCGTGCGCTCTCGTTGGTCGCAACAGGTAGTGGTGGTACCTTCTGCCCTGTCCCTTTCGAAACGTCCAAGTGGTCACAATGATTATTTTCTTTTAGCTTGACCGTTGGCCTGTGGCGTGTGCCTTGGCCTAAGTGCGTCGCTGTGCGCCCTCCTCCACAGCGACAGGTATACCCGCTCTCTCTCTCTTAATTCTCTCATTAATTCATTTAAAATACCCCAGTTTTTATACATCTGTCCCTTGTAGCCACGCTGTTCGGCTGTACCCGCCGTACCATATTCCGTTTATCCCTTGGTGCACCTTTTTAATAAATCGGGCCAGTGAGTACGGGGCGCAGCTTTGCTGTGAGACATTCTGCGCCGGTGCGCAAACTAAGTGGCGCTCAGCTCCAACCTCTGCACTCGCCCCACTCCACCAGTGGTGTGCAGTGCGGTCCACAGCGGCACAGGGCACGTCGCTACTACTGTTGTTTTTGGCTCCGTTGCTGCTTTTTGGCTCCGTGATTTTATTATTGTTGAGTTTATCATAATTACACTGTTTCTTTTACAAATAACACATTTTAACATGTATTGCAGAATAAAGTTGTAAAAATATGGAACCTGGCTCTCTTAATTTATTGATAAATTTACCTGTGTTCATTATGTAGACTAACTTTCCCCAATTAAATTTGGGGTGGCATTGTTGGACAACAATTTCCACTCATCATTTAAGTGTCTAGCCTTCGATCGATTGTGCGCCGCGCCACATATAGATGGGTAAAAACAGTTGTATGTCAGGGCACTCTCACATTGTGTCTTTTTTGCTGAAGCAGGCGACAATCCACAATGAATAAATTATCTTTGCAAAATATGATCAGGTGGAACAGATTTCAAGTATTTATTGTCATTGCACAAGAAAGAACAACGAAAGTGTGTTTGGAGCATCCACATACGTAAAGTGCGAAATAGTAAAGTGCAAAGCCAGTGAAATAAATAACCCCAGTGTAAACATTTGTAAACATTTGACATCAGTACAGCAGTATTGGCAGCAGCATCAGGGCATGTAATTAATATTATCATTAAAGTGCATTAAAGAGCAGGGCAATTCAGACAGATACATGAGAATAGTGACATTATGCAGCAATGCAAAAAACAGTTCAGAACTACTGAGTGGCGAGTGTGGTTATTGTCCATGGGTGGGGGGCAGTGTTCAGTAGCCTTACAGCTTGTGGGTACAGGCTGTTGGCCAGTCTTTGTGTTCTGGCCTTTATGGCCTTGTAGCTTCTCCCTGAGGACAGCAGTTGAAAGAGGTGGTGAGCAGGGTGGTGCTGGTCCCATAGGATGTTGCGCACTCTACTCTACCACTGCTTAATTGCAGTACAATAGTACATTCTTATAGTACATGTAATTAGTTAATATCAAAAGAGACTCAAATAAACGTCACATTTATCATAAACTACCATTTTACTCATTTTACTTTGGCAGGAAATTCGAAGATAAACCTAAACTTTATGGACACATCAATATTAGGACACATTAGGGACGGCCGCAGACAGCACGTGCAGGAGGGAGGCCTGATGCATCCAGAGACTCCACAGATCTTTAACTCAGTGTGATGTACCCCTTGTCTTCTGGAGGAGGAGGAGGAGCAGAATGGACCTTACGTCTGATTGGATCAAAGTCCTGTCCTGCACAGTGAAAACCTGT
Source organism: Paratrypauchen microcephalus (assembly GCA_036785185.1). NCBI lineage: Eukaryota > Metazoa > Chordata > Actinopteri > Gobiiformes > Gobiidae > Paratrypauchen > Paratrypauchen microcephalus. Next base: position 4,355,360 of record JAVJIX010000012.1, on the reverse strand, counting down.
AATGACACACACATATTAAGAAAACTATGGCAAAAGGAGAAATTCAATTTGTCAGCTGGACCAAAGTTTATTTGGTCATCAAAGGTGCTTCTTTAGTTCTGGTCAGAGTGCTGGTGGACACTGCCTTACATCTGCCTTAAGGGAGCTAGGTAGTTCCTCCCTTAAGGCAGATATAAGGCAGTGTCCACCAAATAATCTTTTGTCCAGTTGACAAATTGAATTTCTCCTTTTGCTGAGGATTATACCTGTACGACTGAGGGATTCTACACACATTTAAGAAAACTACAAATCTATTACAGGAAAATGAGGTTCACACAGTGCATGTAAATTAAGATCCAAAGGCTGTTTATATAAATCGAACCAGATAAATTAATAGAGGAATCCTACACATTTGAGAAATGTGTATTTTCACCACTTAAATAATGATTTAAATATGAGCATGATCAATTTGCAACCCTGGAGTTTTCAATGCCACCTGCCCCATACCTAATCAGTAGCAGAAATGTGGATCAGCACAACTTCAGCACAGTGTTTACTTTGTCATCTGCATTTGACCCATTTCATGAATCATGAGCATTTCATCAGCCAACAGTCCTGTGGCCCCAACAGTGTTGTGCCCTCATACTCCAGGAGGCTGTAAATGAGAATAGAAAATTCATATAAAACATTTCAAAAAATTTTCTCATTGTTATATTAGATGTGATAGGCATAACAGACACAGGTGTCAAGTATCTACACCAGTATCTGCACAAATCTGTTAAATGAGCCCAATGTCCATCTTAAAACTGACCTGTGGCAATGTTATTCAGTCTTCACTTCACAAACATGCAGATTGTAAAATGCAGAACATGTATTCCCAGAATTAAATGCGTACAGTGGAGGCTTACAAGTAAATATAAACTTACAAGTAAATATAAACTTTGATATAGTGAAACTGTGTCTTTTATGTGTAATGCATAAAATAATGTGTTTGTGCTGTCCTCACAACACGTGACTATGTCTAGACAGCCACCGAACATCTCTGTACAAGGCGTACATTTCTTGTTTTTAGGGAGGTCTCTTGTATATTTATTCTATATTTATTAACTGAAACATACAGAAAAAAGAAGGCACATTACTGTACTAACTACACAGTACATGTGGTATACAGAATACAAGTGGCTAACTTGTACGCAGTTAGCTCTGTGAAACAAGTTCACATCCTACGTGTTCAAAAGAAATACATACATGACCTTAATCAAAGTGTCTGTTAACATATAAATACTTACAAAGGCGAACGTTTCCCAAGTTGCAAACGTTTAGAACACATTCAGCGTGTACAAGAACCGTTTTCAGACTTAATTCACGGTAAAACAGACCGGAGTTTAACGTCAAAGATCATTTATGACACAGGAGCGCTCACTCTATACTCAAAACAAGACGATCCCTAAAGGTGAAGATGTTTGCAAATATGAAATCAACTTATTTACCAAGAATAAACGTATTTGTAGCCTTTAACTAACTCATTAACCTTATGAATTATGAATGTCTTTTACCCCAAAGACATGACAGTGTTTTTATCTTACCTGGTGTGTTTACGTGAAAACGTCCTCCTCGTTGCTTCATTAATCCCTCCGTGGTGTTCTTTTGCCTTGACAGTAAAAACATTATAAGTGTTTGATGTAAATCTGTCCAAATATGAAAGTTTGAGCGGACTTTTCATCACGTTAGCTGCTAAGCCAAACAAATCTAGCCAAACTTTTAGCTCAAAGCTCCGATGTTTACGCAGTTAAAACCAAACGTATTTGACAGTTTTCTGGTTTATGGCTGTATTTCACATTTACAGTTGTGTTAGTGATGATTTCTTAAAGTTAAAAGCGTGTACTCACATGTTTTCGCCGGGCTTTTCGCTCCGTGTTTTCGGACATCTGTCTGCTGCCGCGCAGTGCATGATGGGATATTGACAAAGGTTCATGTGAGTCTGATGCCTTTTCGTCTGATGCCGTTTCATCTGATGCCGTGTCGTCTGATGCCGTGTCGTCTGAGTCTGAGGCTGTTTTGTCTGAGTCTGACGTTGTTTTCATCAGACTCAGAAGAAACAAAGTCAGACTCAGATGAAACAATGTCAGACTCAGACAAAACAACGTCAGACTCAGACGACACGGCATCAGACTCAGACAACACGGCATCAGATGAAACGGCATCAGATGAAACTGCATCAGACGAAACTGCATCAGCCTCACATGAGCAACCGAGGCACGCTGCTAATGCTAATGCTAACAACATGCACCACGCAAATTGCGCACATGGATTAATAATAAAGATTACGTACATACATAATTGAAGTTATCCTTATAATTCCCATCCAAATCTTGTGGCTAAAACAAGAACTTATGTTTAACTTTTGCAAAACAAAAGTTATATTTTAGGGATACATCTAAGAATAGGCTAAATTACCATTAAGTTTCAAATACAGCGATGAGATATACATTAATAATTATTATTATTAAGGATTTTTATATTGACCAGGGATTACATTTATACAGGAAATGTTAAGTCAGTTTATATAGGAAGACATCTCTCCTTGACAGTTAAAAAAAACAAAGTCTTTGATGTAAATCTGTCCAAATATGAAAGTTTGAGCGGACTTTTCATCACGTTAGCTGCTAAGCCAAACAAATCTAGCCAAACTTTTAGCTCAAAGCTCCGAGGTTTACGCAGTTAAAAACAAACGTATTTGACAGTTTTGTGGTTTATGGCTGTATTTTACATTTACAGTTGTGTTAGTGATGATTTCTTAAAGTTACAAGCGTGTTTTCGAACATCTGTCTGCCGCCGTGCAGTGCATGATGGGATATTGACAAAGGTTCATCTGACTCTGACGCAATTTTGTCTGACGCCTGTTCATCTGACTCTGACGCAATTTTGTCTGACGCCTGTTCATCTGACTCTGACGCAGTTTCATCTGACTCTGACGCAGTTTCGTCTGATGTTGGTTCATCTGACTCTGATGCAGTTTCGTCTGACACTGTTTCATCTGACTCTGACGCAGTTTTGTCTGACACTGTTTCATCTGACTCTGACGCAGTTTTGTCTGACACTGTTTCATCTGACTCTGACGCAGTTTTGTCTGACACTGTTTCATCTGACTCTGACGCAGTTTCATCTGACTCTGACGCAGTTTCGTCTGATGTTGGTTCATCTGACTCTGATGCAGTTTCGTCTGACACTGTTTCATCTGACTCTGACGCAGTTTTGTCTGACACTGTTTCATCTGACTCTGACGCAGTTTTGTCTGACACTGTTTCATCTGACTCTGACGCAGTTTTGTCTGACACTGTTTCATCTGACTCTGACGCAGTTTTGTCTGACAGTGTTTCATCTGACTCTGACGCAGTTTCGTCTGACACTGTTTCATCTGACTCTGATGCAGTTTCGTCTGACACTGTTTCATCTGACTCTGACGCAGTTTCATCTGACGCCTGTTCATCTGACTCTGACGCAGTTTCATCTGACGCCTGTTCATCTGACTCTGACGCAGTTTCGTCTGACGCCTGTTCATCTGACTCTGACGCAGTTTCATCTGACGCCTGTTCATCTGACTCTGACGCAGTTTCATCTGACGCCTGTTCATCTGACTCTGACGCAGTTTCGTCTGACGTTGGTTCATCTGACTCTGATGCAGTTTCGTCTGACGCCTGTTCATCTGACTCTGACGCAGTTTCGTCTGACACTGTTTTATCTGACTCTGATGCAGTTTTGTCTGACGTTGGTTCATCTGACTCTGACGCAGTTTCGTCTGACACTGTTTCATCTGACTCTGACGCAGTTTCGTCTGACGTTGTTTCATCTGACTCTGACGCAGTTTCGTCTGACGCCTGTTCATCTGACTCTGACGCAGTTTCGTCTGACGCCTGTTCATCTGACTCTGACACAGTTTCGTCTGACGTTGGTTCATCTGACTCTGATGCAGTTTCGTCTGACGCCTGTTCATCTGACTCTGACGCAGTTTCGTCTGACGCCTGTTCATCTGACTCTGACGCAGTTTCGTCTGACGTTGGTTCATCTGACTGACGCAGTTTCGTCTGACGTTGGTTCATCTGACTCTGACGCAGTTTCGTCTGACACTGTTTCATCTGACTCTGACGCAGTTTCGTCTGACGTTGGTTCATCTGACTCTGACGCAGTTTCGTCTGACGTTGGTTCATCTAACTCTGACGCAGTTTCGTCTGACACTGTTTCATCTGACTCTGACGCAGTTTTGACTGACACCGTTTCATCTGAGTCTGAGGCTGTTTTGTCTGAGTCTGACACCTGAGTCTGATGCTGTTTCATCTGAGTCTGAGGCTGTTTTGTCTGACTCTGACACCTGAGTCTGATGCTGTTTCATCTGAGTCTGAGGCTGTTTTGTCTGACTCTGACACCTGAGTCTGATGCTGTTTCATCTGAGTCTGAGGCTGTTTTGTCTGACTCTGACACCGTTTCATCTGAGTCTGAGGCTGTTTTGTCTGAGTCTGACACTGTTTCATCTGAGTCTGAGGCTGTTTTGTCTGACTCTGACACCTGAGTCTGAGATCTGAGGATGTCCTAAAATGAACACCGTACACATCTGTTGCCAGGGAACAACAACATTTCTCTTCAATCACTACTCTAAACATTAATGTTTGACAATTTCATTATACGCAGTAAAAAGCGTCTTATACCTTAAGCTGTGGTGCTACTTGTCAAGTGTGGAGTCATTTGAGGTATTATTCAGGTGAAAGATGGAAATGGCTCTGTCTCCTGGTGGGAGTGTCATCCAATATTAAGCTATCACTGCTTCTACAGAGATTATTAAAAGACTTTAGAGGATGTTAAGGTATGAGGTGTCTGGTAAAGAAAATCAAGCTGAAATAAATGTACTCTTTAGATGCTCTTTTGAAAGTCAACTATTTAGCTGCAAGCAAAGAAGCATTACTGTACCCAGGCATTTCATGGAAATTTGTTTTCTCATATATATATACAGTATATAGGACAACTCTGTGAACTGCAATTATCGTAAGATATTTCAAAACAAGCAAACAAGCACTTGTTAAAACATTTTTAAAAAAATATTTGAATTAGACAATAAAGCTTAAAGGTGATTTATGTAAGTTTCTGGTGGAAAGTCTGCCACCTGCTTGTGGAGATATTTTATTTAAGTTACTGGTCAGATCTTACATGCATTTTCAAGGTGTATTTTAACATATGTGACTGAATAAATCCAAGACAAATAATACTATACTCTGAAGCAGGGGCACGCAGGTAGTGGACACCAATTCAGACAAGTTACGTAATTGAAACTAATTATGTTACTATATGCAATCCAGAAACACTGTCATAAAACCTATTGATTCTATTAAATTGCTTGAACCACAACCCCAGTTTTCTGACCACCACTGCTGAGTCAATATGAATGTTTTTTACAAGTGGGCTTCACCAGGATCAATACCAACTGCCAAATGACGAATACAGACATCTGTGAGTACTTTCATCAAAACAGGATCAGGATAGAAACACATATTTTGTATGATTGAGCCTGTGAAAATGCAAAATGCCATTACTCCCTTTAAGCAAAAACACTGCATTCTAATTTGTTGTTAAGTTTGACTAGTTAAATACCTGTTCCCCACAGTCTCTCTGCTGTGCGCCGTAGTCAAGTTTTCCGAGTTCCCTCCACCTCCAATCGTATTTTGACACGCTGGTGGAGCAGGTGAAATGAATTACACATGGACGCAGCTCATTTAGGAAAAGTCTGAACTGAACTGGAAGTGATCAGAATTTGTGTTATAGCTTATAATAACTCACATATGAAGATAAAGTGGTAAAGCATATCAAAACACACGACCAATACACTTATTAAATGCTTATTTATCATTACTCTTTCAACCACTACTACTACTGGTACTACAACTATTCCTACAGCATCTACTGCTACTGCTACTGGTACTGGTACTGGTTTTTGGATATTGAATGGTAGTATATTTTTGTTTGCTTTATACAAAAACAAAGCAATGTAGAACTTTACTAAATCAAACATTTTTTAATAATTTCGATTTAAAAAACAACTTTCAGTCTGATGTTTGTTCCCATTTAAAATGAGAGAACAAATGTGTTTAAAGTAACTACAGAACAGTGGTGAAAAAAATGCATTTTGGGCATTGGCCAGTGAATCATTGTATTACACTAATTTATAGACCAAAATGGTGTATTGACTGAACCAATATCTTGGAGCCGGTATTCGCCAGTATCATAATGGTGCATCCCTAAACACTAGGGGTGGGTATTGGCAAAGAAGTCACGATTCAATTCGAATCACGATTCATATGCCACGATGCAATACTATCACGATGCATCACGATACTTGAATTATTGCGATGCATTGCAATATATTCGACATACTTCAGTGAAAATGTACCAAAAAAAAAAAAAAAGAGGATAACTTAAATATCAGTGGCTGTGTATCTGGGTAGTGTCTTCAATTGATACATAACTCTAAGCAACTCAATTCATAAGTGAATTTATTGAATAACAAAAACAAATAAATCAAACCAATAACAAAAAAAGTGCATAGGATTTTTTCTAAAACAAAACATGATTTTCAAACATTTGTCATTTTGGAGGTAGCTACCATCATAACAAACAATACACTTTCACAAAGAAAAAAGTGCATAGGATTTATAAAAAAAAACACCTAATAATTAATTCATGTATTTATTAATAATTAATTAATTAATTATTAATTAATAATAATCGATTTTTGGCATCAAGAATCGATGCAGTATATTGTGAAAGTTGGTATCGCGATGCATTGTCATGACGATTATTTTGCACACCCCTACTAAACACAAGCTTAATCTCATACTGTGGAACATTCCAACCAAAGCAAGTTAGCAGACACTACTCTACTACTACTGCTGCTACTAAATCTACAACACTATCTTTACTGACCAGAATAAACACAATATATAGACAAAGTATACCTCTACTATTCTCTAAACATTTTCTGTTTTGTTTTGCAATAATGTGCTAAAATTCTGTACCCCGGCCATCTCCAGCAGTGACATTACTATTTCTGTTTTGCATCCTTGTCCCCGGTTCCGCCCATGCGCTCAGTGCCATCAGACATTACTTAAACTCAAGTGAAGTGAAAAATGATATATTTGCTTTATGCTGCACTGTAACAACATGCTAGCTGCGCAGTCCATCATGTTGTGAAGATTCATTTTACAGTCAGTGCTGATGTCTTACCACCACATGCTCAGGAGCCAGCCATTTTAAGACTTTTTTTTACTAATAAATGACTGCTGGGATACTCTCCATGCACTTGCTTATAGTACCTAGCTTTTATCCCAGGTAATATAACATCAGGACATACTCTAGCTGCTAGCTTTTTTCATTATCCCTCTTATATGTCCAGCCTTTTGCATTCACCGCATCTCCTCCTGTCCAACTCCTCCCACAGTTAATTACGTTTAATTACCATGCACTTAACTATGAGAACATAACAAACTTTTGAACCCTCAAGGTGCTGAATCCAAGGTTACTTTTCCAATCTATGTATATTATATCACCAACACGAATAAAACAAGACAGTTCTTCTTACTGTCCTTTAAAACGTGTAATCAACATAATGAAAAGTCATCCACTGCACGCATCATAGGCAGTATATTTCCCCGAGGTGCTGGCAATGTGTGCTTATGCATGCATGTTTGCCTGCCATGTCCTTCTCGAGACCAGTGCTGAAGCCTAAGTTTTCCCATTTATCTGCAAACCGTGCTGTATTTTGATAAATCACTGCCACTGACATATATCTGGAGCTTTCGTGCTAGCTCACGAGCACCAACCTGAGATGGAGAGGGAGCAACTGTGAAATCAACAAGCAATGACTCAAAACTATTTAGTAGTAAGCTATAAAAAAAGGCAGGAAATCTATACGCGTGAAAAGCAAATAACAACCTCAAATGTTTGCCGTAAGAACAAGATGAAGAACACTTTAAATTGTTAAGACAGTTGTATTATTACAGCAAAGATTCAAGATTGGGTACAATATGCTAATGTTTGCATAATGATGGCAGAGATTAATAAAACATACCTGGGTTCACTAAAAGTATATAATGCAAAACAAGCAAAAAGTAGTTTCCATGTTGAATTGAGGACTGCTTTGTTTTTCACAGCATAGTCCGCTTGTGTCCACAGAAACATTTGTCACGGTATTTCGGTCTCTTTGTGGCCGAGTTTGTCATCCTTGTACTTGAAAGAAAACAACAGTCTAAAGGAGTTGTTCAGTTTGGTGGAAAACTTTGCTATAGATGTGACAAAAAGATGCAAGGTTTTTGGATGCAAGGAAAAATGTATCTCTTGTGAGCACTCTGCTTTTGTAGTAAGTAACCCAGAGAGGAAATCCTCATGAGGAAGCTTCAACTTTTCACAGCTCAAGTTTAATTTCAATTCCCTGTTATCAAGTCAATTTGAAAATCCCTTAATCCAGTTACCCACTCCAATCTTAAATGCCCTATATTACACTACAGTATTTTGTTGTATTTTGTTTCATTCACACGTTTAACACATAAATCTTGCATATTTAGGCTGAGTTCTTCTCTCAGACGTAAAACACTCTATTCCACCTTGTGATGTCATGTGGTTATACAGGAAGTGCTCCACTGTGTTTTTAAACACTATACACTTTCACTAGAATCATTTGGATAATTTCAGTCCATCCATTCATCCATCTTCTTCTGCTTTTTCCATTTCTGGGTCGCGGAAGCAGCAGTCCAAGTAGATCTGCTGCCCAAAACACAATGCACCAGCCCCCATGGATCCTCCCACAGGTGGTGGGTCCACGGGAGGATGGCCCACATCACAACTGGCCTTGATGCTTCTGTCATGGGGGCTAATTTCAATCCTGGAATCACCAATCTCTACAGAACTAAAGAAAACTTAAAACTTGAAAACTACCACTACAGGATATCACAAGGCGGAACAGGCCATTTTGAGCTTTGGAGATGTAGACAGATTAAAAATAAAGGATTACTCAAATATGTGTGACTGAAACAAAACACAGCTCCAGGTATGTTTTTGATGAGGTAACAACTTTCTAATATGGTTTAAAGAGTCAATTTTGTGTAAAAAAAAAAAAAAGGACCTTTAATAATGTGTCTGTAAAGTTGTTTGCTTATACCAGTGCTTCTCAAATAGTGGGGCGGGCGCAGGGTGATGTCAGGGAGGGCATGTGTGACACTGGGAAACATGCTTTTTTGCCGTAGTGTACTAGAACTAAGTGTAATTGCACATCAACAACAGTAGTTGGCAGTGGCGCTCTCATTGTCGCTCTAGGGCAGGGGTTGGCAGCAACCTTAAATACATGATATACAGAACAGACTCACCATCAGCAGAACATCCTCTGACACAGAAAAAGCACGTATATTCCACTGAGTCCTGTCCTTTAGTCCGACAGAAGCTGACACATCAGCGGCACAAGGAGGGAGAGTTTTTTTCCCCAGCGCTTTTAGTTTATGCAAATGAGGTGGTTTAAGTTTCATTTCTGTAAAACGTAAACAAATGTGCACAAAGCTGCATTAAAAACACATTAATATTTCAGTCCTCAGTGTAAAAAGACAGTGCAGTCTTTATAGGAAGTTTCTTTCTTTCTTTCTTTTTGTTTTTAATGTTAATAAAAGAATACAATGATAAAAGGAGTAATTCAGCTTGTCAACTGGACAAAGTTTGTTTGGTCGAAAACGTTTTGCCGCTCATCCAAGAGGCTTCGTCAGTTCTGGTTCGAGTGCTGGTTAGACACTGCTTATATCTAGCTGCAGGGAGGAGCTCACTACCCTGAATTCTTCTGAAACTATCTCAACTAATTTGTTTTGCGATTCTCTCTGGATACAATGGATACAATGTTATGCAGAGGTGTACTAATAACAATTTTCTAGACAAATAATACTATTTATAGTCGCACGCAGGGAGGGGTGTGTGAAATTTTTTCTTCTTCCTAGGGGGGGGGGTCACAGAAAATAATTGAGAAGCACTGGCTTATACCTTAGTTCAATGAGTATATTTGGGTGTCAGCAGTGGCTTGAGCCCATACTGTTGCATCCTGTTGTTGTGTCCTTGTACTTGCGTATGCATGTGTTGTGTGGATGAGTGATGGTTGTTGGAGAGATCCTTGGCTCCAACTGGCAGATACATCTCCACTAGTCAGAACCAGGGCCGCTGTGGAGTAGCTTACCACCACTGATGAATAATGCACTATTTAAAAGCCCTGTAAAAATAAATCTCTTATCATTAATGATGATTATGCTGGTGAGTCTGTTAGCAAAATGTGATGGACAGCGTCTCATTTCTGCAGCGAAAGTCAGTAATTAAAAACACATTTGCGAGTTTTACAAATGGAATTTCAGCAGCTGAATGCACATTTCACTGCATACAATTTTGTGAGTTTTTAGGGACAGAGAGAGCAGCTAGGAAGGCATCAGGTTTGAAAGTGCTCCACCTGACTCTGCATGCCTCCAGACACCGGTGGTCTCATTTGTTGATTTGTCTCACACACCTGCAGCTTTAATCTATCCTCTCTATTCCTCTAACAAACTCTGGTCTCTATTTGTCAAAGCAGCTTTCCTTTCCATCGGCATAAACAGGGGAAGAAGTGCCTCCAAGGACACAAGCAAAACTTTTATGAAGCAGTTGTCTGTTGATGCTAAAGTCGCTCTACCATTTTTACTGTTCTAAAAATATAATAAAACACAACTTCATTTTAAATGGCTTGCAGTGGTCCAGAGTTATTCCTCATTTCATTCTGAGCATTATAATTACTGACTGAGCAATTATTCTAAGCATTCAATTATCTGATGAGTTTCTAATCACTTTTAAAGGTGCATTATGTAACTTTTTGTTTGAGGTTAGGTCACCTGCTTGTTTCAATGAATATATAACAGTTAGGGAAGCACCAATGCCACTTTTTCGAAAACCGATAGGAGTATGACTATAATCATTCTGTACTTGCCAATACTGTGTACTGATACCGATACCCCCACCCCCATGAACATACACTGAGTGCGTTTACATGCACATCAGTATCCCGGTTATTAACCATATCCCGGTTATGGCAGTATTCGGGACATGCTGTTTACATGCGCACTGACAAACCGGGATACTCATATGTATCCCTGTGTACATGAGCCAGTGTAGTATCCCAGTTTCTTGATATAATCTTTCAGAATGCGCAAGCCAAAAATTATGCATTTAATAAACCAGAATTGATATGATATTATATGTTTAATGCATCTTTGCACACATTTCTGTTTTACAGAAATAAAGCTTAAAACAGCTGGCTCCTTGTGATGTTGATGCGGTCAGCTTCTGTCGGACTAAAGGACAAGACTCAATGCAAAACTGTGTGGTCTCTCTGTGACAGAGGGATCTGCTGCTGATTGTGAGTCTGTTCTATACATCTATATATGTGTGCGTATATCACATTGGAGATGGTTCATGTTAAACTTTTCAGAGATCATAGTATGCAGGCCGTATGGAGCAGCTCTTTATTTCACTCATGTACAGGCACTTTTATTTATCCCGATTTTTAAAAAAATCTCTTAACAGGGATACTGGCTTATTCTGGATACTGAAACTGGGATACTGCGGAATTTGTTGTGTAATAGTGGTATCGATGCGTGGTATCGACAAATGTTTAATGAGGTCGTTTTCACACCTGCCTTGTTTGGTTCGTTAAAAACGAACTAGAGTTCGTTTGCTCCTTTGATTCGGAGCTTTTGGGCTGGTGTGAATAAAAAACAAAAATCTTGATCCGGAGCAAACAAGCGGACCGAGACAACCTAAAAAGGTCGGTCTCGGTCCGGTTCCATACGAACTCTGGTGCGGTTCGTTTGAGGTGAGAATGCTATGGAGATAATTTTGTCTCATAAAGATTTGTATAAATAAAAAAGATATATATAAATACATTTATAAATATTCAAACACAAAATACAAATACAAAAACGCGACATACAAAAAAATGATAGAATGTATATAAATACACAGGCATTTGTAAATATATTTTCGAGATTTGTAAATATATTTTCGAGATTTATAAATATATTTTCGAGATTTGAAAACAAATGTAGTTGACTTTCTATGCGGAGTCTGCGTTTGTGGATCCATTTTTTGCTTTTGTGTCGATTACATAATTGTGAGACATTCCTACCGCACAACACGATTTGTATAAATAAAAATATATATATATAAATATAAATACATTAATAAATATTCAAACACAAAATCCAAATACAAAAATGCGACATACAAATAAATGATAGAATGTATATAAATACACAGGCATTTGTAAATATATTTTCGAGATTTTTAAGATGCGTGAAGAGTCCCTCAATCGTCCAGGTAGAATCCATGATAAAAGACGAAATTCAATTTGTCAACTGGACAAAGTTTGTTTGGTTGAAAACGTTTCGCCACTCATCCGAGAGGCTTCGTCAGTTCTGATTCGAGTGCTGGTAAGACACTGCTTATATCTAGCTGCAGGGAGGAGCTCACTACACTAAATTCTTCTGAAACTATCTCAACTAATTTGTATTGCAATTCTCTCTTTTGTATTTCAAATTTTCTGGCGTCTAGTTTAGCATATCTATTCATCTTAACGACCGTCCCCACCCTCTGGCCCCGACCTGCGTGCCCTTTTTGGTTTAAAGGGATATGCCAACCCCAGGTCAAACTTGGGCATCTCCCCACAGTCCAGAGACTAAAATAAGTGGTGGAAAGCGTTTTTCTGGTGACGCAGCCATTGTCCAGGTCTGTCAGCACTGATCGCCGCGGTATCTGCAGCTACTCCGCGTTAGACTGGAGTCTAACGGCGCCAGAGAAAGATTTCGGCCAAAAGGAATTAATTTGCTCGATGCGTTTCCCAATTACTTTCTGTGTAGTGCGCATTCATATCAAGTGCAAATAAATGTGCAAATCAACACGGAGAGCTTGACTTGGTCATTTTGGGTGGGAACTATTTTTCAGTGCGGAAAAAGAAAGCCGATGCACAGAGCACGCTGCCAGGGGAATCCCTGTTACGCACCAGGAAGGGAGTTCCCCTGTTGCGCAGCGTGCTCTGTGCTTCGGCTTTCTTTTTCCGCACTGAAAAATAGTTCCCACCCAAAACGACCAAGTCAAGCTCTCCGTGTTGATTTGCTCATTTATTTGCACTCGATATAAATGCGCACTACACAGAAAGTAATTGTGAAACGCATCGAGCAAATTAATTCCTTTTGGCCGAAATCTTTCTCTGGCGCCGTTAGACTCCAGTCTAACGCGGAGTAGCTGCAGATACCGCGGCGGTCAGTGCTGACAGACTCGGACAATGGCTGGGTGACCAGGAAAACGCTTTCCACCACTTATTTTAGTCTCTGGACTGTGGGGAGATGCCCAAGTTTGACCTGGGGGTGGCATATCCCTTTAAGAATGGAATTGTAAATGGGAGACAAGTTATGTCTGACTCCCCCACTTCTGTTCAAAGAAGGATTCTCCCTTTTGACAAAAAATGCCTCTTTAACTCCCCTCTCAAACCAGTTCTTTTCCCTGGCTAAGATCTGAACCTCACTGTCCTCAAAAGAATGGCCCGTGGCTTCTAGGTGAAGATGTAAGGCAGATGACGGTCCACTCTGGCACGCCCGCCTGTGTTGGTACATCCTCTTGTGAAGTGGCTGTTTTGTTTCTCCAATGTAGCGCTCACTGCAGTCTTCACTACACTGAATGGAGTAGACCACATTGCTTTGTTTGTGGCTCGGTGTTTTGTCCTTTGGGTGGACGAGTTTTTGTCTTAAAGTGTTTGTGGGTTTGAAATAAACTGGGATTTCATATTGTCTGAAAATCCTCTGTAGTTTTTCCGAAACGCCGGCCAGGTGAGGAATTGCTACCCCTTTCCTCCTGGGTTCGGGTTCTCTTTTGTCTTGTTTCTTGCCCTTGTCTCTCTTGGTTTTGTTGACAGCCCATTTAGGATATCCACAAACAGAGAGGGCTTCCTGCACATGTTGTTCTTCTTTCTCCTTACCCTCTGTGCTTGTGGGAACCACTTGGGCCCTGTGTTGTAATGTCCGAATAACTCCCAGTTTGTGCTGCAGTGGGTGGTGTGAATCAAAAAGCAGGTATTGGTCTGTGTGTGTGGGCTTCCTGAAGACTTCTACTTGGAGTCGCCGGTCTCCTCCTATCGTTACTGCACAATCTAAGAACGCCAATGTGTTATCCTTGGCATCTTCACGGGTGAATTTGATATTAGGATCTACAGAATTGATATGTGCAGTAAAAGGTTTCAAATCTTGAATTTTTGAAAAATTATCATCCAAATAACGAAACCAGTGTGTGGGCGGAGTGCCTGGATATGAAGCTAAGGCACTCCTTTATACTGTTCCATGTATAAATTAGCCATGATAGAGGAGACCGGTTTGGTTCTCTCTTCTAGCTTGGAATCCTGCAGTAATCTCCTTCTCGCTGCTTCGATCGCTACAGCTGTGGGGATACAAGTGAAAAGAGAAGTTACATCAAAGGAAACCATTGTCTCATCCTGACCAAACTGGAGAAACTTAACTTTGTTTACAAATTCGGCTGTGTTCTCAATGTGGTACTCCGTGTTACCCACCAATGGAGCCAAGCTGGTTTTTAGGTGTTTGGCCACATTATATGTAATGGAGTCAACACTACACACAATGGGTCTGAGTGGTACTCCTTGTTTGTGAATCTTAGGGAGGCCATAGATGCACGGGATAGCGTCACCAGGGTACAGCCTGTAATACAGCTGTCGATCAATGACTTCTTCTTTCCTCAACTTCTGCAAGCAATCAATGATCTTCTTTTTGTACCCATTGGTGGGGTCCCGTTTCAGTACTTTGTATGTTGTCGTGTCACTGAGTAAGCTGTTCACCTTCGCCTCATCAGCTGAGTCCAAGATCACCGTGCATCTCCCTTTGTCCGCAGGCAGGATGTTGATGCTCTGGTCCCTCTCTAGAGCAATGATGGCCTTCCTTTCCTCTCGTGTTACGTTTGAGGGTGGAAGTTTAGCATTGCTCAGTGCAGCTGTTAATTTCAGCCTAAGGTCTCCCGCTTCTGTCTCTGTGAGCTTGTTGTTTCTAATGGCGGTTTCCGCTGCCGTGATGTAGTCCACTGTGGGGATGTGGTTAGGCGTCACAGAGAAATTCAGTCCTTTGCACAGTACCCGGTTGGAAAGATTTTTCACCCAGCGTTATTTGTGCACTGATTGGCTCGGTCTGTCCTCCTTCCTTTTGTCACTCCAATCCTTGAGGTTATTTTTATGTTGATTTTGGAGTTGTGCAAACTTCCTAATGTGCCGCTCTTTGGTTTTGATGTGTTGCCTCAACTGACCCGTAGCTATGAAGTCGTTAATCCTGTGAAACATTTCTTTTGGCACTAGACCTGTTATTTTGTTTAGTAAGCTGTCTATTTCAAATTTTAAGTTATCAATTTCATAATTGAGAGGGCTAATTCTAAGGCTGAGTATACCAGCCAATCCCAGTTTATTTCAAACCCACAAACACTTTAAGACAAAAACTCGTCCACCCAAAGGACAAAACACCGAGCCACAAACAAAGCCAATGTGGTCTACTCCATTCAGTGTAGTAAAGACTGCACTGAGCGCTACATTGGAGAAACAAAACAGCCACTTCACAAGAGGAGGTACCAACACAGGCGGGTGTGCCAGAGTGAACCGTCATCTGCCGTACATCTTCACCTAGAAGCCACGGGGTATTCTTTTGAGGACAGTGAGGTTCAGATCTTAGCCAGGGAAAAGAACTGGTTTGAGAGGGGAGTTAAAGAGGCAATTTTTGTCAAAAGGGAGAATCCTTCTTTGAACAGAAGTGGGGGAGTCAGACATAACTTGTCTCCCATTTACAATTCCATTCTTAAAGGGATATGCCACCCCCAGGTCAAATTTGGGCATCTCCCCACAGTCCAGAGACTAAAATAAGTGGTGGAAAGCGTTTTCCTGGTCACCCAGCCATTGTCCGAGTCTGTCGCCACTGACCGCCGCGGTATCTGGTGCTCCTCCGCCTTAGACTGGAGTCTAACGTCGCCAGAGAAAGATTTCAGCCAAAAGGAATTAATTTGCTCGATGCGTTTCCCAATTACTTTCTGTGCCGCTGCCAGGGGAATCCCTGTTACGCACCAGGAAGGGAGTTCCCCTGTTGCACAGCGTGGTGCGTGATTCGGCTTTATTCTTCCGCACAGGAAAATAGTTCCCACCCAAAATGACCAAGGCAAGCTCTCCGTGTTGATTTGCACATTTATTGGCACTCAATATGAATGCGCACTACACAGAAAGTAATTGGGAAACGCATCGAGCAAATGAATTCCTTTTGGCCGAAATCTTTCTCTGGCGACGTTAGACTCCAGTCTAAGGCGGAGTAGCTGCAGATACCGCGGCGGTCAGTGGCGACAGACTCGGACAATGGCTGGGTGAGCAGGAAAACGCTTTC
The DNA here is from genome assembly GCA_036785185.1 of Paratrypauchen microcephalus. Lineage (NCBI taxonomy): Eukaryota > Metazoa > Chordata > Actinopteri > Gobiiformes > Gobiidae > Paratrypauchen > Paratrypauchen microcephalus. The sequence goes on along the minus strand of JAVJIX010000012.1, from coordinate 4,338,879 downwards.
CACCACTTATTTTAGTCTCTGGACTGTGGGGAGATGCCCAAATTTGACCTGGGGATGGCATATCCCTTTAAACCAAAAAGGGCACGCAGGTCGGGGCCAGAGGGTGGGGACGGTCGTTAGGATGAATAGATATAAACTAGACGCCAGAGAAATTCGAAATACAAAAGAGAGAATTGCAATACAAATTAGTTGAGATAGTTTCAGAAGAATTTAGTTTAGTGAGCTCCTCCCTGCAGCTAGATATAAGCAGTGTCTTACCAGCACTCGAATCAGAACTGACAAAGCCTCTCGGATGAGTAGCGAAACTTTTTTGACCAAACAAACTTTGTCCAGTTGACAAATTGAATTTCGTCTTTTATCATGGATTCTACCTGGACGACTGAGGGACTCTTCACGCATCTTAAGAACAACTATGAGCCTAACATCATTGGACTGGTAAGGAAGCTGGAAAAGGACACAAGAAGTTTAGCTGAGAAGAGGAATCATTTGCGCTTTAACCTAAGATGTCGACAGGAGCAACTTATTCCCAAGGTTCTACAGAAGAAAGCACCGGAACCAGGACTAAGGGCAGCCAGGTTAACCCAGCGTTACCTGAGAGGTATACTTAGCCTTAGAATTAGCCGTCTCAATTATGAAATTGATAACTTAACATTTGAAATAGACAGCTTACTAAACAAAATAACAGGTCTAGTGCCAAAAGAAATGTTTCACAGGATTAACGACTTCATAGCTACGGGTCAGTTGAGGCAACACATCAAAACCAAAGAGCGGCACATTAGAAAGTTTGCACAACTCCAAAATCAACATAAAAATAACCTCAAGGATCGGAGTGACAAAAGGAAGGAGGACAGACCGAGCCAATCAGTGCACAAAGAACGCTGGGTGAAAAATCTTTCCAACCGGGTACTCACTCAGACAGAGAAAGAAGTACTGTGCAAAGGACTGAATTTCTCTGTGACGCCTAACCACATCCCCACGGTGGACTACATCAATCACGGCAGCGGAAACCGCCATTAGAAACAACAAGCTCACAGAGACACAGAGCTCAGTGCAGCTGTTAATTTAAGCCTAAGGTCTCCCGCACCTTAGGCTGAAATTAACAGCTGCACTGAGCAATGCTAAAGTTCCACCCTCAAACGTAACACGAGAGGAAAGGAAGGCCATCATTGCTCTAGAGAGGGACCAGAGCATCCACATCCTGCCTGCGGACAAAGGGAGATGCACGGTGATCTTGGACTCAGCTGATTATGAGGCGAAGGTGAACAGCTTACTCAGTGACACGACAACATACGAAATACTGAAACGGGACCCCACCAATGGGTACAAAAAGAAGATCATTGATTGCTTGCAGAAGTTGAGGAAAGAAGAAGTCATTGATCGACAGCTGTATTACCGACTGTACCCTGGTGACGCTATCCCGTGCATCTATGGCCTCCCGAAGATTCACAAACAAGGAGTACCACTCAGACCCATTGTGTGTAGTGTTGACTCCATTACATATAATGTGGCCAAACACCTAAAAACCATCTTGGCGCCATTGGTGGGTAACACGGAGTACCACATTGAGAACACAGCCGAATTTGTAAACAAAGTTAAGTTTCTCCAGTTTGGTCAGGATGAGACAATGGTTTCCTTTGATGTAACCTCTCTTTTCACTTGTATCCCCGCAGCTGTAGCGATCGAAGCAGCGAGAAGGAGATTACTACAGGATTCCAAGCTAGAAGAGAGAACCAAACTTTCACCTGACCAAATCTGCCAACTGCTGGAAATTTGTCTGAATACAGTGAACCCTCGCTGTATCGCGGTTCACTGTTCGCGGCCTCGCTGTTTCGCAGATTTTTTTTTCCAATTTTTTTTTCCAATTTTTTTTTTCAATTTTTTTTATAGTGTAACTTTTTTTTTACAGTGTAACATTCTGTCCTGCGCCCTGATCAGCTAAGAGACTAGACCAGGACTAAACCAGGTCTAAAGCAGGTCTAAACCAGGACTAAACCAGGTCTAAACCAGGACTAAACCAGGTCTAGACCAGGGATGGTAGGGACAGAGTCTCTGATTTCCTTCACGAGAGCGCCTGGGTGACAGGAGGTGTGGCCTTTGTTTACTTGCACGAGCCATGGAAGAGAGTGCGAGCCGGACCATGGAAGAGCCAAGAATCAACATGGACGGGCCGGGGGAGCCGCAGCGGGGAGAGCCGCATTCGAGGGAGCCGCAGCGGGGGGAGGACACTCGCGCGCACAGAGGAGACAGTGGCTCTTTCCCGTCACGCCGAGAGGACGAACCCGACCCCGTCCTAGAGAGCTGTGGAGTATTGGCGACGCATTGATAGCGGTCTGATTTTGGACCCGGGGTGAAATGCAACCAACTCTTGTGAGCGCAGGTTGGTCTTACCTGGTCTTGTGGTGAGGACTGGTGCTCAGAGGCGTCTGTTAGCGGTTTGGCACTGTTAGCATTGGCTTGAGTCTTGCCCAAAATGATATCCAGGTCGCTTTCCACTCGACTTTCGCACATGGCATGGATATGTGGTACCAAAACAAACACACGTGTCCGCGCGCACGTGTCCGCGCGCACGTGTCCGCGTGTCACGTGCCCCCCCCCACTATTAATATATTTTAATGAAAATCTACAAAAGTTTGAGTGTTTAAACAAGAGAAAAATGTGACAAAATGTTAATACCAGTCTCAGAAAGGTGTATAATGTGTCTGGTGAAGCGTTTTCAGCCTTAAAACATGTAGAATAATTGTAAAATATAAAATTGTCCTACTTCGCGGATTTCACTGATTGCGGGCTATTTCTGGAACCTAACCCCCGCGATAAACGAGGGTTCACTGTACCACCTATTTCCAGTTCAGAGGGAACTTCTACAGGCAAATACATGGCTGTGTGATGGGCTCACCGGTCTCCTCTATCATGGCTAATTTATACATGGAACAATTTGAACAGAGTGTCTTAGCTTCATATCCAGGCACTCCGCCCACACACTGGTTTTGTTATGTGGATGATAATTTTTCAAAAATCAAAATTCAAGATTTGGAACCTTTTACTGCACATCAATCAATTCTGTAGATCCTAATATCAAATTCACCCGTGAAGATGCCAAGGATAACACATTGGCGTTCTTAGATTGTGCAGTAACGATAGGAGGAGACCGGCGACTCCAAGTAGAAGTTTTCAGGAAGCCCACACACACAGACCAATACCTGCTTTTTGATTCACACCACCCACTGCAGCACAAACTGGGAGTTATTCGGACATTACAACACAGGGCCCAAGTGGTTCCCACAAGCACAGAGGGTAAGGAGAAAGAAGAACAACATGTGCAGGAAGCCCTCTCTGTTTGTGGATATCCTAAATGGGCTGTCAACAAAACCAAGAGAGACAAGGGCAAGAAACAAGACAACAGAGAACCCGAACCCAGGAGGAAAGGGGTAGCGATTCCTTACCTGACACTTTAAGACACTTTAAGACAAAAACTCGTCCACCCAAAGGACAAAACACCGAGCCACAAACAAAGCAAAGTGGTCTACTCCATTCAGTGTAGTGAAGACTGCAGTGAGCGCTACATTGGAGAAACAAAACAGCCACTTCACAAGAGGATGTACCAACGCAGGCGGGCGTGCCAGAGTGGACCGTCATCTGACGTACATCTTCACCTAGAAGCCACGGGCCATTCTTTTGAGGACAGTGAGGTTCAGATCTTAGCCAGGGAAAAGAACTGGTTTGAGAGGGGAGTTAAAGAGGCATTTTTTGTCAAAAGGGAGAATCCTTCTTTGAACAGAAGTGGGGGAGTCAGACATAACTTGTCTCCCATTTACAATTCCATTCTTAAACCAAAAAGGGCAGGCAGGTCGGGGCCAGAGGGTGGGGACGGTTGTTAGGATGAATAGATATGCTAAACTAGACACCAGAGAAATTCGAAATACAAAAGAGAGAATTGCAATACAAATTAGTTGAGATAGTTTCAGAAGAATTTAGTGTAGTGAGCTCCTCCCTGCAGCTAGATATAAGCAGTGTCTTACCAGCACTCGAATCAGAACTGACGAAGCCTCTCGGATGAGTGGCGAAACGTTTTCGACCAAACAAACTTTGTCCAGTTGACAAATTGAATTTCGTCTTTTATCATTTTCAAGATTTGTAAATATATTTTCGAGATTTGAAAACAAATGTAGTTGACTTTGTATGTGGAGTCTGCATTTGTGGATGCATTTTTTGCTTTCGTGTTTTGCAAATAAATGTCACCGGATTTGAATACAAATAGCCTTCACTGGACATCCAGCAGATGGCAGTGTTGAGCAGCTTGTCGGTAGTTGCTCTTTAGTAAATGAGACTAGACCTAGCCCCTCGCTGAAGTGTTTGTACCTGGTCGGGTGGTGAGGGCTGGTGCTCAGAGGCGTTGTGCGTAGTCAGTCAGTTCGGCACTGTTAGCGGTGGCCTGAGTTTTGCCCAAAATGATATCCAGGTCGCTTTCCACTCGACTTTCGCACATGGATATGTTGTTCCAAAACAACGCATATCCATGTTCACATGTTCCATGTTTTTGTATTTGTATTTTGTGTTTGAATATTTATAAATGTATTTATATTTATATATATCTTTTTTTATTTATACAAATCGTGTTGTGCGGTAGGAATGTCTCACAATTACGTAATCAACACAAAAGCAAAAAAGGGATCCACAAATGCAGACTCCGCATAGAAAGTCAACTACATTTGTTTTTAAATCTCAAAAATATATTTATAAATCTCGAAAATATATTTACAAATCTCGAAAATATATTTACAAATGCCTGTGTATTTATATACATTCTATCATTTATTTGTATGTCGCGTTTTTGTATTTGTATTTTGTGTTTGAATATTTATAAATATATTTATATTTATATATATCTTTTTTTATTTATACAAATCTTTATGAGACAAAATTATCTCCACAGAATGCAGACCGGACTCGACACAAGTTGGCTTTTTGTACTTAACGAACTCCTGTCGTATGTCGAGCATTATGGGAAACCGAGGCTGACGAAACAAAACTAAACGAAACAAAACGAAACTTACAAGGCTTACTTACGTGATAAAAGGGGAAGTTCAATTTGTCAACAATTCGTCAGCCGTGACGAAGCCTCTCGGATGAGCGGCGAAACGTTTTCAACCAAACAAACTTTGTCCAGTTGACAAATTGAACTTCTCCTTTTATCATGGATTCTACCTGGACGACTGAGGGACTTTTCACGCAAGGCTTACTTACGTTTTGCTTGAAGAGCAAGAGTCAGAACTTGATGTGCGCACGAGCGCTGTCCTCCGTAGCCGTCTTGCCCTGTGTCTTCGTCGTTTGGAAATTGATTGTAAAATAGTGTAAACCTCACGATGCTGCTCAAACATTTGTGCGAACTGTAAAAACTGAGCAAACCATATCGCTAAGGCTAGATTGAAAACAGCACGTAACACCGTTATTCTCCTCCTTCCGGGTTTGGACACGGCGTTTGGACAGGGCTCATTTCTGTCCAATGGCTGAGCGATCTCAGCACATGTGGTTTTGTTTATAGATGCTAGTTCGCTTGGGGAAAAACTGCAGTGTGAAAGCGAACCGCACCAAAAAAAAACAAAACAAAAAAACCCCAAACATTTGGTCCGGACCAAAGCAAGTGAACTATCGGACTTTCCTGGTGTGAAAACGACCTGAGTACAAGTATATTAAGGAAGTATCGGGCCGATACCAGTATCGGTATCGTTGCATCCCTTATAACAGCTCTACCTTACATTTATTCAATTGCAGGTGGTTTCACAGCTCAAAAATACCTAGACAAGACAGGCATTTTGTCTGTGAGCGGGACTGCCTCTCCACAGATCTGACTTGAAACTTGGTCTGGTTTGGTCTCCATGAAGATAAACAGGTTTAATATCATATCGTGAAACATTCCAGACAAAGCAATAACATCTCCATGAATAAAAGCATTTGACAGACGCTCCACCTGGAAAGTTACACAGTGCATCATCATGGTAACTAGCAGGGCTCTCAAGTCTCACGCATTGAGAGTGTGACACACGCAATTTGACTCACACGCCACACATGGCATTTCTCATGCTGATTTTTTTTTCTTTTTGTGCCCAGAAAATCGGTCTGTGTGGCTCAGTTTATGCAGGCACCGCGCGTTTTCAGCGAACCCTTCCCCCTTCCCTCCCCGTCCCGCTCCCTCCTTCCCGCCCCGCTCAGCAAGTGTCTAAGCGCGCACTGCACTCAGTGATAAGGACAGCGAACACGAACACGAGGAACGACAAAACGGTGATGATAAAACAAACTGAGAACCATTAGGTAATAACTTCATTGATATAACTGTCATTAGTTGCTTTGTAGTTTAAGTTTGCTCTTTAGACAAACATTTACACAGGGCTCTGTGTAAATGTAAATGTGAACACGCAATTCGACGTGTTCACACGCTCACGTGGCATTTCTCACGCAATTTAAGCGCCCCCCCAAATGCTGCTTATAGAATACATGCCAATTTTTAGACTTCTCAATTTCTCTTCCTGGGGGTTCTGTCTCAAATGTAACTGTGTAAATTAGATCAAGTGCAGTATAACATAAAGCAATAGGCCCACTTGATTATGCATTCTTCAGCTGAGACAAGAGGACAGCGTGAGGGCAGAGATGCACACTGGGATACCTAAATAATGTGCCACTCAAACTATAGCTGAAATAACTGAGCCACTTTTGGCCTATTTAGTGACTACTTTAAATTCTACTGGTATGTGCGGAGGGGCAATAGACAGTCATGGGACAAAAATATTGCATCAAAAAGCACACGAAAAAGTATGTGAAATTTGGCTGTGACTTTTAATGAGAATTCTAACACGTTTACCTTAGGCGGTTCAACTACAATATTGGCCCAATGATAATTCACTCCCAGTGGAATAATGCACTTTGCAGAGACTCATATATAATTTAGATTTGAAAGAGGGAGAGAGAACTCATTAGCTGTGTTGGGTCATACACAGAAAGATAAACTTAATGAGCACGTGTCCTTGATTGCTGGCTGACCCGCTACAGTGGCTACGCTAGCTGCTAAACGCTGAAGTTAAGCTAGTCAAGTAAGGCTAAGCCTTACAGTTAGCAAAGGGCATGGCTCATTTGATGTAGATCTATACAACAAATTTGATGTTTTCTTAACATTGTCTTTTAGTCCATATACAGTAAGTCTTTTAGGAGTGGGAGGCTATATTAAGTTATATTTTAATTTGTATTGGTCTCTTTAATTAACCCTTAAAGGGCCTATATTATGTAAAATTGACTCTTGTGCACTTTAAAACAGGTTGTAATATACTTGGAATTGATTTTGAATAATCCTTTTTGAATAATCCTTTATTAATGTCTCTATATCTCAAAAGTTAAAAATGTTTTGTTCCACCCTGTGATGCCATGAAGCAGCAATTTTCAAGTTAACACCTTTAACCTTCACTTCAGTAGAGATAGACCTTTTACCTTCAGTTCAGTAGAGATAGACCTTTTACCTTCACTTCAGTAGAGACAGACCTTTTTCACAACGGCCGGAAGTGCCCTGCTGTTGATGGTTAATGGTTTTCTATGACAAAATGTCTCGCCTACTCTTCACCAGTTTCATAAATCTGCCTGTCCCATCTCCAGATCTTCAACCAACAAGGTCCACAAAGGATATACATTCATCCATGAAGAATTTATCCACAACTATCAAGGTAAGAAAAGCGAAAACGACTAGCATTAGTGAACTACTGAGCAAAACTAATGTTGTGGTAATGGATAAAACAAGTATCTTGTTAACTCAGACTGATTCTACAATTGAAATTCAAATTTGATTTCATGATGTTATGATGGTCATAACATATCTGTTTGCATAGATAGAATTGTGCATCTCTAGCATACCATAACACTAGTTTTGCTCAGTAGTAATTCACTAATGCTAGCAGGGCTCTCAAGTCCCACGCTTTGAGAGTGTGACACACGCTGTGCTCCCTCTAGTGAATGCATTATTTGATAGAAGGTATAAGCCTGTCAAGATTTCCTACCTTTACCCATATTCATATAAATGAGTAAATCATGGTGATTATACAGTGGGAACATTATTTGATGGCTAAAGTGGTCTGTCAATATGTGCTTTGTAGTCAGAGCCTTATTTGATAGTTTAATACAGCTCTCGAAATAAACTACCTATGCATATTCAAATAAATTAGTTGAAATTTTACATAACTAAGGTATAAAGTGATGATCATGTGCAAACAGCATAAAACCCATTGTCACTATTCGAAAGAAATATGCTTTAAAATTGAGGAAATTGGCTTTATTGGATCTATACAACTGTAAACGGAAAAAACATAAGGTAGCTTATTTTGATTGGGTAGCGTGAATCGATTGTCGATTTAGGCTCATCATCAAATGGGCTTTAGCCCATTTCGATGGTATTTCGATGGCAGCCCATTTTGACAGAACACCGGCCATTGTGAAAAAGGTCTGTTAGCAATGCCAGGGCTGAAATCATCCCAATGATTCTCGTGAAAGTGTACAGATTTTAAAAACACAGCGGAGCACTAAGTGTATTACCACGACATCACAAGGTGGATCAGATTCTTTTCTGACTAATAAAAGAACTCCAGGGTTTCTGTGTTAAACGTGTGGATGAAACAAAATACAATTCCAGGTATGTTTGTGATGAGGAAACGTTATGACAGAGATTAGGAAAATTGTGTAATATGGACCCTTTAAGTTGTAGATGTCATGGTCGTGTATTGCATTAATTCTTTTTATTTATGGTGCCTTTGGGGTGACAGGTACCTTTTTACTATATGGTGAGAGTTTATGGATTTCTTGCAAGTACAAAAACAAATGGCAGTGACTTTTTCAATCTGTCAGTGATTCGTAAATAGCACTTTTTACTGTCCACCCAGTCCACATAACGGTCTCCTTGGTGATACAGTAAAGCTACGAACCTGATCGACCTATACTTCTTAAGTGTATTCTAAAAGGTTCCGGTGTGTCAGATAAAATCAATACCTTTGGCAAAAGTAAGCTTGACAAACCTTCATCTTTCCCTGCACTTATGTAGAAAGCGAGGGGGAGAAAGGAAATGTGGAGACCTTGGACTGGTCCGGGGAGATGTAATTGCCACGGCCATAAACGGAGACTGGGTAACTAATGAGGCAGACCACTAATTATCCACTGGTGTTATCAGACCTTAACATGTGCGCAACAGAGCAGCGCATGTACACTGTGCATGTGTGGGTTTGGAGAGCACCAAAGGAGAGAAAAGTCTAGCAAATGTCCTTTTGGCAACTTCATATTTATGCTTCCAGTGCAGCTAATTAAACAAACTATCAAAAATCCAAGTTAGTCAAAGTCCAAGTTATGAATGCTGATCTGTTTTTACAATTACCACACAGTAAACAAACCTAACCCAGCATTTTACCTTATATTTGGGCAAGGTTTGAAACTGAACTATTTGCTTTGCCCTTTCATTTATACTTGCAAATATAGGTTTTGTTTAATTACAAATGAATATATGCTTTAAAGGAGAATTAACATTTTTTTTTACAATCGGAGCCTTATTTCGGTAATAAAACAAGTTGTTTTACTCACCCATAGAACTTTGGTGTCATTTGGAGCACTTCCTGAGATGTTTTAGATTTGCGATATCCGTAACGTGAGTTCTCGAGGCATGTTTGCGGTCTCCAAATAACACAAACTTTAGCACTTTTCAAATCATAGAAGCTCAATGTCTTAGTCTAGACTTTTGTTTGAGTCAAAAGTGGCCTGTAATCCAAGATTTAGCCATAGTTTCGAGGAGATGAGGACGCCAGTGGGCATGTGCGGAGTCACAGCTTATTTCACAGATAAGAAGACGCAACTTTTCTGTTTGCGAGTGACACATGGCAGAAGATTCGGACTTTGAGGCTGAAGAAGACTTATGGAGGACTGAGGACTGAAGACTGAAGAGGAGTATACGGATGAGGATACAGAATGGATACAGAAAGAATCAGGCGGAGACAGTTTGAGGAGCACCACAGAACAGCCATCAGCTTTGCATTACTTCTCAGAACCACGCGCTGAATCTTTCTTTTCCTTTGCTGGTGAAAAATCGTCCTGATTGAAGTGGGTACTGCAAACACGATGGTCCAAAAGCTTTGCGCACTGGCCTCCTCATCTCCTCGAAACTATGGCTGAATCTTGGATTACAGGCCACTTTTGACTCAAACGAAAGTGTAGACAGTGAGACATTGAGCTTCTATGATTTGAAATGTGCTTAAGTTTGTGTTATTTGGAGACCGCAAACATGTGCCCCGAGAACTCATGTTACGGATATCGCAAATCTAAAACATCTCCGGAAGTGCTCCAAATGACACCAAAGTGCTATGGGTGAGTAAAACAACTTGTTTTATTACCAAGATAAGCTCAGATTGTAAAAAAAAAACGTTAATTCTCCTTTAAAGGTCCCATGGCATGAAATTTTCACTTTCTGAGGTTTTTGAACGTTAATGTGAGCTCCCCTACCCTGTTTGGCCCCCCCCCCCCCATGGCTAAAAGTTGCGAAATGTCTAAACTGAGCATTTGCGGTCCTTTCCTGCGTTACACAAAACCAGTGTTCAAACGGGCGAGTTCGGACAAGGCACCTTATTGATGTCAGATCGGCAAATGCAGCTCCAGCCCCTCCCTCTGTCTCCGCTCAGCGTCCCTGTATATCCCGCCCAGAGAGTTTGGACTGTGAATGCGCTACGCAATGCAAAATGCGTTTTTTTATTTGCCTGGAGGCACGTCCGAGTGTTTCTAGGCTCGGAAGTCCTTTATCTGAGCCTCTGGACCTTTGAACAGCAGTGGTTTAATTTTATTTTATGTGGAAATGTGTTTATTTTTCAATGGAACGCTTGAAATCTCTCCCCCCCGTGCAAAAACAAGGAAATGGATCAGCTGAGAGCTAGAGCCGAGAGCGGAGACTTTGGCCACGCCCCCACCCTCTATTATTGGCCAGCTTTTTTCTCCTCATTTGCATTCAAGCAACAACTCCCATTATGACCTATTCTGAGGGAGAAAAATTACTCTTTCTCATCTTATCTCTGTTTCTCATGCACTGAGTGTTGATTTTGAAGAAGGATTCATTTACAGTATTAGGGAACCATTAAGGAGCCATATAAAAGCATCAAGAAGTACCATGTCATGGGATCTTTAAAGCTACCATATGTAATTAGATTGACCTGCTGAATTCTCACATATCTCCACCAGATGCTATCTACATTACTGCTGTCTGATAGTGTGCCAGCTTTGGCCTAACAGAAGAAGACCAGAGACACAGGTTAGCATGAAAAAAGGCCAGGTGAGGTGAACAGGTTTCACATCTGTAATCTACTGGTGAAAAAACAAACAAACAAACAAACAAACAAACAAACAAACAAACAAACCCTAATAGATCTAGATGGTAGGTTTAATTTAATTATTTAAATGGTTTTGCTCAAACTACTGTTCTCAGTGCAAATGTTTCTGTAAGACACACAATTTTAAAAAAAATATGGGGGCTGTTGTGTTCTTAGGCAAGACACTTCATCCACATTGCTTAGAATGAAATAGTTTAGTGGGAATGAATACTGTACTGTAAAAAGGTTTGGGTGTCTTGAAAGGCGTTATATAAATCCAATGATTAGTTAATTAATGTTGTTTTATTTTGAATATTCAGATAAACTAAAACTTTTACAGCTTTACACAAGATAGTAGAATGCAGTTCAAGAACATTTTGTCCCTTATTCTTCATTTCACCTATTTATATTTTGAGACAGGAATATTAGAGTCTGAAAAATATCTTGTATTCAATACCAGTAAGTCTCTGTTTGACTGTTGAACCAAACCATGTGCATTTGGCATTTGAAAGAATTTGTCTGAAATTGCAGCCATCTTTCCCCCCAGTTCCCATCCACCTTGTGCGAGTGGGAGCATCTGGAGGTCGTCTGTCTGGAGCTTTTAAGATCTTTTTACTCAATCCCTCCCGCCGGTGTCCATGGAGTCGGTGCTATCCATTACCATCAGGCTGGAGACTGATGTGCCCACTTGGGTCATTATCTAAACTGCTAGCTCACACAGTCTTGTGTTCTGTCAGGCTGAACCACATGAGCTCCTTCTACACCTCACTGGGTCACACAGGTCTGAGGAGGATCTCACAGGTCAGTTCACTTGTGTGGAACAGTGTTGCAGTCTTACAACATACAACAACAGTATAAACATCATAGGGTTAGAGCTGCACAGTGTATAGCAAAATATCAATATGGCTGAAGGATTGGTATTGTAATAACTGTTTTAAAAGTAAAATGTACAAACATGCTCATTTTATTTATGATTTTCCTTATTACGTCTAACAGGGTTGGTCTTGGTCTAGTCTCAACACAGACAATTTTGATGTCAATGTTTTTGTTTGAATTGAACTTATTTTGCCAAATAATATTTAAAAAATTCAAATATTCCAATATGTGAGAGTATGGCATGCATGTAGCAAGAGGTCTAGAGGTTTAGTCAAGTGCACTTTGGCACTTGACCTGAAGATATGACTGGAAATAAACTATAGCTATAAGTAGAAATTTTTCTGTGCAGCTTATTTTTTATTGAAATAAGTTGCATGTTACTGCTCTGTGTTGCTTTGAATCAACTTTCCTTAGAGGCATTCACAGTTTTTCCATTCTTATATGATTGGCTTCACCTTGGCCACTAAAGGCAAGTTTTGTGAAGATAAAAATAATCATATAATGTTTCCATTTTAACTAGTAACAGTTTTTATTTTCAGGACTATGCAGGGCTGGCTAGAGTCAAAATTTGTATTCATTTTTTGCACACTATATGTTCATATGTCTTTCTTTATATATTTTGTCAGCCTGTGTTTTACTGTAAATTTGCCCATCCAAATTTAGCTGGGCAGCCTGGAGACACATTCCTCTGGAGGAACCAATCCTCTTAACTAATACCAACTAATCCTCATTTTTGGTTCCTTCCTCTTTTTTTCTTTGGGACCTATGATTTCCTGTCTTTTCAATTTTAAAGTTGTTAAAAGGGCAAAAATAATAGGTCTCCAGGCTGCCCAGCTAAATTTGGGTGAGCAAACTTAAATGAGGATTATTAACAGGCTCTTTTGAGGAACTTTAAGTACTTTTCATTTCTGCGAGCATCTTCAATTTGAATACATAAGTTAGTAAGTGAAGTATACATTATTCTGTGTATTTTTTTGTCGCCTTCCCTCCTTATCTGTAGGACAGATGACTTTATTATATAGAGGAGATAATTGGAGTGCGGCCACTCTAATTGCCTCCATGTCTGAGGGCCATCAGTCAGTGCAAGACGCTCAGCGCAGAAGTCAGTAACGCGCCAACATCTCAGTGTGAAACAAGCTTTGTCTATTAAGTTAGTCTAAAGGACCATAAAAGCTGTAAAATATGGGCTAAATATTGCATATATGTATATATATTTTTATTTAATGGAGTCTTGTTGTGTTGGAGTCTAACCTGTACAGAGCCCTGGAAGTGACATAGGTGAATAAATAAAATAACAAGGTGTGGGAACGACTTATAAGGTGGTATAAGAGTGGACCAACATTCCGCAGGCCACAATTGACAATCTGATAAACTCTATGCGAAGAAGATGTGTTGCACTGCATGAGGCAAATGGTGGTCACACCAGATACTGACTGGTTCTGAGTCCCCAGACCCCCAATAAAGCAAAAAAAAAAAAAAAAGCACATTTCGGGGTGGCCTTTTATTGTGGGCAGTCTGGGGTGCACCTGTGCACTGGTCATGATGATTTGGACAGATTTGTGAACAATGTTTGAGAGAAATGGTAGTGTTGTGTATCTGGAGTGAATTTTGGATCTTTGGGTCCATCTCAGGAAAAATGGGAGCAAAAACAAAAGTGTTGCGTTTATATTTTTGTTGAGTACACTTATACATAATACAGACTGAGTTTCATTCAAATCACTGCCTATCATTTCCTCCACACCTGCCTCTCTAAACTGCATACCAACAGCTCAAAAAGGTCAGTTAATATCTAATTGCGCCGTCAACGCTGTCTTTATCCATATCTTAAATAATTAATTTCCTCATTAGAAATCTGGGTGAAGGGATGGTCTGGTTTTAAATCACAAGGCGGTGTAGAGGATCTCATTACACATTTTTCATTATATATGAAATCTCCTCCCTGTCAGTAACAGGCTGCTTAACATGGCTGTCACACCTGCACGCGAGATCACCTTGTCTCTACTGTGTGAAATGTAAAACAAAGAGAATGAGGAAACGCTATATCTCATCACCAGGTTAGAAGATAAGATGTGCAGTGGAGAGCATAGTAATTTCACTATTGCCTACTCCCAACTGGGAAATTTGATAATATATTTATGCTGTGAGATTTTTAAAAAAAGGTTTAAGATCGTTTTTTATCTTTTTTCACACAAGGGAAAATCCATCTCAAGACCATGCCTTTTGGGGATTCTTATTTCTCTATTCCAAATATGATAAATTGACTTTCTTTTGGGGAGTATCTTGGCCTTTGCAGCACTATCAGTTGTAGTTAGACAAAGTAGACATATGCGGAGAAAGAATTGCAGATTAGATGTTGTGTGTTGCGAGCTGATGAGAAAACTTTGTCAAGCTGGATTAGGGGTCCCCAGCTCCAGAGTGGGGAGGCAATTACTGGTGTTAACACTGATACTACTGTTAGGACTCAAGACAGTTCAGATCTATTGTGTGTACTGAGGAGATAAAAGGACCGCTTGAGTTCCCGCGTCGACTGAAACGCAATGAAGACAACCAAGTGTTAATGAGGATATACAGTGTGTGTGTAAGAGTGTAATTTGCACTTTGTTAAAGTGAGCAGTTCCAGTTTGAAGGTAATGGAACCAACCAAGGAAGGAGGCCTCAGCTGTGTAGGTGTAGTGAGCAGAACCATCTCTACTGTTCAGGTCCTCAAAGTATAGAGTCAGAGAGTGAAAATAAATCATCAAAGATTCATTCAACTTTAAGGATGCATTAAACAATTTTCAATTATCTGTTTGTCTGCATGCAGGTGCTATTTCATAGAATGTTTCTCATATAAATGTTTTCTATATATAAGTGACAAAGTTGTTGTGTATTAATAGCAGTAATAATAACAACAGTATCATTACTGGTAGAAGTAAAAGACATGATGCAAAGCTGTAAGGTGTAAAACTCTAATTAAATACACAGTTTTATTGTGTAAAATTACTTTAAAAAATCTTGCATTCTTGCTATGATTTGGCTTGCCTCTCCACAGATCAGGCCTGTAACAGATCAGACCTGTAACAGGGAATGGTGGCGTAATCTGCTTGTTTCCATGGAGATAAATACTGTAGGTTTAATGCCATATGTGGAATATCACTGGCAAAGCAATCCCATCGCCATGGAGACAAGGAGGTAATGGATCCTCCACGAGTGAAGTTACATAGTCCGCCTTTAAATAATGGAAATTATGACAAATTTTTATGCTTTAGCCTCGAAAGGATCGGATTAAAAAATGTGATACTTCCATAGACTGTACTGTATATAAACGAACATAGCTGATCCACTAGCCTCCATGCTTCTGGTTCAATCAAACTTAAAATGTTCATATTAACCAGCTCTACATGATCCTGAAGTTTTGATTGTGCTATTTATTTTTTGTCCATAAATCAATTCCTATTCCTAATATGAAAATGGGCTCCAAATTCACCCCATAACTGCTAGGCTCTGTGAGCTTCATTTGTCTGGAGTCGAACACTATGGGGGAAGTCCCATTTCCTTAATCCACTTCTTTACACACTCTGTGGATATACTAACAGATGTCAGAAGTTTTACTATATATTCCCAAACTGACCAACAAACCTGAACCTGCAAGTGCTTGATGTGAAAATTGACTATTGCATGCTGGGAGTGTTTTTTTTATGCTCAATGCCTTACCTTAAACCTTTATAAAACTATTTTCAGACCCACTAGCCATTTCATCCTAAACTTCCTACTTTCACTTTATTTTTCAGTTCAGAGTTGTTTTTGTAGCAAAGCAAGGTCACCTCTCTTACTACACCTTTTATGTCTATTGGCTTCACAGCACTAAATCCTGCCTTTTTTTTTAAACCCATAACCCCTTTCTGCAATGCACATACATCTCCACGTGTGTTCCTCCCATCCTGCTTTGATTGACAGCTGATCACTGCATGACCTTGCCGCATGTATTAACAAAGAAAGACATTATATACGACCCCAAGTATAATTGTAAAGTGTCCACATGGCTCTCTATTAGTTGTCCGTTGTTAAGACCTGCCTGGGTGGTATTTGCATTGTGAATTTCAAGCTGTGATTCAGATGAGAGAGAGAGTTGGAGCAGCTGTTAAAAGAGCAGGGCTATTGACTGGGAGAGAGGAGAGACACTTTCCAAGCACCAAACGGTAAAGCGCTTAGGCACGGTAGAGACTTTTAATCAGTTGGTCTCCCAGGGATATAAAACTTGCAACCTCTAACTGAAAAGCAGTGCGCACAGTGAAGAGATGGTGCGCTCCTATACAAAGTTAGATAAATACCGTCTGTGCAGGTAAGGAGGCACTGAATTGTTGGTTGTCATTCCTGTTAAAATCTATTCGACCTTGACAATGAAAACACAGAGTTGAGAGGTGGAAGTAGAGGAACTAAGCTGGTTGTGTTGTCAAATTTTGAATGATAGAAATGTATTTAAATTTTAGAAATTATTATCATTATGGAGCTTGGAAGAGAACATGGAAGACATTGAATAATAATATGAGTCCATGAACTAGCGCTACACTGCAAAAACTAAAATGTAGCCAAGTTAAGATTACTTGAATTACGAAACTTTTATCATGATCGGACTAAATTTCACTTCAGAAGTAAAATTATCTACCAATGGAACAAGACCTTTTCAGCTTAACATATGAAATTACATATATAAATTGCTGCATTTAAGATAAGAAAAACATCTCTTTGGACTTAAAATAAGAAACAAAATCTAATGTTGCTTGAATTAAGAAGAACACACATGTTTCATTGGTAGATCATTTTACTTGTCTAGTTGAATCTACTTAAATAAAGTATAATATTTTTAATTGCAGTCATCTTAACCTACATAGATATTGCTTTATGCAGTGTAGTCTTAAATGTGTGTCTAATGTATTTTTTTCTTGTTATATGGTCAAAGACCTATAGGCAGTAAATCACAGCAGCTATGCACAAAAGTTATAAATACAGTACTGTGGAATTTTTGGCTTTGTATCAGGCAGTTACACGCCAACTGTTTTGTTTTTGTGAATAATTGTTGCACACTACCATTCACAAGTTTGGACACATTTTTTTGTCTTTAATTTTTACTACTTTCTACATTTTATATACACACAGAAGACATCAAATATATGAAGTAAGATATATGGAATTATGTAGCTAAAAAGAAAAAGTTAAATAACTACAACATTTTTTAAATTTTTTATATTCAAATCCTCAAAGCAGCCACCCTTTGCTTGACTGAAAAAAAGTTATTTAACCTCTTTTTAAACTTTTGTTACATAATTCCATACATTCATGTATTTGATGTTTTCTGTGTGTATACAAATGTAGAAAACATTGCCTTTGAAGCAGCATTTTATATTTACAGAAAAATATAGTAAGGTCTACTTCAAAAAACATTTCTGACTTTTCAAATCTATTTGTTGACTATTTTTTTTAAACTTTTTTTTTTTTTTTAAACAAGCCTGTTTTATACACCACCTTTTGTTTTAAAGTTTTTAGAGTCTCCTGAAGTAAACAATGTGCACTGCACTTCTGAGCTTCTTCTAATCTTCTCATCTTTAAAGTGGGACTAAACACCTAAACTCCACTCACGGTCACGCTTGAAATAGAGCTGCTAACTTGGGCAGTGCCTGGAGGATTATTGGGGAGAGTGAAAAAAAAAATGGTTGTGAGAGTGAGATGTAAGGAGGGGCTGGGCTGGAGCCATAAGGAACATTGTTATTTGTTCTAACAGGTCAAATCAGAAACACCTGACTTTCATCAGGCCAGTGCTGTGTGATGTCACATAGCACTTGTTGTGGAATTTCTATTGTAAGAGAATAAACTGGAAAAGTTGTCTTGAATCAAAGAGTTGATTTATTAAAAGCAATTGTGCGCACAATCACACTTTCCCTAACAGCAGTCTCTGTCCCTATAGATCTGAATAGATCTTGAATCTGCTAGATAACAAGATAGACAACCTTACTTTATTAAGAATCATCAAAACCAACTTAAACATTACATATACATCTCTGATTATATGCATGATCATTGTAAGATTTCCATTACACACTTGAAATTGAAAGCAGCACAAACTCTTGTTTTATTTTTTTTATTCAAATTCACCTAAGTTGCACTAAAAGGGCCAGAATATGAAAGAACACCATGTAGTTCCACTTTAAATGGTTTAAAGGTGCTCTGCGCAACTTTTTGGGTAGAGGATTCAATACCTGCTTGTCTCCATGTTATTGCTTTTCCTGGAAACAGTTATTACTCAATTGAATAAAGTGACTTAAGTGCACTTTTGTTGTGCAGATTTGTTCAAAAGTGCAATAGAAGTGGGCACAAATGAGAGTTTATATCTGTTACTCTTAAAGTATGTGCTTAATAGTGCCTGCCTGATGGAAGAATTTCATATTCCCCATGCAACACATGAGAAGGGCTCCCCGCAATTCGTCTGGCTTGAGCGAGCACAGAGTTTTGAAAAATGTCCTGCAGAGAAGGAAACTTTTTCCTGCCAATCGCCTTCATGGCCTTATTTGCCAGAGCCAAACCAGGCGACCATACAGTGGCGTATCAGACTCTCCAAAACAGGTCATGATTTTTGTGCTCACACCAAACAGCCTCAGTCTCCTTAAAAAGTGGAGCCTCTGGGACAGCTTGAAACAAAGAAAATCAACATGTACATTCCACAAACAAATTGTTGATGTACACACCCAGGAATTTGCAGAGCTCAAGGATCAAACACCATCTCCTTAGTTTTGTTCACATTAAGAATTAGGTGATGCTCACTGCATCAAGGCAGAAAAGAGCTTATCTCTTGATGGTAGGTGGAGATGCAGTTGCTATTGTTAAGAAGACTCATCTTATCATGTTATTTGAAATGTTATGATTTTGTTGCCTGGGTGACTGTTCCGACGTTCATTTGTATACACGGTCAAAAAATGGGTCAACTTGCTGCACCTTGTGGCAAATCTGCAAATAAGACCCTTGCATAAGGCCAGGAGATGCCAACCCCTTACAGATCAGGTGCGACACCCTGATGACTGCATCTGCTGTGCTGAGGCCCTGTCTGTGTGCAAATTGCAATTGGTCAAGATAAGGAGAAACTTCAGATTTTAGTCTATTGACCATTATCTTTTCAAAACATTTCATCACAACACTTGTTAAGGCTACAGGTCTATAGTCCTTAGAGTCCGGGCAAGTCATTGTCATTGTTTTTGTGACTTCATTTAAGTCTAAACTGTGTAAAACACTCCAGTCGATGCAAGAGAAGCAGCCGCTCAAAGTTTCCACACTATCCTCAGACCACTGCAACACTGTCTCCTTCTGTGGTTTTAATGCCTTAAGAATTGTTATAAGTGGGCATAAGGTGGACAGTGGTCTGAGAATAGAGTGGAAACTTTGAGGGGCTGCTTTTCTTGCATGAACTGGAGTATTTTACACAGTTTAGACTTAAATGAAGCCACAAAGACAATAACAATGACTTGAATGCCTCACATAAGCACTACAGACCTGTAGCCCTAACAAGTGTTGTGATGAAATGTTCCAGTCCAAGGAAGAGAAGCAACCCCTCAAAGTTTCTACACTCTCCTCAGACCACTGCAACACTGTCTCCTTCTGAGGTTTTAATGCCTTAAGAATTGTTCTGTAAGTGGGCATAAGGTGAACAGTGGCATGGTCAGAATTTGCGAGGGGTGGGAGGGATCTGGCCCTGTAAGCATTTTTTATGTTGCCATAACCTTTATCAAGAACTTTATCCTTCTGAGTGCTGCACTTAATGTATTGATAAAAACCATGAACTGCATGCTCTGGACGACAGTGATTAAAGTCTCCAAGGATAAATACATTCTGCAAGATTGCTTGTGGCTTTGCTTTCATTGGACCAAGACCTCCAACGTGTACTAGGGCGGTTTGCAGCCAATTGTGAAGCGACTAAGGATGAGGATCAGCTCCTCCAAATCCGAGGCCATGGTTCTTGCCCGGAAAAAGGTGGCTTGCCCTCTCCCGGTAGGTGGCGAGTCATGTATGTGTCGTCTGAGTACTTTGCGAATGTTATTGTGGTTTGAAAATATGTATCTTAAATAATAAAAGATTTTTTAAAAAAAGTGAGGGGAGAATGGAACAGGAGATTGACAGGCGGATCGGTGCAGTGTCGCCAGTGATGTGGTCACTTTATCGGACGGTTGTGGTGAAGAGGGAGCTGAGCCGAAAGGCAAAGCTCTCGATTTACTGGTGAATCTACATTCCTACCCTCATCTATGAGGGTATCCGGAGGAGCTGGAGGAAGTGATCGAGGTGAAGGAAGTCTGGGTGTCCCTGCAACCCGGCCCCAGATAAGCAGAAGAAAATGGATGGATGGATGCTTACTGATTTTGCAGCATTTCTGCTGGGGGGTTCATATGCAGCACAGATGACAACGTTGCCAAATTCCCTTGGTAGATAGAAGGGGCGCATAGACAAGCAAAGTAATTCCAAATTGGGACTACATGACATCGCCAGTAACTTGCTTGCACCAGTCATTTTTAATATAAACACAAATTCCCCCGCCTTTAAATTTCCCCGAAGAAGCAGTCCTTGCCGCACAGACACAAAAAAAATCCATCCACATGCAGTCCGGAATGTCCAGTCGGAGCTACATCTCTGTAAGCAACATAATGCACAACTCACGGTGTGACGGCTAATAAGACATAACTCATCCATCTTATTTGTTAAGGACCGAACGTTACTCAGGATCACAGAGCAAAGCAGGGATCTGTTACCTCTTCTGTGGAGCTGCTGCCTCACATCTCTGCGTCTACCTCTCTTTCTCCACCGCCTTGTAGTCCCATTGACTGTCAGCTTCCTCAACATCTCATCTCCACCTTTGCAAAGAAGCTCGTCAACCATAGCAGTGGCAATAGCCCAGCCAGCAGCCTCATTGCTGCGCATTGGTCACAATCGCATGATCTCCATGAAGACCAAAAGGCCAGCAAATACACAAATAAGAGCAGACTGCTGTTTCACTAATACATCACACAAAAACTGAGTTTTTTAAAGTTTAGCAGAGCAGGTCCTGGCTCGCCACAGCGCTGCGCCTCCTGTATGTGCCCTACTGCTTGTAGGATTAATCTATGCTGTGGAACATTCTAGACAAAACAAGATCATTTACATGGAGACAAGCAGTTGATGGACTCTCCACTAGAAATGTTACTCAATGCACCTTTAAAATTGAACTTTTTTAAAAATGACCAGATTTGAAATGACTGATATTTACTTTTGCCAGTTTGAAAAGTAAACGAAAAAACAGCATTGATTGTTTTAGCTCAATGTGATTTCTTTATAAATTCTCTTTAGGTTGCATTTTACCATATTGATCCCTGGCTACAGAAAGCCCTCTTCTTTCTGTTTTTTCAGTGTTGACAGGTTCTGGTGGACGTGGCCTGGCTGCTCCTCTCTGCTCATGTAATAGAGATATTTTAGGAGGCAATACCTGCTCATTCACCCGGCGGAGCTTAATGAGAAGACATATGGCGCCACTACTTTCTGTCGTTGACAAAATCATCTTCACATTTTATCCTTTCAGTTTCCAGGTTCCATTATCCCCCCATGATGAATCCATGCTAATGGTTACCCTGTACGAGTGTCTCTGCTGGTCTCACAATAGGCTACTTGTAAATTGGCCTTTTGACAGTGATGCCCACCCACCGCAGGATGACCGGTTTGATAAATGAGGTGCTCACTTTTTGCGCTTTGTGTTTGCAGAGCTGAGTGAAGTGGGTGTTTGTTTTCCATAGCACTTTATGAAGGCGCCATGTACGCTTTGATGCACACAGCCACTTATGAGACGAGCAGGAGAAGCTAGTGCAGACTACAGTGTGTGCGTGTGTTAGGCTATAAGGAGAGAGCAAAAGGAGCTATTATAACAAGCAATAGGCAGGCTTAACTCTGCTATCAGCCATTTAACAGACAAATAACCAGGGATGGTACTGAGAAGGAGCCTTGGATAAAATGCTGTAATGTAATATTGTTGTGTGTGACATGCGTCATAAAATATATTGTTTATCAAATAAACATAAAACCATTACCTGGAAATAATTAGTAACACTTACACTTAATGACATCTTAATTAGCCTTAAAGATACATTGTGTAACTTTTCTGGCGCAGGGTCTGTCAAATGCTTTTCTCCATGGAGATGTTATTGCTTTGTTTGGAATGTTTCACAGTATGGTAATAAACCTTTCTATCTTCATGGAGACCAAACCAGACCAAGTTACAGGTCAGATCTATAGAGAGGCGACCAAGCTCACAGCCAGTTTTTCTAGGTATTTTTTAGCTAAATAAAACACCTGTAATTTAATAAATGTACGGTAGAGCTGTTTAATGTCATACTGTGGAATAAAGCATGGAAAAAGACTTAATTCATAATGAACCCTAACCCCCAACTGCTTGATTAAGTACGTACTAACCCTTCTTAAAAACTATTTGCTCATTATGAAAAATAATAATGCCGGGTTCATCTGTGCTAAAAGCAGCAAATAAGACTATTGGATCAGTGTGGTTTTCGTCCTGGATGGGGAACATTGGACCAGCTCTATAATCTCCATCAGGTGCTTGAGGGTGCATGGGAGTTTGCCCAACAAGTCCACATGTGCTTTGTGGATCTGGAGAAGGCATTCGACCGTGTCCCTCATGGGGTCCTGTCAGAAGTGCTCTGGGAGTATGGGGTTCGGGGCTCTTTGCTAAAGCTGTCTGGTCCCTGTATGACCGGAGCAGGAGATGTGTTTGCATTGCCGGTAGTAAGACAGACCTGTTTCTGGTGCGTGTTGGACGCCAGGGCTGCCCTTTGTCACTGGTTCTTTTCATTATATTTATGGACCGAATTTCTAGGCGGAGTTAGGGGCCTGGGGGGATCTGGTTTGGAGACCACAGGATCTCATCTCTGCTGTTTGCATATGATGTTGTCCTGATGGCTTCATCAGACAAGGACCTCCAATGTGCACTGGAGCGGTTCGCAGCCAAGTGTGAAGCGGCTGGGATGAGGATCAGCTTCTCCAAATCCAAGGCCATGATTCTCAACCGGAAAAAGGTGGCTTGCCCTCTCCGGGTGGGTGGAGAGTTCTTGCCTCAAGTGGAGGAGTTCAAGTATCTCGGGGTCTTGTTCATGAGTGAGGGGAGGATGGAGCATGAGATTGACAGGTGGATTGGTGCAGCGTCTGCAGTGATGTGGTCACTGTACCGGACCGTTGTGGTGAAGAGGGAGCTAAGCCAAAAGGCAAAGCTCTCAATTTACCAGTCAATCTACGTTCCTACCCTCACCTATGGTCATGAGATCTGGGTAATGACCAAAAGAAGAAGATTACGGATATAAGCGGCCGAAATGAGTTTCCTCTGCAGAGTAGCTTGGCGCTCCCTTAGAGATAGGGTGGGGAGCTCAGTCACACGGGAGGAGCTCGGAGTAGAGCCGCTGCTCCTCTACGTCGTGAGGAGCAGCTGAGGTGGCTCAGGCATCTGTTCTAGATGCCTCCTGGACACCTCCCTTGGGAGGTGTTCCGGGCATGTCCCACCGGGAGGAGGCCCCTTGGAAGACCTAGGACACGCTGGAGGGACTATGTCTCTCGGCTGGCCTGGGAATGCCTTCCGGAGGAGCTGGAGGAAGTGTTTGGGCTGAAGGAAGCCTGGGAGTCCCTGCGTAGACTGTTGCCCCCACGACCTGGCCCCAGATAAGCGGTAGAAAATGTATGGATGGAACCAAGACTCAAGGAGCATAAACCATGACAAGGGAACCTACACCTTATCACACATTTTTTATACTTATTTTGAAATTATTATTACCATTTATATGGTTTCTCTTTGTTATAATATATTTTGATATATGAACTACTGTGTCCAAATAATTACCCTTATGGATCAATAAAATTTGTCTATGTCTAAGTAAAGCAAGCGAACACTTGTCCAGTCTGACAAAAATAACTGTTATTAATAGTCTACTGAAGACAGAATGAACCATTACCAAATACATTTGTTCATTATGAATAAAGTCTTTATTCATGCTTAATTAAGACTGTAAACCGTGTAGTTATTATACAATTACCCCATATAATCGAGTGAAAAAACAGCAGCAGCAGGTGAGTTCTGGTTCTTAGTGCTCCTGTTGCTATAATAATCCTGGGCTATCCACCGACTTGCTCACGGAAGAGTAAGACTGAATTAGGTTAAAAACAACAGCTTGCAGTTGGTTAGTTGTGTATACAGCCATCTGAGTGCTGAAATGATAATAAAACCATTTTGTAGAAGTATACATTTTTGATCTCTTTTAATGTTGTTTCCTCATCACAAACATGCCTGGAATTGTCTTTTGTTTTATTCACACATGTTAGCATACAAACTCTGCATATGTAGGCTGACTTCGTCTCTCAAATTAAAAACACTCTACCTTGTGAAGTCTTGTGGTAATACAGTAAACTAAACTCTGTACACCTTCACTAAAATAATTTGGATAATTTCAAACCTGGAATCGCCAATCTCTAGTGAACAAAAAGTAAAAGGTAGCTGTTAACTTGAAAACCACATCACACGGTGGAACAGGGAATTTTCAGCTTTGGAGATGTAAAGAGACTAATAATACAGGATTGCTCATGTGTGAATGAAGCAAAATACACCTCCTGGTAGGTTTTTGATGAGGTAACATTATAACATGACTTAAAACTCTGAAGACTCAATTTTGCATAATATAGGACCTCCTTTAAAAATCAGTTTAGCACAACATGGAACCTTTACCTATTCAAAAGGTCTATACTAGTAGTTATGAGGATTTTCCAAAGTAGTACACTCTCATCTGTGAAGCCCAGTTTGATTCAGTGAGTATCTTTACTTTGTGATGACAGTACAAATATGGAGCTCTTGTACCGTCTCCTTTATGGAACAGCCTTTTAATGATTAGCAATTAGCCGCCACTGATTGGTCATGTGCTTGCAGTGCGGTTACTCAAAAGCCTTTGTCTGTGATTGGACCTAATGTTCCCGGTTATCTAAGGCTTTTGTCTGAAATGTCAAATGTTTTTTTCATGCTTTGACATTTGCCTCTTACATTCAAACAAGAGCACATTTACTAACGGACCCAAAAGCCAATAGTGCTGCCTGTGTTCACAAAAAACCTTGCTAGCTTAAAAAAATATTCTGAAATAGGGATTCAGTCTTTTGTGCTTCAACAAACAGTGGTCATATCTTACCTTTTCCATGCCAAAAATATATTCAAACTTTTGTGCACCAAGCAAGCTCCATAATTTATCTCAGAAAATCTTGCAAAAATGGACTAGTGTGTACCATTTGTGAGTCAAATCATACCATTTCTTATGCAAAAAAGTAATTAATACTGCAGAAATAAATGCTAAGCTTGGGTTATTGGATGGGAGGAATAATGTAGTGACCTCAAGGGGGCATTACAGCAATATATTAACCTTGGGTCAACAGAATTTACGAGACTTGCCGCACGGACACCAGTGGATATGCTCTTGTCATTATTTTTGTCCACATCCCATCAAGGTTGCAATACATCTTCCTTGTTTATGTCCTCCGAAATGGCATCCCTTTTTCATGAAAGCAAAGGAAATGCAGGCTTACATAAAAACATATCTTTAATAAATGTAGATAGAGTTAATATTTCACAGTAAGATAGAGCTAATATTTCACCGTAATGATGATAGAATAGGCTAGTCACTACAAAATAGAAGTGGCCACCATAGTTTATCTGTATGGGATAGGGCCTTTTTACAATATTGATGAAGGCACCTGACCTCTTCCCCTTTGTCTGTGAATTATATTGTGAATTAATTTGCATAATGAAGGCGTTGCATATTTTCAGTTGGTGTCAGTTTGTTGGGTGAACTGCTAGGTAGTCTAATCACAAGAGAAATTCAATGTATATGAGTATTTGGGACCTTAATTATGAAGGAAAAACTAAAACGTTACTCTAATCCAGTAGAGCCAAGGCTGGAATCCAAGGTTGGAATCCAAAATGATGTGTTACTTTCAACTGACATGAAATATTCAAATAGCAATACATTTATGTTCAAGGTGCTGTATCTTATTTTTACTGTTTTAAAAATATGAAAAAAAAAAACCCCAAAAACAAAACAAACCTAGTTCATTTTAAGCATTCCAAAGTTGTTCCTCCCTTACCTGATGTATTCCAAGCATCCTAATCATTCATGCCATAAGCATTTTTTACAACTTTCAAAAAACAGAATCCAATTTAGTGGTCACGGTAAAGCTCAGACCAACTAGCATGCTAACGTGTACTTCCCGATTATCAGACAATGAAACGCTGCATAATTAGATGCACATATTCTGACAACAAGACAGGGGCAAGACAATTTTTTTCTCAAATACATGGGGCATTTTAGGTATATTTTATTATTCCCTCTATCTCTGCATTTGACCAGTCCTACATTCTTTCAGGAGCAGTGGGTTTTGGTTAGCCTCGCTCTGTTGTGCCATTGATCTCCGCTAGTGCAGCTACTGTCCAGTTTTATTTCCAACTAAACTTCCTCCTTTGTTACAGAATCTCCCCTCAGAGATCCAAAAGTAAGTAAGTAAGATAGCTATTTGGTATCTTACTTTGGTAGCTATGCAATAAATATTTGAAAATATGTTGAATTCTCCATCTGTTTTGCCTCACAGGCCTGTCAGTCTCTTCTAGTTTAATTCCTCCTTGAGCTTCTTGTTTGAACACTGTTTATTTCCTCTCCGCGCCCAGGTCTCTTAATAGATTGATCTAAGTGCTCTCCCAGTGCTTCCCAGCTGCTTGTTGTTCCTTATTGAGGTGGGATCTGGGCCTTAAGGTGTACCCCTGTCTCAGAGAGGGGCAGGGGGGCCTTGATGGGGCACCACCACTCATTGAGCAGCAGATGTGCAGTCTCACCGCATATCATAGTCCGGGCACCAGAGAGCCCCTTGTTTTTTAACATGTGAATAATATAGTAGTTTTTTTTGTTTACTTTCCCATCAGGTATTATGCAGCTCCAATCCGCCTACCTGCTGTGCTACGGTTTGCCCGAGGATACACAGAGCGACAGGATGCCTCTCGTCACCGCCATCCCAGCTGCCGAAACCCAACTCTGTGACATGTAAGAAGTTTTGGACAGAAGGGAAAGAGAAACAATGATGATGTTTCAAAATGTAAGTAAAGCTATATTTTTGTGGCTGGAAATACTTGATTAAACAAACACCTTCTAAGCACAGACTTCTAAGCACAGACGTAAGTCAAATCAACTTTCATCAAATCTAAGCTGCTGAAGGTTGTACTTTTATGAAGATCTCAAACAATAATTTTATCAACATCAAATAAGCAAAACAAAACAAAAAATGTTACTTTGATAATAGTTTGAAGAAATATTATTTATATAATTTTAATTTATATAAGTACTTTTCACAACTTTCTGAGGCCAGAGGGAGTTTTGCCATCACACTACTGATAGTACAACAAGCATGCTAATAGCACACCAGCATTACTTTCTGATTTGTGGATAATAAAAAAGCTGTCTCATATTGTACTCATTGTACTGGGGCAAAAGGTACTGTACCTTAGGTTAGGTTATTTTATTTGCCCTGAAAATAATCAGATACAGACCCCTTTACAACTTTGGATAATATGGACGTAGCCTACACTAATTACTTACACTTATATTAGAATCCTTTATTGTTCCAGGCAATTTTTCCTACTGAATCTGTTTCTGAACCCTTTTGAGCACAGACAAATGGCTCAACGCTTTGTGAAGCTGAGGCTCTAAAATTTTGGCCTCTACTATCCTCTAACTGTCTCTGTACTCTCATTTACTTGGGAACAAGCTCTGCACAGAGGAAAGTCAGATTTCAAATTCCGCCTACATTTTTTGGGGTATATATAAGAATAGGTATAGCTGATGTCTCTGGGGATAGCCTGAGAGACAGCAGATTGAGCATCTGTTGGGTCATGAAAACTGGTCCGGATTCTTCTCAGAATGGTTGATTTGACTGAAAATAAGTGTGATTTCCATTAATGTTTTACATGTCCATGATATTGTTCAGCTTCTGATAAAAGGGAACTAACTGAAATTAATTGAGAAAAAGTCCAAGGGCCCTTATCAGCCCCTTCAAACATGAACAGGCTTTAGTATATATACCATAGGCCTCCAATGTTTGGGAATCCTACTCATGTGAACAAACCTGAGTGTGTGTTTGTGACTTGTCCCTCTGCTTGTGGAGGCCTAGTAGGGAGTGTCATATATTATCTCTGGGGAGCAAGCTGCTGGTGTCCTCTGGCCTCTCTCCAAATCCTATTTTGATGCTGGGCCTGATTACAGCGCCCCTTTGAAAAGGGCACATTAGATCTATCAAACTTGTGTGGCTCCCATTTTGATTAAGGATTAATTGAAAAAGGAAGCAAAGCCTAGCGGGATAGGAACCGAAATAACAAGGGTTACCTCCCTCCATTTTATTCGTCTTTGTTACTATCTTAAGTCTAAATATTGCACCCTAATTCTCCATCATCAAAGCACAACACCAAACAACAGCTCATACACATTCATACTAATTACTCATTACAGATAACGGATGCTGTGGGCTCCCAGACCACCACTGTTTCTCGTCCATGATATGATTGCCTTCATTGCTTTTGCATAACAGATCTAACTCTCTCGTGTTGTGTGCATTGCCAAATTTTAATATGCTGGATTAAATATGCTGTCTGGGCGGTTTTCCTCCTTTTATCTTTTCACATTTGCATTTTTTAGTTTATTCCTGTATATAGCCATATGCTTTTGTTTGTACTGCATTGTATCTTGCTTTGGTTGCTCAATTTAACCAGGCCTGCAATCAGCACAGGAGACGAATTAACAATGAGTAAGCACACATACACAAAACAATACAAGAATATCTAACTAAGCCCATAGTCACTTACAGGAATCAGATATTGAACTTAACTTAACAATTGTAACTATTTAGCAGACCGGCAATCAGCTCAACACCCACAATTATGTTATACCACCTAGAATGAGTCATACAGACATGTTTTTGTAATTAAACCAAAAATGGGCCCCCACTGCTATGAGCCATTATTGAAACATAACCTGTACTTTCTCTTCTACAGATCTCTATTCAACATGAACTCTAAAAAAAAATCAGCAGGTACTAGAGTGGTTTTGGACAATTGCGTGTGAACACCATACTTGGTCATTGTTGCTTGCTGTTTCATATGCTGTCTGCACAACTGATTCATTTCACTACTCTCTGATTGAAGTCACTGATGAGAAACATTAAAAAGAAAGAGTGCTTTGTCACGGGCCATAAAGTGACATTGTGCTATAGGCAACCAGGTTGTCATGTTTTAATGTGAGTTACAGTCAAATAATGGAGCTATTAAAGTAAAGATGAGCTGATTGCTGCCTGAGGACTTACAGCAGTGAGGTGTGTTGTTTAAAAAGGATCCGGATGTAAAAATAAGTTTGAATTTATTTTTTAATAAGTTTTAATTGTATTCATTTGTGTTAGTTGTGATATAGGGATGTTGGTTACTTGTACACATTCATATGCTGTCTGCCCAACTGACAGCATATGATCTATTTATAATATTCATCACATATTCATCACAAACATACCTAGTGTTGTGTTTTTTTTCACTGACACATGTTTCACGCACAAAGCCTGCATATTAAAGGTTCTTCTCTCAAATGGAAAACACCCTGTTCCATGCTTGTGATGTCATGTGTGTTCACACCTTCATGGATGATTTCAAACCTGGAATTACCACTCTCTACTGAATAAAATGTAAAAAGTAGCTACATGACATCACAAGATAGAACAGAGCATTTTGAGTTTTGGAGATGTACATAATAATAAACCAGGAGTACTCAAACATGTGGGAATGAAGCAAAACACTCTGGCTATGTTTCTGAGGTAATAGCATTATAACACATCTCAAAGCTTACAAGAGTCAGTGTCAGTGGGCAAAAAAGCTGTAATCAATTTATTAACAATTCATTTCACTAGGTCTACTGTTTTAAAATACATGCATTTCCATCAAGTTTTGTCAAAAACTTGTCAGAAGATATTGACTGATGATTGTCTGATTGTTGATGCTGTAATCTTTCCCAGTTACATGACGTCTTTAAATCAGAGCCAAACATGAAATGTTTCACTTACTTGATCTTGTCGGCTCCAATCCTGATTGGGCACAGCTCTGGTACCAGCTGGGTTGTTGATGCTTCACCATCTGTATATTAGCATTAGCCAGCTTTTGGTAGTGCTGCAACATTTGTCGTGTTAAGTATGTCTTTGTTAGTCAGAGGATCAGCTGGTGTTTGCTGTCTGTCTGCAATTCTGCACAAAATCTATTTCACTCAAAATGGACACTATAGAAGAAGAAGAAGAAGAAGAAGAAGAAGAAGAAGAAGAAGAAGAAGAAGACTTTATTGATCTCACACAGGAGAAATTCTTCTCTGCATTTAACCCATCCTGTTATTAGGAGCAGTGGGCAGCACATTACTGCGCCCGGGGACCACTGGAGTCCACTGGTGACTATTGAAATATACTTGATTCTTATTTTGTTATGATTTAGAGATTCTTCAACATATCAAGTACCAGATGGATCTAAACCAGATCTGCAATCTTCTTCAGTTGCTATATTTTATTGTAATATAGATATTTAATTATTATTTTGGACTAAAATGAATATTGTTGTAAATGGGTTAATTTTTCCTCAGAAGTAGCCGTATTTATTTTGATACTTTTTTCCTGTTAAATTTATTGCATATACATACAAAGAACACAGACAAACAATACAGACAGACCAGTTTTAAAGCAGTTTTAAAACTTTTAAACAAAAATGGGGACCAATTCAAACCTAATCCTGGGCCTGCTCCAGGTCTTAAAACGGACCTAATCTGTCCAAAATAAATAATACCAAGTCTAAACCAGAATCTGGAATTATTAGAGGTGTGCAAAAGTATTGAAATATTGATCATGATGCTAAATTTGGTGATACAGTATCGTTATCGTGAGCTGCTGTATCGATATAAAAGTATTTTTTGGTATCTTTTAGTAATTTTTTTTGGATGACCACACAGTAATTCTAATTTTGTTGCTTATTTAGTGGAAGGAAACTTGTCTATGCAATACACTTGACATATTCATGGTTTTGATGATTAAAATAGATGTTTCATATTAACATTGCACAAGTACTGGTTTAAAAAAGAAATATTGTTGCTAAAATGTATTTGGTTATTACAAAGCAGCAATATATCACAGAGTATCATATGCAATATATAGATTATTGCACATATGGCCATATCATGATAATAATATTGTATCGTGAGCCATGTATTGTGTATTGAATTAATTTGCGGACTCTGTGATTCCCAGGCCTAGTAATTACCAATCAAGAACCAGAACAAAATCAGGGCCAACCAGACACATGATAGAAATAGGAATCATTCTAGCTCCATCATTTCAATTGCACTGTACCCCCACCAGCAGTACGCGCCCCACACTTTGAAAACCACTCTCTAGCGCATTTGTCCTTGAGTTCTTCATCAGTGTAAATGTGCTGCTGTGTATGAATGTGCCCGTGCAGGTTCTTCTCCTCTCTCAGTCTGAGCAGCACCATCCGTCTTCCCCTCTTCGTAATGCTAGCCCCCGCTCGCCCCCTGATCTGTCCTCATTTGCTTGGCATTTCGTTATGGGCCAAAGAAACAGCCTAGCTCACAGCATGCCCCAACCTGCCATCTTTGCACAATTCGTCTACATTTTTTCCCTCTAAAACAAACACATTGTCTTGTCGGCATCCGCAGCTTTCCTCCAAACTAAATGAGGACAAATTGATACCAAGAAAAGAATCAAATAAATAAACAAAAGCGAGCGCGTGTTGGGATAGGAGACAACTGTAAGCATAACTCTGCTGCTGATGTACTGCTCTGTTGTGTAAGTAAGCCTCATTATGAAAGCTGCAATGGACACAGTATTAAGGGCACACCAAACTTACTCTGACACAACATTGTGTCTGTTAGTCTTTAATGCTGTCACCAATTTCTATGCAACAAGCACAACTGGGTTTCTATTAGATTTGATGGACTGCACGTATAACTTATCCAAGGTAACTTCTGAAAATGGCGACTGCTCCAGCTGGGGGTAAACATCTATACTTCTTGTTTTTGACCATGTTCCTTTCCTAATTTGTTCAATGTCCCTTACAGCATGTAAAACAGTACAACCCTGGCGTAACTATTGACAGTGATTTTAAATTTGGCAAACAAATAAATGTGCTTGTCAAATCTGTTTTTATCATTTGCAAATTTGATTCAAAGTGAAACTTTTTTTTAATCTTGTAAATAATTCGAAAAGCGTGCTGCAGCCCGGGCTGTCGCAGAGGCAAAAACTCGGGTTTGGGAGGAGTTCAGAGAGGCTATGGAGGATTCTGGCAAACCATCCGGTGCCTCAGGAGGGGGAAGCAGTGCTTCACCAACACTGTTTACAGTGCGGGTGGGGAGCTGTTGACCTCGACTGGGGATGTTATCGGACGGTGGAAGGAATACTTTGAGGATCTCCTCAATCCCGCTGTCACGTCTTCCGAGGAGGAAGCAGAGGCTGGAGACTCGGAGGCGGACTCACTCATCACCCTGGCTGAAGTCACTGAGGTGGTTGGAAAGCTCCTCGGTGGCAAGGCCCCGGGGGTGGATGAGATCCGTCCTGAGTATCTTAAGTCTCTGGATGTTGTGGGGCTGTCTTGGCTGACACGTCTCTGCAACATCGCGTGGCGGTCAGGGACAGTACCTCTGGACTGGCAGACCGGGGTGGTGGTCCCTCTGTTTAAGATGGGGGACCGGAGGGTGTGTTCCAACTATCGGGGAATCACACTCCTCAGTCTTCCCGGTAAGGTCTATTCCAGGGTGCTGGAGAGGAGAATTCGACCAATAGTCGAGCCTCGGATTCAGGAGGAGCAGTGTGGTTTTCGTCCCGGCCGGGGAACACTGGAACAGCGCTATACTCTCTATCGGGTGCTCGAGGGTGCATGGGAGTTTGCCCAACCAGTCCACATGTGCTTTGTGGATCTGGAGAAAGGCATTCGACCGTGTCCCTCGTGGGGTCCTGTGGAGAGTGCTCTGGGAGTACGGGGTTTGGGGCCCTTTGCTAAGGGCTGTTCAGTCCCTGTATGACCAGAGCACCCCCCCGGTAATGAGCAAAACCAGTGTGGGTCCTTGGGCAAGACGCTTCATGGTACTGCCCCCTGGGCGCCGAAAGATGGCTGCTCACTGCTCCTAAAAAAGATGGGTCAAATGCAGAAATCAAATTTCTCCCGTGTATCACTGTGTGTCATTGTGTGTGAGACCAAATAAAGACTTGATCTTAATCTAATCTAGCAGGAGCTGTGTTCGTATTGCCGGTAGTAAGTCGGACCTGTTCCCGGTGCATGTTGGACTCCACCAGGGCTGCCCTTTGTCACCGGTTCTGTTCATTATATTTATGGACAGAATTTCTAGGCGTAGTCAGGGGCCGGAGGGGATCCGGTTTGGGAACCACAGGATCTCATTTCTGCTGTTTGCAGACGATGTTGTCCTGATGGCTTCATCGAACCGGGACCTCCAATGTGCACTGGGGTGGTTTGCAGCCGAGTGTGAAGAGGCTGGGATGAGGATCAGCTCTTCCAAATCCGAGGCCATGGTTCTCGACCGGAAAAAGCTCTGGGTAATGACCGAAAGGACGAGATCGCGGATACAAGCAGCCGAAATGAGTTTCCTCCACAGAGTGGCTGGGCGCACCCTTAGAGATAGGGTGAGGAGCTCAGTCACACGGGAGGGGCTCGGAGTAGAGCCGCTGCTTCTCCACGTGGAGAGGAGCCAGCTGAGGTGGCTCTGGCATCTGTTCCGGATGCCTCCTGGTCACCTCCCTCGGGAGGTGTTCCGGGCATGTCCCACCGGGAGGAGGCCTCGGGGAAGACCCAGGACCCGCTGGAGGGACTATGTCTCCCAGCTGGCCTGGGAACGCCTTGGGGTCCCCCCGGAGGAGCTGGAGGAAGTGTCCGTGGTGAAGGAAGTCTGGGAGTCCCTGCTTAGACTGTTGCCCCCGCGACCCGGCCCCGGATAAGCGGAAGAAAATGGATGGATGGATGGATGGATCTTTGACATGTGTTGAAACCAATGGGCAGCCCACTCTTCTTCGTCATCTTTAGGCCTATGCAATTTATACTTGACAAATAGAAGAAGAAGTGACTTTATTGATCTCACACTGGAGAAATTCTTCTCTGCATTTAACCCATCCTGTTATTAGGAGCAGTGGGCAGCACATTACTGCGCCCATGATCTTCTTGCTTCGGTTTGGTCAGGACCTCAGCTGGAGGATTTTACCTGGAGCATGTTATGGGTTGATGGGGGAAACCGGAGTGCCCGGTGGAAACCCACCCAGACACGGGGAGAACATGCAAACTCCACACAGGCGACCCGGGGATCGAACCCAGACCATGCATGCAAACTCCACACAGAACACACACAGAAAGGCCTGGGCAACCCAGGGATTGAACCCGGAACCTTCTTGCTGTGAAGCATGAGTGCTTCTTTTCCAGAATGCACGGATTGCCAGTCCGCCCCTGACCCCTTCTGATGGGTGTCTTTGGAATGGTGGCAGAACATGATAAATCACTGAGAGCAGCCAAAGAAAAAAGTTTAGGGCTAAACAATGCACACGGCATCTTACTTGACTAAGAATTTCTTTAATTAACTACAGCCCTGTGCACAACATACATTTTTACTTTTAAAATGATATAAATAACTAGTCAGCATCATTTACTATAGAAAGAAGAGATAGACAAGTTCAAATCAAATATAGCTTTCTGGGTAATGATTGTAGTTCCTCATCAGAGTCTCTTATTTGGATTGCCAGTTTCAGTGCTGAAATCCAGTTGGGGACTCCCTCTGATCTAAATCCTCACTCCCTAACCCCCCAAACTGCAGCCAATCATCAATCAATGTCTCTGCTGCTGCAGGAGGCTGTCCGTATACTGAGAATGAGAAAACTTTTAAGGGTCCTCTCTCTGCAGGTTTAGGCACTGGCACTCCAGGTTAAGTTGTAATTGTA
Organism: Paratrypauchen microcephalus; assembly: GCA_036785185.1. NCBI lineage: Eukaryota > Metazoa > Chordata > Actinopteri > Gobiiformes > Gobiidae > Paratrypauchen > Paratrypauchen microcephalus. Next base: position 4,303,555 of record JAVJIX010000012.1, on the reverse strand, counting down.
GCACCTTTTTTAAAACTGTAAGAGTGCAGGCTACATACAGTTCCTTTAAACTAAATATTCCCCCAGGGCTCTATAGTTTGGGTCTGGGGCGTCCTGAGTCACTCAGCCCCAAAGTGGAGCTGACAGTAAGCTTAAGACTGGCCTCAGCTCAGTTTAAAGGCAATTCCCTGTTTGAGGCGCCAGTGCCCGCTCCCAAAGCAGAGCCAGTCAGTCCAATAACGAAGAGGTGAGTGAGCGGGGGTTAGAGCAGAGAGGGGGAAACATTGAGAGAGCAGGCCCAGGATCAGTCTGTGTCAACCGCAGGAGCCCACCGCATCAATCGTATGAAGTATTGAGAGCCTGCCTCATCTCACTGGTGTTTACGGAGGGCAAGGGACAAAAGTTAGATTCAGGTCTGAAAGAAAGTGTTTCAATAAACAATTATACTCAACAAAAACACTAAACTGGAAACTCTCAGCACCTCTTTTACTAAGATATATAACATTTTTCATTTCATTTCATTTATTGGTATATCAGAACAGTGTACAATTACATTAAGCACAGTGGCAGAGATGTTTGTACCAGATTGTAGCTCATAGCTAACTTCCATTTCTGTAGTCCTGGGAAGGGAGACACACAACTATACAATATACAAATATACAATGAAAATACAATATACAAATATACAATAAAATAACTATTTACAAGTTAAAAGTGCAATGTATAATGTAATGTAATGTAATGTAATGTAATGTTGTAGCATTATTGGTTTGGTAATCTGGGGGCCATCAGGTGATACCCACAAGGGTAACATCTGATGGCAAAATACCCGTCAAAGTTAAAAGTGCGATGTGTAATGTAATATGATATTGTTAAAAGTGCAATGATTTCTTATGAACCAAACTATAGGATAGGCCATATTTACAACATAAACCCATCACTTATTGATAGACCGCTGCAAGAATAATGACAGGATTATTACAAAGGATAAACAGTGGTCTGAATCCACATTAACATGACTTCATTGGCTTTTTGTAAAGTGCACTATGTAACCTTTCTGCATCTTGTCTCCATGGAGAGGTTTATTCTACATTAAATATCTGTCTCTAGGAAGATGACCAGGTGATGCTAAGTCCAAGTTACACATCAGACCTGTGAAGAGGCAACCCCGCTCACTATAAGAATGCATGGTTATCAAGGTATTTTTGATCAATAAAAACATCCGTCAAGTAATGCCAAACCATGGAACATTCCAAACAAAGCAATTACATTTCCATGGAAACAGGCAGGTAGCAGACCCAGCACCAGAAAGCTTTCATAGTGCGCCTTTAAACAATCTTAACAAAGTAATGATGATAACTAAATGAATACAGCCCATTCAAGCCCTGTATTTTCACACAAACTTTTGCCTGGCACTATACGCGGCAAACTTGTCTCTGAGCATCTTGCTGAATGAAAAAAACTTTCCAAAGGGACTGACAATCACCTCTCCATTTTCCTCTCCCAGCATGCTCCACTTTCTTTTATGCTCAAAATGTTTCTCAAAATACAATATTTGGTTTCCTGTGTAGCACATGGGAATATTGGGAACTATTGTGAAGAGAGGCAGGCACTAGTCTAGTCAGCACAACATGGCGTCTCCGAGCTTCTGAATCTTTCGCCACTGCTGAGAACGGCAACTATAGTACATCTCAATTTGTTCTGGGGGGATCAAATTCCACTGGCTTGCAAATCTTTTCCGGGGAAGCAGCAGGGTATAGGCACACGGTGAATAAGCAAAAAACAGTGGGAAATATAATAAAGCATGTGTTCAGCCCAGTGGAGTCTGATTGGAACATCAATATATGTATCTATAACCCATACGAGGGTCTAATCAAGCGTATGTATATCCGTAGAGTCTTTTATTTATTCTTATTTTCACAAGAATAATACAGAAGAAATGGGTGATTATGCAGTATTGGAATTAACTGAAAGGAAAGTAACATTTGCAGACATGATGAGAAAGTGTCAGTGTAAATGGTGGTATTACTTTTTATTCTTAAATGTATGTTTGTTTAAGTTTTGTTTAATCTCACATCACATCTTCAAAGTTGGGCAATATTTTTTGCTCAACCAATTACACATTGTTAGCACATTTTATTGGCAAAAATATGATGTGATTATTGTAATATATGATAATTAGTAGATGTGCTGGTACCACTTCATAAGAACTACACTTAAATTAGCCTTAGTAAAGCAAATGCTTAAATCATAATACGCAAATTGTTAATAAACATATCCGGAGTTGTATTTTGTTTCATTCACACATGTTTAACACACAAAGCCTACATATTTAGTTCTTTTCTCAAATAGAAAACACTCCATACAGCTTCACATACACAAAAATAATTCAGATTTAGTAACAACTTATTCCAAGATTTTAGGACTAATTAAAAAGATAAAGTATATTTTCAAACTTTTCACAGTAAGTATACACCACCTACGAAATATCTGGCTTTCTGAATTCCACCTGATTGAACCTAGATCTATAACGAAACAATTTCAGGTGTAAACTAAGACTAGATCAAAAGTGACTAGAATAATGAGCCTATATGAATGTTATTAATCATTTATTCAGAGTCGGAGGAAGAGGTTCTGATAAGGCTGGAGAGCAGAGGTTATGGAAGGACAGCCCATGGTCTAATTACCCCATCAGTCACTCTGCTTTTAACGTGTCTCATTGTGGGGAGAGAGGAAAGGGCTATTCACTACAATCCAATTTGACACAGTAGATTTGTTAGTTTTTTTTGCTGATGCACAGCGTTTTCAAGGCCTTAAAAGAACCTTAAGGGTCATCAATTGCACTCTCAGCCTTTATTACTTTGTTTATGGCTTATTGGTAAGTTGATAAATTATCCTAAAATGATCAGTATTGCCTTCTCCCGTGCCTCACTTTGCTAACGCAGTTCTAGCATTCTAATTTTTCATCGCAACATCGCATGTTTTTATCAATTTTGAGGAGCAAATGAAATCATAACTCAAGGGTCCTACCTGCTAACTACACACTAGCACTTCCTTCCATTTTTTGGTTCACAGCCAATAAAAACACAATTATAAGACAGCACTTAGCAGTCTAATTTGAACCCAGTTTTGCGCTACTATATCAGGGAAAATGGGTACATAGGTTTTAATCACAAAGAATACTACACACTAGGGTTGTTAAAAGTACTGATATCCAGATACTAAAGATATGAAAACAAAACTATATATTCGTTACAAGTATAGAGACTGTGAGCAACACATAAACAGGACAGAATTTGCCATTTAAGAGATGACCTTGAACTATCTCAGAACTGATATAAGACCACATGACACTAAAGAAACCACTATTTTGCATAAATTGTGCTTATTATTAATGTAGTGTCAAAACAGGTATTGACAATTATCCTTAGTATTGAAAATTAGTTTGAAACTACTATTTTGGACATGATTATTGTACAAGTTCCTTTTTAAAATTCCACTAAATCACACATCTGCCTACTGTGTGTGCCAAGGAAAGTTACTGTTCAGTTTATTCTCACTAGGGGTCAAAGGTCAGATGAACAGGAAGAGGGTGATATAGCGTGCTACTATTGTACTTTCACGAAAAAGGGCCCATATTACAGTATGTTGTTTCCACATTCTCTCAGTTATTCTCTCAAAAAAACTCTGTTAAACTTTGTAGTAATACAAGAAGTGCTCCATTGTATTTTTAAACTCCATACACCTTCACAAGAATAACTGGGATGATTTAAGACCTGGAATTGCCAATCTCTACTTAATAAAAGGTAAAAGGAACATCTTAACATCACAAGGTGGAAAAGAGCATTTTGAGCAGGCAACGTAGACAAACTAATAAAAAGGGGTTACTCAAACATGTATGAATGAAACAAAACACAACTCTGGATATATTTTTGAGGAGGTAACAACATAACAGGGCTAAAATCTCACAAGAGTCAATTTTGTGTAATACAGTATAGGACCTAGAGAGCAATACTTTCTCACACAGCAGCAGTAACAGCCTCATGCAGGAAAGTGAACTAGGAGAAGTAGTTTGAGATCTAGTTGGATTTTCTCAATTACAACGGCCCAAACAATTTCGTACAAAAATGAAACTGAACTCCCAAAACTTGTATTTCCTCTTCAATGTTTTTCGTTCTGGTCATGTGCAGTCCTTTGCCCAAACACTGTAGATCAATAGCTCATCACAAGGCCCATTAGCGGGAAGGATGAGTCTAATGGCGCTGGAGTGTGTAGCCGCTATAATCCACTGCACTGATTTTGTTAGATTGTTGTAAAAGAAGCACACAGCAATTGGCTTCTGGTTGTTTTTAAATTAAGGTGCAAATTAAACCTGGGTAAATTCTTCAAACTACTCAAGTGAACTCCGATATTGAACTTTGAGCAAACTTTTTCTGGCAGTTTTTCGTACACTAACTTGCCTTGTGTGGTTTCATTAAAGGTGAGGTGTTGAGAAAAGAGCTCGAAGTGTACTTTAACTGGCAACATTACGGGTTGCTCGGATGCAGTCTGTTACTTTATTACTGAGAAGGACATAGTTGTTGTTTTTCCCCCTCAATAAATTTTCTTTCTTAAAGTTGCACTGCGTAGCTTTTCTGGTGGAAGGAACACTACCAGACAAAAGTTTGGACACACTTTTAGATTGATGTTTCTTTATTTCCATGATTATTTTACATTGTACAATCTCACTGAAGGCATGACACCTATGGAATGTAGTCAACAAAAAATACATTCAAGATAATTCCAGATTTCATTTCTTTTTGAATAGTCACCCTCTGCTTTCACCCCTGTCTTGGACACTAGCATTCTTTGACCCTGATAAGGCACATTTGTGAAAAAAAATGAAAACCATTTCAGGAGACTTCATCATAAAGATCACTGAGAGAAGGCCAAGAGTTAGCAGTGCTGTTGACAAAGTAAAGAGTGGATTAGAAAAAATTGTAGTTTATATTGTTTACATTTTTAGTATATAATTCCATATAGTTTGCCTCATATATTTGCCATCATCTGTAGATATATAAAATATAATAAAGTAGTAGTAGTAGTAGTAGTAGTAGTAGTGTTCTGACTGGTAGTGTTGTTGCTTGTTATTGTTATTGACTATTGACTTTGGAGTGCTCCCCAGTATGGCATTAAACTCCATGAAAACATGCAGGGATGGCACCAGCCAAGTTACAAGTCAGATCTATGGAGAGGTGACCCCACTCACAGTAAGAATGTATGTTTTTCAAGGTATGTTTGTAGCCATATAAACGGCTGTAACTGAATAAATGCAAGCTCAATATGTTTATTACTGTCGTACAGTTCTCCATGGAGAAAAGCAGATGGCAGACTAACAAAACCTAAAACAGAAATGAATAGTTTTGGTGGCAAGGGAGGCTGTTTCTTTATCAAACTGACACACGAGATAACTTAACATCAAATCAGACTTAAGATTAAAAGTTGTAAATATTTTTTTCATATTGGCTGCACTGAAAACACATTTGTCTCCACACCAGGCTGACGATTGCATTACTCTCTGGCCCCTGTAATGTTGCTGCAGTACCCCATCACTATCAGTATTCTCTATTGTTTTGTTGTTAAAGGTAATCTGTTTCTCATGAGCATAAGTCCCAGGCGTGTTTCTCTGGCTGCTCCAACTGGTGTCATTAATCAAACAGACAAAGTGTACCTCAGAGACACACCCAGGGCCTCCGTTAACGCATAAACAAAACAAAGTGGCGTAAAAGTGACATCCATATATCAGTAAATGAACTCAGAGAGACCACGATAAAGACCTTTCACTAATGTCACACAGGTGAAGGATCATTTGTTCTGAAAGGTCAAATTATGGTGTGATTACGTTATGTGATTGGACTGATAACTTTAAATGGCCCATATTATGCTATTTTCTTAGCTATGTTATAATTCTTCTCTCCAACAGAATACTCTTGTGATGTCATGTGGTAATACAGTCTTTTTAAACAGTCTTTTTAAACTCCAGACGCCTTCACTAGAATAATTTGGATTATTTCAGCCCTTGAATTGCCAACTCTACTGAACAAAAGGTAAAATGAAGCTGTCAACTTGAAAACTATCACTACATGACATCACAAGGTGGAACAGAGCATTTTGAGCGTTGGAGATGCAGACAGCCTAATAATAAAGGATAACTCAATATTGTGTGCAACATTCCTGGCAAAGCATGAAAGCTATCACATCTCCATGGAGACAAGCACATCCTCCAACAGAAACGTTCCTTAATGCGCCTTTAACCAACTGCCCAGAGTCTGTCAGCCCTTTTGATGATAAGATATCCACACAATTTTATTAGATAATTTTGAGCCTCAGTCTCAGAGGTATTTCCTTTTCCTTTACTAACAGCCGAGGATGTCTCGACCTGTTGTTTCGTACTGGTAGAAGAACATGTTCTATTAAACTATATGGGACAAAAATGTTCAGTCCTGATGCTGAAACTCAATGTACTCCAACTCCAATATAAATCATATCATTTCCAATAAGTTAACAAATATATAATTTTAACTCTAACCACATTTTTATGTAATATTTTTTGTCTGTCTGTGCCCTGACTCCTGCCCCATAGTGCCAATGTGTGTGGGCTTTACATTCCTTTATTTCTGTGCAGTGGGTGAAGAGAGTGCTGACCTCTGCTTTACTTTTAATGAGGGCAGCTCTGCTCCCTCAGCTCCATAAGCCACTACCCATCACATTTAAACATTTGCGAGAGAGGAAACAGGTCTAAAAGAGGGGCCTGGGCATGTACGCTAGGACTATTTACAGTGTTGGAGGGCAGTGAGGGCAAGAGAAAGGACAAGTGATTAGTTATTACCTCTCAGTCAGGAGGTTGTGGGTTAGATGCCCACTATTTTTTTTTCTTGGTATACACTAGTATGGCTTCTTGGTTGTCATGCAGACATAATATAGCTACTTAAGTAACCACTGTCTCAAGTTTTGTCCAAAAAATACTAAAGTAAAGCATGTCTTTTTATTGGATTGCAGAATGTACACAAAAACAGTAGTTCAGTTGGCCGAGTGCTCGTCCTCTGATTCAAAAGTTGTTTGAATCCCACCCACCTCATCAAAAGCTATGTTTTGTTTCATTCACACATTCACACATGCTTCAGTAGCCCTTTATTATGAGCCTTTCTACATCTCCAAAGCTCAAAATGCTCAGCTCCACCTTGTCATGTTATGTAGTGGTAGTTTCAAGTTAACAGCTACCTTTTACCTTTTGTTTAGTCAAAAATGGGCAATTCCAGGTCTGAAATCTTCCAAATGATTCTAGTAAAGGTGTATGGAATTAAAAACAAACAAAAAAACACATTGGAGCACTTCATGTATTCCATTGTTCATGGGTTAAAAATGTGTGAATGTTTTTGAAACATTATGACATAGATAATAAAATAGTGTAATACGGACCCTTTAAATCGAAAATCTGTCTTGGATCCTCATTTTCTTGACAATTTTTTCTGTCTCAAACACACCACAAGATGCTCATAAATTCGATATATATCAAAGGTCCAGGAGACGACAAGTGAATAAGAATGAGTGATTGACAATTCTGTGGACACATTGCGTGGTAAACTACAGACACAACTCAAAGGTAATGCTCAGTGTCAATTATGTAAATGCTATTGAGGGACATTTGATTTTTCACACATTACACTTCATATTTGTACATTTAAGGTGCTATAATTTAAGAAATAAACCTGTCACTCTCTGAATATGCATCATTAATTTGCCTCCTACACGTCCTGCCGAAAAGTGTGCGATTTAAAGCCTTCTCAGTCAGAGGCCAGCATTTAAATTCTCAAAATAACCTGTCACTCTCTGAGCTTTTAGCCAATTTGCTCCTGGTCTCACTGATGTGGGAAAAATCAAAACAGCAGGATGTCCACACTGCACTGAGCAAAATGTGAGGGGGATCAGAGTTATCCAGTCATTTGAAGGTGTTTTGGAGATGTGTATTGCTGTGTCTTGTAAAGCAGAGTACATAAAATAAATCAAAGTGGTTTATAGAACAGGAAAGGCAAAATAAAATCTCAGTATGAAGTAATAAATATATACACTACCATCTCTTTCTTTCTTTATTTTTACTACTTTCAACATAGTATATACAGAGGACATCTGTATATGAAGCAAGATATATGGAATATGGAAAAGTTCAAAAGTTCAACGTCAGCTTTATTGTCAAAAACCATATGTTGCAGGTTGCAGACACAGGATTTGAAATTGCAGCGCTCCCTAGGCCCACAGTGAACATAAAATATCTGATAAACAAGACAATAAACCCAGTCACTAAAACATCACATATACCCGTAGCAAAAGTACGGTAAACTTGTATATAATACAAATAGGTAAAACACAATGTGTGGTGTAATAAAGCTCAAATGATGTCATTTAAGCAGCAGTGTCAGTGTCATTTAAGTGTCATTTAAGTAGCAGTGTCATTGGGGGAGGGAGGGAGGGCAGGGAGAGAGTTCAGCATCCTGACAGCTTGGTGGATGAAGTTGTCTTTCAGTCTGCTGGTCTTTGCCCTGAGGCTCCTCAGTCTCCTTCCTGATGGCAGCAGACTGAAGAGGCAGTTGGATGGGTAGGTGGGATCACCCAGAGGGCTTTGCGGGTGAGGTGGGTGTGGTAGTGTCCTGCAGGGAGAGGAGAGAGACACCAACGATTCTCTTAGCTGCTCTCACTACTGGATGTAGCTTTTTCCGGCAGGACACGGTGGAGGTGCCGTTGGGACCGAGAGGAGCCGCTGCGTGTGTCCACACCGCCATCTTGGAATTATGTTTGTTTTTCTTTTTAGAAATATATTTATATTCATAAGTAGCAAAGGGTTTGCTACTTATGAATATAAAATAAAATGAAAAATATATATTTATATATTTATTTATATATATATTTTGAGTATTTATTTATTTTTTTCATTGACAGGTGAACTCTTATGACCAAAAATATAAAACTGAAATAATGGAAATAATTAATACTATTTTATTAACCATTTTCTGACCAATTTAATTTAAAATAAATATAAGTAGCAAATCCTATTTTTGCTAAGTCATGCTAATGTCACTGTGACCCAATACTGTCATAAATATTTTCACCTTAAATCAAACTTTAAACATATGTATACTTTCCCCACACGCTAATTTAGTGATTCTCCTCATATTAAATTACATTTTAATAAAATCGGATACTTATAATTGAAATATTAACTCACATACTTGACAGCAACTATTTTTGGAATGCACCTAAAACAGAAAACCAATGAGCACAAAGTGTTCTGAAGTGAAAAGGCTGCCGGCTATTGGCACACACGAGCTGCAATAAAGTTTGTTTTGAACCCCGGGAGAAGGTTGCCAGGTTTGTAAAAAAAACAACAACTTTCTAATCTTGTCAATTTTTGTTATTTTTGTATTCCAACAAAAATGAGGGTCAACCACTACTACTACTGGATCTGCTCAGTATTAAAGGGCTCATATTAAACTATTTTCTGATGTATGTTAACTTATAATGTTGTTTTCTCATCAGAAACAAACTCAAAGTTCACTTGTGTAGATGTAAACAGACTAATAATACAGGATTACTCAAACATGTGTGAATGAAACAATATACAACTCTGGGTATGTTTTCGATGAGGTAACGACATTATAGCATGGCTTAAAGCTCAGAAGATTCCATTTTGTGTAATACAGTACCTTTAATGTGAAGAGAAAAATATCAGGTCAAATGAAACCTGCAAACTCATTGAACCTGTTTTACACCTGTAGGAATGTAATATAATACAACACAAAATGATGTCATCTCAAATATTATATTGCACACACTATACTCAATCAACAATGTGTTATGAGTTGCCTGGAGTAGAATGACACATTTATCTAGTATCATGTAGAAGGTAGTGGTCCATTTGTCACCGAGGGCCACAGGGTTCAGTGCTCGCCGGTTTTGTGAGTGCGCTGATCAGTGTTTGGACAGAGGTTTGGCAGTGTGTACGTTGCCAGGTTTGACACAGGGCTTAAACTCTTCGGCTCACAGCCCAGAAGTGTTGATTTGGGCACCGATTAGAATCTGAAAGCTATCTGACTGAGAATTAAAGTTTGTGATGCTTAAAGGAAGAATTCTTACTCTATGAATCTTCTGTTGTAATGTTTTTTTCTTTAGCAGCATAATATAGAATTGTAACACTTTTCAGATTCATGTGATTATGTCATTCTCTGCGATGGGGAGGGGGAGGGGGGTGCTGAACTGAATCATTTCTATCAGTGATCAATGAAGTTACCATATTTCAAAATATGCACATTCATTCATTCCTTCTCATTCTAGAAGAAGAAGAAGTGACTTTATTGATCTCACACAGGAGAAATTCTTCTCTGCATTTAACCCATCCTGTTATTAGGAGCAGTGGGCAGCACATTATTGCGCCCGGGGACCATCTCCATGGTCTTCTTGCTTCGGTTTGGTCAGAGCCTAAGCTGGAGGTACCTATGGTACATGTTTTGGGTTGATGGGGGAAACCGGAGTACTCGGAGGAAACTCACCCAGACACGGGGAGAACATGCAAACTCCACACAGAAAGGCTTGGGCGACCCGGGGATCGAACCCAGAACCTTCTTGCTGTGCCACTTAGCCACCATGCCGCTAACACTATATTCTTTCTTAAGCTGCAGAGACATCCAACTGGAATAGGAAACTCTTTGCCCGTTATGCCAGTGTCATGCGCACTTATACTTATTACTTATTATTATATTATATTATTATATTATTATTACTAAATTAGCTCAAAAATGCTGTAAAGTGTGTGGAGTTACACAGTGGGGCACTTGACATCACAAGGTGGAAGAGTTTTCTGCGTTCAAAGTGGTTTATAGAATAGGAAAGGCAAAATAAAATCTCAGTATGAAGTAATAAATATATACACTACCATTTCTTTCTTTCTTTCTTTATTTTTACTACTTTCAACATAAATACTGTATATGAAGCAATGTATATGGAATTATGTTTTTTTTTAGAAATATGTTTTGACAAAGCAAAGGGTTTGCTACTTATGAATATAAAATAAAATTAAAAATGAAATTGACAGGTGAACTCTTATGATCAACAATATAAAACTGTAATAATGGAAATAATTAATTCTATTTTATTAACTATTTAACCACCCCAACTCATCTCAGGATTTGTGTGTTAAACGTGTGAAAGAAACAAAACACAACTCCAGATAAGATTTTGATGAGGAAACATTATATCACAGATGAAAAAATAGCATAATATGGGCCTTTTAATTTTTGCTGGGTGAATGACATATGTAGACTTTTAAACATAAAAAGCAAATAAACAAATAAATACATACATAAATGCATAAATACATATAAAATAACGATAAATAAGATAAGATAAAATAAAAAGAAAAATGCATTTGTGTGTCCTTGTGGTTTGTTACTCTGTCTTTTTATTCAAACAGCCTGAAGCGTGCTCGGCTGCTTAAATAAGACCACCTGCTGCGGATAAACACTGGCTGTGGACTTGGGAATCCTGGATGTGGCGCTTCTACATTGGTATGTATTATGGATGTGGCTTTGTTTGTCTGGACACAGCACAACTCCAAATATACTTTGTCAAATAGGTTTAGCTAGAATTTATGTTTTCCCTCTGTTGTTGTGTTGTCATAGGTTTTCTAGCAGCCACCTGTCCCATAATCCAGTAAAGAGGTAACAGAGACAAAATAGAGCACCTGGTAAGGTAATGTTTTAAAACTACTGCTACTGAAAAAAAATTTGAGTAGAAAAGACCTGTACCTGATTTTTCCATTTTTTAAAACATGAAAAATAGAAGTAGTTTTTAGATTTTAATCTGTTCGCCGTGGTCCAATGTTATTCCTCACTGTACTTTATGCATTCCGAGCATCCTACTTATTCACCACAATGAGTTCATGAGTGCTTTTCACACACTTCAGAGACCAGAGCAAAGGTTTTCCATCACTGTAAAGCGAACAACAACTAGCATGCATTAACGCAACATGCACTTCCTGATTATCGGACAGTAAAAAAAATATATATATATATTTTACTTTTAGACTTTATTGATCTCACACACAGGAGAAATTCACTTCTGCATTTCCTTTCAGCATGCAGTGGGCAGCCCATCTTTCAGGCGCCGTGGGGCAGTACCGTGAAGGGTCTTGCCCAAGGACACACACTGGCTTGCTGGGGGGGATTTGAACCCAGGTCCCCCAGGAGAAAGTCAAGTGACTTACTAGTTGAGCTAACCAGGTATATATAATGCTTTCTTTTGCAAATTGAGTATGAGTCATGAGTATGAATAATGCAAATTGTACATATGAATAGTGACACTAAAAGGTATTCTATTCTATACTCCATCCATTTTCTTCCGTTTATCCAGGGTCGGGTCGTGGGGGCAACAGTCTAAGCCAGGGGTCGGCAACCTTTACCACTCAAAGAGCCATTTGGAGCCGTTTCACACAGTAAAGAAAACACTGGGAGCCACAAAACCGTTTTGAAATTTAAAATGAAATAACACTGCATATAACGTTTTTTTTTTTTTTTTTTTTTTTTTTTTTTTTACCTTAGTGCCATAGAATTACATTTTGAAAATGAACAAACTAAAATAAAATATATTTTATTGCATCCTGATTGGCTAAAGGACTGTAGACCTTTGTCTTTGTCTGTCATTCTCCTCCGTGTCTCCTGTACAGAATGCGGTCAGTTTGCCAAATTTATTTAAATGTTCGATCACGAGCAGTGTGACTCTGAAGCAGTGAGGAGCATGTCATGTCTTCTCCGGGTGGTTAATGCGCATCGGGAAGTAGCGGCAGTGAACGAACTGGTGGAACCTGGAGTCCAGGCGGTGGAACCAGTCCTCAGAGCGCACGGATGCGTTCTCACTACAACAAAACCCGCGACAGCGCAGCGGGCGCCTCGGTTAGAGGAACTGTGAAATACACGCATATTTATACATGCAATATAAAGCTGACTACTTCACGGATGTAGCCTACCGCGGGTTATTTTTACAATGTAACCCCCACGATAAATGAGGAACCAGTGTACTGAGCCGCATCAGAGGGATCAAAGAGCCGCATGCGGCTCTGGAGCCGCGGGTTGCCGACCCCTGGTCTAAGCCGAGACCCCCAGACCCGTTCCTTCACCCCAAACACATAGTCCCTCCAGCGTGTCCTTGGTCTTCCCCAGGGCCTCCTCCCGGTGGGACATGCCCGGAACACCTCCCGAGGGAGGCATCCAGGAGACATCCAAAACAGATGCCTGAGCTACTTCAGCTGGCTCCTCTTGACGTGGAGGAGCAGCGGCTCTACTCCGAGCCCCTCCCGTGTGACTGAGTTCCTCACCCTCTTTAAGGGAGCGCCCAGCCACTCTGTGGAGGAAATTCATTTCGGCCGCTTGTATCCGCGATCTTGTCCTTTCGGTCATTAACCAAAGCTCATGACCATAGGTCCTTGATTATCAGACAATAAAACTCTTTATTATTAGATTTTGACCTCAAGAGCTGCTTATACAATGTATCTGTACTGGAGAAAGACGATTTAAATACATACATGTGGAAAAATTGTGTACAGGGCTTATAACAATGTAAACAACTAAATATCTGGTCTTGTTGGGGGAATAACTTTAGAGACGTTTAAAAGTAGTTCTGAAATGCTTGTGTTAGTGTAGCAGTTCATATTACTTCAGTCCTCTCAAGCCAGTGTGTAAAATGCATTTGTCTTATGCTGTAGTTTTGCTGTATATTTTGTCTTCCTTTCCTATCACACCTGTTATTTTTCTCTGCGACTGCATTCTATCTGCTTTATTTCCAGTCTAATTTATTGCACTTGTGATGTATTTGATCCAAAATGGCGATGTCTGTGTCTCCATGCTGATGTTTTTGCGACACCATATACCACAGCATCCAACCACCACCAATCCCCCATGACATTTTTAGAGCTCTTCCATGTTGATACTTAATATTGCTGTCATCGACATTCCCTGGGAGTGTGATGCTAACTGAATGCACTACTCTGTTAGAAGCTGCTACTCAAATTAGACGTAATTTGAGTTGTATTTTAACACAGTTTGACCAGAAAGATCTGACTTGGTTTAACTACAACAGGTGACAAATTACTGTCACAAGCTAGCTAAGCAGTTTTTCAGTTACCCACGCCTAAACAGGACCATGAACATTTTTTTTGATCACAGACTCCTAAAAAAACTGTTTGGTACCTATTGAACACTCTGCCAATAGAAATACATGTAGAACGTCCCCAGCATGATGTCATCCTAAATGAATCAATACAGAGAAGGCTTTGGGAACACTTCAAGGAACCTCTGACCAGGAAGTATCTGGGATGAAAGATGGTGGACAAGATGGACAGTTAGCTTTGTACTTTCATGCTCTTACATAAAAACACATTCTTAGTGATGGCATCTGAAATAGTGAAAGGCCATTGGACACAATCACTATATAGACCCTGAGTGGAATGGCCTAAACTCTCTAAATGGTATCTTCCCACTGTTTTGCTGAAGGCTGCTCCATTGACAATCTCCACGGAGAATAGCTGAGGCAATTTCTCTTTCTTTAAAGCAAAGTGACATTGATTTTGTGTACTGCAGAATAATAATCTCACTTATTCACAACAAAACCTGTCTATTTTCCTGCTCATAACTGTCACCGCTGCAGTAAAATGCAAATGTGGAGAGTGAGGGCTCCCCGATCGCACACAGGTAATGTTTTGTTTGTTTGAAGTCTGGTTTAAAGGTATTTTACTTTACCGCTATGGGCGAGCTGGATGGTTGTTTACAAGTATACGCAAGCATCTATTAAACTATTCATCAACATCATAAAAGCATTAATCCAGAGGTAGTATTTTCTGTTGAGTGTATTGGTGATTGTCTCTTGGCTTTCTTAGTTCTTTCAGCCAAGAACCCATCTGGCATCTGAACACCACTCTAGAGGCTATAGTAATATATTTATAAGTTCAATATGGTACATTACCAAGCCACAAACATATAAAATTAAATGAGACAAACTGTGATGCATGCAAGTTCGCCAGAATTCTTCAAATTATGTGTGAAAAATTTAGACTCGGCCCAGTTCTGCTTGGTGCCTTCCTTGGATAACTATTCATCTAATGCTGTGCTATGCCATCTTGAGAGACAATGATTTCATATAGGCCTGTAAAAAAAAGGAAAAAAAAAGTTGTATCATGAACCTTTATTTAATATGTAAGTATGTAGCGCCAGACCTAGAAATAAAGCAACAATGCAATGCCAAGGCAGCACTGCTCTCAATGTAAGTGCAGATGTAAGAGACAAGAGTTGTCCAAATAAAATCATATATTATAGCATATAAGACTGAAATGCACTCTTCAGGCTCAGGAGATGGCGCGAAAAACTGGTCAAACTGCACATGAGCAAGTGTCTAGTGTCAAATGTTAAAAATCACTTAGACATTGATTTGTTTGAGAAAAAAAGTGTAATATTGAATGTGGTGGCTGCTCAAGATTAAGATTAACTCTTTATTTGGTCTCACACACAATGACACACAGGAGAAATTTGACTTCTGCATTTGACCCATCCTTTTTCAGGAGCAGTGGGCAGTACCGTGAAAGGTCTTGCCCAAGGACCCACACAGGCTTGCTCATTGCCGGGGGGGATTTGAACCCACATCCCCCCAGGGAAAGTCAGTGACTTACCAGTTGAGCTAACTGGTAAGTCTGATTCTAATAGTTGTAAACTTCCATTTCCAGTGATGTTTATAGAATCCCTCAGTCCAGGTAGAATCCATGGCAAAAGGAGAAATTAAATTTGTCATCTGGACTAAAGCTTATTTGGTCGAATACGTTTTGTAGCTCATACAAGCTGCATCTTCAGTTCTGGTTAGACGCTGGTGGACACTGCTTATAACTAGCTGCAAGGGGAGGAGCTAACTACAATGAAATTACCATGAAACTATCACAGATATAAGCAGTGTCCACTAGCACTCTAGCCAGAACTGAAGAAACAGCATGGAGAATGAAATGAGAATGAAATTAGAATGAAATGAGAGAAATGTCATTTTGTCGTTGTAAATGATGGCCTCCTTTGTTTCACACTTGTCAAATAAATTTGGCCAAACACTGTAGCCTACATAAAAGTAAACAGGATGGGGGGATCGTCCTTTTCTTTTGTGGCAGAAATTGTGTTTTCGATGGCGATGGCAGAACTATGTAGCTGTATACTTCACTATTTGTATACAAAACAGAACTGCAAGCCAACTGGACCAACTATGGAGATGTAGAGGATCATACTGTAACATCTGTCTTTTTTCCTTACCACATGAAAACATTTATTTTTCATTTGAGTAATAAAAAAAAAACAAGTCACATTCTGAGTCTTTGTTGACGTAAATAGCTAATGCTGATTTAAGATTTAAGGTCCTTGTATTTTTGTATCACCTACAAAATGGCAAAATAGGTCCCTTTCTAAGAGCTGTTTCTAAATGATTATCGAAGAGGAAAATACAGTTGTTAGTTCTAGATCAAAGACAAGTCTTCGGAGAGATTATATGTAATAACAAGCAGCCATTTTGTTTGGGGTAATGGCTGAGTTATTGTTAAAATTGATAAAACAAAGTTACCTGACATATAAGGTGAAATTACAAGCAAGACAATTCACTGCATGTTTAACAAAATAATATTGCCATTTACACAGCACTGCTAGCCATACACAGTCTATATACAGTATTCTAGTCATATGCTAAAATAGAATATAGCCATAATGTTGTTGCAGCCTTGTATTTTTGGTCTAGTTGCACAATGTTAGATTTAGTTTTAGATTTAATTAAGATTTAAATGTATATCATTAGCTATGTACAGTACTCTTAACTGCATATCTCTATTCTGCTGCTGTTAGTAAAGGTCCTATATTACTATATTACTCAAAATGGACTCTTCTGACCTTAAAGCCATGTTAGAATTTTGTTACCTCATCTGAAACATACCCGGGGTTGTGCTTTGTTTCATTTACACATATTTCAGTAATCCTTTTATTAGTCTGTCTACGTCTCCAAAGCTCAAAATGCTCTTTTCCACCTTGTGATGCCATGAAGCAGTGGTTTTCAAGTTAAGTTACTTTTTACCATTAGTTCAGTAGAAATGGTCCATTCCAGGGCTGAAATTATCCAAATTATTCTCGTGAAGGTGTATGGAGCACAGTGGAGCACATCCTGTATTACCACATAAAGTCACAAGGTGGAGTGTTTTCTGTTTAATTTACAGCATTTGTGTTAAACATGCAGGCCTGGACTGGTAATCAGGCATACGGGGCATTCTCCCAGGGGCCGACAGTCCTAGGGGCCGATGCTGTTGGTCTATTTATTTATTTATTTTTTACTTAGAGACCGGCCCACAATTTAGAGGTGGCGGCCCATTGGTCCATCTTCAATAGACAGTGGACTAAACCAATCAGGATATAAAAGCTTATGAGAGCGGTCCCACTCTTTTCTCTGCACTGATCCCCGCCAGTTTCAGTGTTGAGCGTGGAAACATACAGAAGCGGCAGAAAGGGGTGTGGAGAAGTTACAGGCTAAAAGATTAAAAAATCTCACTATAGGCGCTGCAAAATGTTTTAAAATAACAGACTCTGGAGGGGCTGCTGGAGCCTCCACGCCCAGGTTGAAGGTGGACAGGGAGCAGGTAGTAATGTTAGGATAATACCAGGACTTTTAAGTGATGGACAGGCATGAAAATCGCTCACCTTTCGGCAAAATTCGCTATTTTGAAGCCAAAACAGGTGACCTACATTAATCGTTTAGATTTGATGAGAAAAGATTTTTTTAAGCTTCGTTTCCACAGGAATTTGGCCTGGGGTGGCAGCCAACGTGATCCTGAGTCCTGACCTTGTGTACAAGATGCATTTTAAATAAACCATTGAATGTGTAGTTACTGTGAGTTTGCTGGTGGTTTTTGGGAGGTGGGATTTTTCCTTTAAATGTTGCACCCTTGTTTCCCCTTAGTCAAGACGTAACAATAGTAAAATACTTTGCTTTGGGGATCACATACATAAATTAGTCCATTGTGCTCCGCTAATTATGAGGGGGCCAGTGTAATGCCAGGGCCATTTTTTTGTCCCAGTCCAGCCCTGTAAACATCTCTGAATGAAACAGAATACAACTCCAGGTATGTTTGTGATGAGGAAACAACATTATAACATTGATCAGAAAATAGCATAATGCAGGCCCTTTAAACTTAGCATTGCTATACAGTGAACCCTCGTTTATCGCGGGGGTTAGGTTCCAGAAATAGCCCGCAATAAGTGAAATCCGCGAAGTAGGACAATTTTATATTTTACAATTATTCTACATGTTTTAAGGCTGAAAACGCTTCATCAGACACATTATACACCTTTCTGAGACTGGTATTAACATTTTTCTCTTGTTTAAACACTCAAACTTTTGTAGATTTTCATTAAAATATATTAATAGTGGGGGGGGGGCACGTGACACGCGCGCGCGGACACGTGTGCGCGGACACGTGCGCGCGGACACGTGTGTTTGTTTTGGTACCACATATCCATGCCATGTGCGAAAGTCGAGTGGAAAGCGACCTGGATATCATTTTGGGCAAGACTCAAGCCAATGCTAACAGTGCCAAACCGCTAACAGACGCCTCTGAGCACCAGTCCTCACCACAAGACCAGGTAAGACCAACCTGCGCTCACAAGAGTTGGTTGCATTTCACCCCGGCTCCAAAATCAGACCGCTATCAATGCGTCGCCAATACTCCACAGCTCTCTAGGACGGGGTCGGGTTCGTTCTCTCAGCGTGACGGGGAAGAGCCACTGTCTCCTCTGTGCGCGCGAGTGTCCTCCCCCCGCTGCGGGCTCCCTCGAATGTGGCTCTCCCCGCTGCGGCTCCCCCGGACGCCGCGCGGCCAGGCGCCAGGCCCGTCCATGTTCTTGGCTCTTCCATTTGTCCGGCTCGCACTCAGTCTCTTCCATGGCTCGTGCAAGTAAACAAAGGCCACACCTCCTGTCACCCAGGCGCTCTCGTGAAGGACATCTGAGACTCTGTCCCTACCATCCCTGGTCTAGACCTGGATTAGTCCTTGTGCTGACTCTTGTCAGTAAGTATTTGGCGCCCCTAGTGGTGCTCTGAGTTACTACATGTGTTTTTAGTCCTGCCTTTTCATGTTACGTGTCAGTAGTGGACCAAGCATTAGACCTGCAAGCACCCTGTAAAAGTGCTCCTCCACAGACAGTCAGTTGTTGAGCCTTGAAGTGGAACCAACAGTGAGTTTTTGTTGCTGTTTGACATTTAAGTTGTTAATTGGTAGTATAATGTTGGAATTTATGTTTGACATGCTTGAATTATGTTGAAACAAACACTATGCTAATCGGAATGCTAACCGGGAAGCTAATCGTTAGCAATACCTCAGCTAGGCTGCTGACTCATCTGGTTCATTGTTAAGCCTTCGTGCTAATGCTTTGTTTGTGTGGGAAACGATGCTATTTGCTGCATTTACGTTGCTAATACTTACCTGTGCACACAGTTAATGTAAAACAAAGATGTTAACTTCAGTTATATTATACTTACCTGATTTACAATCTGTAGAGGAAGAAAATTGTGGACAATCTGTTTTATTTCGATTGAGTCATGGTATGTATTTGTGTTTCATTGTGTTTCAGTTTTACGGAAAAAAGAAGGAATAAAGAAAGAAAAGAAATGAGAAGAGAAATCAAATATACTAACAAACTTCAGTAAACGCTGTCACGCAATCACACTGGAGTCAAGCCTACTGGGTCTTTCTTCTTTTTGTTCGCTATCTGTCAGCATAATGCGGCCTATGTGTTATCAGGACAGAATAGTAAAATGTTGACCACTCAGCGAGGGAAGACAGTTGAATAACTGTGAACAGCACGCAAAAACGTCTCAAGATGAGCAACAACGGCCGCGAAGAGCATCCATCTCAGGTGGAGACAAGATCTTGTGTCTCAGCTTCACACAAATCCTCCAGATCATCAACCCAGTCATCTGTCAGCGCAGCTGCAACAAGGGCCAGGGCTAAGGCTGAAGCGGCAAAAATTAAAGTATCCTTTGCTGAAAAGGAGGCAGCTATGATGAAAGAGAAGGCTTCAATAGAGGCAAGTCTTCATGTGTTAAAGCAAGAGAAAGAAGCTACTGCGGCATCAACAGAGGCAGCTATATACGAAGCGGCCGCAGCAGAGTTCGAACAAAGCAAAAGTCACACTCTCAGTGAGTTACAGGATTTAACTCTTGATGATCCAATGAAACGCACCAAAAACTATATAGCAACACAGCCATTCGACACACATGCTCCACAGGAGCTACAGGTGCCTAGTCCACTGCCACCCACTGTTCACCATAGACGAGTGAATACCCAACCTTCAATCAATAAGGCACAAGATTCACTGTATGAATCTTTTACTGAAGAAATTGGACACACAGCTGCACCTACTGAACGCCATGTTCCTCGCTCTTCTCCAGAGCCATTTGTGCCAAAGCAGAAATACTCGCCTCCAACATCGCAAACACATGTCTTAGCCCAGTATCTCATGAGGAAAGAGATGGTGAGCTCTGGACTTCTTGCCTTTGATGATTGCCCAGAGAATTACTGGGCATGGAAAGCCTCTTTCCTAGCAGCTACGAAGGAGCTAAACCTATCTGAGCAGGAAGAACTCAACCTACTGGTCAAGTGGTTAGGGCCCAAGTCATCACTTCAAGCCATGCGGATTAGAGCTGTGCATGTACATAATCCCAGACAAGGTGTGTGCATGGTATGGGAGCGCTTGGAGGAAACTTACGGAAGTCCAGAGGTGATTGAAAATGCTCTGCTGAAGAAACTAGATGCCTTCCCAGCTATCTCTAACAAAGACACACACAAGCTCAGAGAGTTAGGCGACTTGTTAAAAGAGCTACAAGCTGCAAAGGCTGAGGGATTCTTGCCTGGACTTATGTACCTCGACACAGCTAGAGGGGTGAATCCAATTGTTGAAAAGCTACCCTTCTCACTGCGGGAACGCTGGATCACACAGGATTCCAAATTTAAGGAGTGTTATCACGTACCTTTCCCACCATTCAGTTACTTTGTTGATTTCGTATGCTCCCAAGCTAAGACCCGCAATGACCCCAGTTTTGCATTCAACTTTTCCTCCATCCCCAGTCAATCCAGAGGTGAAAGGGAACAAAAACACATGCAAAAATCATTCGTCACAGTTAGGAAAACTGATGTTACAGCCACAGTTGGTGCATCGCAGGATAGCACAGCTGTGAAGAAAAACGAACCGGACAAAGAATGTCCTATACATAACAAACCTCACCCGCTGTCAAAATGCCGTGGATTCCGAGGGAGACACCTTGATGAGAGAAAAGCATTCTTGAAAGAAAATTCAATTTGCTTTCGATGTTGTGCCAGCACCAAACACATGGCTAAAGATTGCAAAACTATGATACAATGCAGAGAGTGCGAAAGCGACAAACATACCTCCGCGATGCATCCTGGTCCAGCTCCGTGGTCATCTGGTGGGCAAGCTAGAAACTCAACTGGGAGCGAGCAAAGCGGGGAGCAAAGTAGGGAGAATGAAGATTCTGTATGCCCTGTTGTCACTTCCAAGTGTACGGAGATATGTGGCGACGCACCACGGCCTAAGTCCTGTTCAAAAATCTGCTTGGTTAAGGTGTATCATGCCGACAATCCAAGTAAGCCTCAAAGAGTGTACGCAATACTCGATGACCAAAGTAACCGGTCTTTAGTGAAGTCGGAATTCTTCAATCTGTTGGGCATTAACGGCACAACATCCCCATACACGCTAAAGACATGCTCTGGCAGAATCGAGACTGCGGGGAGGAAAGCAAGCAACATCATCGTGGAATCTCTTGATCAGAAAACCAAGGTTACACTTCCCACCCTGTTAGAGTGTAATCACTTGCCTGACGACCGATCAGAAATTCCAACACCTGAGTGCATCCAATATTTCCCTCACCTCAGACCAGTGGCTGATAAGATCCCACCGCTTGACCACAGTGCACCCATTCTTCTGCTGCTGGGCAGGGACATTCTGAGCCTGCACAAGGTACGTGAGCAGCGCAACGGGCCACACAATTCGCCATACGCGCAGCGTCTTGACCTCGGCTGGGTCATAGTAGGGGAGATGTGTTTGGGTGGTGCTCACAAGACTGAGGAAGTCAATGCCTACAAGACACAGGTCCTTCAAAACGGACGCTCTTCCTTTCTTAAGCCATGCACTAACAGCATCCACATAAAGGAGAAGCCCGAGGGAGTGACTCAGTGCGAGCCTCAGTCGCCCTCACAGGCCTTTCAAAAGACAAGTAGGGCTGGTCTCGGAGACGGAGTGTTTCAGAAAACACCTGAAGATAACAAACCAGCCATGTCAGTGGATGACAGCGACTTTCTGAGAATAATGGAAAAGGAGGTGTATATGGACAATGAAAACCACTGGGTTGCACCCTTACCTTTTCGTTCTCCTCGTAAGCCCCTTCCCAATAACAGAGAGCAGGCCTCTCAAAGGCTCCATTCTCTCCAGCGTTCATTCAGAAAGAAACCTGAAATGAAACGGCACTTCTTTGAGTTTATGCAGAAGGTAATCAACAATCACCAGGCAGAGCCAGCTCCTCAACTACAGCCAGAGCAGGAATGCTGGTACTTACCGACCTTTGGCGTTTACCACCCCCAGAAGCCAGGGAAAATAAGGGTTGTTTTTGACTCTAGCGCTGAGTACAACGGAACGTCATTGAATGATGTGCTTCTTAGTGGACCCAACCTCAACAATACACTAATTGGTGTTCTACTAAGGTTCAGAAGAGAACAAATTGCTGTCACCGCCGATGTAGAGCAAATGTTCTATGGGTTCAAGGTCAGAGAGGACCATCGCCATTTCCTCCGATTTCTGTGGCACAAAGATAATGATCCGGACAAGGAGATCATAGACTACTGGATGACTGTGCATGTGTTTGGCAACAGCCCATCACCAGCAGTGGCAACATATGGGCTGAGGAAGGCTGCAGAGCAAGGAGAGGCAGAACATGGCAGTGATGCAAAGGAGTTTGTCTTCAGGAACTTCTATGTTGACGATGGACTCACATCACTGGCCAAGGAGGACGAGGTTATCAGTCTCCTACAGCGAACCAAAACTCTGCTGGCGGAGTCCAACTTAAACCTGCACAAGATAGCTTCTAATAGCCCAAGGGTCATGGAGGCCTTTCCTGTTGAAGAACGAGCAAGTGACCTTAAAGATCTAGACCTTGGAGCAGACCCCTTGCCCTTGCAGAGAAGTTTAGGTTTAAACTGGGAACTCCAGACAGATATTTTCACCTTCAGAGTCTCAAGAGACATCAAACCATTCACTCGGAGAGGTATGCTGTCCACCATCAACAGTCTTTATGACCCACTTGGATTCGCATCTCCCATCACCGTCCAAGGCAAAGCACTGGTGAGAGACATAACTGCAGAACAGTACGAGTGGGACATGCCCCTCCCACCAGAGAAAGAGATGCAGTGGAAAGCATGGATCAACTCCTTAACAGACCTGGAGCAGGTTTGCATACGGAGATCATACCTTCCAGTCTCTGTATCATGCTGTACATGGATAGAACTCTGTGTTTTTGCAGATGCCTCGACTCTGGCAATAGCTGCTGTAGCTTACCTGCGTGCCCTGGATTCTGAAGGAAGATGGCATGTAGGATTTGTTATGGGCAAATCAAAACTCGCTCCTTACCCCATGCACACCATTCCGCGCCTAGAGTTGTGCGCAGCAGTCTTGGCTGTTGAGCTGGCTGAAGTGATCCAATCTGAAATTGATATAGAGCTACATGCAGTCAGATTCTTCACAGATAGTCGCGTTGTACTAGGCTACATACACAACAGTTCACGAAGGTTCCATACCTATGTAGCTAACCGAGTAGCTCGTATTCGTGGATCTACTGAGCCGAAACAGTGGCAGTACGTCTTGACTGACCACAATCCTGCAGACCAGGGAACCAGGCCATTCCCGGCATCTCACCTCTCATCGTCCAGTTGGTTGCTCGGCCCCCATTTCTCAGTCAGTTGGCCACTGACCACGATGACAAAGCTGAAACGTTTGAGCTTGTTGACGCAGACTCAGACAAAGAAGTTCGACCCCAAGTGACCTGTCTTGTAACCAAGGTCGCGGAACAGGCTCTCGGTGCATCAAGATTTGAACGCTTCTCTTCTTGGAAGAGTCTTGTAAGAGGCATGGCAACTCTCATTCATGTAGCCAAGTCATTCTCAGGAGTGAAGAACGGTGACGGTTGCAAGGGATGGCATCAATGTAGTCAGCTGCTCAGCACAGAGCGTTCTCAAGCGAAGACGAATGTGTTCAAGGCTGTGCAAGAGGATGCTTACAAAGAGGAGCGGAAATGTTTGACGCAGGGTACCAAAGTGCACCGAAAAAGTCCCCTTGCCAAGCTTGACCCCTTCATCGACGATAGCGGACTGCTTCGAATTGGAGGTCGGATACGCAGGGCAGACTTAGAAGATCAAGAAAAACACCCACTCATCCTACCAGCCAGTCATCATGTGACTACGCTTCTGGTCCGACATTATCACGACAAGGTAGCCCACCAGGGTCGCCACTTCACAGAGGGTGCATTGCGCACTGCTGGTATTTGGATAATAGGTGGGAGAAGACTCATCTCCAGCACCATATACAAATGTGTCACCTGTAGGAAGTTGAGAGGAAAGAGAGAAGTGCAGAAAATGTCTGATCTGCCAGCAGACAGGCTGGCAACAGATCCACCCTTCACTCATGTGGGACTTGACGTTTTCGGCCCATGGACTGTCATCACGCGGCGGACACGAGGTGGAGCTGCTGAGAGCAAGAGGTGGGCAGTCATTTTTGCTTGTTTAAGTACAAGAGCAGTGCACCTTGAGGTTATTGAATCCATGTCGACCTCGAGCTTCATCAACGCCATGAGGCGCTTTCTAGCCATTCGTGGACCTGTCAAGCACTTACGGTCGGATAGGGGCACAAATTTTATAGGTGCATGTCGAGAATTACAAATTAATACAGACGACCCTGAAATCAAGACCCACTTACAAGAGCAAGGATGTACATGGACCTTCAATGCTCCCCATTCCTCACACATGGGAGGAGCTTGGGAAAGATTAATAGGAGTGGCAAGGCGCATCTTGGATGGACTGCTACTGAAGGGTAGTGCAACCAGATTGACTCATGAAGTCCTGTCAACCTTGATGGCTGAGGTTATGGCCATAATGAATGCTCGTCCTCTGGTCCCAATTTCCTACGATGTAGAGGTACCTGAAATGCTCTCACCTGCCACACTGCTTACCCAGAAAGCAAGTGTTAATCCTGCACCCCTGGGAGACTTCGAGTTGGATCATCTCTGCAAGGTACAGTGGCGCCAGGTCCAGAACTTGGCGGACTCCTTCTGGAAGAGATGGCGATCGGAGTATCTGGCAACACTTCAGCCACGGAGGAAGTGGACTTTGGAGAAGCCTGACCTCAAGGAAGGTGACATTGTTTTGATAAAGGACAGTCAAGCAAACCGTAATATGTGGCCTCTGGGACGAATAGTTAAGGCCATTGCTAGTTCAGACAACAAAGTTCGTAAGGTAATAGTGAAGACTCTTAGCCAAGGAGTACTTAAAGAGTACCTTAGACCTGTTAATGATATTGTTTTACTTATGCGGGAGAAGAAAGGGTAAATTGTGGTATACATGTATACCAAGCGGGGAGTGTGCTGACTCTTGTCAGTAAGTATTTGGCGCCCCTAGTGGTGCTCTGAGTTACTACATGTGTTTTTAGTCCTGCCTTTTCATGTTACGTGTCAGTAGTGGACCAAGCATTAGACCTGCAAGCACCCTGTAAAAGTGCTCCTCCACAGACAGTCAGTTGTTGAGCCTTGAAGTGGAACCAACAGTGAGTTTTTGTTGCTGTTTGACATTTAAGTTGTTAATTGGTAGTATAATGTTGGAATTTATGTTTGACATGCTTGAATTATGTTGAAACAAACACTATGCTAATCGGAATGCTAACCGGGAAGCTAATCGTTAGCAATACCTCAGCTAGGCTGCTGACTCATCTGGTTCATTGTTAAGCCTTCGTGCTAATGCTTTGTTTGTGTGGGAAACGATGCTATTTGCTGCATTTACGTTGCTAATACTTACCTGTGCACACAGTTAATGTAAAACAAAGATGTTAACTTCAGTTATATTATACTTACCTGATTTACAATCTGTAGAGGAAGAAAATTGTGGACAATCTGTTTTATTTCGATTGAGTCATGGTATGTATTTGTGTTTCATTGTGTTTCAGTTTTACGGAAAAAAGAAGGAATAAAGAAAGAAAAGAAATGAGAAGAGAAATCAAATATACTAACAAACTTCAGTAAACGCTGTCACGCAATCACACTGGAGTCAAGCCTACTGGGTCTTTCTTCTTTTTGTTCGCTATCTGTCAGCATAATGCGGCCTATGTGTTATCAGGACAGAATAGTCCTGGTTTAGACCTGGTTTAGTCCTTGTTTAGTCTCTTAGCGAATCAGGGCGCAGGACAGAATGTTACACTGTAAAAAAAAGTTACACTATAAAAAAAAAAAAAAATTGGAAAAAAAAAAAAAAAATTGGAAAAAAAAATCCGCGAAACAGCGAGGCCGCGAAGAGTGAACCGCGATACAGCGAGGGTTCACTGTACTGAAATTTCCCCATTGTGGAACAAATAAAAGTTCTCTTATCTTACACAAACTGACAAACAAAATATAATAAATTGTTCATTAATTTCAACTAGCATCAGTTTGGTTCACTCATTGCTTCTCCATCATTGTATATCATGGCATATTTTCTATCATAATCTTGTGTACTTTTCTGCCAATCAATCGTTGCCTGGTTGTAATCTCACTGCACAGATGCTTGGACTGCCCCCCAGCCTTCCTCCCCCACGAGCGCACACACAGACACACACACACACACACACACACACACACACACACAGACCCCCTTTCCCATCCTGCAGCAGTCATCAATGACCAGCATGTGAGCTCAAGCTGAAGTGACAGAGGCCTTCTGTCGGGCTGCTCTCCTGCGTGGAGGATACAGCGAGAAAAGCGGTGCCTTGCCAGAGCAGCTGGACCAGGCACACTGAGGAGAATTGTGGCAAACCTGGCAACAAAGATGGAGAAGACACACCGGCTAATTGGAGCAAAGCAATATCCGCCATCTTGGCTTGTGTCCTAAATAGCAGCTTTGATTGAGGTGAATGGACTCATGAAGTGCTTCTGCTGAGGCTTGATAAGCTTAAATGTGCCTGGCCGGAGTGGGGAGCCTCCGATGGGGAATTTTGGCTTTAGGCTTCCTGCAGCTGAGACCCTGGTACCAACAGGATGGGCACCTGGAGGAGAAAAGGGCCCCTGTGCTCTATCAGCTGACTGTAGTGTCTGTGGGGACATTGTGGGGCAGGTTAGGTTGCTTGAGTCCCACGGCTGCTACAGAAACCCATAGCACTTGCCTGGGATCCAATGCTTTATGAAATTTTGCATGTGGTCAGTGGATTTAACCCTTGTTCAGATGGGTGTGATTGACAGGTGGATTAGCCAATCAAAACAAATATGACTGCTTATGAGGAAGAAAGAAAGAAAGAAACGAAGAATATCTCACAGGGGACTGAGGTGTGTGAGACCAAATAAAGACAATCTTAATCTTAATCTTAAAAACATTGCAGATTTCTGTACAGCACCAAACTGAAGTGACTAGAATTTGATTTTGTTTGAAAAGATAGATTAACACTAGATTATTCACTATCTGTACGGTACTGTCTGAATCCAGCTCGAGGTGTGTCAGATAGTGGAGACATATGATATGAGATCCCTCTATATATAAATACAAATATCAGATATCATTCTGGATTTGCCAGCCAAGGTTGGCACTGTCCACTCTGCTTCCTGCTTTTACAAAACAGTTTTTATTTGATTATTTATTTACAGTATTACTAAAAAAAAAGTCTATAGGCAAAATTAATGGGGGAATAACTATGTACCTCCAAAACCAGAATTCCCCTCCCACTCTTGTATGTCTATCAAACTTTTGTTGCGTCTAAACTTTTTAACATGTTTTACTATAAATATAACAACTGTTATGAAAATCCAGGAAACAATAATGTGCACAATAGAATAAGTTTAAATACAAAGCTTTAAATCCAATATGTAAAGTGATGCAGCTAAGGTCTTTGCAGAGATCACAAAATGTGTTTTGTTTGTGCTTGTTTTGAATAAAGACTAATTGGACTGTGATGTTTGCATCTAAAATTCAAGTGCTAATTACACTGGCTCCATTCTGAGATTGTCTAGTGTAGTGTCAAAAAGTAAACACACAACTATGTAACTTAAAGGGATATGCCACCCCCAGGTCAAATTTGGGCATCTCCCCACAGTCCAGAGACTAAAATAAGTGGTGGAAAGCATTTTCCTGCTCACCCAGCCATTGTCCGAGTCTGTCGCCACTGACCGCCGCAGTATCTGCTGCTCCTCCGCGTTAGACTGGAGTCTAACGGCGCCAGAGAAAGATTTCGGCCAAAAGGAATTAATTTGCTCGATGCGTTTCCCAATTACTTTATGTGTAGTGCGCATTCATATCGAGTGCAAATAAATGTGCAAATCAACACGGAGAGCTTGCCTTGGTCATTTTGGGTGGGAACTATTTTCCAGTGCGGAAAAACATAGCCGAAGCACGCACCACGCTGGCAACAGGGGATCTCCCTTCCTGGTGCGTAACAGGGATTCCCCTGGCAGCGTGCTGCGTGATTCGGCTATGTTTTTCCGCACTGAAAAATAGTTCCCACCCAAAATGACCAAGTCAAGCTCTCCGTGTTGATTTGTACATTTATTTGCACTCGATATGAATAGACTCCAGTCTAAGGCGGAGGAGCAGCAGATACCGCGGCGGTCAGTGCTGACAGACTCGGACAATGGCTGGGTGAGCAGGAAAACGCTTTCCACCACTTATTTTAGTCTCTGGACTGTGGGGAGATGCCCAAATTTGACCTGGGGGTGGCATATCCCTTTAAAGTTGGAGAGACGACAGAACAGGTCGCCATTGTAAATGAGAACTGGTTCTCAATTGGTTTACCTGGATAAATAAAGGTTAAATAAAAAAACAAACAAACAAAAAAAACAAAAACAAATGCAACTGGCTTACAACAGAACAGAAACTTCTGCGTAACACCTTTAAAGAACATTTAACATTTTAAAATTAAAACTGGTGAGTTGAAATGCATTAACTATACACGTTTGTTCCCATCCTGACCAGTTCAGGGGTAAATTCTGTATGTATTAAACTACCTTCTTTAAAGGCACACTATGTAGCTTTTCTGATAGAGGTTCCATCTCAATGCAGATGCAGAATGCTCCAGAGTAAGGCATTAAACCTGAATAGTGAAGATAAGAGCCCACTTAGAGTAGACTACATGTTTTTTCCATGATGTGTTTTAACAATCAAAACAGCATTGCAGCACTGATCTCATGCTTCAGTATAAGATTTGATCAGGATTAGTAGGTCACAGTAGATCCTGTATGTCTTGAAAACCTCTACCTAAGTTATTCTTGTTTGCACTTTAAGATTTTCTTTTCTTTTATTTACTTGATTCCTTCAATTAAACACTCATCATGTTTTTTGGGCATTTTGGTCTTTTTTCTTTCCTTTTTGTCTTTTTCACTGGCCTCTTTGTTCTTGGCTGTGGCCCAGCAGAACAGGCCTGTTGTGTATTCCAGAGAGCTTCTTGTTTCACTGTCCAAGTCCCCAGTGCTGTGTGGAGTTAATCCTGACATTCCTGTCGGAGAAGGACGTTCAGACTCAGAGGATGCTGCGCTGGAGCAAAAGTGAAGCAGCCAAGAAGGAAATTGAAGCCTGAGGTTCCATCAGTTCTGATGGGGAACGTGGTCACTGGGAAATAAGATGAATGAACTGTGTGCGCTTATTCGGACACAGAGGGAGTACACTGTCAGCAGTATCTTGTGCTTCACGGAGAACTGGCTTCATACAAACTTCCCAGATCACATTGCATCTGTACCAGGCTGCATAGATACAACCGTATAAAAAGACTGGTGTCTGCCTTTTAGTCAGTGAATTTTCAATATTTGTAATATTTTTAAACCAATATAATAACATGACATTAATAACAGCATTTCTCTACTATGAGTAAAATGAATGCATCAGCAGCTATGCATATGAAAATGTTTGTATTTATAGTATAGATAATGTATAGTATTAAAGAATTTGTGTTTTAAAATTAGTCTCAAACACATATCAAAAAGCACTCCCACAAATTTCATACCTACAACTAAATACTCAGCTAACAGTACTTTCTACAGTCAGTACAACTGGTAGTGCAAAATCGTGTCCCTCTAGGTGTTAGTGTTCATATGATTTCCACTTCGTACTGAAATATACCTCCAGCAAGATCATTTCTGATAATGTGTGGCATCACATAAACACTTAATCTTTTGTATCTTTACAATTCTCCATTTCCCACAAACATGTGGTCACACACCGGCATTGGCTCCTTTCTGGATGCGGTCATGAACGTTTCGGTTCATTCACTGACTTTTTGGGTAACACATTGTTCAGCCCAAGTCCTCCACCTTCCTCCTGTGGTCCTTCTGGCCCCAAGTCCTCCTCCTTCTCCTGTGGCCCAAGTCCTCCACCTTCACTTGCGGCCCCTCTGGCCTTAGAATCTTCAGTCAGCTCTGAACCAGACAGCAGCATGGATGTGGAGACCAGTGTAGAATCCATGGACTGGGAGGAGATCAACTCCTCTTTTACTCTTGAGAACATTCGGTTGCCTTACTGGTGCAAGAGACTCTACAATGGACTCAATTGTTTGATCACCAGCTGAGTGCCAATATCCCAGTGACCAGTACAGTGGTCTCTCAGTCAGTAAACCCACCATATGTGTCCTCACCAGGACCTCACGCTGAGACTGCCCCTCCTCATGTGAGGAACCATCCTTCGTCCCATTGGTGAAATGTATGTACATGATGAAAGATTCCCTGAATGGTTATTTTCGATTCTTAGACTATAATATTTTTGTTCTTTTCTTATTTGTTTTCTTATTTTTTCCTGCATTGAAAAACTTTGTATTATTTTGTAATTACAGATGGAGACTCATTTCTATGGGACAATAGCAGAAAGGAGGAATTATTCAGTGTGTGATTTCGATTTGGCATTCTTTGTATGTATTTATTTATTTATAAAAAGGCAGATTAAACCCATGATTCTTATTTTTAATCTGTCTTTATACAGAGGCATTGTTTATTTTTTCTTTTCTTTAAAAAAAATAAGTATTATGTATTTTTTTATTTTTTAGCTTTTTACCATGTTACAAGGTTGTTTCCTCATCAGAAACATGCCTGAAGAGATTTTAGATTTAGCTCCATACATAAAATATTTGTAATATATTATATATTTGTAATACATACTATATATTTGTTTG
Source organism: Paratrypauchen microcephalus (assembly GCA_036785185.1). NCBI lineage: Eukaryota > Metazoa > Chordata > Actinopteri > Gobiiformes > Gobiidae > Paratrypauchen > Paratrypauchen microcephalus. The sequence goes on along the minus strand of JAVJIX010000012.1, from coordinate 4,272,050 downwards.
ACTGTTTGTTTTGCATTTTCTGTCACTTGTAAACTTGTAAGCCGTACCGCATCCGCCATAAACATCCGCTAACAAGTGAACAGGCTAATACAGCTAATCTGGGCGCAGTGATACGAGAGAAATTAACCCCAATGCGAATTATGCTGCTGAATTTTTGCACGGACAACTGTGCGACGCAAATATATCACTTTTTGGACAAATGTTGTTTTGAGAAGAAAAACAAGCTTTATTAACTGTCCTGGCTAACTTACCGGAACTACCTTCACGAGCTACGGAACCGGAGGAGAACTAGGCCCAGATCACGCTGCCATGGGTAAGTCAGTGTTAATCTCACAGCACTGTTGAAGGGGAAGCCATACAGATTCACATTTAAAAAACAAACAAAAAAACGCACTATCCCTTTAAATGTGGTGTGGTCTCCAATTTTTGTGATTTTTCTCTGGCTGCTGTGGGCCAGTGGCCATGGTTTTCTAATTAGTCTGCAACTGTGAGGTAGCAGTCTTTTCAGTTTAAAAGCACCCTGAACTTTCTCTATCCCTCTCAATCTTGTTGGTCTCTGTGCTGGTCAGTAGCTACATTTAGCAACATGTTCATATTAAAATAGACTGATGTAAATGTTGACTAGCTATTGAAATGTTTCTTGCTCCCTCTCAACCTTTGTGTCTGTACAGCCAGAGTCCAGACCCCAAGCCAAACAGCAGAGCCTGTCTACTCAAGCTTGGACCCCCGAAAAGAAGGCTCCACTTAAAATTTAATTCTAAAGCCCAGTGACTCATCTGAAACCATAGAAACTCTATCAAGTGTGCCTAATTTATAGTTCTTCAGTGATCCCACATACAGTACCTGCTGTACAGGCAGTCAAGCCCTTAGGGTGCTTAGGTACCTATAATATAGGTTCTGAATATTATTCAGAATATCACCAAATGAAAAAATAACTGAATAACAGTTGTTTTTTACAGTTACTCAAAATTTGTGTTCTGAATACTTATTCTCAGCACATGTATTCAGTTACTTCCCAACATTGCCAACGACTGAAGGTAAAAATGTGCCAATCCTTTATCATATTGCACATAAATGTGTTTAAAGGTGCATTGCGTAACTTTTCTGGTGGAGGATTGGTCAAATTTTCTCCAAGAAGATGTTATTGCTTTGTCTGGAATGTCTTTATGGAGACCAAACCAGACCAAGTTACAGGCCGGATCTGTGGAGAGGCAACCATGCTCACAGTCCGAATGCCTGTTTTTGTAGCGGTTTGGGCTATAAAACCACCTGTAACTGAATACATGTAAGGTAGAGCTGTTTAAAATCATACTTTGGAATATTCCATGCAGAATAATGACATTATGCACAGAAACAAGCAGGTGAAAAAGTTACATAGTGCACCTTTACATGTGAATAATATTTTCATTGAAATCACAGCTGGTTTGCTAAGTTAACATCTCCCCTCACTTCTCCCACTGCCTCAACACAGCAGCATACATCAGCAAATACTGTCAGCTCTTGCATTTTTCAGAGCAGTGACTGTATGAGGTCTGCCCTGGACTCTATTCACACTAAAGACCAGTGAGTTGGCACAACATTCCTACGGCGCTGGCCAATTTGGTTCAGTGACTTCACGGGAGCTGCTGCTATTTAGCCCTGCGTGAGTTACATTCTTATAGTGGGATAAAAGAGGAGCTCACATTCAAATAGTGGTATAAAGACAATAAGTCCTATACAGAGAAGTCAAGGTGTTTAAAGGTGCATTGTGTAACTTTTCTGGTGGCTTTTCCTTGTGGAGGTGTTATTGCTTTGTCTGGAATGTTTCACACTAGGGTATTAAACCCTTCTATCTTCATGGAGACCAAACCAAGTTACAGGTCAGATCTGTGGAAAAGCAACTCCGCTCAGTCAGAATGGTTGTTTTTGCTGTTTTGTTGCTAAAAAAAACACCTGTAATTAAATATGAATTACTGTATATATGAATGTAAGGTAGACCTGTTTAATGACCAGGGTTGGGAGGGTTACTTTAGAAATGTAATCCGGTACAGTTACTAGTTAGTCCTTAAAATATGTATTCAGTAACGTAATCCCGGTACTATAATATTAAAGTAATGTAACTTGATTATTTTCAGTTACTTTTGGATTACTTTAACACCAAATATCCTATAACAAAAAGAAAACAAGAAAATTACAATACAATTAAAAGTTTTTAGGAGGATAAGTACAGTTCTATGTGTAGTTTTAACACCTGTTATCACTATAAGCCAAGTCACTAGTAAACAAGGTCACTCACTAAACCAAACACCTAAACACCTATGACTTTAACGAAATTATATTTTCAGTTAAAGTTTTAGTTTTACCGGGACAGTCATCTTGCCCGATCTCCGCAGCTGGACAGGATGTTCGTCCAGCTTGCGTGCTGGCCTACATCTAATGACAGCTTTGCTCGGAATTGTCTAAAGGGTCTTCATGGATCAGTTAACATGACTATGTTGCCTAGATAATGTTTAAATATTGTAATATCGTTCTACAAATGCACAAAGTGTACTTGTGACCGCAAACGTTAGCTAGCTTGCTAATAGTTTGCTAGTCGATAGCTAACTCGAAACTGGCTCCTACCAATGAATCAAGACAAAGAAATGACTCATATTCACACATAACATGACTGAAGCAGGACATTTAGGGCCTGTCAGTATCAAAGCGTTAATATTAGCGATCTTACCTGTAAATGTTTCTTGAGATTGGAAGTAGAATCCTTGGACATTGACAGGTGTTTAACCGCTGGAAGGCACAATTTGCACTGCACTGTGATGTTGTTCCCTTTGTCTTCTTTAAAAATAAAATTCTCCCTAAATTTCCACCCGCTAAATGCGTTTTTTGAAACCATGCCCGCTGCAAGTTTAGTCCGTAGTGCGCAACCTGCGTGAAGTTCAGTGCGAGCCGCTGCAAGTGTATTCCACAGTGCGCGCCGCTGCAAGTTTGTTTCACAGAGCTCGCGCGGCGCACGAGTCTGTACGTTCTGTTTTCCCTACATATGACCTCCTTTAAATGAAAAAATGAAATAACATAAAATGCTTTCAAATTGTAATCCTGCTAAGTAATCCCCATTTTCACTAAATGTACCTGTAATCTGAGTACGTCATTTTCTTTGTAACTGTAGGGGAATACAGTTACCTTTTTTTTGTACCCTTTTACTTAACGCCATTCCATGTAATCCGTTACTCCCCAAGCCTGTTAATGACATACTGTATCCATAGAAACAAGTAGGTGCCCCAAACCGAAAAGTTACATAGAGCACCTTTAATGGAGTGTTCATGTGCAAATGAATCAAAACACAACTCCAGGTATGTTTGTGATGAGAAAACAACAGCATAACATAGATCAGATAATAGCATAATGTGAGCCCCTTAAAGTTAGCCTTGCAATACTGTAATTTCCCCATTGTGGAGCAAATACAAATTCTCTTTTCTTACACCAACTGATAACCGGTAAAATATAAACCGGTAACTTCACAGAAGCTGTTACTGTTTAACCCTACTTGATTTACCATCTTGCAGTGGCATAAGTAAGCAGCTCAGGTTCAAATATAGTGGTATCAAGACAGTAAGGTGTTGAATAAAGTGTTCACATGCAGTCAGCTTCTTCAGAGGAAAGCCATCTCTCACTCACCTTATTTACACTTGTCTTCGTCTGTATACAGCTGCTAATTAACACAGCTACCGCGGCAAGGCAGAGTGGTTCATATAATACTTCATATCCTCACCATATCAATCAATCAACAGTATGGAAATCAATACAACTATGTGAGCATTTGTGTCTTGACATTTGTGGAGTGGTAGAGTTGTTGTCAATAAGCAATAACATGGAGTTAAATGTACATATTTTATCAACAGCACTAATCCTAAATCGATAACGCAATCACTGAGCAATGAAGGGGGAAGATTGACTTGGCCACAGGTAAAATATAGGAATCTTTCAATTGGATTGGATTGGATTGCTTTTATTAAGCTCTTCTACTCAAAAATACTACATGCAGTCGGCTCACCCAGCCACCGAGTGGAGGCAAGGTAAGTGGTGTCTTGCCCAAAGACACAACAGCATTAGCCTAATCACACAAACTTATTTTCATCCATTTCAGCCAAAATCAAAATAAGACCCGTAATTGCTGGATTTCAGATGGTATCACAACATTTTATAGGCCAATAAGATAAAAATTAAAATGAAAAATAAAATTAAAATGTTGACTTTTAATGGAGCATAATCAGTGGTGAAAGTAAAGGCGTGCGCACCGGAACGCAGCACCGGTATAAAATTCACAGCCAGTACGCAGCACCGCTAAGAGAATATGGTTAATGGTGGCCAAAACCCACATTTGAAAAAAAAAGTAAGGTGCGCTATTTAAGTAGAAAACACAAACAACCACACTATGCCATTCGAGAATAACTGAAAGCTACCCGAAACTCTCGTGCAGAGATATCTGCAGTCTGTTAAGTAAGGATTGTCAAAACGTATCTGACTGTAGCCGTGAAAGTAGCCTAAACCAGAGGTCTTCAACAGGGGGGTCGCGGCCCCTAGGGGGGGTCGCGGAGGTACTGCAGGGGGGTCGCGAAATCTTTTGATTTCACTTTAAAATAATATAATTTTATATTTTATAGTGTAAAATACAGTATTAACCTGTGTATTATTTCCTTGTATTGGATGTACCATAACAGAGTAGCAATGTTTATACATGACACTAAGCTCAATTTAATATAAAACATAAGTCTATGCCATATATATAGTAGGGGGTCCCTGGCCCAGTTCGCCATCTGTTTGGGGGTCCCTGGCCTGAAAAACGTTGAAGACCCCTGGCCTAAACCATTGCGAGGCGGTGCTGCGCACTGGTAGAAGATTTAGGGGCGGCGCGCTGCCTGCACCTGTAAGAGAGGGTTTATGCTGACTAAAAAAATATGAAATAATTAAGTATATTAAAAAAGTTATTTATCTATGAAAAAGTTGTAAAACGAGTGTTTAAAAAAAAAAAAAACGGTAAAGTGATTCACTGGACATTATAGCACCTGTAAGAAATGAAAACTACTTTCACCACTGAGCATAATGACTTTAGTGTGAAGTTACTGAGAATATTTATCAGGTTCAACATTTGAAAATGTATTTTTGATTTCATGTCAAAGTACAATGTAAGCAAAAGTAGTGTTGTGAAATAACTGAATACATGTACCGAAAAACTGTATTCCGGTACAGTTACTCTTTCATGTGGTGGTATTCAGAATACAGTTGCTTCCCTAAATTGAAAGAAATATATGACAGTACTTCATGTAGGTGTGGCTTTGATCTGCACAGTAAGAGTGAGAAAAAGAGATACACAGCTCTTGATGTGTGTGCAATGTAATTGTAGATCATGTTTTTTTTTACACTATGATATAATGTAACTCGCTATAAAAGTATTCATATATTCATATAATACTCTGATTGAACCACGTAGCAGAATATTTTACAAAATACATTTTAATTTGGGTATTCAGTTTCTTTAACTATAATACATTTTCTTCCAAACACTGTCAGTATAGAAAACTGGCTCTAGCCCTCATCTGGGAGTATAACATCATCACATCCTAGAATCTGAAATTCCGAAAACCATTTCACAACAAGCTTTGGCTATGACTTGGAAGTTTATTAACAAATTCATAACTGAAAAGAAATGTGTGCTGTGGGAACTACTATAAAGCTAGTAGTGTTTACCTTGAGTTTATTAATTAAAAATTCCATTTTGACAGCCCCCCAAATCTAAACATTTCTAACTGAAGCTCCACATTTAGCAGAACATTCAAACACTCTTGTTGCACGAAATCCGCTCTCAGACAGATCGGGATGAGCAGGGCGCCTTCTCCGATGACCTTTACCATGACCTTTATCGGTCCCTAAATGCCACTTTAGAAAGTCATTTATTGTGGTCGCTGTGGTCACAGAGGGATGACAGGAGTGTGTGAAGAAGTGTGGGCCAGCGCACATGTTCAAACTGAAAAACGCTGACAATTACCAAGACTGAGCTGAGACAGGGCTGCACTTTTCTTTCATTCATCACAATTTACTGACAGCAAAGACAAAGGAAAATACAGTAATGTGAAAGACATTCAAGTGATGATTTAGACTGGATGGGATGAGAAAGACCGCATACAAAATAGTGGGAAAAGAACATACTGTATGTATGCTATAAGCAATCCTTGTTGCAACATGGTAAATGGTCACATTTTTATATAGCTCTTTTCAACCTTCAAGGCACTCACAGCACTTTACATCAAGGAACCACTCACCCATTCACACATTAAGTGTCTTACCCAAAGACACAACGACAGCATTCATCTGTGGGAGCTGGAATCGCACCGAGGATTTGACTCCTCTACCAATGATGCTTATGTCAAGAACAGTGGACAATGGACAAACACTACTGCTCTAACTGTACTAGTGTCTTGCTCAATGACGCAACACCTCTATGTTTAACACAGTTAAAACAATGCATGTAATTGTTGCAATGAGTATAACTATTTATGGCAAATTGAATGTATACATAAAAAGGTACTAGACAATAGTGCTGTCATAGTATTAAAATTTCCAACTCCATTTTGATACTATGAAAAGGTTCAATGACACCGATGCTGCCGAGATTGACAGGCGGATCAGTGGAGCGTCGGCAGTGATGCGATCCCTGTATTGGACCGTTGTGGTGAAGACAGAGCTGAGCCGAAAGGCAAAGCTCTCGATTTACCATCAAACTATGTTCCTACCCTCACCTATGGTCATGAGCTTTGGGTAATGTCCGAAAGAACAAAATCGTGGATACAAGCAGCTGAAATGAGTTTCCTCCGCAGAGTGGCTGGGTGAACCCTTAGAGATAGCGTGAAGAGCTCAGTCACACGGGAGGAGCTCGGAGTAGAGCCGGTACTCCTCCACGTCAAGAAGAGCTAGCTGAGGTGGTTCAGGCATCTGTTCTGGAAGCCTCCTGGACGCCTTCCTCGGGAGGTGTTCCAGGCATGTCCCACTGGGAGGAGGGCCCAGGACACGCTGGAGAGACTATGTCTCTCGGCTGGCCTGGGAACGCCTCGGGGTGCCCCCAGAGAAGCTGGAGGAAGTGTCCAGGGTGAAGGAAGTCTGTGAGTCCCTAATTAGACTGCTGCCCCCCACAACCTGACCCTGATACAGTAAGTAGAAGAAAACGGATGGATGTCTTTAATAATATTATTGCACCTAATCACAATCAGTCTCATTCTGTCTGTTGCAATAAATATTTAGTGTCATTTATTTATGTATTTTGAGTAAGTGGTTGTGCTCTTAGACAGAACAACATACAGTATGTTTGCTGTAAAAACGGTTATTAAAAAAGCAAGTTCCCCAGAGTAATGTAGAGCCACTTCTTCTCCTCATGCATCAGCACTGTCCCTCCCACATGGCGCCCCCGTGCTGTCATGTGATTAATTGCAGCCTGACCGGTCCCCTCTGCTCACAGGAGGGCGTGGGGCTGATGGAGAACAGGTCTGTGTGAGGCGTAGTGGTTTCATACACATTACAGCTGTGGAGCAGGACTACCCACTACCACCTCACACGCATTTGTCTCCTTCAGGTATCCTTACGCTGCCACAGGCCCTATTTGTCACAGAGGAGAGGTTGCTGAGGACTTGTTTAAAAAAACATGTGCAAGTGGACTTCGCAGGCTGATTTATGGAGAGACGATGAGGACCGCTTAGAGCTCTTAGTTTTACGAAAAGAACATCAGTACTTTGTGTAAATGCAGTAAAATGCAAGATTATTCTCTTTGTTTGTCAACGATTTAGTGAAGTTATGTGGCAGGATGGTTTGATTTATTATGAGCACTGTGTTTTGTGTTGTCTAGTGTTGATACAAAAATCAGTGCAGTTTCTTTTGGGAAGAAATACATAATTTCAGAACACAGAATATGTTAAACCTTTGTTTAATTTTCAATTTAAGAACTTACTGCATAGCACATCAGCTGAATATACTTGGGCTAGAGACACTTGCCTCCAATGTACTACTACTACTACTACTACTACTACTACTACTACTACTACTACTACTACTACTACTACTACTAATAATAATAATACTAATAATAATACAACAACAACAACAAGCCACTCCGGGTCCTGCTGTCAGCCCCTCCTTTGGACAGGAGCAGACCACACTAGTGAGCAGTTGGCTGGTGGCGGTGAAAGCAGGGGTACACTGAAGCAATGACACCTTGAGTACAGGAAAATAAAAATGACTGCATTCATGAATCAAGTTAAATACCACTTCATGTAGATCAATGAGAAGGAAACTATAATAGGTCTCCTCCAGAGCCATACTCTTCACTCGAAGCTCTTAATTAAGTCATTAAGTGTAGTGTATATGTATATATGAGTTATTGTGGTTCCTACTTTTTCCAGTTGGTGTAAATGTTGAGAACACATTTGAAATATTTGAACAACTGAAATAATTAGCTTTACAATATCCTTATTGACTAAAAGAAAGAGAAGAATCATGAATAAACATTTTCAATGGCTCAGATTTGTCTTAAGTCAACACACGGTTACGTAAGAAGCAATATTCTTTTTAATTTATGCACAGGAACACAAGCAAACATGTAAAAAGAGTTAGTAGCAACTGAACCACAGAAGAACCAAATCATTATCCACTTTGAACAGAAAATGTTTGACATGATGGCGGACTGCAGGTGTTTACTTAAGGGCAAGTGCTCCAGTTTTGCTTCACACGGCTGTACAATAAATGCCTTAACTGTCCGGTCAAAAAAATAATAGATAACACTATCAAAATTCATCTTTTTTTCTTTACCAAAAATATAAAAGTATGACGACAAAGACAGGAGATGGTGCTGATGAGTCCTTGACAAATACACATGTTCAAACTTCTACTTTCTCTTTAACACTGGAGACTTTGAATACATGTATACAAAAAATAGACATAGATTTTAAAGTAACATTTCTGTACAAAAAATATGCACCTTTAAAAGCGTTAATGGCTGCTTTAGCTCAACAAAACATGGACTAACTGAACCACAGGCTTTGGAGTATCTACATCCTGGAACTTGGACCAATCCAGAGATCGCTGGAGCGGAGAATGTTTAGCGCCTTGACCGCAAGCTTGCAATTTGAAGTTTTCCAAAATGGTGGAGCCTAGTGTTAGCCCAGTGACCTGGATAACGCGTATTTGAAAGTCTGTCAAAATCTGGAATGCGATCAATCATGCAAAACAAAACCAAAACAGCAGAGGAAAGAGATCAGATGAAGTCATGCATGTGTGTGTTGTGGTGAATTCCCTTGTTACAAATACAAGTCTGTTTTATAGAGGCTGCACAGGGGACTTTAAAAGGAATCCTCTCCCAATGTCTTTTCTTCCTTCTCTCTTCAACAAAAGAAATATCCAGTTATTTAAACGTTTTTTTTTTTAAGTGTACCCCAAGGCACCTGTGAAAAAGTGGGGTTTCCCTTTTAGTTGGCAACAATATCCATTTTAATTTGTCTGTCATCAAAGAGCTGCCATATTGTCTTGATAAGGGACAGTCCCGCATATGAATCTCAATACAAAGCACAAAGAATATGCATGGTGGAAATGGGGGTGGTTGCCAGATATGGAGCCAGGAGTCAGCTTAATAGTCATCGTAGGTGTTGAGGTCAGTGAAGTATGCGTTGGTATATGTTTTTCCAGCAAGCTGTGGGTTGAAATATTTGTTTCGTTCCTCCAAGAGCAGATTGTTTTTGTTGAAGGCCTGTGGATGGAGAGAAGAGAGGAAGAAATTATTTTTTTTTGCAATGTGTCATTATTCTGACTGCAAGACAAGGTTAACCAAAAAATAAAAGTGGAAAAAAGGTGCAACACAAATCAATGAATGCCCATTTTGTGTGCGAAGAGGCGATAATTCTTAACAACACAAGGTCAAGACATTTACAAACAGGAGGGACAAATGATAAGACAGCATTGGGGCATTTGGAGTCCGCATGTCCACTTCTGTCATTGCTAATAGCTAGTATCAGCAGATTTTATGTCCCTCACATAGTTATTCCTCCAGGACAAATGTTGACCATAAAAATCTATCAAAAAGAGCCACTTTGGTGTTGTACAATACATCGGAGCCATAGGGGGGTCTTTTCAGAGCATACACACACACGCGCGCGCATGCACACGCACACACACACACACACACACAGGGCTCAAAACACAGAGCTAAATCCAACTACAGCTATTTGGCGAATGGTCCCAAGTCTGCTACGGTGTGTGCCAATCCCTCACGGCAACACAACTGCTGAACATCTGATGAGGCCCGATAGATATTTAGACTCTGATGAACAAAATGTGGGAGACAACAACTCATATATTCAGTTTAAAAAGACTGAGGACAGAGCTAAGTGTAAATGTATTGTGAAGTACTTTCGGCTATATTCATCATTATGTAATGTTTGATGGATTGTTTCTGAGCTTTGTTTTATAATTTAATGGCAGTAACTCATAACAAATGATTCAGAAAAGGGCATTTGATGTTTTTTGTAGTTAAAAAAAAAATTGAAATGAGGACTGAACCATGGACATTTTGGAAAAATAATAGGAAGCATAATAGGAACAGTTAATTTGCAAAAACAACAAATCATGAAAAAATGCCTTTTTTTTTTAAATAATGGAGGTTGTCTAACTCTATTTTAACATAAGTCAGTAACACTTTTAAAATAACAACAACTTAGAGCCACAGTATATAACTTTTCAGCCTAAGGGATTAAAATAAAAGCATGTTTTTTCATAATGTTTGTGTTTATTGTACTGAAACACATATAGATCATTCTCAGTGACATCACAAGTTTGGTTGTGATGCTGGGAGGTAAAAAACAGCTGGAAACCTATAGCGTAACCAGCTGTTTCTCAGCTAGGAGGACGGCGTTAGCAGACTTCAAGCTTTCTTGGGCAGTTCAACACTTACATGGTCAGGTCAGACAGCACTACTTGGAAAAAATGTGCAGTTGTTGGTGCTAAAGACTTGTATGATTTTCCAAAATCTTGGTTTACAAACCTCCAAAACTGCCAACTGATGGAGATAATGCTCACCATGATATTTACAACTGTAAGTCTTAAGAGGCTTATAAATATTTTGTGGCTAAATGGATTTCAGACATTGAACTGTGGAAAGTGCCCCAAACAAAGTATTTCATCTTCATGTTAAAGATGAGTAGAAAACAGCATAAGGAGCTAATGTTAGCACAATGTAGAAACAAGAGATGTCTCAATGTTTTATTTAGGAGCGAATGTTACAGTTACTGTGGAAAAAACAAACAAAACATAGCTATTTTGTTTCTTTTTTACATAAACCCGAAAAGGGCATGGATGAAGAATGAAATGAAGTGACTCCTGAGAAAGTATCCCGCTATCCTGTGCACTGCATTGAATGAATTACGAGGTAAACAGGGGAATAACCGCGCCACTGTTGCTTTTCGACTAAAGAGGAGGAGGACTGGGGGTACAATTCAATTAATTTAATGCCAGTTTTCCTTGTTCTATCTAGTGACTGTCCTGGTACTGTACTCGGACAAGCGCGGATACATGGCTGCTCTCATCAAAATGGAGGCGCCAGGCGCATGAGTGTGTAAAAGCCGTTCATATGTATGTAAATAACAAATAAGTCACATAATCAGTGACGAAAGCTGAGAATGGCCTATAAAAACATGCGTCCTTATTGTGAGATGGCTTGCAGCTCCACAGACCTGACTCGTATTTAGGCTGGAGGAGGGCAACTGGCTTGTTCCCATGGAAATATTTATAATCTTCCACAGTATGGCATAAAACGCATCTATCTCCATGGAGAATTTCTGTTTTTTCCAAAGTATGGTTTAACTTTCTATTTACATGGAATCATGCGGGTGACATGCCACTTCCAGAAAGTCACATACTGCACCTTTAATTAGCCAAAGGATGAAGAAAGTCCTAATTCTTAATGAACTAATTAACGTATAGGGACCATAAAATGTTACCCATTAGTTTGATAGAAATTATTCCAGTATTCAGTATTCAAACTTATTTCCTGTGTGTGGCTGCCTGAAATCACCACATGTTGTTGTATTTAGCTTCCCTTTACATTCTAAACAGCGGCTTCACAAACGCCAGCCTTTCTTCACCTCACATACACAGGGTTAGTGATAAACAGGACCCAGCCTCAGAGGTGCTGTGCTTCTCTGCAGGTGGCCCCATGGCTGCTTTGGAACAGCTGTGGCCCTGCTCTGACTCCACGGCTCGCCTCTCTCTAATTGGCAGAAAATGATTGCAGTTGCTTTTTTCCCAGCACTAAACATAAGTTATTTAAATGATCAGGTGGTGTTAGTGATAGAGTAGTAACAGGGGGCATCATTAAAATAGATTTGTTTCCACGAATCAGATCAGGTAGAGTCACTAACAGCCATGACAGTTTTTGGTCAAATTAGTCTGAGATTGAACCATAGCAAAATGACCCCCTGTTGGATACTTGCTCATTGGAATTGCATTGGAAAGGTTGTACACTGGGTATATACTGCCAAGTCACAACAAAATACTTCTTATATTTAAAAAAAAAGCTGTGATCTTACTATACCAATGTGAAAAAGTCTAAAAATAAATAATGAAAAATAAAATATCCATATATATTTGACCATATAGGCAGATTACAGTCAATGGAGTTAATTGTGTTGAGCAACTACTAGAGATGTATTAAAAATATTGTGAAAATGTAAAACTATATATAAAGTGCTTTTTATTTGTCTGTTTAAAGGTTTTATATTACGCAAAATTGACTCTTGTGAGCTTTAAGCCATATTAGAATGTTGTTACCTCATCAAAAACATATCTAGAGTTGTCTTGTTTCATTCACACATGTCTGAGTAACCCTTTATTATTAGTCTGTCTACATCTCCAAAGCTCAAAATGCTCTGTTTCACCTTGTGGTGTCATGTAGTGGTAGTTTTCAAGTTAACGGCTACATTTAACCTTTAGTTCAGTGGCAATTCCAAGGCTGAAATCATCCAAATGATTCTAGTGAAGGTGCAAGTAGTTTAAAAACACAGTGAAGCACTTCCTGAATTACCACATGACATCACAATGTGGAACAGTGTTTTCAGTTTGAGAGAAAAAGTCACCTTGCAGGATTTGTGTGTTAAACATGTGTGAATGAAACTAAACACAACTTCAGGTATGTGTTTTGATGAGGAAACAACATTATAACATAAAATGGAAAATAGCGTAATATGGGATCTTTAAATCACAATAACTTTATCATTTACATAGTAATGCTGCTAACATAGAGGAATGTAAATCATGATCTGCAAATACTAAAACTGAATATTGTAACATCCCTCACAAATAAAGTCATATTACAAAAAACAAACAAAAAAAGTTGAAAAGTTTAAACTTAAATTTATAGTTAGGTTTCTGTTATATAAAAAAAACTCCCAGGTCCCCCCACCTATCGCTTGACCACATTTCCCAAGAGCCTCTTTGCTAAATTCTCAGACTGACTCAACAAGTAAAAATGTGTCATATCACATGCACAAATTATATGTAATTTTGGAAAGGGAAATTATAATTATGTACAAACATTTCCAGGGGATTTTTCAGAAAGTGGCTTTGAATAAGAATAGGACAGGCAGGCAAAGCAATCATGAAAATAACATGCAAATCAATATCATATGGACAAAAACAAGGTTGCATTCTCACAAGCAGGAAGGATGAAAGGATGGGAGGATGAAAGGATGGGAGGATGAGAGGAACAAAGGATAGGAGACTCCGACCTGCCACACACAGCAAGTGCCCCCAGAAGTGAAGGAGAACGTTGGAGAGAGAAGAGGAAGAGGAGGAGAAGAAGATGAAGAAGAAGAGGAGGGGAGGTGTTGCGGAGGTCAAAGTTCAGGAGGGGGTTAGTAGAAAATCTCCAGGCCGCGCATGGACACCCCCATGTTAGAGGAGAGAGGCTGGTGCAGGGCAGGATCATCCAACGGCAACAGGACTGAGACATCCGGCTGCAGAGAGGAGTGACAGTACAGGCTCACAACAAAGCAACAGCAGTACCATTACCATGTTGGATTATTTAGGCTAAATGTCCATAAACAATTACAACAAAAACACACACTCCTGCATTTATCTGTTAAAATAAGTAGTTTTTTCATTATTGTCAGATCCACATAACTTTCTAAATATTTTAAGGTACATGTTATTACTGTTATTATGCACTATACTTTTTACTTGAAGTTAAAATCTATGCAAGCCTTCTTTGCATGATTATAACTTCATTTTCTGTTCATGCATTAACCTCCTGAGACTCGGCCCATTCATTTGTGTCCTTTATAGTGGACATTGAGTTAACCAGTCTATCTTTTAAGTGTTTTGAGATAGACTCTAGTTTGTGGCTGCACTGTGATTTATAAAAAAAATATATAAAAAAATAAATGAATAAATAAATAAGAAATTAAAAGGGAGTCTAAAAACCTTTTGAGGTGACTGTAGAAGCTTGTCAGAGATGTTGGTTCATCAAAAAAAAAAGAAAAAAAAAAGTTTTTGTTAGGTTAACTTTACATAGATTGAACACTATTACAATCCATTACAGAGGACATGTTACAACATTATAAATAAGAATAAAATGAATTAATAAAAAAATAAAAAAGGTGTTCATTTACCTCCATATCAAATAGAAAATCACAAATAAATAAATAAATAAAATAAATAAATAAATATTAATACACTTTTTTTCCCCCGGGTCCCAGGAGTTTAAGCAGATTTTTTTTGGCTCTATGGAGATGCTATGCTGTCTCTGGAATTTTCCACAGTATGACATTGAACATATCCACGTCCATGGAGACAAGCAGGTGACACGACCAGGTGCAAATATTCCCAAAGGTCAGATCTGTGGAGAGGTGACCCCACTGTTTACAAGGCTTTGTATGTAATGCCATATGTGGAAAGCTCCAGGTACAGGAATAATCTCCATGGCAACAAGCAGAAAAGTTACATATTGCACCTTTACATAAACTGAATACACCAGTGGAAACAGCAAAACAGAGTGAAAAATAGTTTGCACAATAACATTTATGATTTCAACTTTTGGATATATTTTCAAAGGCAGCATAATAAAGAGCCAGACTCAACAACACAAGAGAGCGATGTCGTGAGGTATAATGTACTTTTATATAATCACGCTGCTCCTTTTTCACTCATATCCCTATGCGTCTCCAGTCATATCTTTGTCGATTTGCAGCCCAACTAACAGAATTAGACTCAGCGCTCTTGACTGTAATTGTATGACAGATGGATGCCGCCAGCACCTTTATTTCCCAGTGAAATTACATCTGCAGACATTTGCTTTGAGCGAGGACCTGTTTTTAAATACTAAGCAAGGCACAATTTTTAGAAGGCATTTTGCACAGATACACTCAGGTATACAGTCAATTGATGTGGTATCTGTAAAGGCTATTATTCATAATTACGGGACGACTGTATAATGTATAGCTGCGTAATGTAATTTGCAGGGAAATCACATAGGGTTTTATGTAACATGGTTTTGGCATTTATTAAGAAAAATAGGCCTATAGGCTATATGTAGATGAATCCTTTAGCTAATTAACTTTAGCTAATTGACTGTAAATGTAAATATGTAGACTTGTTTGTAGTTGTTGTCCCAAGTCACATATAATTAAGAAATTATTATGCAAATTACTGACACCATATTCTATCAAAACTAAAGAGAAAAACAAACAAACTACTGTGTTGGCCCAACTCCAAAGGGGTATTCCACAAACGTGGCTAAACTTAGCGGCGACCAGGGCTCTCAAGTTTTGAGCGGGGTTGTGCGTGAGACTGTAATTTCCGAAGAGCCCCACCCATTATTTACACTTGCTACTCTGCGATGTTCGTCGTTTCCCAATTCAGCGAGTGCACGGTTCGGAGTGTGGTTTCAGGCTGCAGTCGAGGCAGTGCATACTCGCTGAGCCCTGAGTGCAGTCCGGGGATCACATGTCCGTCTGTGAAATGGAACAGATCCCGCCTCAGCTCAATGAGCCGGGTGGTCTGCTCCTTGTTCCCTACAGACAAAAATATTATACTATTGCGACTAGTAATACTTGGAATTGGGACATGGCCAATGTTCCCCCAAATTTTTAATGTGTCTGAGCAAACACCCTAACTCCCTGAGCGCTCCTTGGATCCCTGTGCGCGACATCCGACCCCCCCCCGCGCCCCCACCGCGCGACTCGCACTTTGCAGATATTTAAAAAATGACCCCGCGGCTGAATAAAAAGCGGAGATCCGCTAAAAGATCTTTCATCCCTGCATAAACTGAGCCACACAGACCGATTTTCTGGGCACAAAAAAAAAAAAAAAAAAAAAATCAGCGTGAGAAATACCATGTGTGGCGTGTGAGCGTGTGAACACGTCGAATTGCGTGTGTCACACTCTCGATGCGTGAGACTTGAGAGTCCTGGCGGCGACTAAGTGCTAAGTTCTCGCCTGCCTGAGACACAACTTAGACAAAAGCCTGAAGCCGTTCCACTAACGCATTTCAGCTGCGCCTAATCAGAGCTAAGCTCAGTCTGGCCTAATCAGGCCGGGCCTCCGCACGTGCACGGGGTAAATAAGAAGCCCTGAACAAGCGACTGTCGAAAACGCGATCATGTCGAAAATTCGGGCCGATTATTTCAGCGCATCAGAACAGAATTTGCTTTTGGAACTCGCATTTGCAATAACCAAGGCGAGAGACATGGCGTGGCAGAAGATCGCTGAGCGCTTAAATACGCAAGTCCTATAACAGTGCTGGTTGAGTTTTTTAAGTATGTTTTTCACCATTGATGTCAATGCTGATCTGTGGCGCAGGGGGAAAGTTACGGTGTAGGGTGTGGGAGATTGTGAGTTTGATTCTCAGAGAGGACAGTTGATGTTATAAATATTATATATTTGTAGAGCAATCTTGTCAGTTGTAATTTATTTTTACTGTGTAAAAGTATTTGCTCCAACTAATACGTTAAATTGTGTTATCTTGTCTTTGAGCAGGAATAATGTGAAGAGGACTGTTTTGCAGGTAAAGACAAAGAGTGGTAAGTAGGCTAATATTAATATTATTATTCAGTGAAATTAGTAATACTGTTGAAATAGTACCTTACTTTGATTTAAAATGAACAGTAGCTACCAAGCCACAGGAGGTGGGAGCCCCCCTCAAAATCTTTCACCTGCAGAGGAGCTGGCACTGGCCCTAAACCGGGGTCGCCCACTGGTGGAGGTAATTGAGGGAGGGACCCCATCAAAGATCCTTCCTGCGAGTTCTCGTGAAGAGTATATTCAAGGTATTCTCTAGGCTAATGCTTGCCTCAGCTGTGATCCAAGCATTTGTGTATTTTAATAGTATGCTTGTGTTCTAGTTACTGAAGATGGCGTACACTTGGACCCTCCTCAGCAGTCCTCCAGCAGTGCCTTGCCTGACCCTCAGCAGTCCTCCAGCAGTGGCCTCACACCAGAATGTCATACCTAATGTCTTTTATTGTTTTATGCCTATTGATGGAAATTGATAAATAGGATTTCATTAAAGAGGCTTGCACAGCATCTCTGAAGCAAATTTGTTGAATCATTGAAATGTTGCATCATGGAGTGTGCCTGTTATTTGGCTACATTTTGTTTTAAAAGTAAAGGTTTACCTGTAACTGTATTCTTTGATAGAGATGTCACATAAAATATAAAGTGTCAATGTCGTCAAGTGAGAATGATGTTAGGCCCAACTGATATAATTTATGTGATGATAACAATAATTGTAGGTTAAATTCATTTCCATTTCTGTAATATGTTACAAATATAAATGCGTGAAAATTAAACTCAATTTTAACTCGGGCATCAATAGGTCAATAGCGGGAATTGAACCCAGGTTGCCCATATGAGAGTCATAGGACATAACCACTCAACCAAAGCCTTTCTCTGAGATACTTCTGGAATTCTTCTATATGTTATTGCCATAAAGACAGCAGTTCAAAAGCATATGTTTAAATTACCGGAGATTTGTCAAGAACCAAGAACGTAAGGTAATTTATTTTTTTGCTGATATTGTTTTCGGACAACACAGATACTCATGCGGGAGGTGTGCGGAACTGTTTGTTTGACACTCTGTTTACGTCAGGTACGTATTCTCTGCGACAAGGCCTGACTAAGCCACAACTTTAGCCTGCCCGCGACCAGACTATCTGCTAAGACCATGTTGCCCCAGTAACTCAGCGGGAACTAAGTTTAGCGAGCGTCGTGGAACCGAACTCTCACTTAAACTAGCGCCAACTGACGAATAAAGCCGGGCTTTGCGCTTAGTAGCTTTCGTGGAATACCCCTCAAATGTTGTCTTTTTTATGTTGACTTTACTCACTTGATAATAATAAATAATAAACTTGTGACAGATAGATACACAAAAAACATTGACATTTTTTTAGTTAATGGGACTTAGGTTAAGCATTTACGTGTCAAGAGCACTTAAATATACATTATCACAGTTATTAGAAAACAACCTGGCTATTTGTCTTTTGTTTAGGTTATTATAGCGGCTCTCCTGTCTGCAGAGACAGGTGAAAGCATATATTAATTGTGCATATATTTTAGCGCTCTTTTCTTTAACTAAGCTTGGGTATGATTAAAATATAGAAAGCTTAGAACAGCAGAGTAGGTCGGAGTATCGATTCTCGCTCGTAACTAGCTCTGTAATTATGTCCTTAAATGGTGGTTGGAGGGTATATTGGTATATTTGTCAGTCTACCCCAGGGCAGCTGTGGCTACAGAAAGGGTTTACCACCACTGCGTATAGCGTAAATGAATAATGCACTTTAAAGAGCTTTAAGGTGTCTTGAAAAACACTTATTTTTATGATTATTCATAATATTAACCCTGATAATTTGAATCATCAATCATCTGTCAAGACCATGTATTACTGGACTATTCTTCCAATACATCTTTTATTTTAGTCTCACTTATTCTGCCTTTGAGTTTCGTTTTGGTTAAGAATTACCATGGAATCAACTCTATTTTGGCCAAAAATGTAGAATCTTGAGCATTAGCCATTCATCCTGCAGTAAAGGTTCCCGTATCATTTGCAAAAAGACCAGTTCTGTTGTTTGTTTTTACTTCCCGAGAATGCAATTTTAATGAGCCTTTCCTCATCAAATTGAACTGGCACGAGATGTCCCTGATTAACATGAGCATAGCATCAGTTACGAGACAGCATGCACTGTGACACCAGACACAGTAAGAGCACACTGCTGTTTGTTAAACAGTAGAAAGTGTTGAAGCTTTACAGGAGATGTGACAGCAGCCTCATGCAGTTTACAGTCTATTTAAACATTTACACAAATCACAAACAATCACGAGGGAGCGTATCTCAAAACCATGGGCCTGAGAAAAACACTGGTGGAGGAAGTACTCAGTTTTGTCACTTAAGGAAAAGTACAGATACTGGAGCAAAAAATACTCATGTAATCAAGTATTACATGAAAAAAATCTACTTAAGTAAAATTATTAAAGTACCTGAAAGAGTAAAAAGTAAAAGTATTTTGCACAGATTTTCAGGTCTAAAGCAGTGTTTTTGATAAAGATTTGGGATGAATTTTGTTCCAACAAAAAAACAGAATTGAGTTTTTCCCTATCTGTTTTTACTTGTATCTGAGCTTGTGAGCAGCAGGCGTGTCAACATTAGGATTCTTCAAACATTTAAACATTCTGAATGATCTGTTGTGTAGATGTAAATGTGTTTGTTATTGATGAATTGTATTTTAGAGGATAATAATACTGATAAATTTAGTAAATGTACATTTTAGAGGATATTGGTGACAATGATTTTTTTTGGAAGATAATGATGAATTTGAAATCTTGTATTTATGGAAATTAGAATGAATTAATTTTGAAAATTTTAAATGTTTAATGATTAATTAAGTAGTGGTTATTTTAAGGAGACGCCGTTAATAATGAAATGTTGTTGCTAGAGTTGGTCAAATGTAAATACTTTCTTTCATGTATTTTGTACCTGCCCAAGGACTGCAGATGGAAAGTAGCTTGTAGCTAAAAATGACACAGAGCATCTTTTCTCTCTGTGTTTCCTGTTTTCTGTGCACTGTCCTTGTTTTAAATAAATAAATAAACATATTTTTGTTACTACAAATGTGTTCAAAATAAAGCTTTCAGCCTTTTCAGCAGGTCCCAAATTATAATAAAAAATACTAGAAAGTACGGATACCTGCTGTCAAATGTAGTGAAGGAAAAGTAAAAAGTATGCACTTTAAAATGTACATAAGCAAAGTATGGATACTTAAAAGTTTTACTGAAGTACAGCACAGTACTACTTTTACTTTGCTACCTTCCAACACTGGGGAAAAGTGTTTAAATCACATTTATCCACTATATTCAAATGGTGGCATGTTCAGTGGGTAATCAGAGGTTCATAGGCTTATATTTGGAAATGTTGAAAATAGCAGGTTTTGAAAATAATGCTTGATATTTGATTGCACTATGAAAGCACATCTGTACTTGAGGCTGACCTAGAAAATGCTATTACTTTCTAATATAGATTCCAGTTTAACATTCTCCAATAAAAACAATATGGCACGTTATTTCTTCTAACAAATGGATGTAGACACAGCTGGAATCTGTGTAGGCAGGAGTTGGAGCTCTAACTTTAGCATTAGCTCGATGTAACCACCAGTTATCTCTGCCTTGTTAAACCTCATGTCTCGCTTCGTTAACTTTTATCTGCACTTTGCTTTGATTGCCCTTTTTCCGACCCTAAAAACAAGATGTGCTAAAGTGTGTGTGCCTGCTGTTTCAAATAATTCAGAATTACACCCTTTAACACCGAGGTATATGAAGTCTAGTTTTTACATATACTACTCCTATGAAAATTTACACTATGATTAAAAGAAAGTACTACAGACTATGAGTAAAATGATTAGGTTAGTTGTAATGTGCATCCATCCATCCATCCATCCATCCATTTTCTTCCGCTTATCCGGGGCCGGGTCGCGGGGGCAACAGTCTAAGCAGGGACTCCCAGACTTCCTTCACCCCGGACACTTCCTCCAGCTCCTCCGGGGGGACCCCAAGGCGTTCCCAGGCCAGCCGGGAGACATAGTCCCTCCAGCGGGTCCTGGGTCTTCCCCGGGGCC
This sequence comes from Paratrypauchen microcephalus, assembly GCA_036785185.1. Classification (NCBI taxonomy): domain Eukaryota; kingdom Metazoa; phylum Chordata; class Actinopteri; order Gobiiformes; family Gobiidae; genus Paratrypauchen; species Paratrypauchen microcephalus. Next base: position 4,250,886 of record JAVJIX010000012.1, on the reverse strand, counting down.
TCCTTCCGGTGGGACATGCCCGGAACACCTCCCGAGGGAGGCGACCAGGAGGCATCCGGAACAGATGCCCGAGCCACCTCAGCTGGCTCCTCTCAACGTGGAGAAGCAGCGGCTCTACTCCGAGCTCCTCCCGTGTGACCGAGCTCCTCACCCTATCTCTAAGGGTGCGCCCAGCCACTCTGCGGAGGAAACTCATTTCAGCCGCTTGTATCCGCGATCTCGTCCTTTCGGTCATTACCCAAAGCTCATGACCATAGGTGAGGGTAGGAACGTAGATTGACCGGTAAATTGAGAGCTTCGCCTTTTGGCTCAGCTCCCTCTTCACTACAACGGTCCGGTACAACGACCGCATCACTGCCGACGCTGCACCAATCCGCCTGTCAATCTCACGCTCCATCCTCCCCTCACTCGTGAACAAGACCCCGAGATACTTGAACTCCTCCACCTGAGGCAAGGACGCCTTGTTCCTGTTGCTGCTGTTTTATTTTTATTTTTAATTTTTTTTTCCCCTGGCGGCACGGTGGCTGAGTGGCTAGCACTCATGCTTCACAGCAAGAAGGTTCGGGTTGCCCGGGCCTTTCTGTGCGGAGACTGCATGTTCTCCCCGTGTCTGGGTGGGTTTCCTCCGGGTACTCCGGTTTCCCCCACCAACCTAAACATGCGCCATAGGTAAAATCCTCCAGCTTAGGGCCTGACCAAAGCCTAAATAACAAAACAAAATCATGGGGATGGTCCCCGGGTCAAATATAGAAACAACTTCTCCTGTGCGAGATCAAATAAAGTCAATCTTCTAATCCTTGACCACTGTAGGGCGCTTTGTGTTACAATTTTGTATGAAAAGCGCCTTATAAATATTGATTGATTGATTGATTGATTGACGCTCCACCCACCCGGAGAGGGCAAACCACCTTTTTCCGGTCGAGGACCATGGCCTCGGATTTGGAGGAGCTGATCCTCATCCCAGCCGCTTCACACTCGGCTGCGAACCGCCCAAGTGTACATTGGAGGTCCCGGTTTGATGAAGCCATCAGGACAACATCATCTGCAGACAGCAGAGATGAGATCCTGTGGTTCCCAAACCGTATCCCCTCCGGCCCCTGACTGCGCCTAGAAATTCTGTCCATAAATATAATGAACAGAACCAGTGACAAAGGGCAGCCCTGGCGGAGTCCAACATGCATCGGAAACAGGTCCGACTTACTACCGGCATTGCAAACACAGCTCCTGCTCCGGTCATACAGGGACCGAACAGCCCTTATCAAAGGGCCCCGAACCCCGTACTCCCAGAGCACTCTCCACAGGACCCCACGAGGGACACGGTCGAATGCCTTCTCCAGATCCACAAAGCACATGTGGACTGGTTGGGCAAACTCCCATGCACCCTCGAGCACCCAATGGAGAGTATAGAGCTGGTCCAGTGTTCCCCTGCCGGGACGAAAACCACACTGCTCCTCCTGAATCTGAGGTTCGACTATCGGTCGAATTCTCCTCTCCAGCACCATGGAATAGACCTTACCAGGAAGGCTGAGGAGTGTGATTCCCTGATAGTTGGAACACACCCTCCGGTCTCCCTTCTTAAACAGAGGGACCACCACCCCGGTCTGCCAGTCCAGAGGTACTGTTCCCGACCGCCACGCGATGTTGCAGAGACGTGTCAGCCAAGACAGCCCTACAACATCCAGACACTTGAGATACTCAGGGCGGATCTCATCCACCCCCGGGGCCTTGCCACCGAGGAGCTTTCCAACCACCTCAGTGACTTCAGCCAGGGTGATGAGTGAGTCCGACCCCGAGTCCCCAGCCTCTGCTTCCTCCTCGGAAGACGTGACGGCGGGATTGAGGAGATCCTCAAAGTATTCCTTCCACCGTCTGACAACATCCCGAGTCGAGGTCAACAGCTCCCCACCCGCACTGTAAACAGTGTTTGTGAAGCACTGCTTCCCCCTCCTGAGGCGCCGGACGGTTTGCCAGAATTTCTTTGAGGCCATCCGATAGTCCTCCTCCATGGCCTCTCCGAACTCCTCCCAACTCCGAGTTTTTGCCTCTGCCACCGCCCGGGCTGCAGCACGCTTGGCCCGCAGGTACCCGTCGGCTGCCTCCAGAGTCCCACGAGCCAACAAGGCCCGATAGGACTCCTTCTTCAGCCTGACGGCATCCCTTACTTCCGGTGTCCACCACCGGGTTCGGGGATTGCCGCCGCGACAGGCACCACAGACCTTACGACCACAGCTACGGGCGGCCGCATCGAAAATAGAGGCCGAGAACAGAGCCCATTCGGACTCTATGTCCCCAGCCTCCCCTGGAATCCGGGAGAAGCTCTCCCGGAGGTGTGAGTTGAAGGTGCCCCTGACAGAGGGCTCTGCCAGACGTTCCCAACAGACCTTCACTACGCGCTTGGGCCTGCCAGGTCTTTCCGGCTTCCTCCCCTGTTAGCGGACCCAACTCACCACCAGGTGGTGATCGGTTGACAGCTCTGCCCCTCTCTTTACCCGAGTGTCCAAGACACGCGGTCGGAGGTCAGATGACACGACAACAAAGTCGATCATCGACCTCCGTCCTAGGGTGTCCTGGTGCCACGTGCACTGATGGACACCCTTGTGCTTGAACATGGTGTTCGTTATGGACAAACTGTGGCTAGCACAGAAGTCCAATAACAGAACCCCACCCGGGTTCAGATCAGGGAGGCCGTTCCTCCCAATCACCCCTCTCCAGGTGTCACTGTCTTTGCCTACGTGGGCGTTGAAGTCCCCCAGGAGAACAACGGAGTCCCCGGTCGGTGCACTGTCCAGTACCCCTCCCAGGCACTCCAAGAAGGCCGGGTACTCTGCACTGCTGTTCGGCCCGTAGGCCGACACAACAGTGAGAGAACTGTCCCTGACCTGAAGGCGCAGGGACGCGACCCTCTCATTCACCAGGGTGAACTCCAACACACAGCGGCTGAGCCGTGGGGCAATGAGCAGGCCCACACCGGGCCGCCGCCATTCCCCGCGGGCAACGCCAGAGAAATGGAGAGTCCAGCCCCCTTCAAGGAGTTGGGTTCCAGAGCCCAGGCTGTGCGTGGAGGTGAGGCCGACTATATCTAGTCGATAGCGCTCAACCTCCCGCACAAGCTCAGGCTCCTTCCCCCCAAGCGAGGTGACATTCCATGTCCCCAGAGCTAGTCTCCATGTCCGGAGATCTGGTCGCCGAGGCCCCTGCCTTCGGCTGCTTCCCAGATCTCTCTGCACCGGCCCCTTATGGATCCTCCTGCGGGTGGTGGGTCCACGGGAGGACGGCCCCACGTCGCTCCTTCGGGCTGAGCCCAGCCGGGCCCCATGGGGAAAGGCCCGGCCACCAGGCGCTCGTTTGTGAGCACCCACCCCAGGCTTGTTTGCCTTGGGTGACCCTACCAGGGGCATAAAGCCCCCAACAACATAGCTCCCGGGATCATTTGGGCGCTCAAACCCCTCCACCACGTTAAGGTGGGGGCTCAAGGAGGGGTTGTAATGTGCATACAAGTTAAAGTGAGTCCCTTTTTACTCAAGTCATAACTGTACATTTACTTATGTATATGATTACTTAAATGTGCACTATGGAACTTTTCACCTGCTTGTCTCTATGGAGACGTTATTGCTTTGCCTGAAATGTTATGGAGTATGTCATTAAACTTATCTATACCTAGGCCAAGATATAGGTCAGATCTGTGGAGAGGAGAGGATACTAACTGTAACAATCCATGTCTTTAAAGTAGGGCTGTCAGTTTAATGCATTAATTAGACTGATTAATTAATTACATTGCAAATTAACGCGTTATAAAAATTAACGCAGTTAATTATGAGTGGCAATTCATTGCGCGTGCATTTTAAATTTGACGTGCGGTGAACAAATCGCTGCTCGGGCCTTTGATTGGCAAGTTTATTTATAAAAAGAACAAAGACGGGACTGTCAACAAGAACGCGATGATTTGGAGCTTTTGTCAAAAAGAATTTTCTGATCACCGAAGCTGCTCCAGCCTGACGGATCATTTGAACGATAAACACGTCCGGACAAGTTCCATCGTTACTGGTGACAGTGCGCACTTCACCAAACCACCAAACCACGCTCGCAGAATTTGGGAAACGAATAAGCAAAGCGACCACAGAAAAACTGACAAACTCAATCGCATAATGGGTTGCCTCTCTCAGTCTCTCTCAATCTCTCTCTCGCTCAATCTCTCTCTCGCTCTCTCTCTCATGAGATTAAAATGTGATTAATTAGATTAATTATTACAAATCCTGTAATTAATTAGATTTTTTTTTAATTGTCTGACAGCACTAGTTTAAAGCAATTTAGCAATAGAAGACTGTTATTAAATAAACATAAGATTAGTAAGTTTAATGCCAAACCGTGGAAAATTCCAGGCAAATAAATAACCATCTCCATGGAGACGAGAAGCCCAGGCACCCCAGCGGACATAGTGTTACATAGTGAACCTTTAATTAATTTCTTGTTGTTTTATCAGAATTCTTTTACTTCTCTTTTACTTCTCAATTCTTTGAGCTATAACAGATGCACACGTGATGCAAATAGGCTTCAAATACAGAAATCATGTCCACTCACTTTAATGGCTTCCACTGTGTCATATTTGTCCAGTTTGTTGATGTGGTTGGTGATACTGGTGTTGAGGGGCGCTGCAGAGATGGGGTGGATGACTGTTGCATCATGGGATTGTTGTTGGTAACGCTGACAATAGGAATATACCAGCAGAGTCACCAAGCAGCCCAGTATGGAGCTGCTCAGACCCACGGCGATCATGTGGAAGAGGTTAAAGTCTGAAAGAAAATCAAAACAAAATTATTAAGTTGAGTCTATTGACACAGTGTTCAGTTATATAAAGACTTATTATATTGAATGACTACTGATGAAAAAGTAGTCATCAGTCTGGTCTGGTGCCTGTAGGTACCAGACGCACAAATTACGCAGTTAAACATCAACTTACTTCTCAAGCAATTAGCTATTTATTCATTAATATAATTACATTTCACTGATTAAAACAACACCCTTATAAATGATGATCTGCTTTTGTTTGTTACAGACAAAGACTCAGAATTGAGCATAAGATGTATTTTTACACTTGCATCGATTTAATTAAAGGAAATGAGAAAACCTGTCTGCTTAGTTACAGCCTAATGAAGTTTTTCAACAAAAGAGCAATTCTCAGTGGGTTTGGCTTTAATTTCGTCTTAAAAAAAGTGAATCCAGTGATGGGATGCGAGAGGCATCTTTAAGTCGCAGAGCTCCCAGCCAGACTTCTAATAAGAGAAGTAATAATGTCCAGAGCCTGTGGAAAATACTAAAGCCCAGTCCCCCAAAGCAGCATGCAGATTACTGCAGTGGCTCCAAAGTGGCTGTGTTCACACCAAGAGCAAAAGAGGGAACTGTGTGAATCTATTACACACACTTCGTTGTATAGTTTGAGAGTAGGGATGTCAAGTTTAATCAGTTCATCAATAACCAGAATTCAGGTCACAAAAGCAACTCAAAATAATGATGATTTTAAAAACACAAGTCATTTTCAAACAATTAAATCTTTGCTTATAAAAAGTTCAGGTTGACCAAATAGAGAAATAGACAACGTGAATGAAAGTAAATTAAGGATTTTGCATGGGCATGGTAACAAATACTTTGAACGAATCATGAAGAGACACATCTGTGACTCCCTCCCCGACACCCTGGACCCCCTGCAGTTTGCATATAGAGCAAAGAGGTCTACAGACGACGCTATTGCTCTAGCAGTCCACACCTCTCTCAGTCACCTGGAGAGAGGAAACACATATGTGAGAATGCTCTTCATCGACTACAGCTCGGCATTCAACACCATAATCCCCTCAAAACTGGTCTCTAAGCTCACCGCCCTGGGCCTGGGGACGTCCATCTGCTGCTGGATATGGGACTTCCTCACCAACAGGCCACAGGCGGTGAGGATCGGCAGCCACGTCTCCTCCACACGTGTCCTCAGCACTGGGGCACCCCAGGGCTGTGTTCTCAGCCCTCTCCTGTACTCCCTGTTCACCTATGACTGTACCGCCAGGCACAGGTCCAACACCATCCTCAAGTTTGCTGACGACACCACCATCCTAGGCCTCATCACCAACAACGATGAGGGCGCCTACAGAGACGAGGTGAAATCACTGACCAGCTGGTGTCAGGAAAATAACCTCTCTCTGAACGTCAGCAAAACTAAGGAAATGATCGTGGACTTCAGGAGACAGCGTGTAGACCAGCATCCCCCCATCTCCATCAACAACGCTGAGGTGGAGCAGGTCAGCAGTTTTAAGTTCCTTGGGGTACACATCACTGAGGATCTGTCCTGGACACTACATACAGACACTGTGGTTAAGAAAGCCCGACAAAGACTCTACTTCCTGAGGAAGTTGAGGAAGTTTGGTATGAACACCAGCATCCTCACAAACTTCTACAGGTGCACCATCGAGAGCCTGCTGACGGGCTGCATCACAGTGTGGTATGGGAACTGCACCGCTCAGAGCCGCAAAGCACTACAGAGGGTAGTGCGAGCGGCAGAGGACATCACTGGCAGCAGTCTCCCCTCCATCCAGGACATTTACCACAGCAGGGGTCTGCGTAAGGCACGCAGCATCACTAAGGACCATACTCATCCGGCACAAGGACTCTTCCGTCTGCTACCCTCTGGTAGACGATACAGGAGCCTGCCAGCACGCACAAAAAGACTCAAAGACAGCTATTACCCCCAAGCTGTCAGACTACTGAACTCTGGGTAATACTCTAAATAACACTGAACTCTCAATAATACTGCACTAAACTACCTTTCATTATGCATAATTATGTTTACTACTGCTGCTCTATATGAATATATCATGTCTGTCACTACCTCACTGTAAATTACTGTTACATGTGCAATAATCAGTGCAATAACCTATGTGCAATATTTATATCATACTATGTGCAATACGAAATCCACATGCAACACCTACACCACACCATATTATGTGCAATCTGTGAAATACTTACACCTTATTTGATCTTGATTTAATCCTACCTGCACCTTGTACATTGTACCTTGCTTTTTTATTTTATTACATTTTATTACATATTTTATTATATTGTTTATTATATTGTTTATTATATTGTTTACTTCTTCCCCTGCACTTTGCAACACTTTTTTTACCATGTACTATTATTGCATGTTATTAGTACTTCTTGACTATCTTAGCGAGTCAACGGTTCTTCTGATCCTAAGCATTTCATTGCATTGTTGACCTTGTGTTGATTCTGCATATGACAAATAAACAATCTTGAAAAAAATACTGTATGAATAATAGTGAAAGTGGATATTTAACACAGGTTTTAAAGGACCCATATTACTCTGTTTTCTGATGTTATAATGTTGTTTTCTCATCACAAACATCCTTGGAGTTGTGTTTTGTTTCATTCCCACGTGTTTAACACATAAACTCTGCATATTTAGCTTGAGGTCTTTTCTCAAACAGAAAACACTCCTTAAAGGCAAATTAACGTTTTTTTTTTACAATCTGAGCTTTCTTTCGGCAATAAAACAAGTAGTTTTACTCACCCATAGCAGTTTGCTGTCAATTGGAGCAGTATCGCAGAACTTATGTTGAGCCGTTCTGTTCTAGTAATGATCCCGTATCCGTTAACATGGTGCTCGTATCATATGCTCGGGGCATTACTTTGCGGTGTCCAAATAACACAAACTTTAGCACTTTTCAAATCACAGAAGATCGCTGTGCCAGGGTAGACTTTGAGTGGATTCCAAAACGGCCTGAAACCCGATATCCAGCTATAGTTTCATTTGATGACGTCATCAGAGAGGACAGTGCGCATGCGTGAACTCAGCTGTTTTGTAAACACAGCTAGTCCGAAAGAGGCCAACACCGCTCTGAACTGTTGCGATATCGGGTTTCAGGCCGTTTTGGAATCCACTGAAAGTCTACCCTGGCACAGCGATCTTCTGTGATTTGAAAAGTGCTAAAGTTTGTGTTATTTGGACACCGCAAATCAGTGCCCCGAGCACTCATGCTACCGTGCCAAGTGTTTTGTTTCATTCCAGAACGTGTTTAACACATAAACTCTGCAATACTGCTCCAATTGACAGCAAACTGCTATGGGTGAGTAAAACTACTTGATTTATTGCCGAAAGAAGGCTCAGATTGTAAAAAAATGTTAATTTGCCTTTAAAGGCACCCACACCTTGTGATGCCATGTGGTAAGACAGAAATTGCTCAACTGTGTGTGTTTTTTTTTTTTTTATAACTCCATACACCTTCACTATAATCATTTGGATGATTTCAGTCCTGGAATTACCTGGAATAACTCTACTGAACAAAAAGGTAAAAGGTAGCTGCTAACTTGAAAACTACTGCTTCATGACATCACAAAGTGGTACAGAACATTTTGAGCTTTGGAGACCAATAATAAAGGATTACTCAAACAAAAATGAAACAAAACACAACTCCGGGTCTGTTTACAGCATTCTAACATGACTTAAAGCTCACAAGAATCCGTTTTAATTAATAAAAAACCTTTAAACTGGATGCCCTTACAGACTGAAGTTTTCCATTCATGTATTAAAAGTACAGTGGATTGTAAACCCTTGTAACAGTGTTTGAGCAATACAACATTCAGAAAATCAGGTTGAGACAAATATGTCCCATCAAAGAGAACGGAGCTATGAATCTTCTTTTACAAGTACATTTGTGGCATTGTTAATTTTATATTTGCTACAGCGTTGTATTGGATTTTCACAAGAATCCTGCTGTACTTTGTGGTTTTGCTTTATATCTTACAAAATAGCTCGGTATAAAACTCAGACTTTACCTTCATTTGGGAAACTTTTACAACCTAATTTATCAGCTCCTAACAGCTTTCTTATTGCAGACACTGCTTGTAAAAACATCAGGTGCTTTCAGCCTCTATAAGTCCTTTTATTACCTCCACAGCGGCGCTCCTCCTGGCTTGAGTGTGCAATTGAGACTTCTGCAAAAAGAAACAGTGGAAAAAACAGTGGAATTAGGATCGAATCTGCATGATAAATGACTCAAAATCTTAAAAAGCACAAAACAGAAAATTTATATTTAAAGGTGCACTGTGTAACTTCTGGTGAAGGTTCCCCTAACTGCTGGTATATCAGAAATGTTCCACAAATAGCAGTAAACGTACCTTTTACTTTGCCTGAAATGTTCCTAAAAATAGCATTCAAATATTTATCACAATGGAGACAAGAAGTGTAAAGGATGTTTAAATATATATTTATATAATAATGCCTTATTTGACACTAGCCTCTTGTTATATTTGCTACTTATTGTGAAATTACCATTTATATTCTTGCTCTTTGTTATTATAATAGACTAAGACTTAGACAAACTTTACTGTCCACAAGGGAAATTATTTGGACTCAGTAGCTCACACATCACAATATATAATAACAAAGAGAAAAACTAAAAAATATAAATGATAATAATAGATTCTAAATAAGTAGAAAAATAGCAAGACATAATTATATGAATATATATGTACAAGTAAAATTAAAATATAGAAATACAGTAATAAAATATATCTCAGCTATACGTATATAAAAGGTGGTAAGTGCAAAGATGATATGATGATTGACAGGACATGGGGTTATCTGTTACATAAAGGTGAGTTATGGAGTATAGTATGGATGTAGTCCTGTATCTCTCACTGTTTGAGCGGAGCTGTAAACTATTGTGATGAGTTAGCTACTGTGTCCAGATAATTTCCCCTGTGGATCAATGAGGTTTGTCTAAGTGTAAGTCTACATCTTTGTTTTTTTTTGTTTTTTTTAGCAGTATTTAGCAATAAAAACACCTGCATTTGAATAAATATAAAATACATATAAAATACATTTAAATCCATACTATGGAATTTCCTAGGCAATACAATAACTTCTTGATGCAGACATGCAGGAAGTGGAACATGTAACACCTTGCACCTTTAAAAAAGAAAACAAAAGAAAACTTCAATGCCTAATCTTAGACGTGGCACCTGGTGTAGTTTATGAAAAGTATCAACTCTCATTACAGTAAATGGAGTGCAAGACTTTCCTAATGAACCATAATAGACTGGCATTCCCATTAAAACAGATGGATGATAAGGGATAGGGGGCAAATGGCTAATTCGACACAGAGTATTATAACCCTGCTAATTAATACAGAAAGGCTTCAGATAGAACTTTCAATCAAATGTTTACATGGCGTTGCAATGAATTATGCCAGCAAGTATGAGAGCCCAGTCATTAGTATGGGGAGATATGTTTAATAGGCATAGTATATGCAGTAATGAGACTCATCTCTGAGAGCACTAAGGTTGTCATAATGATTTTTATAAAGTACAAATCAATGCATATGGGAATCTCGCATTACACACTGTCAATAAGAAGATGCCAGTCTAAGTAGCTGCAATACTAATTATGTGCATTAAGCTTTTAGGGCATCTGATCTCATACATTAAGAAAATCATCATGTAATTTCACTCCACTTATAATTGAATTCATCTTCAGTGTCTACTGCTTGACTGTTTTTCTGTATGTCTCAGTTTAAAATCAAACATATTTTCTACCCATTAAGATGCAGTTCAAGTTCAAGCTTTACTTGTCAAATGTTGAAAGTTCAGTGGAAAATAGTGTCAGTCTAAAATTGGTTCAATATTATTGATCTGCATGAGAAATGTGAAGGCCAGTGCACAAATGAGTAATCGGCTACTTTATTTATGCAAGACTATTTAATTTAACATAGCTAGGTTATAGAAAATGAGTGTGACAAAAAATTGTATCAACAAAAACATGTAATACAATATATGGAAAAAGTGCATTATTATTGGTGTTAAAAATCCTACATTATGCAAAATTAACTAGTGAGCTTTAACACATGTTATAATGCTGTTACCTCCTCAAAAACAAACTTGGAGTTGTATTTTGTTTCATTCACACATGTTTGAGTAAACTTCTGCTATCTGCTATCTCACCTTGTGATGTCATGTAGTGGTCGTTTTCAAGTTAACAGCTACCTTTTACCTTTAGTTCAGCAGAGATCGGCAATTCCAGGGTTGAAATAATCCAAATGATTGTAGTGATGGTGTAAGGAGTTTAAAAGTCTTGTGTTGCCACATGACATCACAAGGTGGCACAAAGTGTTTTCTGTTTGAGAGAAGAACTAAATATGCAGGATTTGTGTTTTAAACATGTGTGAATGAAACAAACACAACTCCAGGTATGTTTTTGATAACAAGAATAAGAAAAACATTATAACATAGATCAGAAAATAGAGCAATATAGAACCTTTAAGCAAATTCAATGTGTGGATAAACAAGCAACCTAGAACTAAGTCGTGACTAAACCAGGACTAAGGTGGGTTCTACCAATTTACAGTGTTGTGAACTAATGGCCAATAGATCAGCTGAATAATGGACTCTGATATAAAACAAAGCCTAAGCCTTATGTAAATTGAGTTTCTTGTGCAGTAATATCATAATATTCCACTTACATTTTTTTTTACAAGCCTCATCTTCATCTTTTATTTGTAGCCAATATAGAGTATGAAATTGCCTGAACAAAAGCTAATAAACAATTCATTAACTTTTTTATTTTATTTTTATTGTCACCATTAAAGCATCCTAATAAGATAACACAGTCCTAATTGACTTTGTGCAGAAAAAACATCAAGGTACAATTTCTCCCCAAAGAGTAAAACACTTTTAACAGGCCTTTAATGAAGATTATAATAACCCAGACAGGACAGAAGAAGTGCAAAATGTGCTGCCCTGGTTTGTCCCTGTTGACTCCCTGTACAAATCCCAACTTCCCCAAAGATATGAACCTCTCTGAACCTTACACCGCACCTTTGACCCAACATGAACCCCTGTGAGATATCAATAACAGATTTGATTTTCGTTTGCTTCTAGGAAATGAATGGGACTCACAGTACAGCTCTTCAGAATGAGGCCCCTGTGTACTGTCTGCATCTAAATATAGAGTATTTTATCCTCTGCGAATCAGGAAGCTGCTAGCATGCTTGTTAGCACTACTGTGACGGCCAATTCCATTTTCGCATCTGAAAGTTGTTGAAAGCACTTATAAACTCATCATGATGAATAAATGGTATGCTAAAAAATGCACTGGTAAAGTGAAAAATAACTTAAAAAATTGGCTACAGCCCCTTTAAAGGGCCCATACTATGCTACTTTCTGGTCTACTGTATGTTATAATGTTGTTTCCTCATCCACATATGTTTAACAGTCAAACTGCATATTTAGGCTGAGTTCTTCAATTTGTCACTGGACAAAAGTTTATCTGGTCGACGTTTCGCAGCTCATCCAAACTGTTTCTTCAGTTCTGGCTAAAGTGCTGGTGGACACTTATAACTGTCTGCAGGGAGGAGCTAACTACAATGACATTACTATGAAACTAGCACACCTAATTGTTTACATTTTCTGTTAGTTACTGTAGGTAAGCCTATTGAATATGCAGTGGGAGTGGAGTGTGGGGTCTGGTTAGCATAGCCATTCAGGGCCATAATGGGTGTTTTCACACCTCTGGACATGACCTGGCTAGTCCTATTGTTTTCTATGTTTGTTTTGACTCAGGTTTGAGGAAAGAGTTATAGATGGGAGACACATAATGTCTGACACCTCCATTTCTGTTCAAGGAAGGATTCTCTTTCTTCAAGATCTGTACCTCACAGTACCTCACTGATCTTGGCCAGAGAAAAGAACCGATTTGAGCGGGGAGTTAAAGAGGCTGTTTTTGTCAAGAAAGAGAATCCTTCCTTGAACAGAAATGGAGGTCCCATAACCTCCACAAATGGAGGTTATGGCACTTTTAATGTACGGTGTCATTGCTACCTGGTATGAAATTTGAGTCAGAGGAGCAGGGCCTTGTCTCGCTGCTATTCCCAGAGCATTGGTTTCCTGTTGGAAAGAGAACATCGCAGTGCCTCAGTCGGACTTGCGCTCCATTGGAATCACAGGGAGACCAATCGGACCAGCTGGACCAACTCTCTGTAAACAGAACAACAACAGTGCATCACACAAATTGTATCAAAATAAAGGTTCAAATTAAAGTATGCCCTCAGCTCCATATTAGTCACACATGAGGGGCCTTTAAGGGAGAAGAATGTGCAATAAGGAGTACCTGTGATGGAATGGCCTCAAGATGCTTTTTAATAAAATATGTGTCCATGTAGCTGGCAGTAAGAAATATCATAAAGCCAGGGCTCATACAGTACCAATAAGATAAAAATAAGCAAAGATGTAATAGTGTTTACACTTGGATATATCAAGGGTCACTGAGGGGGAAGAACAGAGGCTCTTTCATATACTTGAGTGTGTTTGATGTTGTTATAACTACACTGGGCTTAATACATCACATTAGGAGTTGATGTTAATGAGGCATTATACGTACTGCATAGGCTCCTTCGGGTCAAACTTATATTCACTTCCAACTTGTTTATTTTTAAAATAGAAAAATCCAATAGACCCATAGTTCAGTTCAAGTTGAGCATTTCATTGCATTGTTGACCTTGTGTTGATTCTGCATATGACAAATAAACAATCTTGAATCTTGAAAAACTACATGAACACAGACAGTGAAATATGATTATTAGGCCTATAGTTTTTTTTAAATTATTTTTTTTAACAGCTATTTCAGCAGTGCAATTTCCACCACCTGTTAGACTCCATGGAGAGTTATTGCTTTGCGTGGGATGCTCCACAGCATGGCATTAAATATATTGCATTTTGTGTTTTAAGTCTTCTGCTGAAAAATATGCCGCATTCATTCAGATCAAAACTTGGTGGTGTTTCCAGGGAGATAAAATGTGTATGTTTAATGCCATATAGTGGAACTTGAAAAGTTACATAGTCTACCTTTAAGTATGTATTTAAAAGCAATTAATTTTTAGCTATGTGTGAGCTAAAGCATTTTTGGTAAAGAAAATATATTGTGCTAGTCAGGTGTCATAGTCCCTGACACCTGTTGATCTTTATGTTATAATTTGCACATTTTATACAGCAATATTCATTTAAAACTTGTTAAAAGAAACCAGTCCGCTGAAGTTGTCGACCCTCTTTTGGATAGCTTTTTAAACATGTTTTAAATTTGTGCCAAAATAACAAAGTAGGCAGTGGGCATATGCCGATGGCGGTAAAAACAGGAATTAATTGGCAATATGGTGTCTTGAAAATAGGTGATTAAAGATTACTCAAACATCGCTCCAAATATAATTTTGAGAAGGTAAATGAGAATGGGAAACAACTATAACATGGTTAAAAAATTGAAAAGTCAATTTTGCACAGTAGGTCTGTTTTAACCATATTGCTAAAATAAATCAAATCAAATAGAGTATTGTACCATATTCTGAATAACTAATGTAAAACTGTGAGTGAAATTTTGAATATAGGATTTGGCACTAAACATGATAAAATATGTATGAGCTTGGTATTATTTTATCTTTTGAGGTCTGTCAATTTGACCATTATTGGTAAATTTATTTGAGTTACAGTTACACTACTGTCTGGTCATCTCAACAACACACCAGCAGAGTTGTGTTGTCAGTGCTATAATGTGAGAGTTTGCTTGTCACCTGGGCAGCCCTGGGTGTTGCACAGGGCCTCCTCTGTGTGCAGGCCCAGGCAGATGTCCCCCCCATGGGCAGGAGGAGGGTTACTGCACGTCCTGGTCCTCATGTAGTGACCTCCACCGCACGTCACCGAGCACTTAGACCATGAAGACCAGCACGACCAGCTGCCATCCACTGCAACACACACAGAGTCAATCAGTTACCACCAAAACAAAACAATGAGTTAATGCAAAAACCTGGACTGAACCTGGACTAAACTTGGACAAAACCTGGGACTAAACCTGGAACTAAACCTGGGAATAAGCCTGGACTAAACCTGGACTCAAGACAGACTAAACCTGGACTAAACCTGAACTAAACCTGGACTCAAGACAGACTAAACCTGGACTAAACCTGAGACTGAACCTGGACTAAACCTGGGACTAACCCTGGACTAAACCTGGGACTGTACATGAACTGAAACTGGACTAAACCTGGGACTAACCCTGGACTAAACCTGGGACTGTACATGAACTGAAACTGGACTAAACCTGGGACTAACCCTGGACTAAACCTGGGACTGAACATGAACTAAAACTGGACTAAAACCAGACTAAACCTGGACTAAACCTGGGACTAACCCTGGACTAAACCTGGGACTGTACATGAACTGAACCTGGACTAAACCTGGGACTAACCCTGGACTAAACCTGGGACTGTACATGAACTGAAACTGGACTAAACCTGGGACTAACCCTGGACTAAACCTGGGACTGAACATGAACTAAAACTGGACTAAAACCAGACTAAACCTGGACTAAACCTGGGACTAACCCTGGACTAAACCTGGGACTGTACATGAACTGAACCTGGACTAAACCTGGGACTAACCCTGGACTAAACCTGGGACTGTACATGAACTGAACCTGGACTAAACCTGGGACTAACCCTGGACTAAACCTGGGACTGTACATGAACTGAAACTGGACTAAACCTGGGACTAACCCTGGACTAAACCTGGGACTGAACATGAACTGAAACTGGACTAAAACCAGACTAAACCTGGACTAAACCTGGGACTAAACCTGGAACTATCTCTGGACTAAACCTGGACTGAACTGGAACTAAACCTGAACAATAACTAGAGTAAACCCAGAGTAAACCTGAACTAGAATGGGTCCAAACAAACTGCACATCAGGACTAAACTGGGCTCAAACCAGGACAAGCGTGATGGCCCCCTATACGCATGAATAATTATACTGGTGTTAATGTTTTATGAAAATACTGCATGCAACTCTCTCTCCACTTTTGCAGTCTCTATTTATGTAGCAAAAATGAATAAAAAATGTGCTTTGTTCTAAGTCAGTATTCATTAAGAGCACCACACGCTGTCAGTTTTGTTTTGATTTGTTGTGATTTCCTAAAACACATTTTTGTAGCTAACCACGTTTCTGTTACAATTCCAAAAACATGTATTCCTTTTATTGTATAGACCTACTTTTTAATTAAGTCTCCCGGATGATTTTGTGATTTCCTATTTTTTTTATTAATATACAGTATCATAGAACTAAACTTTGAAATACCTAGAAACTGCTTTACAAATGACCCCCAGAGATCTTGCACATCTATTTGAATAATTAACAGGAAAGAAGAAAAATGTTGTTTACAGTTCCCCAAAACTCCAGCCATGTTTAGATTTATGCTTCAGATCATTAACAAGCCAATTTCCTCTGTAGCTGATGTGATTGGAAGTCATTAGAAGCCATTTCAAACAATGAATTTGTCCATGTTTCTGTGTGGAGTTTGTGTGCCTGACTCTCCAGCCTGGCCCTCCCCTCC
Source organism: Paratrypauchen microcephalus (assembly GCA_036785185.1). Lineage (NCBI taxonomy): Eukaryota > Metazoa > Chordata > Actinopteri > Gobiiformes > Gobiidae > Paratrypauchen > Paratrypauchen microcephalus. The sequence goes on along the minus strand of JAVJIX010000012.1, from coordinate 4,234,455 downwards.
GGTTCCATTGTCTTCTTATTAATAAAGATAAATGAAGCATACAGTCCCTGTTATTGTTCTCTTTGTATTGTCGCCAAACAGTGAGCACTTACACTAGCAAATACAATGCAAACTGAGAGATAAGTAAACTATGGAACATTTTTTGTCTGTGAAAATCTAAGTATCATTTACCTATAATCTGTCTTAAAGGTCCCATGGCATGAAATTTTCACTTTCTGAGGTTTTTGAACGTTAATGTGAGCTCCCCTACCCTGTTTAGGCCCCCCCCATGGCTAAAAGTTGCGAAATGTCTAAACTGAGCATTTGCGATCCTTTTCTGCGTTACACAAAACCAGTGTTCAAACGGGTGAGTTCGGACAAGGCACCTTATTGACGTCAGATCGGCAAATGCAGCTCCAGCCCCTCCCTCTGTCTCCGCTCAGCGTCCCTGTATATCCCGCCCATAGAGTTTGGACTGTGAATGCGCTACGCAATGCGAAATGCGTTTTTTTATTTGCCTGGAGGCACGTCCGAGTGTTTCTAGGCTCGGAAGTCCTTTATCTGAGCCTCTGGACCTTTGAACAGCAGTGGTTTAATTTTATTTTATGTGGAAATGTGTTTATTTTTCAATGGAACGCTTGAAATCTCTCCCCCCGTGCAAAAACAAGGAAATGGATCAGCTGAGAGCTCAGAGCCGAGAGCGGAGACTTTGGCCATGCCCCCACCCTCTATTATTGGCCAGCTTTTTTCTCCTCATTTGCATTCAAGCAACAACTCCCATTATGACCTGTTCTGAGGGAGAAAAAAATACTCTTTCTCATCTTATCTCTGTTTCTCATGCACTGAGTGTTGATTTTGAAGAAGGATTCATTTACAGTATTAGGGAACCATTAAGGAGCCATATAAAAGCATCAAGAAGTACCATGTCATGGGATCTTTAACCCTGATTTCATTGTGGCCCAGACATCCCTCTCAAAGCTATCTGTGGATTGCTTTAAAAGTCCAAAGGAATGGCTCACAGCGGTGTGCAGGACATGAGGCAGCAGATATTTTGTGTCATCAGGTGTAATTTCTCTATCTCAACCTGACACTGCAGTCGATATCATGACGGATCATCTCATTTCAGAAAAAAAAATAAAATAAAAATAGTTTGTTTCCAATGCAGAGACCGGTTTTACCTTTTTAGCCCCACTCAGGATGCTGCGGAGAGAGTGCACCAAATATTTTCTCTTTGTCTGTGGGGTGCTAAGTAAGAATGCATCAGAATTCATTGTTCAACAGACTAGGTTTCATCCACCTCTTCAGGCTACAAGAAAACAGTGTGGCTATATTAGTTCCATCCCTTAATGTGTATACAATGGTCAGGCATAACATATGACCACCTGCCTACATTACACAATATATTGTTTTAATCAGTTACTTTGTTGGCTCGCCTCTCCACAGATCTGACCTCTAATTTGGCCTCTCTGCTTATCTTTATGGAGATAGATAAGTTTAACTCCATGCTGCTTTGGCAAGTAAATGTTTCTAACTCCATACAAGTGGAGTAACAGCTCTATGTTTTTTGGTACTATGCAGCTGATGTCAACGTTCCCTGTGGGTGTCCTCTGACCTGAACATCCTGCCTGCCCAATTTACCCCCGTCAAACTGGCTCAAATCCTCACCCATTTTTACACCTTCAAACACATTACTGTTAGAAAAGTTCACTCATCAAATGTACTACAACCTCTAACACTTGACTATATTACATAAAATTGACTTTTGTGAACTTTACACCAGGTTAGAATGTTATTTCCTCCTCAAAACCATACCTGGAGTTGTGCTTTATACGCACGGTTTGTGTGTTATGTGTGAATGAAACAAAACACAATTCCAGGTATGTTTTTGTTGAGGGAAAAAAACATTGTAACATAGATTGGAAAATAGCATAACATAGGCCTTTTAAAATATTTTGCAGGATCAGTTTATGGCTTGCTTGTAATACAGAAAAACTTACTTTGCTTAAAACCTGGAAATGGAGATGGTCAGGAGAGCAGTCTGAAGCTTTTAGTTAATTGGTATAACCCTGATAAAGCCTGGAGTTATTAGCAGTTACATTACTAAAAGGTAAGTGTGGTGCTCCCTCTGAGCTAATTCAATTGAAACCAAGCACAAACAGCTTCACGGACAGTCATTCTGATTCACAAAGGCCACCTGCACTGGCTCCAAATGTGATGAGGTAATCTGATAATGGGCTCATGTCAGACCGTTTGCACAGAGTCAATATGAGAACGAAATCAGATTAGTAACAGTGTCTAAAAAGGCCAGGATGGAATAACTGCATAATGTATTTTTCCTGGGACACAGTGTTCTGCTGGGATTATGATATTGCTAACACTAGATTTTTGATTGAACTAATATATTTTTTTTCCAGGTTTGGGAGAGTCACAAATAATATCATGGCATGTCACTGAATTACATTACTGTTTTACTCCAGCCCAAGACACATTTTCCCAAGGGACAATACAGCTCTGGAAAAAAATAAGAGACTACTGCAAAATTAGAAAGAAAGAAAGAAAGCTATGCCTTTATTAGTCCCACAGTGGGGAAATTCCAGTTCTGCATTTCTCCCAAATTCCAAATAAAAATATTATCGTTTAGAGCATTTATTTGCAGAAAGTGACAAATGGTCAAATTAACAAAAAGATACATGTTTTCAGACCTCAAACAATGCAAAGAAACAAGACCAAATTCATTTTAAAACAACATAATACTAATGTTTACACTTAAAGGAGGTACCTATGGTGCATGTTTTGGGTTGGTGGGGGAAACCGGAGTGCCCGGAGGAAACCCACCCAGACACAGGTGAACATGCAAACTCCACACAGAAAGGCTCGGGTGACCCGGGGATCGAACCCAGACCATGCATGCAAACTCCACACAGAACACACACAGAAAGGTCTGGGCGACCCGGGGATCGAACCCGGAACCTTCTTGCTGTGAAGCATGAGTGCTACCCACTCAGCCACCGTGCCGCCAAATTATCATTTTATATGTAGGTGTTTGGGCAAAAGGAACATTTTTGTTTGAGTCTACAAATTACTGACATCATTTCTCCCATATTCCAAATAAAAATATTATCGTTTAGAGCATTTATTTGCAGAAAATGACAAATGGTCAAATTAACAAAAAAGATACATGTTTTCAGACCTCAAACAATGCAAAGAAACAAGACCAAATTCATTTTAAAACAACATAATACTAATGTTTACACTTAAGAAGAGTTCAGAAATCAATATTTAGTGCAGTAATCCTTATTTTTAATCACAGCTTTCATGCGTCTTGGCATGCTCTCCACAAGTCTTTCACATTGTTCTTGGATGACTTTATTCCACTCCTGGTGCAAGAAATGAAGTAGCTCAGCTTTGTGTTTGCGTTGGAATTCAACAGACGCTGGAATGGAATGGCTGTAATGTAGAGATGCTGATTTAAAAAAAATCCAGTGGTCTCTTATTTTTTTCCAGAGCTGTATGTAAACATATATTGTACTTGAATTCAATACTGTATTAGTGAAATATTGTACACTGTTACTATAAGTTTAAGTGCCTATGACAACTTACATGCTACATACTTACTAAATCACATTTAGGGTAATTATATTTAAGAGTTTACAAAACATTTTACACTTTCTTTGCCAGTTTGGCCATTTTTTTAGGTTTCAAATTTTTCTTCCTGATTGGAAATGAAACATCATACTTGGAAATTCCATAACTTTTACCTATGAATAGGCCAACATTTATTCAAAGAAAATATTTGACAAACAAAATTCTAAGAAAACACTTTTTTGCTGAAATCATTTAAAGTATCACATAAAGGTGTTTTGAAAATATAAATGTGCCAAACTTTTAGACAGAACTCTCCCAGTGTGAAGTCATCAATATCGAGCTGTCTAAAAATAAAACTCTACCTCCTGTAATTTTCAAATATTTTTCAACATTTTTTCACTTTCACTTTTTCTTGGTCGGAATAACTGGAGTAATTTGGAGTAACTATAATTTATATTTACAACAGGTACTATCCAAGTAAATTAAGAGAATCAACCAGATCTGCCATATGCACTTTAAGGATACTAAAATTTAATTACAGGCCAAATTAAATTAAAAGTAATTTTCATTGTGTACTCCTGCAGCAATTATTGCATTGTATTTTTCAATTTGAATCTAATTACTGAAATAAATGAAGACCAATTAAAATTCACTGAAGTACTACGAAGCCCATATTTGATGAAGTAACAAAAGGCCAATAACTCTTAATTTGATCCAATAATTTGCAGAGGAACAAAGTAATCTGACGTTGGAGCCATGCCAAAAAGCAGGACTCCCATTTGACCCGCGCACTTCCCGTTTCTCTCCTGGGCCTGTTTTTAATAATCACCTCGCTCGTGGTGGACAGCAGGTGCGCCTCACACCAAACCCAACGCTGAATTTCCATTTAGACAGCTTACTTCACCCTCTCTTTTAATTAGAACGGTTCTGCGCGGTGTTTTCGGCTCAGAGGAGAGCTCAAAATTGCATTGTCTCAGGGCTTTTCACAACACGGCACGCACTCCCGACGCTGGCAGCATAATTACCCACAGATGTAATTACAATAGTGGCTGCGCCTCAGGGTGGTCTGTTTGATTCCTAGTGTAAATTGGGGTCTTCGTCACACCTCTTATCCACAACTGATTTTCTTTTGTTGGCCCTGATCTGTTACTCCTTTGTGGCAATGCTCAATAATTGACTCATGGGTATGAATAATAACACAATGCCAACTGTTGTGTAGTGCCATTGATAGAATTATAATCAAGATTGGCATTTAAACATTTCTAATATTGCCCAGCTCTAAGCAACAGCACAATATGATTACCTGTGGCTATGCATATACGTCAGAGTGATGACAAATTAGCACTGTTACCATGGCAATTTTGAATGAAAAGTCCTCAAAATGTCACTCAAAAGCTGACACCCATGAATACAACTTTAATGCTGCATAATATATTGTAGCTATAATCACTGAATTGTGAATGGAATAAATATACACTTTTCTGTAACTGTAATGAAGGTGGGAGGCTTACCAACTGCCAAATACAGCTCTGGAAAAAAAGTAAGAGACCACTGCATTTTTTTCGGAAATCAGCATCTCTACATGTATTACAGCCATTCCATTCCAGCGTCTGTTGAATTCCAACACAAACACAAAGCTGAGCTACTTCAGTTCTTGCACCAGGAGTGGAATAAAGTCACCCAAGAACAATGTGAAAGACTTGTGGAGAGCATGCCAAGACGCATGAAAGCTGTGATTAAAAATAAGGCTTATCGCACCAAATATTGATTTTTGAACTCTTCTTAAGTGTAAACATTCGTACTATGTTGTTTTAAAATTAATTTGATCTTGTTTCTTTGCATTGTTTGAGGCCTGAAAACATGTATCTTTTTGTTATTTTGACCATTTGTCATTTTCTGCAAATAAATGCTCTAAACGATAATATTTATATTTGGATTTGGGGGAAATGTTGTCACAAAAATGTTCCTTTTGCCCAAACACATACCTATAAGTAGTAAAATCAGAAAAACTAATAATTTTACAGTGGTCTCTTATTTTTTCCAGAGCTGTATCTAGCTGTACCTAAAACACCATATTAAATAAAACTATTATTTATGGTCAAACTTGAAAAGAAACTACGAAACATCACATTAAGATAAATAAGATAGGCCTCATTTTTTTTGGTGTGTCACCGTATTTAACTCACTTACAAAAATATGTCAGTCTTATTATTTAAAAAGTGGGTAATAGAGCTTCCTACCATGTTACAACATATGGCCTCATCAAAATATGCCTGAACAGGTTTTAGATGTCATCCATGCATTTTGAGTAATTTAGTGATCTCTCCCCAGCCCAGACCTATTTAAACTCTCCTTGTGGTTAGCAGTAATCCGTAATCCAGGTTCCCGCACGGCCATTTTTCAGAAATATAGTACAAGAGCAGGATACAAAACAATACATTACATCTTGAGTTAACAAATAAACTAACTTAAAGGAAAAGTAACGTTATTTTACAATCTGAGCCTTCTTTCGGTAATAAAACAAGTCGTTTGACTCACCCATAGCACGTTGGTGTCATTTGGAGCTGTTTGGTGAAAGTTATGTTGTAGCGTATCCGTTAACATGAGTATTCGGGGCATTACTTTGCGGTCTCCAAATAACACAAACTTTAGCACTTTTCAAATCATAGAAGCCCGATGTCTTAATGTAAGATTTCGTTTGAAGCAAAAGTGGCCTGTAATCCGAGATTTAGCCATAGTTTCGAGTAGATGAGGACGCCAGTGCGCATGCGCGGACTGCTCCGGGGACCCAAACATGAAACGCAAAGCTGAAAACTATGGATAAATCTCGGATTACAGGCCACTTTTGCTTCAAACGAAATCGTAGACTAAAGACATCGGGCTTCTATGATTTGAAAAGTGCTAAAGTTTGTGTTATTTGGAGACCACAAAGTAATGCCCCGAATACTCATGTTAACGTATACGCTACAACATAACTTTCACCAAACAGCTCCAAATGACACGAACGTGCTATGGGTGAGTCAAACGACTTGTTTTATTACCGAAAGAAGGCTCAGATTGTAAAATAACGTTACTTTTCCTTTAACTAACCTAACCTTAACTACCCATAGAAATATATTAATCAGTATAAATAAATGGAGATAACTAACCTGCTAGCCACCACGTTCCAAATAGGAAATCTTCATGGGGAGATTTCTGGCTCCATTGACTCTGTTTCCAATAGACTTTACACTGAAAAAGTGTCACCCCTCTCGCTGTAACTGCTGCTGTGAGCTTGTTATTTTGGTCTTAATATGTGCGTATCAAATTGCTCTACATGATCCTGGTGTTTTTATTTCCATATTTTGTACATAAATAAATTCCTATTCCTAATATGGACCTGGTCTGAAATTCACATGGCCAGATCCATATTAAACACAGGTTGTTAGTTCTATTTATCTCTGTTTTGTCTCTGGTTCAGACTTTCTTACCTGGACAAGGCGTGACGTTGCATTCTTGAAACTCCTGTGCTGGTCCCAGGCATGTCTGTCCTCCGTACTTGGGCTCAGGGTTGGTGCAGGTCCTTTTCCGGCTCCTTATCCCTCGACTGCAATCTCTGCTGCACTGAGACCAAGAGCTCCAGGCTGTCCAGCCCCCATTTACGGTGTGTCCTGAAATCCTCCCCAATCGCAGCACTTCGCCTGTCACCAGAAAAACAACAACAACACAAGTAAGAACATTGCGCCAAACTAGCTCTTAGTGTCAGTGTTTATTGGCCCCTCTTTTGTACGGTGAGGTTGGATACTTGGTCTCACTCGCAGTTCGGGCTTTGTGCATTTGTTCTGAAGAGCAACAAGAGGGCAGAGAGTCAATAAAAGCACTTGATAGCGGTGAATGTGTCTTTACTCTTGCAGTTGGGAGATAGTCTAAAAGCCCCATTTCAGCCGAAGGAGGAGGAAGCAGTCTTCGTCATTCCCATGGGCCCATTCAGTTGTAAATAAGACCTAAAAATGGCCCTCGTCTCGACAAATAAACTGTAAGCAGCTATGGTGTTGTTACAGCAATTTATGTGATACAGTGACTTGAAAGAAGATGCATAAAAATTTCTAGCACCGTTGCTATCAAAACATTACCTGTACAAAATAACACAAGCGATGGTTTTGAAAGAAGACTATTAATGTACTTCTGCCACATGGACTGGAAATACCAAAAAATCTACCAGTACTATTTAACTCAATATCATTATTACTGCAGCTATACAAGGGTCACAGAATGGTGGAAGATTTAGGATTGTTGTCATAGTAACAGTTGACAATTTAAACAAAAATGTATCTTTTGACTTGTGAAGAGTCCTCAAAATGTCCTTATATGTAAGAGGAAGCTGAACCCCCAACCCAATGCCTTGTTAAAATTTATGCACTTAAATGCAAAATGTGATATATTTTACAGACCCCTTGACGATTCTTGATTTTTACTATTTTACTATAATAAAAGTAAAATAAAACAGTTTTACCTGAACAAGAACATGAACAGAAAATCATTCAAAACCTTCAACTACTTTTGCAATCATCATTTTCTTCACATGGCTTTAGGGAGTTATTTGAACACAACCAGTCTGCTGATCTCTGTACTCTTATGTGGAAGGAGCTGAATGAAGGACTCGTAATGAAAAAGTGTCATTTCTATTAAAGCCCAATTAACAACATGCATCAATCAGAAGAGTGGCACTGAGGTCTGGCATTGAGAGACACACAGACAGAGACACAGACAGATGGTTAAAATAAGGTTTCAGACCTTTTCTATCAATACTAATCACCTTCAAATTAATATGTGGCACAGCCGTGGCTATTTAGGCATAACAATATCTACATAACTGTTTTCGAGAAATTCAGTTCTGAGAATGGATAAAAATCAACAGAGGACAGCAGCATAGTTGAAGGTGCATTGGGGTTCTGTCACCTGCTTGTTTCTATGGATATGTAATTGCTTTGCCTGGAATGTTCCACAATATGTCTTTAAACAGCTCAACCTTACATTTATCTAATTACAGGTGCTCAAGAAAGCCTTGAAAAACAGGCATTCTGACTGTGAGCTGGGTCACCTCTCCACAGATCTGACCTGTAACTTGGTCTGGTTTGGTCGCCATGAAGATAGAAAGGTTTAATACCATACTGTGAAACATTCCAGACAAAGCAATAACGTCTCCATGGAGAAAAGCATTTGACAGACCCTCCACCAGAAAAGTTCCATTGTATTTCCAACTCACTAAAAATAAAATGGTGACTATAAATAAATGTATTGTCATGGAGCATCTAACCTTTATTTGTTTTGGTTTAAAACAAAGCGTTTTACGGCAGTCATCATTTGTTTAGATCAAGTGAAATGTACTCAAATCATGGTGAAACTTTCTTAAGTCAAGTAATTTTAACTTGGATAGATGTTAGTTTTTGCAGTGTAGACCCTTTAAAATCCAAGATTGTATTCACATTTGTTCAGGTTTGATCTTGGTTTAGTCTTGGTCTAGTCCAGGTTTAGTTCCAGGTGTAGTGCCAAAACCAATATGATGAAAATATATTGGCATGATGGCATGTATTTAATTTAGGAGTACTGAGTTGATTTTTCTACTTGTTTTGACACTTCTTCAGTCAGATTCCCATGTGCTGAGAGATCCCTGTGGCATTTGTAGCACTAACAATCTTAGACACAGTGGGGATATGTTACAAGATGGACTCCGTGCTGCTGTCATGAGCCAGTGTGAAGGAGCGCTCAGACTAATTGGACTTGATCTTCACTTGTGGTGAAACCACAACAATGATTGGAGTGGGGCTGGAAACACACAGGGACGCTATCAGAAACCATTTAGCATTTTAGCATTGGTGTCTGGAATAGAACAGGAGGCTAGCCACAAAATATTAAATTTTAAAGGTTCTATATTAGGCAGAATTGATTCTTATGAGTTTTAAGCCATGTTATAATGTTGTTAACTCTCAAAAAAAATCACATGTTTGAGTAATACTGCATAATTAGGCTGTCTGCCCCATAATGTCTGAGCTCAAAATGTCCAGACATTACAGGGCTGAAATTAGCAAAATTCAAGTGAAGGACTAAATATGCAGGGTTTGTGTGTTAAACATGTGCAAATGAACTTGAAACTCCAAGTATGTTTTGATAAGGAAAATAGATCAGAAAATAGTGTAACATGGGCCCTTTAAATGCATTTTACGTAGCATAGTCCCACATAGTATTACAGTTATTATTAGTCTAACAGAGATGACTGCCTTCCCTATATTTTCCTGAGCATTACACGATACACAATCAATGAAAACATAGAGACTAGTGATAGGTGTTGCCCATGGACGAAATAAAATGATGAATAAGCACAGAGTGAATTGGTAACCTTCTGCCATGGTTCACTATTAAGTACTTACTTTTAAAACAGTTTTTCAGAATGTAATTTTTTTTTCTTAATAATGTGAATTGAAAATCTGCTGCATGGGTTTATCAATTTTTCTGTCTATTTTGTTCAGTTAAAATAATCATGTTAGTACTAGAGAGGTTAATCTGAAGAGTTCTGCTTTTTGAAACAGCCTCACAATGGCCCTGTAACCTTCCTGTTTTGTATTTTGTGCTTTCCCTCCCACCCTATCATTTCACTAATCGTGTGTCATAGTCTATCTTCTTAACTGCATTAACCTTCTTTGCACCTGCTCTCCTCAGCTTCCACCTCTTTCACCCTTGTTGTCCTGTCTTGTGTTTTTTCAGTTGACAGCAAGCGAGCGTCTGTAAGCTGTTTTATATTCTGGGGGTGGCATCCATTTGTTTACCTTGTGCAGGGATCGCAACCTTTTCATAACTAGGAGGTGACCTTGGCAATTCACCTCTGAGCTATGGACTGCTGGACCCTCCGAGGCACGTTTTTTATATTGATCTACTTCAACATAAGAACTGGACTGCAAACTGTGTGCTATACTCTTTATCGCACCACTCCACTGAGGCTGTACACTGGCTTTGTAATGACCGTACTCTAAACAAAGGCAATTCAAACAAGCGCTGGCTGTGATGTACTGGTCATGCTGCTAATGCTACTTCAATGGGGCAGACCTCCTGTCGCCAAAACAAACAGTGTGGTGCCCTCCCTCTCAAATGGGGGCTGGCGGGGGCGATCGATTAGTCCAAAGAACACACACACATGCACACAAACACACCCAGAGGGGAAGCAGGGGCTACTGATGAGATGAGAAGAGCTCAAACTAACATGCATGATTCAAAACTAATGAATATACAGGAAAAGTGCCCACTAACAAGGAGATTAGAGGTTTGATTCCTGCTCTCTCAAGGTTCCTTGTGTTCTCAAGGAACACAAGGATAGTGCATACTATCCTTGTGTTCTTAACTCATTTTACTTCCACTGTCTACAAATAAGTGCTTCACATTCAAGTCATAATTCTCAAAATTGTTTAACTGAATAAGGCAAAGTTGCGTTGTCAGTCAACCTGTCAAATCAAGGTATGCACATACATAAACTACAACTACTATCGCCACTACTCCAAAACATAGCATCATTAACACTACAAATAGTACTCCTTTTATTAAAACAAACAGCCCTTACTACTACTACTACTGTTACTACTGCTACCACTACTATTACTACTACTAATACTACTACTGCTGTTACTACTGCTACTATTATTACCACCATGTAGGGCTAAACAATGCCACAAGGTAAAGAAACACACACACACAAAACTTCTTAAACAATCTGTTGGGGGCCATTGATCTTTTTGAGACCCTCACACAGGGCTATACAAACTGAACCCCTGATGATCTGGACTAAAATCCAAATCCAAATCCAAATCCACTTTATTTATATAGCACATTTTACAAACGTAGCCATTTCCAAAGTGCTGCACAGAGAAAAAAACATAAAGAATACATAGTATGTATGTATAAGTAAAATCAAATTAAAACAGCACCATAAAATGACAAAGTAAGCTTAAAAATAAATTAAATAAATAAATAAATAAATAAATAAATAAAATAAAATAAAATAAATAAATAAACAAATAAATAAATAAATAAAGTAAAATAAAATAAAATAAAATAAATAAATAAATAAATAAAGTAAAATAAAATAAAATAAAATAAATAAGAGACACAGAGGACCACACAAACTCATGCAGTGTTAAAAGCCAGAGAGCAAAATTGGGTTTTAAGACGAGACTTAAAACACTCGATAGTCGGGGCAGTTCGGACATGAAGGGGCAGATTGTTCCACAGCTAAAAGAGACCACTTGGACCAATAGCAGTGAAGTACCTATGGGGCACACTTTAAACCTCAAACATGTGTGATATGTGCGTGTATCAAACAGAGAGTTACAGTACAGCGGTGCAGATGAAGAAATGATCAAGTAAACAAGCTCTGAGCTACTCTACAAACAGGGGCCAAATAATGTGGCCAGATAACAGTGATTCAAGACAAACATGAGAAACAGCTCACCTTTAGACCCCCAAAAAGCAATACACTTGTATGGGAACAAATGGTTCCTTCAGCTGCATTGGTCTGTAATGTGTGGATGGAGCCTGGGCTGGAATAGGGCTTTTAGGCATCTGTTTTTCTGTCTGGTGACAAGGTTTCCTGCCTTAATTAGGCTCCATTTCGCCGAAAATGAGGTGTCAAAATTGCAATTACCTCGCAAATCGGAAACCAAGGCAAAGCCAATGTAATAGCATTCTCTGCATGTATACCAGCTGTGTTGTACTGAGTCAACACTGCAGCTATAACCCAAACTCTTTACCTCTTATACCAGCACGCCAATAAGGCTGGCAGGGAATTTGAAAACTTTAAAGTGTAAATGGGTGACTTCAGAACAGTTTTGCACATTTATTTATAACATCAACAAAAAAGGTGAAGAGTTCACTTTAAAAAAAACCAGGTACAGTTTAGAAGGAAAATGTAATTTATTTTACTGCACTATACAGGTTTGAAAGCAAAAATGAGTGATTTGGTTGAAAATCCTTCTTTGAAAAGAGAAAATCACCTTTTTAAAATTATTTTGCAAGTGAACTCTTCAAGTAGGATTACAAAATATTAATAATACACTCATAAATATGTAGCTATTACATAGTAAAGTAGTGCAACCCTGCATAATTATGTCTACATACCCAAAGCTCAAAACCCTCTATTTCAACTTGTGATGGCATATGCTAATACAGGAAGTGCTCCACTATGTTTTTAAACTTCATATGTCTTGACCAGAATCATTTGAATAATTTCAGCCCAGGAATTGCCAATCTCTACTGAACTTAAAGGGATAGTGCATTTTTAAAAATGTAAATCTGTATGGCTTCCCCTTCAACAGTGTCGTGAGATTAACACTGACTTACCCATGATAGCGTGATCTGGGCCCAGTTAGTTTTTCTTCTCAAAACAATATTTGTCCAAAAAGTGATATATTTGCGTCACAAACAGTTGCACATGAAAATTCAGCAGCCTAATTCGTCTTGGTGCTATTTTCTGTCGATTCGTATCACTGCGCGCAGATTAGCTGTATTAGCCTGTTCACTTGTAAACATCCGCTTACGGCGAATGTCGCTGTATTGCATCCGCCGTAAACATCCGTCGTAAACATCCGCTTAGAACTGTTTGTGACGCAAATGTATCACTTTTTGGACAAATGTTGTTTTGAGAAGAAAAACAAGCTTTATTAAATGTCCCCGCGAACTTACCGGATCTACGTTCCTGAGCTCCAGAACCGGAGCAGAACCGGGCTGAGACGACGCGGTGAGCGGTAAGCCAATGTTAATACACGACACTATTAGAGGGGAACCCATACAGATTAACATTTAAAAAAAACACACTATCCCTTTAAGGCAGGGGTCTTCAACGTTTTTTAGGCTAGGGACCCCCAAACAGATGGCCAACTGGGCCAGGGACCCCCTACTATATATACGGCATAGAATTGTGTTTTATATTAAATTGAGCTTAGTGTCATGTATAAACATTGCTACTCTGTTATGGTACATCCAATACAAGGAAATAATACACAGGTTAATACTGTATTTCACAGTATAAAATATAAAATTATATTATTTTAAAGTGAAATCAAACGATTTCGTCGCTGTTGAAGACCTCTGCTTTAAGGTAAGAGGTACCTGTTAACTTGAAAACTACCTCTTCATGACATCACAAGGTGGAACAGAACATTTTGAACTTTGGAGATGTCGACAGGTGTTACTCAGAGATGTGTGAATGAAACAAAACACAACTTTGTGTATGTTTTTGGAGGTAACAGCATTCTAACATGGCTTAAAGCTCAAAGGACCTTTAAGTAAAAAAACATGTATCTTTCTGTAAGTTGGTTTACATTAGAGTGTAACAGTAACATGATTAGTATTAGTAGACAGTAGAATTAGTTAGTAGAAGTAGAATATTAGTAGAATTAGTAGTAGTATAATTGTTAAAATATTGACAGTCCTCGGGTTATGTTTCGTGGTTACGAACGCACCCCCATTAAAAAAAAAATATATATATTAAGTGTCATTCCGTCTTACGCGGTTTAGCGTGGTAAGCGTGGTAAACAAACGCGAACGGCGCGCGGCGGAAGAATACGCTTTGTTGTGGTTGTAGGGCGAAGAAGACAGCCTTGTGTGTGTGCCCAATGTGGGCGGAAGTACCTGATGTGGGCTCTGATCTGCTCCTATGAAAGCGGCAGTGATAACCAAGCAGCGTAGTGGTCTAATTATTGAGATGGAAAGGTTATTGGTGCTTTGGTTGGAAAATCAAAGTCAAAATCCGACTTACGACGAAATTCGGGTTACGACGCGTCTTAAGAACGGATCAACGTCGTAACCCGAGGACCCCTTACCTGGCCAGCCAAATGATATCTCTCTGTATTTCCTATACACCGCGATACCATTTGGACACTCTCCATCCACTCTCGCTCCTCCGGTTCCAAACCGACTCCGCGATTCTGATTCGTTCAAAGATGGTGACGTCAGTGCACCCGCCTTTGCCCGCAAAGTCACTCTTAGGCAGCGGAAGTTCCGCCTCAGTTTTGAATCAAGATGGCGCAATCTCTGATTGGTTCACTTAGCTGTCTGTCTACGCGCAACCGCAGCGCATTCTGTGGATCAAACGTTACCAGACTCACTCGCTGGTACAGCGATGAGTCATGGATTCTTCCAGGCAAGAGGACCCCCTGTATTGACAAACTTTAATTGCTCTCATATGAGTTCACAGTGTCTGACCATGAGACCCTGTGCTCTGATAACATGTGGTTAAAGTCGACGTGTGCATGTGTCAGTGCTGTGGTCTCCCTGAGCTGTCTTCAGGCTCCTCACTGTTACTCACTGTCCCACAGTCACACCTCCACACTCACAGACACCGCACACTAAAATCTCTGAGTGTACGCTTTAATTATTTTATTTATTCATTTGCAAACACCAGGCAAACACATACAAACAGCACAAATATATACACTACTGAGGGAAATTTTCAGTGAAAGAATGGAGAGAGTTGGGAAAGAGGGAGGGGTGAGTTAGAATTCATACACTGTAGGAGATGAGTGGGAAGTATGGTGTGTGTGTGTAGGTAAGAGAGAAAGAGAGAGGATAAGAACGTGTGGTGTCACAGTGTGTGGCCTATTTACGAGTATATGCTGGTGGTGTGTTAAAAAAGACAGGGTTTTTTGGCATGCAGTCCAGAGGTTTGTAAGCTTTAAGAAATACTAAAGAAAATGAGACTTAAAGTGATATCCCTGAAATAAACAGTTTTTCAGTCAGGTAAAGGCTTTTTCAGATTGGACCACGACTCAGCCTTTCCACCTCCACATCAGAAAATATCTTTGAAAAACAGCTCAAAACCCACCTTTTTCTGTAAGCTATAATATAAGCCTATCACCCCCACTAATGGCTGCTCCTCACTAGTTGTTTTGTCTCGTCCTGTTTTGTGTTACACTATTGTGAATTGTCTTTGAGTTAGTGTGAAAAGCGCTACATAAAACCCATGTATTATTATTATTAGGGCCCGAGCACTGAAGGTGCATAGGACCCTATTGTTGTTGCTCCGTTTCCGTATTATTATTATTATTATTATTCTCATTGCATGAAGAGTCCCTCAGTCGTCCAGGTAGAATCCATGATAAAAGAAGAAATTCAATTTGTCAACTGGACAAAATTTGTTTGGTCGAAAACGTTTCGCCGCTCATCCGAGAGGCTTCGTCAGTTCTGGATAGAGTGCTGGTAAGACACTTGCTTACATCTCGCTGCAGGGAGGAGCTAACCAGCTAACTACTTTCCGAAACTATCTCGCCTACTGGTTTCTGTCTTTTGTTTCTCTGGCGTCTAGATTAGCATGCCTATTCATCCCTACATGACTGTTTTTCACACCTCTGGCCCTGACCTGGCTAGCCCTATTGTTTCTTTTGTTTGTTTGATCAAAGTTTGAGAATGGAATTATAGATGGGAGACAAATTATGTCTGACTCCACCATTTCTGTTTAAAGAAGGATTCTCTTTTTTGACAAAAATAGCCTCTTTAACTCCCCTCTCAAACCAGTTCTTTTCCCTGGCCAAGATCTGAACCTCACTGTCCTCAAAAGAATGTCCCGTGGCTTCTAGGTGAAGATGTACGGCAGATGCCGGTCCACTCTGGCACGCCCATCTGTGTTGGTACATCCTCTTGTGAAGTGGCTGTTTTGTTTCTCCAAAACTCTCCTGGGTTCGGATTCTCTGTTAACAGATTCTCTGTTAACAGAGAATCTGTTAACAGAGTTAACAGAGAATCTGTTAACAGAGAATCCGAACCCAGGAGGAAAGGGGTAGCGATTCCTTACCTGTCCGGCGTGTCGGAAAAACTACAGAGGATTTTCAGACAATATGAAATCCCAGCTTATTTCAAACCCACAAACACTTTAAGACAAAAACTCGTCCACCCAAAGGACAAAACACCGAGCCACAAACAAAGCAATGTGGTCTACTCCATTCAGTGTAGTGAAGACTGCAGTGAGCGCTACACTGGAGAAACAAAACAGCCACTTCACAAGAGGATGTACCAACACAGACGGGCGTGCCAGAGTGGACCGTACATCTTCACCTAGAAGCCACGGGCCATTCATTTGAGGACAGTGAGGTTCAGATCTTGGCCAGGGAAAAGAAATGGTTTGAGAGGGGAGTTAAAGAGTTAAAGAGGGGAGTTAAAGAGGCTCCCATCTATAATTCCATTCTTAAACCTAGATCAAACAAACAAAAGAAACAATAGGGCTAGTCAGGTCAGGGCCAGAGGTGTGAAAAACAGTCGTGTAGGGATGAATAGGTATGCTAATCTAGGCGCCAGAGAAACAAAAGACAGAAACCAATAGGCGAGATAGTTTCGGAAAGTAGTTAGCTGGTTAGCTCCTCCCTGCAGCGAGATGTAAGCAAGTGTCTTACCAGCACTCTAACCAGAACTGACGAAGCCTCGGATGAGAGGTGAAATGTTTTCGACCAAACAAATTTTGTCCAGTTGACAAATTGAATTTCTTCTTTTATCATATTATTCTCGTTCTTCTTCACACACGCTGGGGCAATTTTGAGCATGTTCTCATGCTTCAAAACGAATGTGACTTTGCACGGGCATCACAAAGTGCGGCCAGTACGACCACAAAAAGACCCGGCCCCCCGTGGGGCCCAGGAGCTCGCTAGTGCCCCCTAACATAATTTAAGTCGGGGCTGGCATACCGTTTAAGATAGGTGCACGAAATTTGTTATGGATGTGTATCTCAGTAAGACGAACAAAAAAGTCCATACAAAGGTAGGGCCACGGCCAACAGGAAGTGAGATAATTGGGCTTTTGTGTGATTTTGTGTGATTTGACATACAATGGAATTTGAAATCCTCCTCCTGAACCGTAACTCAGATGGGCGTAATTTTTGGTGTACATGAGCTCAAGACCATGGAGATGTTAAATTGAGAAGGAATTTCAAACGTGATGTAATATGATGACACGGCGGATTCATAAACTTAGGTATTTGATTAAATGTACCCAAACAAACAGGAAATGGGTC
The DNA here is from genome assembly GCA_036785185.1 of Paratrypauchen microcephalus. Taxonomy (NCBI): domain Eukaryota; kingdom Metazoa; phylum Chordata; class Actinopteri; order Gobiiformes; family Gobiidae; genus Paratrypauchen; species Paratrypauchen microcephalus. The sequence continues at coordinate 4,216,871 of JAVJIX010000012.1, read as the reverse complement.
ACAAATCAATTTTGCAGTAGTTCTTTGGACTAAAGCTTCAAAGGGTAATGTATATGAGGACTACCAACATTTTTATGTAAAATAATTGGCAGTAGCGCCCCCATGTGGTAGGCAAGTGAACTGTCAGAAAATGTACAGAAATTGAGCGCTTTAACACAAAGAGGATCGTGTGTGGCATACCATTTCAGCCAGACACACGAAAGTTGGTATGGGTGTGTATCTCACTAAGATGAACAAAATTGTAATTACAATGTCATGGCCACGCCCAACAGGAAGTGAGAGACTTGTATTGCGATTTTGTGTGATATGATATACAATGGATTTTAAAACACTCCTCCTACACCGTACATCAGATGGGCGTAAATTTTGGTGTACATGAGCTCACGACATTGGAGATGTTAAATTGCAAAGGGATTTTTGATATCTTGTAAGATGACAAAATGGCAGCCTGATGAATTTTGCTACCATTTGAAAGTGCCAAATTCAATAGGAGGTGTGTCACCACTTCATTTAGCAGGGGTTTAAAAGCCTGGAACCCCATAGGCTCGTGTATATCGTGACTATGAACATTTTCAAGCAAATTAAATGGTAGTTTGGCATAGCGCCATCATATGGTAGGCAAGTGAACTGCAAGAAAATACAGTAGCTTAGCCCCCTAAACGCAAAGTGGGTCACGGTTAGCGTACCACTTGAGCCAACCACACGAAATTTGGTATAGCCTTGTATATGATGAAGAGAAACATTTTTATGCAAATGAACTGCCCGTATGTCATAGCGCCACCATGTGGTAGACAAGGGAACTGTAAAAAAATGCACTGAAACTGCTACTGTGCTTTAGATTGACATGACATCTTGTGCGGCTGAAAATACTTTGTATTGCTGGCATGGAGCATGCCCCCACCCCCCCCACCCCCGTAGTCCGCAGGTGCGAGGGCCCGACAACGCCGCTTGCGGCTTTAATAATAATAATAATAATAATAATAATAATAATAATAATAATAATAATAATAATAATAATAATTATTATTATTACTATTATAGGTAGCCTATCTACTTGTGGTTTCTTATTAAAAATGTTATTTTTGTCATAAGCAAGACATTAATAAGACTTTATTTATAGAGGACCTTTCATAGACAGATCACAAATGCTGTTCCACCTTGTGATGTCATGTAGTTTTCAAGTTAATCACTAGCTTTTAACTTTTGCTCATTAGAGATGGACATTTCCAGGGCTGAAATCATCCAAATGATTCTTGTGAAGGTGTGTGGAGTTTAAAAACGGAGTGGGGCACTTCCTGTTTTACCACATGACATCATAAGGTGGAACAGATTGTTTTCAGTTTGAGAGAAGAACTGAGCCAAAAATACGCAAGACTTGCGTGTTAAACATGTGTGAATGGAACAAAATACAACAGGTATGTTTTTGATGAGGAAACAACATTAAAACACATCAGAAAACAGCGCAAGGAAATATGAACAATGTTTGCAGACTAGTGTACACAACTCTTGATTTGTGTGCCTTTTGTACTCCGTGTGCTAATTGATTTCACAGCTTTGTGAATTTTGATTGTGCTTTATCTGACTGATAATTTGCCCTTGAATGCTCCATCAAGGAGATTGTGGAAAATAGTCCCCGCTGTTCCCAAGTCTTACAATAATGCAAGTTTTGACAAGAAAATTAAAGCAGCACTGGTGGATATTTTATTGGGAGAGATTGGCTTCCTCTGTGTCTCTGCTCAATATAGTTGGTCTAGGAACAAATAAACAAAAGAAATTATCAGCAAAGTGAGTGCAGTGGAGCTGGCATTAAAGTGTGATTCTCAAAAAACAAAAACTGTTAACAAAGTGATAACTTCACAAACACAGTAATGGTAAGTGCTCGATGTGGTAGATTCAAGCTACTTCTGAAATTCAGTTTAAAACTAATACACTTTCAGTTTGGTTTATTTTGAATGTTAAAAAGATCATTAAAAACACTAATTAAAGAAAGGTTGAGGAGAAATTATAAAAAATAGTTTGAATTATTATTATTTTAGCCTCTGCTTGCATAAAATATGTGTGGAAACCTTTCATTTAACTGAAGAAATGTTGTTTTGAAATGACATCAAATGGCTAAGTAATAGTCTATAGAGCCATTTTACCAGCACCAAACATGAAACGGGCTTTGTTCCAGTGCGATGGGACTAAAGTGGATGTTTGCAGTAATCGGAGGTGCTTTCAAAAGAATGAGTCGACTTCACCAAGCTGAAAATGTTCCAAACAAAGATTGATCCTTTTTTTCCCTTTATTTTATTTGGAGGAACCAAAGTAACAAGGCTTCCATCAAGAAAACATCTGCTGCTCCTTGGTAAATTAGAGAAAACCAGCCCAGACCTCTCCAAACAGGGAGCACAAAGTTAGTTTTTATCAGAAGAGCACAGTCAAAAACATGAACTGCTCACAGCTTCTAGGCTGCAAAATAAATAAATATACAGATAGCCTTTGGTATCCATTATATTAATAATATGGTAGTGACTGTTGAAGTATTAGTAAAAAGTACTGAGTAGGGGGAAAATCCCTACTTTACTCCAGGATCAAGTGGAGTCTTTCCCTGTGGAGGTTCATATTCTCACTGTGATTCTAGTGTGCTCCAGTTTCACTTGCCACTGCTCAAAAACAAACAAACCACAAAAAAACAGTATTGTTCCCATGGGATGAAGACTTCCCTGTACAACAGACAACATAATTCCTGTGGGACTTTACTTTTGAAATAATGGTTTATTAGTAATAATAAAAACAGCTTTACTATCTATGAAAATAATGCAGACTGGATTTATGGGAGCTGTAGATTTTTTTCACTCTTAAAAACATGAACAATAGAACTAGTTCATTTTAAATGGTCTGCATCAGGGAATAAAAGACTTATTAGATGCAGACAGCATTTGGTAGACATGCCTTTAATAATATCTGTAAAGTGGCTTACAGGTGGAAATGTCTTCACTAACAATGGCTCAACAGAAATAAAAGGTGTTATAATAGCCATGACAAGTCTCTAACACGGGTAAAGGGTAGTTAACAGCAGTGGTGGAAGAAGTACTCAATTAATTACTTTAGTATTTCTTACTGGAGCAAGAAATTCTAAAAGTAGTAAAGTAAAAGTATCACATGAAAAAATGTACTGAAGTATTTAAGTATCTGTTTAAAAACTTACTAACTTAACAAATAAAAAGTAACTGTAAAAGTATTTCACACTGACTATGAGCTTTATTAAAGCTTCAAATGTAGTGATTTTGACAGATTTCTGCAGAATTGTGTTTATCAGAAACAAATGCATCGTTTGTTTTATATTTTATTTCTATTTTTGTTTGCTGAAATTACAAATGTGTTAAAAATAAACGCTCAGCCTTTTCAGCAGGTCTAAAAACATAAAAATATTTTTACTTTTCTGTCCTGTTAAAAATGTAGTGGAGTAGAAAGTACAGATGTAGTAAAAAGTTTTTACTTAAAGGGACACTATATCACTTTTTGGTTGGGGGTTGCTGCTTGTTTCTATGTCTTTGCTCTTCCTGGAATGTTCCGCAGTATGGCATTTAAAAAGCTCTATCTTACATTTATCCAGTCGCAGGTGGTTTTATAGCTCAAATATACCTAGAAAAATTCATTTGGTTGCCTCTCGACAGCCCTCAGACTGTGGGGACAAAACAAACGTATATGTGAGGGGGACGGGAGCTATCATTCGTCACTTATGTCCCTGTGTCTCCTCCTGAAGTGTCCACGCACACTCACCCACAGAGCAGCCATACGCCGGGGCCTTGATAACACATCACGCTGGCACTCCCCGAAGAAGAAAAGATATCAAAATAAAAAAGATGAAGCCATCACTCACCGGCACAAGCCCATGCAGCCAAATTACAAACGCGAGGCTCCAAAGAAAATCCTTTCATCTGCTTTCTCTCCACTCACCGTGTCTGTCTGTGTAAGATGCAAATGGTGAAAAATAAAGGGACCAACGGCCGACTCCAAAACCTTTAAAGCGCAAAATTACTACATCAAATAGCAGCGTGACTGAACTTTTAACACAGTAGAACTTCACAAATTCCTGTCTGGTGTTATTGATTAAACCAGACAAGCCTATCTGTCTCACACCACGATTTTTAGAAATATCTGAAGAGAAGAAATGAGTCTGAGAAGGGGGCTGCAGGGCTGTTTTCAATATTTTATCTATGCTGATGAACAAACATAACATTATGACCTCTATACAATATTTTAAAGGTAAGTAGGTATACAGCTCTGGAAAAAAAATAAGAGACCACTACATTTTTTTCTGAAATCAACATCTTTACATGTACAGTGAACCCTCGTTTATCGCGGGAGTTAGGTTCCAGAAATAGCCCGCAATCAGTGAAATCCGCGAAGTAGGACAATTTTATATTTTACAATTATTCTACATGTTTTAAGGCTGAAAACGCTTCACCAGACACATTATAGACCTTTCTGAGACTGGTATTAACATTTTCTCACATTTTTCTCTTGTTTAAACACTCAAACTTTTGTAGATTTTCATTAAAATATATTAATAGTGGGGGGGGGGGGGGGGGGGGCATGTGACACGCAGACACGTGCGCGCGGACACGTGTGTTTGTTTTGGTACCACATATCCATGCCATGTGCGAAAGTGGCAAGCGGCACTTTGCCAAAGTGGCAAAGTGGCAAGTGCGAGTGGAAAGCGACCTGGATATCATTTTGGGCAAGACTCAAGCCAATGCTAACAGTGCCAAACCGCTAACAGACGCCTCTGAGCACCAGTCCTCACCACAAGACCAGGTAAGACCAACCTGCGCTCACAAGAGTTGGTTGCATTTCACCCCGGGTCCAAAATCAGACCGCTATCAATGCGGCGCCAATACTCCACAGCTCTCTAGGACGGGGTCGGGTTCGTCCTCTCGGCGTGACGGGGAAGAGCCACTGTCTCCTCTGTGCGCGCGAGTGTCCTCCCCCCGCTGCGGCTCCCTCGAATGCGGCTCTCCCCGCTGCGGCTCCCCCGGCCCGTCCATGTTGATTCTTGGCTCTTCCATGGTCCGGCTCGCACTCTCTTCCATGGCTCGTGCAAGTAAACAAAGGCCACACCTCCTGTCACCCAGGCGCTCTCGTGAAGGAAATCAGAGACTCTGTCCCTACCATCCCTGGTCTAGACCTGGTTTAGTCCTGGTTTAGACCTGGTTTAGTCCTGGTTTAGACCTGCTTTAGACCTGGTTTAGTCCTGGTCTAGTCTCTTAGCTAATCAGGGCGCAGGACAGAATGTTACACTGTAAAAAAAAAGTTACACTATAAAAAAAATTGAAAAAAAAAAAAAAATCGGAAAAAAAAATCCGAAACAGCGAGGCCGCGAACAGTGAACCGCGATACAGCGAGGGTTCACTGTATTACAGCCATTCCATCCCAGCGTCTATTGAATTCCAACACAAACACAAAGCTGAGCTACTTCAGTTCTTGCACCAGGAGTGGAATAAAGTCACCCAACAACAATGTGAAAGACTTGTGGAGAGCACGCCAAGACGCATGAAAGGTGTGATTAAAAATAAGGGTTATTGCACCAAATATTGATTTCTGAACTCTTCTTAAGTGTAAACATTAGTATTATGTTGTTTCAAAATGAATTTGATCTTGTTTCTTTGCATTGTTTGAAGTCTGAAAACATGTATCTTTTTTGTTATTTTGACCATTTGTCATTTTCTGCAAATAAATGCTCTAAACGATAATATTTTTATTTGGAATTTGGGGGAAATGTTGTCAGTAGTTTATAGACTCAAACAAAAATGTTCCTTTTGCCCAAACACATACCTATAAGTAGTAAAATCAGAAAAACTGATCATTTTGCAGTGGTCTCTTATTTTTTTCCCAAGTAGCCCAGACCAATTCTTTTTGTCAAATGCATCTTTACGTTATTCCAGAAACCTATTCTGGGCCTATTCCAACAATTTCTCTAACGAAAATAACATGGTTAATATTTCACTTGTCATGAACACAGTTTGAATGTTACAACTGACTGCATGAGTGACGATAAATAACGACAGTTTTTATTTTATTTTTTTAAACATTTCTACAGATCTAATTAATGGACATAGTGCTGTAAATAGGATGTGATCACTGACATAAATGATCCCAGCATGTTCCATACAAAATGTTTTTTCAGAGATACAGATCTTAATATGGTCTGAAAGGCCCTGCCATCAAAGGTACATTTCTTCTGTAATGGTTCAAGGTTATCTGTGAGGCTCAGCTGTGTGTCAATAATATGGCGCCCGGATTTCAAGACAAATAATGAAATGTCAGCAGATCTGTGATAGCTTTGATGCTCAAAGGAGAAAAAACACTGAGACATTTCGCCTCAGGCAGCAGGAGATGAAGAGGATTTCAGTAAGACTTTCAGACCAGAGCCATGTGACAGTCTTCTAGTCTTCTACACCAGATCAGCAAGTGTGAGTCCTATTAAATAATAAGTAATAATCCGTGGGCTTCAAAATTATGAAATATTAGGGCCATTTCCATAGTGATTAACAATTAAAACTAAATATTATATGTTCTGAATAGTAAAAGTCCTTAAAATGTCACATATAACACAAAGTTAATTGGTTTTCTTTTTTTATATTTTATTTTGTTACACCATTAACATTGTTATAGTTACTCGTATCTGTTTTATCTATTATTATTATTATAGGAGTTCTTTTCCAGCTATCACAAATCCAACTTGCTCCACTGGTTTTAAGCTTACCTACATCATCACCAGCGTATTTCTCATTCACTTCACCTGGTCATATAGAGCAGGAATGGCTGGATGACGCAAGCTTATAATTACAATCAAATTGAAATCACAATTTGAATGATCCAATTTAGCAAACTGTGTAATTATTTAGGCGGTATAATGTTCTCCGGGAAAGGAAAAGAAAGTATAAAATCAAACCTGCTAACCCTGACATTTAGACATCCAAACCTGCTCTGAAATACTTCTGATTCTTGTATTTCTTTAAAGGTCCTTACGCAAAATAGACTCTTGTGAGCTTTAAGTCATGTTAGCTAGGAGAAAAATAATACATTGACATGCAAGTAAAAAATCTGATCATTATCTGATTTCTGGATTTATCAGAAATAGAAATGTGAACAGTTACATCAGATATGAGTAATCTGATTTCTCTGATTTTTCACACTTCTGAAAATCTTGTTGAAAATAATGCAAAGTGGGAAAAAAGTTAAAGATTGATAGAACTATATGTTCCCAGTGTATATTTCAGTCTTTGCTCTCATGTTACTGCTCCTGGTCATATTTAAAGGTTCACTATGTAACTTTTCTACCTGCCTACTTTTCAACATGGAGATTTATTGCTTTGCCTGCATCTTCCACAGTATATCATTAAACTTACAGTATACAGCTCTGGAAAAAAAAAAGAGACCACTGCAAAATGATCAGTTTTTCTGATTTTACTACATATAGGTATGTGTTTGGGCAAAAGGAACATTTTTGTTTGGATCTATAAACTACTGAGAACATTTCCCCCAAATTCCAAATAAAAATATTATCGTTTAGAGCATTTATTTGCAGAAAATGACAAATGGTCAAAATAACAAAAAAGATACATGTTTTCAGACCTCAAACAATGCAAATTCATTTTAAAACAACTAAACATGTGTAATAATACTAATGTTCACACTAAAGAAGAGTTCAGAATTATAATGAAATATAATTAATATTGGGGCGGCAGTAGCTCAGTTGGTAGAGCATATGCCTCGTGATCCAGGGGTTGGCAGTTTGAATCCCGCTCTTGACGGGTTGACCGCATGTGATCCCAGCTCCCACAAATGAGCGTTGCCGTTGTGTCCTTGGGCAAGACACTTAACCCCACCTCGCCCCCAGTGTCTGCGGACACTGGTAGCCCCCATGGCAGAAGAGCCGTCCTCCTGTGGACCCACCACCTGCGGGAGGATTCATTAGGGCTGGTGCATTGTGTTCTGGGCAGCAGAACACTGCTTGGACTGCTGCCCCCGCGACCCAGAGAATGGAAAAGCGGAAGAAAATGAATAATTAATATTTTGGTGCAATAACTCTTATCTTTAATCACAGCTTTCATGCGTCTTGGCATGCTCTCCACAAGTATTTCACATTGTTCTTGGGTGACTTTATTCCACTCCTGGTGCAAGAACTGAAGTAGCTCAGCTTTGTGTTTGTGTTGGAATTCAACAGACGCTGGAATGGTGGAGGTGCTGATTTCAGAAAAAAATGCAGTGGTTGCTTATTTTTTTCCAGAGCTGTATCTTACATTTATTCAGTTGCATTTATTTGTGCCTTGAAAAACACACATACCAGACAAAGCAATAACATCTCCATGGAAACAAGCAACACACTCTTCACCCAAAAATTACACAGCACACCTTTAAATTTGAAAATATTCTCAGTAAAACAGATGCTAGTATTGTTTTTCCACACCACTGGTTTCAAGGAGCTCCATATACACAAAATGATTGTTTGGTATAGCATTTCATCTCTCTCTGTTACAACACAAACACATATACATTATCTACTTATAACATCCCCACAGGACAAGTGCAAGGGCCTGCGCTCAATAACCTGACGCCTCATGTTAATGCTAAATCTTTATAGGGTGACATCCCACTCCTTTAGCTGCTTCTGAGAGGGATCTTATGGTCCCATGGTCGGACACTGCACATCAATACACACCAGCGCTATGGCAGTAATTATCAGGCAATGGCTATGAGAAAAGAACTGCTGTCATCAAAGCTAAGGCACCTCATGAGTCTGCAGAGGAGGACAGTGGACTCCGTACTGGAAAAATATTAAGTATGAGCTATTGCGTGCATAAATCCAAATAATACGATAACTATTGGCAGGTGAAGTGACTACCTCTTCATCAACGCTGGTCCCTTGAGAAGCTAATGCATGAAGTTACTGCTGCACAATGAAATAGAATGTTGAAATGTTTTTTTTAAAAAATATGCCAACTCATATGTTGCAAAAAGTTGTCGATAAAATTGTTATGATGTGAGAAAAACTGTGATAAAAATACTAGAAATTGCAGTGTCGTCTTTCAAACAAACATCTTAGGTGACATTTATACATGTTAAATGCACATTTACATTTTTTCACAGTTTTTGAAAATTTGAATATGATATGTGAACCTTTATCAAGAGCTGTAAGCCTTTGATTATTCAGTGTCTTTGTATTATTCCACTGATAGTTTCATTTATTATATAAGGATGTATATGGGACAGTAGAAAGGAAAGTTACTGAGTGAGTGAGTTAGATGAAGATATGGTATTTTTGGTATTTATATGTAAAACCCGTGATTCACAAGTTTAATTTGTTTTTTTAAATGGTCATAGATAGTTGTTTTTGCATGAACTCCTCTGCAGTTGTAGTCTTGTGAGTTAGGATCAGATACAAAGAGATACATAACAGCTTTTACCATGCCCCGCTCTTGGTCTTTAGTTGGCTTTAGTTGACTAATTTCTTTAGTTGACTACAACCCTACAATCAACGTAGACCCATTTATACAAGCACAGATTTGTACAGTTCTGATGGATTGCAAAAACAAAATTAGGATTCAAAAAAATATTAAGTATGTGCTATTGCGAGCTATGCATTATAATTTAAACTATAATGCATCAGTGATATGTTAAGAATGAAACTGTACAGGATTACGTAGATTACTGGACTACACAACATGTTATGGGTCAAAAAGGTAAGGTAAGTACTTCCAAGAAATACAATCAACACATTCTAATATCTGTTAGGGAATGATAAAGTGATAAGTTACACGTTTTCCTCCAGTATGACAAAAAGGAGGAAAATGGTGCATATATTAGATTTAAGGTTAGCGTTTCATAGGTCCAGAAGATGATGATGGTCAGAAGACTGTACCTCAACCTTGTAGGATGAGTCAAATCGAAGCATGAGGGGTGTAAGGAAAACGTGTGAGAGTGTGAAATGACCTAGAAGTTATGTATTGTTCATCTATCCTGGAACAGAATAACTCCTCAGAGAGATGAGTCACTGTGGATGAGTAACTTACGAAACCACGGGGCCGCACCTTTTTATAGAAAAATCTTCACAGTGTTGTTCAAACTCGGAGTAAAACAAAGGCTTGCTCGGCTCAAACACAACTGATTATGAGCATAAAGTGTCTGTAACTGAGCAAATGAGCTTTACCAAAGACTGGGGCAAACTGTCACTTTGAATAATGAAACAGACTTCAGTTTCACAATGCTTTGACGAGAATTGTTAATTTATCTCTAAATGTAACACAGAAAATGCTGAGGATGACAATTTTGACAACTGTGGGAGTAACACATAATGGGTACCATCTTCCATCCATCAGGCAGACAGGTGCAAGACTACAACACTTGAAATGATGCATGTGGTTCATCCAGAATAAATATAGAAATAAATCCTTCCTTATATAGGATTTTAAGACTAGTAGGACTCTTAACACACCACAACTTCATATAAATGCAGCCTTAAAGGTCCCATGGCATGAAATTTTCACTTTCTGAGGTTTTTGAACGTTAACGTGAGCTTCCCTACCCTGTTTAGGCCCCCCCAATGGGTAAACGTTGCGAAATGTCTAAACTGAGCATTTGCGATCCTTTTCTGCGTTTGAAAAAAACACTGCTCAAGGCACCTTTGTTACGTAACATCGAAAAAAGAAATGCAAATGCAGTTCCACCACCGTCTGGATCTCCACCCCCTGTCTCTGGAAATCACGCCCAGAGAATTTGGACCCCAAAGGAGCTACGCAATGCGAAATGCGTTTTTTTATTTGCCTGGAGGCACGTGCGAGTGTTTCTAGGCTCGGAAGTCCTTTACCCGACCTTCCGGACCTCTGAAACAGCAGTGGTTTAATTTTATTTTGTGTGAAAATGTGTTTTTTTAATTGAAATTCCTCTCCTTTCTCCCTCCATGCTTCAAACGCGGAAATGGGAGACAGCCACAGCGCAGCGCTCCAGCAGCGCAGAGGAGCGGGTGGGGCCCCCCCACCCGCTCCTCTAACCCAATCTCTGTCCTTCTCATTTGCATTCAAGCAACAAGGCCCATAATGAGGCATTCAGAGAGTTATTTTTTAACTCTGACTCTGTACATGTGTCTTTCTCATGCAGTGAGTGTTGATTTTGAAGAAGGATTCATTTACAGTATTAGGGAACCATTAAGGAGCCATATAAAAGCATCAAGAAGTACCATGTCATGGGACCTTTAAAGGTGAATGGGCAACTAATCTGTTTTCTTTGCCGAGAATGTTCCATAGTATGACATTAAACAATGTTAACAAGCATTTTGTGCCGCCAAACCAAGTTGCCAAACAGGTCTGCTCAAAGTTGAATTTATGTATTTCAAAGTATTTGCTGCGCAAACACCTATATATAAAAGCAATACCAAATATGGAGACAAGTGAACTCCCTACCTGAAAAGTTTATTTACTTATTTTTATTTATTTATTTATTTCAGGGACAATGCACATTAATAAACATCTACAGGTAAATATGCCAGAATTATCCCGAGGGCTATTTTTTTTATCTGTCGTCCCTGGACAGGTGTAAAATGTCAACCTGCAGGAAGTAAAATACAATAGAATAAAAACAAGGTTATTAATTACACTCTAAAATCATTCTTACATACAGTCTCATACAGCTTCATGCAATTATATACAGTCATAAAACCACATTCAGCCACATACATTCATTTTCAGCCACAAACACCACAAACACCACATACTGTTGAGTGCAGCCACATACAGACACATATACTCAACAAAAATATAAACGCAACACTTTTGTTTTTGCTCCCATTTTTCCTGAGATGGACCCAAAGATCCAAAATTCACTCCAGATACACAACACTACCATTTCTCTCAAACATTGTTCACAAATCTGTCCAAATGTGTGACAGCAAGCACCTCTGCCCGACATCATGACCAGTGCACAGGTGCGCCCCAGACTGCCCACAATAAAAGGCCACCCCGAAATGTGCTTTTTTTTTTTTTGCTTTATTGGGGGTCTGGGGACTCAGAACCAGTCAGTATCTGGTGTGACCACCATTTGCCTCATGCAGTGCAACACATCTTCTTCGCATAGAGTTTATCAGATTGTCAGTTGTGGCCTGTGGAATGTTGGTCCACTCCTCTTCAATGGCTGTGTGAAGTTGCTGGATATTAGTGGGAGCTGGTACACGCTGTCGTATACGCCAGTCAAGCACATCCCAAACATGCTCAATGGGTGACATGTCCGATGAGTATGCTGGCCATGCAAGAACTGGGACATTCTCAGCTTCCAAGAATTGTGTACAGACCCTTGCAACATGGGGCCGTGCATTATCTTGCTGAAACATGAGGTGATGTTCATGGATGTATGGCACAACAATGGGCCTCAGGATCTCATCACGGTATCTCTGTGCATTCAAAATGCCATCAATAAAATGCACCTGTGTTCTTCGTCCATAACAGCCTTTGAAGAGGAGTGGACCAACATTCCACAGGCCACAATTGACAATCTGATAAACTCTATGCAAAGAAGATGTGTTGCACTGCATGAGGCAAATGGTGGTCACACCAGATACTGACTGGTTCTGAGTCCCCAGACCCCCAATAAAGCAAAAAAAATGCACATTTCGGGGTGGCCTTTTATTGTGGGCAGTCTGGGGCGCTCCTGTGCACTGGTCATGATGTCGGATCAGCATCTTGATGTGGCGCACCTGTGAGGTGGGGTGGATTGTCTCGGCGGGGCAGAGGTGCTCGCTGTCACGCATTTGGACAGATTTGTGAACAATGTTTGAGAGAAATGGTAGTGTTGTGTATCTGGAGTGAATTTTGGATCTTTGGGTCCATCTCAGGATAAATGGGAGCAAAAACAAAAGTGTTGCGTTTATATTTTTGTTGAGTGTACATTAAACTTTGCACTTTTAACATAACAAGATAAGGGACAGTTTATGTTTTGTGGAGAAAAAAGGTTTACACAAGATTTGTTTCAGTGTTTTGTAAAAATAATGAACAGATTCTTAAATTTCAGCAACAATATAATTGAGAAAAGCTGCAGGCTTAAACTTATACGATTACCACCTAAACAAAAGTTGTAGTCCAGCCCAAACCTCTGGCCTCATTTATCACTACATTATTTATCACACACACACACAAAACAAACTCAGATCACTGTGTATCGCTCAAACTTGTCTCAAAACTTATTTTCTGGCTCTGAACTGCAGCCCAACTATTTGTGCACAATACTTTAAAATAACTGCTCTATGTTATCCATACACCACCACCTGTCTATAGACCTATATCAACACACACTGACTGACGCACTACCAAAAATGACTTTTAACTGCAAAGAGCTTCAGCTAATGTGTTGTCAGACTTCACTGACAACCTTTAATGAAACACGGCGATTCCTCTGCTTCTCTGGCTCTAATCAGAAACAAGGCAGGCCTATTAAACCTTCACAAAGTCTTTGTTCCCTAATATCTCAGGATGTGTGCATGTCACTCCTCTTAAGTCGCTGAATCCCACTTAGACCTCCCTTGCGCTGCCATGGCGATCACTTAAAGACCCTTCAAGAACATTTTTGCTGCTGCCAGTCCGAGTATGAGGACAGCGTGTTCTGATGAGGTGAAGACAGTCATAATCAAGCCATGAGGAGGGAGATCAAAACCCAAGTGAAAGTGCAGCTTAAGACTCATGAGAGTGATTAAGGGAGCAAGTGGAGAGCGGGAGGGACGAAGAGGGAGGGAGAAAGACTGAGAGAGCGAGAGAGGAATAGAGAGGTAGGGAGAGAGAGAGAGGGAGAGATGGAGAGAGAAGAAGGGAAAGGGAGCAAGAAAAAGAGCCCCTTTTTCTTTTTCTTGCTCCCTTTCCCTTCTTCACCGTGAAGGTGGTAGGGAGTGAGCAGAGAAAGAGACAGAGAGGGAGAGAGGGCAGGTGGTAGGGAGGGAGTGGGGTGAAAGAGAGAGAGAGGGAGGGAGAGAGAGGGAGGGTGAGAGAGACAGAGCGAGGGAGTGAGTGACAGAGGGACCACCCACAGGTGTAAAATAGATGCAAAAGAACAAGTGGCCCTCTGAGGCAGTCTACTTTAACGACAGTACAGTTTTCCTGTGCTCACAATGAAGACCAGGGCTCATTTAGACAAGATTTTTTTGTGAAGAATCCCTCAGTCGTCCAGGTAGAATCCATGATAAAAGGAGAAATTCAATTTGTCAACTGGACAAAGTTTATTTGGTCGAAAACGTTTCGCAGCTCATCCGAGTTGCTTCGTCAGTTCTGGTTAGAGTGCTAGTTAGACACTGCTTATATCTAGCTGCAGGGAGGAGCTAACTACACTGAAATTATTCTGAAACTATCCCACCTCTTTGTTTTGAGTTTCTGTATTTTGTTTTTCCAGTTTCTCTGGCGTCTAGTTTAGCATACCCACATTTTCGACCAAATAAACTTTGTCCAGTTGACAAATTGAATTTCTCCTTTTAACAAGAATTTTTTGTTTTTTGTATTTTGTCGGAAATTATTTCACTCATTTAGTACCCTGATTGCTTGAGTCAAGATCATATAAATGTATTTAAAACTCTCAGTATTGAGTTTGTTTATGGTTTGGTTTGGGGCTCTGAGATTGAAAAGTGGAAGCATTTATGAAAGTTTGTTTTTAATATTCAACAGGGACATTAGTGCTTTTAGTCGAGGAATAAATCTATTTTTAATCATAAGTTTAAACAATTATGGCGATTTTAATTTAGATTTTATTTTGCTTTAGTCAGCACAAATATGACTCGACAAAACTGCAGTCAGTTACATAAACTGAATAGTCATAAAATAAACAACAATGTTTCAAGACAAGAAAAAGACTGAACTGGAAGAAGAAGGACAATTTAAAGGTTCTTCTATCAAAATGAAAATTTGTTATGAACCTATCACAACAAAAATTAAACTCTGTATTCCATCCTAAAAGTTTGCAGGTGTTAATAAGCTCTCTAGATGTTTCAAGAAATAATTGAACACCCAATAATGTGAATTTTAATTTTCCCACTAAAAATTTCCATGCTACACTCATTTGCACTGGGCTAAATTCTGTCAGAACGCAGACCATCCCACTGAGTACAAACAGCCATCGATTAGCAGCTTGTTTGTACCAGCACATGTGGAGATGCAGAGGGCACATGACTTTGCACAGCTAACAGCCCCAGACCTGAGACACTGGGGAAGGATCTCACAGCATCTATAATTAACCCATTTGTGAGGTGTAAAGAAAAAAAGATTAGCTTTGAGGCCTGAAACTTCATTAACATGTCTGACGCTTGATCTGATAACAGAATCAAGTGGGAAAACTCTGTTGTGACAATTTGGCAATGATAGAAGTTAAAAGTTGGTTCCTTAGACGCAATTACACAAGATTCATTTTGACGAACAAGCTGACATAAAAGCCATAAACTATTAAAGGTCCCATAGCATGAAATTTTCACTTTCTGAGGTTTTTGAACGTTAATGTGAGCTCCCCTACCCTGTTTAGGCCCCCCCAATGGCTAAAAGTTGCGAAATGTCTAAACTGAGCACTTGCGATCCTTTTCTGCGTTTGAAAAAAACACAGCTCAAACGGGCGATTCTGGACAAGGCACCTTATTGACGTCAGATCGAAAAAAAGAAATGCAAATGCAGTTCCACCATCGTCTGGATCTCCACCCTCTGTCTCTGGAAATCACGCCCAGAGAGTTTGGACTGAGGAGGAGCTACGCAATGCGAAATGCGTTTTTTTATTTGCCTGGAGGCACATGCGAGTGTTTCTAGGCTCGGAAGTCTTTTACCTGACCCTCTGGACCTCTGAAACAGCAGTGGTTTAATTTTATTTTCTGTGAAAATGTGTTTTTTTTTTTTAAACTGAAATGGCTCTCCTTTCTGTCTTCGTGCTTCAAACGCGGAAGTTGGGAGACAGCGCAGAGCAGCACTCCAGCGGCTTAGAGGAGCGGGGGGGTGGGAGGAGGGGGGCTCCTCTAAGCCTATCTGTGTCCTTCTCATTTGCATTCAAGCAAGAAGGCCCAGAATGAGTTGTTCAGAGAGTGAATTTGTGACCATGTCTGTGTAAATGGGTCTTTCTCATGCATTGAGTGTTGATTTTGAAGAAGGATTCATTTACAGTATTAGGGAACCATTAAGGCACCATATAAAAGCATCAAGAAGTACCATGTCATGGGACCTTTAATAAAATAATAAAACCTATAAATTTGTTTTCAATAATAATTCACTACCAAGAACAGTATTTCAATTGTCATCAATGTAATCTATCTGACCAGTAACTTGTCTCCATGATGTTAGAAAGATTTATTTATATTATAACATTTCCATGGAGAGTAGCAGGTGGCGGACCCTCCACCAGAAAAGTTGCACAGTGCACCTTTAGAGACATAATGGTCAGCAGCTGGTAGAGTTCACTGATCCGAAGGTTAGCGGTTTGAATCCCGCTCTCGAGATACAAAAAACACCATTGGTTGAGCGGT
This sequence comes from Paratrypauchen microcephalus, assembly GCA_036785185.1. Lineage (NCBI taxonomy): Eukaryota > Metazoa > Chordata > Actinopteri > Gobiiformes > Gobiidae > Paratrypauchen > Paratrypauchen microcephalus. The sequence continues at coordinate 4,200,361 of JAVJIX010000012.1, read as the reverse complement.
CAGATCCACCAACCCACAGGCTGTCAGTACGACTCTAGCTCCCACAGATAAATGCTGTCGTTGTGTCCTTTGGCCTGACACTTCACCCACCTCGCCCCTAGTGTCTGCGTACCCTGGTGTATGAGTCTGTGTGTGAATGGGTGAGTAGTTCCTTGTTTGTTGTGACTTGAAGGTGGAAAAGTGCTATATAAAAATGACCATTTACCATAATAATAAATTGATTATATTAAGAGCTCTTTTGGACCACCGCTACAACATTCATTCATAGGCAGGAGAGATGATGTGCCTTGCTCATGGACACAACAATTGCACGCACAGGCCAACATTCCAGTTTTAATTAGGACCACTCTATAATGAGCCACTGTTCAACAAACCAACTGAAATCCAAACAAAGACAGAATTTTATAGAAAGAGACAGAAACCAGATAAAAAACCTCCACAGTGTTGCTTTAATTCCCTTAGAACTAGTGGAGTTTAAAGGCGGAAATAATGAGAGCCGCACAGTGAGACGGAATAGCTCGCGGCAAAACATAACAAGCCCTGCAGAGAGGAGGAACATATAGTTGTATATTTTTTTTATTTCCTCACCGTCCGTGGAGCAGCCTGTGGATCCGTCGCTGGAGCAGTACCTCATCTCGATCCTTTGACGTCCCACCTCGAGCAGGCTGGGGTCGGGGATGCGGGCCTTACACGTGTACCTGAAGCGCTGCTCGTAATGTCCGCCGTTGTCTGAGATGTTCACAGGGGTCCAGGGTGTCCAGGGAGTGGTCTTCTTCAGCTCAGGGCACGGGAGGGTGTTGCACGACTGATACTCCTGTAATGAAAAACCACAGAGTATATTGAAAAACTACCCAAGGGCAATTTATAGCTATTGCTTGAAAGTCCTGTTGTTGTTGTTTGATTGTGTAAGGCCAGTGGGATGTTTTTAAACTCCATAAACCTTCACTAGAATAATTTGGACAATCATTTGAACAGAGTTTTGGGCTGTGTCCCATATCTCTGTCTTACCACTTCGTCTTACCCCTACCCCTTGGTTTTGCGCGTTCATGTGAGGGCAAGGGGTGTCCCGATTCTAATTTTGATCAAGGGCTAGGGCCATGACCGAGGGCTCTCGATTAGACTTGAAACGAAGGGGAGGCCTACAAGCTCAGGCAGGTTTTGGGATCAGGATGGCAGCGTCACATCGAGCAGCCAATGAGTCTCATAAATGTATTTTCAGCAGTTGTAAGTATCGATTAACAGTTTAGCATGGTTTACAATTACAATGCTTATGTTCTACATTACTTTTAGTGAACTGTTGTTGCGGTTTTAATTGTAGTGATGTCTGTTTAACCAACGTTATTGTTTTCATTGCGCTATTATGCATAAACAAGCTAGTTTTTTTGTCGAGCTGAGGTATCCGATAATCCTTCACATTTGTTTACGTTTGTTTGCGTCAATTGTTGTCGCCTCTGTAGATGTAGCAGCCAGGTAGAGGCAAGGGATGATGATGCAAACGGTAATCGAGTAGTGTCCTATTTCACTCACTAGTGTACGATAATTCGTACCCCGAGCCCTCTCAGCTCGGTATCGAGGGGCAAGACAAACACGTAGATAATGGGACGCAGCCTTGGAGATGCAGACAAACTACTAATAAAGAATTACTCAAACAGCTGCAAATTCAACAAAACACAACTCCAGGTATGTTTTTGAGGAGGGAACCACATTATGGCACGACAAATAGAACTTTTAAGCCAGAGGAAAGATTTGCACTTCAGGCTCTTGAATCAGAGGAGCTCATTGGACCAGCTACATGCACTGACAGCAGATGACATAGAGAAAGTGTGATACTTCTTTTTCTGCTATCATTTCTGCTACAGTTGCTTCGGCTGCAGCTCTTCAAGGCAGGTGATTTCCTCTGTCTGGTGGGAGCAGATCAATCATTAACATGAGTATTAAGCACTGTGGCTCAGACAGACAGGCTTATATCCAGGCGTGATAGTAAACGCAACAATGGCTTTTAAAATTCCCAGCAGCCTCTATTACGAAATTAAACTGCTACTTTATGGGGGAATAAACAGTCTCTACAAAGCTTTCAACACTGTGCGGTCTTGCATGCATCTTCATTCCATTATGGACTGCTTAATATTACAAAATGCAGTGTCTCTTGCCTTTTTACGAAGTGCTTTATTTGTTTGTTTTGAAAAGCACTCACCACATGCATAAGGAGAAAACCACTGGCACAATGTGGTACAGGGCAAACAAGCTAACCAGAAAAGGTCATTGATCTAGTTTAATTTACAGTCGAGAGGAAGAAAGGATTAGTATGGGTAAAGATTGAGTAACGAACCCAGAAGGCAGCCAGCTGGAAAGTTAGCAAGCATTTTTAGTATTAGGAAGTTAGAAAAGAAATTAGATAAAATATGGAGAGAAAGAGTATATAAATCATCAATGAATAATCTGCTACAGTGATAAAAAATTAATATTTTCGCCATCAACTTGTCCATGGAGTTATAGCTTTGCCTTGAATGTTGTACAGTATGGCATTAAACTATAGCAGTTAAGTACATGTTTGACATTAATACCTTTACAGGCATAGTATGATGGCATTTAGTTGAATCAGGTGGACAAGCAGGACCAGAAAAGTTACATATTGCAACTTTAAAGGTTCTATATTACAGAGAATTGACACTTGTGAGCTTTAAGTTATGTTAGAAAGTTGTTACCTCATCAAAAACATACCTGGAGTTGTGTTTTGTTTCATTCACACATGTTTGAGTAACTCTTTATTATTAAAACATGCACCATAGGTACTCCAGCTTAGGTCCTGACCAAGCCGAAGCAAGAAGATCATGGAGATGGTCCCCGGGCGCCCTAATGTGTGCTGCCCACTGCTCCTAATATATGTATATATATATATATATATAGGATGGGTTAAAATGCAGAGAAGAATTTCTCCAGTGTGAGATCAATAAAGTTCACTTCTAGTCTGTCTGCATCTCCAAAGCTGAAATGCTCTATTCCATCTACAGCTCTGGGAAAAAAAAAAGAAAAAAAAAAGAGACCACTGCAAAATTATCAGTTTTTCTGATTTTACTACTTATAGGTATGTGTTTGGGCAAAAGGACATTTTTGTTTGAGTCTATAAACTACTGACAACATTTCCCCCAAATTCCAAATAAAAATATTGTTTAGAGCATTTATTTGCAGAAAATGACAAATGGTCAAAATAACAAAAAAGATACATGTTTTCAGACCTCAAACAATGCAAAGAAACAAGATCAAATTCTTTTTAAAACAACATAATACTAATGTTTACACTTAAGAAGAGTTCAGAAATCAATATTTGGTGCAATAACCCTTATTTTTAATCACAGCTTTCATGCGTCTTGGCATGCTCTCCACAAGTCTTTCACATTGTTCCTGGGTGATTTTATTCCACTCGTGGTGCAAGAACTGAAGTAGCTCAGCTTTGTGTTTGTGTTGGAATTCAACAGATGCTGGAATCAATCAATCAGCAATGATCTGTATTCCACCTTGTAATGTCATGTAGTGGTCCATCCATCCATCCATTCATTTTCTTCCACTTATCTGGGGCCGGGTTGCGGGGGCAACAGTCTAAGCAGGGACGCTCAGACCTCCTTCACCCTGGACACTTCCTCCAGCTCCTCCGGGGGGACCCCAAGGCATTCCCAGGCCAGCCGGGAGACATAGTTCCTCCAGCATGTCCTGGGTCTTCCCCGCGGCCTCCTCCCGGTGGGACATGCCCGGAACACCTCCCGAGAGAGGCGTCCAGGAGGCATTCGGAACAGATGCCCGATTCACCTCAGCTGGCTCCTCCCAACGTGGAGAAGCAGCGGATCTACTCCGAGCTCCTCCCGTGTAACTCATTTCGGCTGCTTGTATCCTTTCGGTCATTACCCAAAGCTCATGACCATAGGTGAGGGTAGGAACGTAGATTGACCGGTAAATTGAGAGCTTTGCCTTTTGGCTCAGCTCCCTCTTCACCACAACGGTCCGGTACAGTGCCGACGCTGCACCGATCCACCTGTCAATCTCGCGCTCCATCCTCCCCTCACTCGTGAACAAGACCCAAAGATACTTGAACTCCTCCACTTGAGGCAAGGACTCCCACCCACCCGGAGAGGGCAAGCCACCTTTTTACAGTCGAGAACCATGGCCTCGGATTTGGAAGAGCTGATCCGCATCCCAGCCACTTCACACTCGGCTGCAAACAGCCCCAGTGCACATTGGAGGTCCCGGTTCGATGAAGCCATCAGGACCACATCGTCTGTAAACAGCAGAGATGAGATCCTGTGGTTCCCAAACCAGATCCCCTCCGGCCCCTGACTGGGCCTAGAAATTCTGTCCATAAATATAATGAACAGAACCAGTGACAAAGGGCAGCCCTGGGGGAGTCCAACATGCACCAGAAACAGGTTTGACTTACTACCGGCAATGCGAACACAGCTCCTGCTCTGGTCATACAGGGACCGAACAGCCCTTAGCAAAGGGCCCCGAACCCAGCACTCCCAGAGCACTCTCCACAGGACCCCACGAGGGACACGGTGGAATGCCTTCTCCAGATCCACAAAGCACATGTGAACTGGTTGGGCAAACTCCCATGCACCCCCGAGCACCCAATGAAGAGTATAGAGTATAGAGCTGGTCCAATGTTCCCCGGCGGGGATGAAAACCACACTGCTCCTCCTGAATCCGAGGTTCGACTATCGGTCGAATTCTCCTCTCCAGCACCCTGGAATAGACCTTACCAGGAAGGCTGAGGAGTGTGATTCCCCGATAGTTGGAACACACCCTCCAGTCCCCCCTTCTTAAACAGAGGGACCACAGGGTGGTGGTCATGTAGTGGTAGTTTTGTTTAAATGGGAAATTCTAGGGCTAAAATGATCAAATTGATTCAAATAAAGATGCATGGAGTATAACAAAACAGCGAAGCACTTCCTGCATTACCGCATGACATCACAAGATGGTACAGAGTGTTTTCTGGTTGACAGAAGAACTCAGCCTAAATATACAGGGTTTGTGTCTTAAACATGTGTGAATGAATCAAAACACAACTCCAGGTATGTTTGGGATGAGGAAACATTATAACATAGATCAGAAAATGGCATAATATGGACTCCTTAAAGGGACAGTGTGTAGGATTCGTGGCGCATAGGTGGTTACTAGCTATTCCACTTCCTCTTTTGGCTATGGCAGACCTCGAGGGTCACCCGGACGCGACGTAGCTCCGACATCGCGCGTGCCCGCGCACGAACCGCGCACGAACCGCGCACCGCTGTATACATAAACCGCGGTCCCCCGTTCACTTTTTTTTTTTCTTTTCGCATGAAAACACACAATCCCGATCATGATTCATGACAATCTACACATCAAATGAAACCTTACAGTCTCCTCTTTTTGACTATGCAATTCATTTCCCTGCAAAACAATCACTCCCCGAGCACATGGGGCTTTTATACAGAAAAGCACAAAACTTAGCTTACTTAGCTTACCTTTGAAGGCTCTGCACAGGTCAAACTCTGTATTTCATCATAAACTTGGTCTCAATCTGTCCATAAGGATCCAGCGAATAAAATCCAGTAAAACAATTTAGTCCAAAATACGTGTTATATCCATTACGATGTGTGATCCGGCAGCATGCTCCCCCTCCCCCTCTCCCTTCCCCTTCTCTCCTTCGCTCCTGGCTGCATATGAGAGCAGAGGACCGAAGGAGAGAAGGGGAAGGGGAGGGGGAAGGGGGGAGCCATACGCAGCGCGGCTGTGCAGGAGCCGAGGCGAAGGATGAGCCCAAATGTCCTTCTGCGGCTCTCGTATTCAAAATGGCTGCCTCTATATGGGGAAGATCCCCCTTTTATGTGACTATATCTAAGTCCAAAAGAATACTTTGATTTCATGATGGAAGTGAAAAGGCTTGGAAAACAATGTATTTTTGAATGGGTATCTTCAATTTCAGTAATTAACAGGTAAAAATCTTACACACTGTCCCTTTAACAAATACATAAATTCATTGTTCTAGTAATAGGAGGGGATAGCGCCTTGTGTTGCTTCTTTTTCTCAATACAGTGGTACCTCACCTTACGAAATTAATTCGTTCCAGAAGTGGTTAATGTGAATTTTTCATAAGTTGAGTAGCTATTTCAATGGAAAAAGCCTGATTCGTTCCAAGGCCCCGTTCCAAGTTTTTTTTTATAGTGTAACTTTTTTTTTTAATAGTGTAACACTGTGTTCTGCATCCTGATTGGCTAAGAGACTGTACTAGGGTGACCATTCGTCCGGATTTCGTCCGGACAGTCCGGTTTTAGAGCTGTCTGTCCGGCCGTCTGTCACGTGTCCTCCTTTTTTACATTTTGTTCGGACCCTCGTCGCCCACCGTTGCATAAATCGTCATAAATCCCCACCCATTATTTACACTTGCTAGTAGCAAGTATTCTTATTATTTTTCAACATATCCTAGATGAGATCTATGGTTATGCGGTGGTACAGAGTGAGACTTCACACAGAAACATCAACGCGTGAGGCATGACACGCTATTGGTTAAATACACGGAAGCAGATCGAAGCGCAAAGCGCGAGTACAGAGAGGAGATAAGAAGAGGGCTATAATGAGCGCTATAAGAACGCTATAATGTTTGGCGAGTATGTCTGGGTCTGGAAATACTACAAAGTTGATGACAACAACATTGACATAGCAAACGGTGGGATATGTAAACTTGGGATTGCAAGGGGTGGAAAGGAAAGGGCGACATTTAACACAACAAACCGATACGGCACCTCAAAAACAAACACCCGACACAATACAGCAAGTTACAGGCAACCCAACCAAAGACGAGTCAGCTCACGCTGCAGGAGAGTTTGAAAAGGAGACAAAAAAATGCCCCTTGACAGTGCGAAGGCACAGGAGAACACAGCCAGGAGCACAAATGATCGCAATGAGTGACTTACCATTCGCCTTTGTAGAGAACCCTGGATTTCTTATGCTTATGGAGCACGTTGGACCTCGTTAATAATAATAATAATAATAATAAGCCCCACGCCGGTTCATGCTGCGCTATCACACACGTGTCCGCGCGCAGTCTTCTCCCCCCTCCCCCTTCCCCGCACACTTCACTATTAATACATTTTGTTGAAAATCTATGAAAGTTTGAGTGTTTAAACGAGAGACAAATGTGAGAAAAGTTTAAATCCAGTCTGAGAAAAGCGTATAATGTGTGTGTCTGAGCACGCATTATTTGAATTTTTGAGATTTCGCGTTTCGTAACTTGAATTTTCTTTTGTATCTATAGACCAAAATTTAACGTGAAGGCGTTTCGTAACTTGGAATTTTCATTTGTTGGGTCTTTCGTAAGGTGAGGTACCACTGTAGTCTATTTTACCACACTGTCATATTTCTATTTGTTGAAATTCTTTAGAAAATGTTAAAAGTGTCTGCACAGAACCTTAGCTCTAAGAATCCTCTTCTTATTTTCAGAAGCCAACATATTTCACAACACAACACTTGAAAACCCCATAATAGTGGAGTATTAGGCATCCCGGTGCTTTTTTTGTGTCTGGGTTCTAGACTTGAGAGTAAATGATATAGGGAGAAGGAGGTGCGCGTGCTGCCATTTTCTGCCACTACTTGTTTATTTATGCTGAATGGAGCTTTCAGTGAGAGCCAGACCTTGACAAAATAAGATAAGAGTTCTTTTCTACACATCCGTCAGCCTGTCAACGCACACATCTTTGCAGGTCAACGCTGGAGTGCTATACATTATACAGTACACGGCCATTTTTCACCTCGTCCATGCTCTCTCTCTCCCCATCTATCTCTGTATCTTTTATTTCTAGCTTGATGTCAGTCTCTCACTCCTTCTTTCCCTGGCTGCATTGCTGCTTGTGTCGTCTCTGGGAATAAGGTTAAATACACAGGGAGGATTTAGATTCTGTTAGGCCAGTGTGATGAATGGAACTGTCAGCTCCGCACCACTTCCTGCCTCTCCCCGTCCAGCCCCGTAATCATCCGCGGACATTAATATTTAACAGCACTGCGCCAATGTATGCCCGTCCGCGTGGCCATTTTAATCAGAGATAGCTAGCCCATAATATGTAAAGCAGAAATACTGTAAAAACATGAGGGGAAAGGTGGTGAAAGGTTGGGGTTATTTAAGCACAAGAAGGTTCTGGGTTCAAATTCTTGCCGTTCGGACTGGGTTTATTTCTCGCTGTTCGATTTGTGTCAAAAGTGTTGACACAAAGTTACTTGGGTGAGTGGTGAAATGAATTCACTCCATAAAACTTGTCCAGTTGACAGAATGTACTATTCTTTTGCTATTTGCTCTTTCAATGTAAAATATGCACATAAAGTCTGAATTTATAACACAGTACTCCTGAAAGTGAATTTGAGATTTTGAATTTTGTAATATTTGACTGTATGGTATTACTAGCATTACAAACTTTTCTCCAAGGTGACAAGCTCATGACAATATGTTTTAACAATAAAAACACCTCAATTTGTAAAAAAGAAACATAATTACAGCTCTGGAAAAAAATAAAGATCACTGCATTTTTTCGGAAATCAGCATCTCTACATGTATTACAGCCATTCCATTCCAGCGTCTGTTGAATCCCAACACAAACACAAAGCTGAGTTACTCCAGTTCTTGCACCAGGAGTTGAATAAAGTCACCCAAGAACAATGTGAAAGACTTGTGGAGAGCATGCCAAGACGCGTGAAAACTGTGATTAAAAATTATTGCACCAATTATTGATTTCTGAACTCTTCTTAAGTGTAAACATTAGTATTATGCTGTTGAATTTGATCTTAATAAGAGGAGTACTAACATCCACCATTGTCTGTTGTTGAGTTGGAGACACTGGCCAAACTCTAAATATTTCATGAGTACTGGCTAGCATTTCAGCCTGAACTGTCTGGTTTGCTGCTAAGGAGATAATAACGTGTTTTAATGTGACCTCTCCACAGACACATGCAGTAAAGTGGTCACGCTCAGTCAACACCAGGGGAAAGCTTTTGTGTTAATGCCCTAGACTTTCAAAATGGCCCCATCTTCAGATTCAAATGAGCACATCAAAGCAGGGACAAAAACATCTAAAAATCTGCAGCTGAAAATGCACTTGGGGATTTCAAATAGCTTTTCCAAGACACAGTAAATTGGTATTTTTATAACTTCATACTGTTTCAACACCATTTCATTATTTAAAGGTCATTTATGAATTATTAACTTTGTTTTTAAGTGTCCCATAAGAAGTATAATGTCCTCCTGTCCAAATACATTGAACAGTACAGTAGTAGCAGTAGCAGTAGTAATGGCTGTCTAATCCCTCACTGGTGAATTTTGTGTGATTGATGGGTCATGTGACTGGGTCTGTACCAAGTTTGAGACAGGGTCATGCTTGAACAGGTTCCTGATGTGAATAATACAGACTCAGAGGAATAATACAGAGCTTAGAGGAATGCACACACAGAGGAAATATTTGGCTCTTTGCATTGTACAGCAAAGTGTGATGTACAGAGTATGTGCTTGCTATAATGAGGCCTCTTCACATCACATTAAAGGGCCCATATTACGCCATTTTGTGATCTATGTTACAATGTTTCCTTATCAAAAAACATACCTGGCGTTGTGTTTTGTTTCATTCACACATGTTTAACACACAAATCCTGCATATTTAGGCAGAAAGAGAAAACACTCGGGTCCATCTTGTGATGTCATGTGGTAATGCAGGAAGTGCTCCAATGTGTACTCCATACACCTTCACTTGAATCATTTGGATCATTTCATCCCTGGCAATGCCAAAGGTAAAAGGTATTCCCTTGAAAACTTCCACTACATCCCATCACAAGGTGGAACAGGACATTTTGAGCATTGGAGATGTAAACAGACTAATAAAAAATGAGGAACATGTGTGGATGAAACGAAACACAACTTCAGGTATGCTTTTGAGGAGGTAACAGCTTTATAACATGGCTTAAAACTCACAAGAATCCATTTTTAAGCCTTTAAGCAATAAATGGAATAAATAAGAAAAATGGATGGATTCAACCGCTAACCCAAAAGTTGCTGGTTCTATCCCACAACAGAAAGTACGCAAGTAGTCACTGTTTCTGTGTCACTGGGCCCAGTCATTCCACGGTCCTTTCCCCTAGTGCATTTGTATACGCCAATGCATTGTGAGCGCAAAGGTGAATGAATGAATCAGTATGTAAATGTAAATAAATTGTTGATTCTCTTCATTAAACCCATTAATGTCCAGGATGTAGCCACCAAAAGCCCATAGTTGCCCTATTGCTTTGACTGCGGTGTCATATAGAGGCGACCCAGACCTCTGCGCAACACCGACACTGGTATTACATCACACCTCGCTATTCACATTATATATTTACAAAGTTGTGTGAATACTGAATGCAGTGGTCTGTTTGGCAGTCACAACAACAAGCACATTTATACTCAAACAAAAGACCTGTACCCAAACCACTGGCCAAAAAAAAAAAAAAAAAAAGGCTTAGCTTCTGCTGAAGAAGTAATTTTTATGACATGCTCTAAATAATAGATTCAGTGGACCTGCAGTTGTTAAACACTGCACCTCTGTCTAGAGAATAGAAAGAAAAAACAGATGGAGAGATAAGATGGACATGTAAATAAAATATTAGGTAGAGCCAACTCAACAGTCAGTGCTTCCAATTAAACAATGCTAATGTGATTATTTCCAGCTAACAAGCATTGTGATCTCTCAGTCACACATCCCCAAACTTAAGTCTCAATGTGGAGAAATGAGAAGAAAGTGAACACACAGCAAAAAGCAGCCGAACATGACCAGAACCATGTGCAACACCAAATTGAATTCAATTAGTTCAGTGGTTTGGATGAGCTCCTCACACAAATAAACAGAGAGAGATGGTTTTACACCTTTGCATGTATGAAGGGAGGATAAGCCTGCAGGAGGTGTGACCAATAGTGACAATGTACCACATAAATAATGTACTGTAATGCGTGAAAAGTCCCTCAGTCGTCCAGGTAGAATCCATGATAACAGGAGAAGTTCAATTTGTCAACTGGACCAAGTTTGTTTGGTTGAAAACGTTTCGCCGCTCATCCGAGAGGCTTCGTCAGCTCTAATAAGAATACTGGTAAGACACTTGCTTATATCTTGCTGTAGGGAGGAGCTACCTAGCTAACTACTTTCCGGAACTATCTCATTGGTTTCGGTCTTTTGTTTCTCTGGCGTCTAGCTTACTGTAATGTCACAATGTAATGACACTTTAACTTTACTACAATAGTAGCTTATCACCACAGACTGTGGAGTGAATGAATTATGAACTGTAAAGCGCTTTGGGTGTCTTGAAAGGTGCTATACAAATCCAATGATTAGTTAATTCATTAATTAAGTAAAAACATTATATTAAACAAAGGAAGATACTTACCAATTATTGCAAACACTACCACAACTGCTGTTATGCTTTACTTGTTTACGTAAGTAGATGATAGTTTGAACTACAACTACTACTACATAATGTAGTAATGCTCACATACTCATCCAAAGGTTGCCGGTTTGATCCACTCATCAGCCAATTTATACTGTTGTTGTGTCATTGGGTAAAGCACTTCACATTGCTTTTGCCCTGTGTCTGCATATATGCTTGTGTAGGAATGTCTTTGTGAGGGAAAAGACACAATTTGTTCAGTTACAATTACTTCTCATATTTGTACTACTTCTACAATAAGGTCTACTATTAGTATTGCTACTACTACTACAACTACTACTACAACTACTACTACTACTACTACTACTACTACTACTACTACTACTACTATTACTACTACTATTACTACTACTATTACTACTACTGCCATGTGTCAGCTGGCACTTCTCCTGCATTTACTACTCCCAATATTATCTCATATCGTATTTTCAAGTCTCACGCTTTGAGAGTGTGACACACGCAATTCGACGTGTTCACACGCTCACACGCCACACATGGTATTTCTCACGCTGATTTTTTTTTAAGCAATTCAAAACTGTAGCCACTGTTCACAGTGCTTCTGTGCCCAGAAAATCGGTAAGTTAATGCAGGCACCGTGTGTTTTCAGGGAAAAAAGGTCACTCGCACACCAGTACTCGAGTTGAGAGGGGATGGGGGGTGGCATCCCCCCTGTGGGAAAAAATAGTCAAAATCATCCCTCTTCTAAAACAGTCATCCCTTCTTCCATCCCTTGTGGCATTTTATCAATCAGGCATGAAAATCCCTCACCTTTTGGCGAAATTCGCCGTCTTTAAGTCAAAATAGCCAGTGCCAAGAGCCAATCATAGGCCGAACTGTGCTCCAGCTTCCAATCATGTTGCAGCATAATTACGCACCGATCGCGCTCCCGCCAATCATGACGATTACCGCTGTTGTGTTTGCGCCTGTTCGCCTATCAGCTGTGAGCGAGCCGCGTGATATTTACGCGGCATTTCCAAGAGAATAAGAATCCTTAACTTGCTATGTTAATGCTACGTAAGAAGGAACTCTCGCCTCAGGACACGGGATAAGATCGGGATATGTCCTTTTCTCCGGAGCTCCGGATTATTAAAGACCATGACACGTGCATACATGGATACGCAAACTATCGGGAGTGACCGCGTTCTTATGGGTGAGTCATATTATCAGATTATTTCTGCATCTATTTCGGCACTAAACCAGGACTAAACCAGGACTAAACCAGGTCTAAACCAGGACTAAGCCAAGACTAAACCAGGACTAAACCGGGTCTAAACCAGGACTAAACCAGGTCTAAACCAGGTCTAAACCAGGACTAAACCGGGACTAACCCGGCACTAAACCAGGACTGAACCAGGTCTAAACCAGGACAAAACCAGGTCTATACCAGGACTAAGCCAAGACTAAACCAGATCTAAACCGGGCCTAAACCAGGACTAAACCGGGACTAAACCAGGACTAAACCAAAACTAAACCAGGTCTAAACCAAGACTAAGCCAGGACTAAACCAGGTCTAAACCAGGACTAAACCGGGACTAAACCAGGACTAAACCAGGTCTAAACCAGGGCAAAACCAGGACTAAGCCAGGTCTAAACCAGGACTAAACCAGGTCTAAACCAGGTCTAAACCAGGACTAAGCCAAGACTAAACCAGATCTAAACCGGGTCTAAACCAGGACTAAACCGGGACTAAACCAAAACTAAACTAGGGTTAAACCAAGACTAAGCCAGGACTAAAACAGGTCTAAACCAGGACTAAACCAGGACTAAATCAGGACTAAACCAGCACTAAACCAAGACTGTGTGTGATAACATATTATCCTGCGCATTATTGAATTATTGAATTATATGGACTTTTTGTTATAAAAGCATTTCCATTTTAACAAAGTACCTTCTAATTCTGCCCTGCACCCCCCCTCATTTTACTACTGCTCGCACCCCCAACCCCCCCCACCACAGTTTCTTTCACTTGTGTAGCCGCAGCCTGGACTCTATACCATTCTGTTCCACCCCAAGAAAACATGTTTATATGTTTATGCATGGTTCAAATTCATGTAGCTTCATCTCATTCAGACCATATCCACAGATCTGCTGTATTTTCTCTGTGTTATGCTCTGAGGCGATACAAGTTGAGATGGAAAAGTGCATAAAGAGTGCCAAGTCTTTGTAGGTTTTCTGGACTGTGCAAATGTGCCTCTTACCTGCTTTTACTGAAGGAAGTGTGAGTGTTCCCTGGATGTCAAATGAACTATATTGTACAAGTGAAGTGACATGTGTGGAGTATATGCAGTTTTAAAAGCACTGCTCAGGGTCTGGCCATTGATGAGAGGGGAATAATACAGAGTCGTGCGTCCCAGCCTCCTTCCATCATTACACTGATTATGCGACTTAGTGCACTGGCAGAGCTCCATTTATTTAAGTGAGCCAGTCCTGACACTTGTACTTGAGTCTCAAGTACTTTGTAAAGATTTAAGGTCACAAACAGCAGGGGAATATGGACTTTTTTTTTATATCAGAATGCCTCATTCACTAATAAATCTGCTTTTTGTTTCATTAAGCAATTTATTCAATTTAGAAATGCCCCCGATTGCATTAATTTCAAAATACAAAACTTGATCTTAGATGATGCTAGGTTTAATGAATGCAAATTACAGAATATGTACCAAAATGTATAGATACTGGAACATGTCTTGATTTATTACAAGTCTAATTGCAACTGCAAGTTTTGCGTGGCTCCAATCTGATTAACATAAAACTTTGTAGACTTACTCAGAGAGGGAAGAGCCAGCCAAGCCTGAGCTCAAGTAAGAGTACTGTTACATTGTAAACTGGGTAAATAAAAATATGGTGTCTGAAAACTCTGAGGAATACAATTTTATTATTTGTAATTGTAAAGTTCTTGGACTGTACAACAGTACAGAACTGTACACACAACAGCTCCACACAGGACTGTACACACAACAGCTCCACACAGGACTGTACACACAACAGCTCCACACAGGACAATAGCTCCACACAGGACTGTACACACAACAGCTCCACACAGAACTGTACACACAACAGCTCCACACAGGACTGTACACACAACAGCTCCACACAGAACTGTACACACAACAGCTCCACACAGGACTGTACACACAACAGCTCCACACAGGACAATAGCTCCACACAGGACAATAGCTCCACACAGGACAATAGCTCCACACAGGACTGTACACACAACAGCTCCACACAGAACTGTACACACAACAGCTCCACACAGGACTGTACACACAACAGCTCCACACAGAACTGTACACACAACAGCTCCACACAGGACTGTACACACAACAGCTCCACACAGGACTGTACACACAACAGCTCCAGACAGGACTGTACACACAACAGCTCCACACAGGACAATAGCTCCACACAGGACAATAGCTCCACACAGGACAATAGCTCCACACAGGACAATAGCTCCACACAGGACAATAGCTCCACACAGGACAATAGCTCCACACAGGACAATAGCTCCACACAGGACTGTACACACAACAGCTCCACACAGAACTGTACACACAACAGCTCCACACAGGACTGTACACACAACAGCTCCACACAGGACAATAGCTCCACACAGGACAATAGCTCCACACAGGACTGTACACACAACAGCTCCACACAGGACAATAGCTCCACACAGGACTGTACACACAACAGCTCCACACAGGACTGTACACACAACAGCTCCACACAGGACAATAGCTCCACACAGGACAATAGCTCCACACAGGACTGTACACACAACAGCTCCACACAGGACAATAGCTCCACACAGGACTGTACACACAACAGCTCCACACAGGACTGTACACACAACAGCTCCACACAGAACTGTACACACAACAGCTCCACACAGGACTGTACACACAACAGCTCCACACAGGACTGTACACACAACAGCTCCAGACAGGACTGTACACACAACAGCTCCACGAAGAATCGACCTTTACGATCCTCCGATATATTTAATGTACTTATGTGAATGAATTAGGAAAGGCCAAAGAGAAAGCCTGCGGGATTGTATAAAAAAGTCCATTAAACTTTATTTTACTAACTAAAATGTGTAGGTGCATTGGCTAAGCAGAAGACCTCAGAATATCAGGTCGTACTGTGACCGTAAGGTTTGAATTCTGCAATAGCCCATTCATACTGCCTTTATGTCCTTGGGCAAGACACTCGCCAGAATCTAATATAAATAAATGTATGAATGTATGCTGGTGGTCAGAGAGGCCATGATCTTTCAGTTAGGCCCTGCGGCTAGACTAATGTACCTTACTCCAGAGTGCTGAGTGAATGAATAATGCAATGGTATAATGAGTGTTTATAAAAAATGGATTATAACATTAATGCTGAATATTTCATGTATTGATTTGTCTTGGATGAGGTCGACAGTATATTTTTAAACCAAACATTGGTTAATGTTAAAATATTTACATTTAAGTATTTAACGAAAATTGTGTAACATCAGCAGCACTCAGGAACAGACTGATGCTTCCAGCGCCAAGGACATACTGAGCGCAGAGCAGGAGGTGGTGCGTTCATAAAATCCGGAGTCTAATTTAAACTTTTTACATAAAGATTTCATTTGGAGCTGTATTGTAGTTGTATTTCAGAAAACAAAAATAGAGGTTTTAACTTGAGGAAAAGGCTTGTTGTGCACACCCAGGTAAACAAACTGATACATCGAGCGAACAAAAGCGAAACAAAAATATATAACATGGATTTAAACAACACATTTTCCGGACCTGTAATCAATTTTCTACAAAAAGATGAGCGGGACTAACTGAAAAACTGTTGTCTAATGCTTGCTACTGTATCTTAAGACTGTTCTTTAATGTGTGAGAGACGTGTTTAAGAGCACATATCATCTCCTGTCTCGTAGTTCCAACTAAATCAGCTCTTTCTGGTCAGATTGTTTTGAAATAAAGCTCAGTTTAAAGTCTCTCAAAGCCTCAAACAGAGCACGTTTAACCTTTTGGATGAGCAGATTTCTTTGGAACAGTTAATGGGTGACGCTCAAGGCTCTTTTCACGGCTGTATCCAAGAATCAGTCTGTTTAAAAAAAAAAAAATTCAGTCCATCATGGCTACCCACTGTCATCCTTCACCTAAGTCACCCCCACACCTGCTCCTGCTCCTCTC
This sequence comes from Paratrypauchen microcephalus, assembly GCA_036785185.1. Taxonomy (NCBI): domain Eukaryota; kingdom Metazoa; phylum Chordata; class Actinopteri; order Gobiiformes; family Gobiidae; genus Paratrypauchen; species Paratrypauchen microcephalus. Next base: position 4,183,697 of record JAVJIX010000012.1, on the reverse strand, counting down.
TGCCCCACTGTAACCCTGTAGGGAAGCCTCCGTCAGGAAGATGTAGCCTCAGGGATTAATAAAGAAACAGAAGGGAGAAAAACTACTTATTTGATTTCCTCTGTGGTGTACTTGACTTTTGACCATGAGTTGGCTTTTATCAGCTCAAACTTTCAAGTGTTTTGCAGAAATTTCCTGCTACAACTGAGCAGCTGCTTTGCACACCGCTGTCTAATATCTGACAGATTGCTAGAGCTGAGCACAGGTGCGTCTGGATGCTGACAGGTAAACAACACAGAGTCAATATGTGTGTACGGTATAAGCAGAATGTGTGGCACAGCAGGGGGCCTGGGCTGGGAGAAAGTAACACCAAAGCAACAGCATCTTTAGATGCTCACATGTTTTGTATCATAGGTCTAAGTGTTTTCTATAGCTTTTGAGCTGGAGTACATTCAAACTATACACAGTTTAAATACAGCTCTGGAAAAAAAGAGACCGCTGTATTTTTTTTTCTGAAATCAGCATCTCTACTTGTATTATTCAAATCTATTATATACGATGATGAATAAGACATCTCCAGAAAGAGCTAGGGTTGTCAAAAGTTAAAAAACACACACACACACACAAAAAAAAAACTGATATTAATCAATACTAAAAGTGAAACTAGATAATAGATGAAGTCACATACATGGGAAAGAATTGTACCTTTCCTGAATAGTTTTATCAGAATTACTGTAAGACTATATGGGGATATACTATAATTTAGTGGGGAAAATTACATTCTATTGTATAAAAAGAGCATTTTAAAATGATCGTTATGGTATTGAAATCACTATCAAGTCTATTTCTTAGTATCAAAATCAAGTTTTAGCAATCTTCAATTTTAAATAGATGTATGGATTTTAAAGTTGAACAAAGCACTGGCCCTATCTTACAATAGCAGCGCTGAGTTATGAACTGTAAAAGAAAATCTATTGAATCACTGAAATAAATATAAGGTATAACAGAGATAAAGAAAAATGTTCTCTTTGTCCTTTGGGCCCATTCAGGAATACACTGAGCCAAACGGCAAACTTCAACTACTGTTCAGTCTGTGGTTAGTGGATAATATATGCATTACAATGGTGAAGAATTTGTAGAAATCCCAAATTGTGCCCATTCAGGAATAACCACAAAAGCTGAAAACTAAACGATCCTCTTGTTCTTTCACTCATGCTTTTGGCTGGGTTTAGCGGATAGCACAGGATCAGAATGAAAATGACGAGCAGAGTGATCCAAGAAAAAAGACACAAGTTGTAATCTTCTGTTTAATCAAGGCAGGTCTGTCTGGGCTGGAGAGCCACAGCAGATGGGACATAAAACTAACACTTTTAAGCCATGTTTAATAATTAAAATAAAAAGCACAATCACATCATTGACCGTTCTGGAAATAGAACTACGAGAGCCAGAGGACGAATGTGACAGTGCCTTAAACTGCCACTGAAGTTTTTAATACCAGCAACTGTTTCTTTGATCAGAGTAAATATGTGGCACTAATACAAGCTAGTCAAGCTGTCCGAGCAATAGCGAAAAAGCCAAGGTGTCTGTGAAGTATGCATGCAATTATGGGATGTCTGGTGGCACCCACAGACCTAATTAAGTCCATGTCAGCGAATGGAGACGACAGGAAGGCTACGCACAACAAAGGCCTGGGACAAAGTGCTTTAGGAGAAGAGCCGGAGGAGTGAGAGCCCAGCTAATGAGCCAGCAGGTGAGGGCCCTGTCTGCTGCAATTAGACACATCAATAACTATATCAAAAGCGGTGTGCCTTATACCTTTAAATCAGTTCTACATCTAAAAGTTTATTATTACTTTGCACAACTCTGGTATCATAATTTTTGAGCAACAATACTGTTAAAAGAGACATATTAGACAGACATAAAACGAACATTTATGAGTTTTTAACCTTGTTTTATGCTATTTACTCATCAGTGGGTATTCAGACTTTCAGACAGTATTGTTCTGCATTCACGGTTTGAGTGCTCACTTTGCATTTACCTGTTATATTCTTTTTAAACTTACACAAAGATTAAAAAATACATTGCACATTTAAAAAAATAAAAACACACAAATGCTAATTTACTATTACTATTTATTATTATATGCACTCAAGCAGTAGGGCCAATGACCTCTTAGAACAGTAAAGGCCGCCACATACTACAGGATTTTTCAGTCAAAAAGTGCACACCACAGACACCAGGAGAATCACAAAGACTGCTGTGGGATATGTGTTTATCATTAGCTTTATATTTAGAAAACTTAAAATAATGATCTATGTAGGTTATAGTTTATACTCACAACATGACATGCAATTGTTTTAAAATTACACCATTTAATTATTGCTGCTAAATAGAGTTGGGCGGTATCCAAATTTTGATACCGTTAAACCGTCTCCACATTTTCCCGGGGTATACGGTATTACCGTTGCTAAGGCAAAAAAAAACAAAAAAAAAAAACACTTAGCACTACAGTGGAGTGGCCTCGCCAAATGGCAGCTTGCACCTATACCGTTCAGAAACAGAATAGCAAGCATTACATAGGCCTAATGATACTGAAAACATAACAAAACATGTACGAAATTAGTAACTTTTATTAAGAAATGTTTAAAGTGCAAATACAGCAGCCAACCGACGGGACGAAATAACAAATTGTCTGTGGGCTAAAGCTAACAAACCAACAGGAATAAAAGAAAAGAAAATCAAGAACAATAAATAACAAGACATAACCGAAAATGTGCATATATAACCCTGTCCTGAGAACGCAGTGGAAAATACTGCTCGTTTGTATATTTTTAAAATCTATTAACATGAATCAAATAAATTAAACGTACAACTATACAACATCCCGGACCGTTTTTGTCCGTCAGAAAAAGCTACTCCTTATTGAAAATAAAAATATTAAGCTATTGAATGCAAAACCAGCATGTTCACTTTTTCCGGCTTGAGTAGGGCACGTTGTGGATTGACAACTTTTCCCGCGGTGCTGAAGACCCGTTCCGATGGAGAGCACAGGTATTTTCGGGCAACCCTCGTTCCACCAAAGAAGGGGGTCTTCATCTCCCAGAATAACAGCCTCGTGTGGAAGTTGCGTTTGTAATAAGAAACCCGAAAACTTCTCACATTTCAGACTCAAAAACGGTGAGTCGTTTTTATTAACACGCGAGAATATCAGAAAAGGCGCTGCGTTAGAACACAAAAACAGCGTGTCAAACGTCACGCCTTTCTTAAAGGGACCGCAACTATTATCAGAAGCAGTGACTTTATAACCAAATGCTTAACCAAGAACTGAGCAAAACCCGCATGGCAAAGCTGTAACAACACAGTTAAGAAGGTGAATTATGCATACATTCACGAGTGCGCTACACTCGCTCCTCCACAGTGCCGCTGTTTTCTCTCGACGGGTAGGATGTTTCACCAGAACACCGCCACTTTACACACAGCCTCGTTGACATTAGCCAGCGCTCCCTTGTCATTTGGCCGAAATCCGAAATGCTGCCAAATTGCAGACGTTGTGTTTTTTTTTGGGACCAACTCAGCGCGGTCTGTCATGTTGTCTTGTTTTTCTCCTCCTTCTGAGCAGTAATGTCACGTGATGACGCAACACCCAGGAACTTCATCGAACGTCATCTCTCCGATAGTAATATTAGTTTTAAACTGTAATAGTATTAAATTAACAAACACAACCACACATACATAAGTGCTGGACAAACACTCTTTATTTAGGCATTAAATTAATTATAGTTAATATTATATTAGGGCAAGATTTTTTTTTTATGACGGTAATGAATCTGATACCGTTGCTATTTTTAGATACCGCAGTATACCGTATTACCGTATTACCACCCAACCCTACTGCTAAACATCTAATCTTGAGTCAGATAGACAAGGTGAAAGCATGCCTCAGTAAATTCCCTTCATCTTCATTAATCGTCTGGTATTTTCACAGCAAACCTACCAGAAAACTATTACACTATTAAATTCAACATCAAAATCTGCCACTGAGATACACTTACAGTTTCTGCTTCTTGTTCAAACAAATGTGACATCTCTAATTTAGTGCACATCCATAACGCTTGATACAAAGAGTGTCAGAGGAGTTTTTCACATAATCTGCTGAGGGTCCCCTGTGGTCCCAGTCACTTTCAGTTCACAAGGCAAAAGAGAGACATCCCGGCACGCTACAGGCTGACAACAGCTCAAAGTGCAATCAAATATAAAGAAACAACTCTACCCTGATAGAGTGCATCTGCCAAAGCACTATTTAAATGTCCTATATTACACAAAAGTGACTTTAAGCCCTGTTATAATGTTTTTACCTAATCAAAAACATGCATCACATATTTCATTCTTTAATATTAGTCTCTCTACATCTCAAGCTCATGTCATAAAGAGGTTTTTTTTTATGTTTAGTTAGTAGTGATTGGCGATTCAAGGGCTAAAATCTTTCAAATGATTCCAGTGAAGGTCTACGGAGTTGAAAAACACAGTGGAGCACTTCCTGTATTGGCACATGACATCAAAAGGCGGAACAGGGTGTTTTCTTTTTGAGAGAAAGCCTAAATATGCAGGATTTGTGTGAATGAAACAAAACACAACTCCAGGTATGTTTTTGATGAGGAAACAACACTATAACAGATCAGAAAATAGCGTAATATGAGCCATTTAAAGGTGCACTGTGTAACTTTTCCAATGGAGTGTAGGCCACACGTTTGTCTCCATGGAGATGTTATTGCTGGAACGTTCACACCATTGCATTAAACTTCCAATCAATTAAATCTAACATTAAATACTGTGGAAAATGCACTTTTTTTACTGTGAGTGGGGTCTCCTTTCCACAAATCTGACTTGTAATTTTTATCTTGGTGGTATCTCCATGGTAATAAATACGTTCAATGCCGTACAGTGGAACATTATAGGCAAAAGAATAACACCAACATGGAGACAAGATGTTGAAACCCAGCTTATGCAGCTTTAATGGGAGGTCAGTTTTTCTTTGGTATTTTTTTTTCCCCTGAACAAACTAATGCGTCAGAGGCAATTATAAGATGCTCTATATATGCTGAGGGAGCTAGCGTGTTATTTAGCTTTACTACGGGCCATTACACAGACTGCGAGATGTGCTGCTTTAGCTAAATGCCCCGTTTAATGTGGCTCGCTCATCGCCACCTCACACATCATCAGGTCATCTCCTCTCTCCTCTCGTCTTGTAGAAAGTATAAACTGGAGTTATATGCACGTGTAAATATGACATCATGCGTAATGTATTAGAGTTTAAATATGAATGAAAAATGGGTAATAATCTTTATAGGACAATGAGACCCGTGTTTTGGGTTCCATTTGAGTACTTTGGGTTCGTGAGATATAATGAAACATGTTTTAGAATATATTATTACAGGTTTATGACTCTTTATTCATTACTATACACTACAGAGGAAGATAATATATACCGTAATATATAAATTATAAAGACTCCAAGCTAAAACAGCTAAAACAAAAGGTAATTTAGTAATATAGGAAAATATGTCTGTGTTAACTCCTACTTGAGCAAAATTTGTCTCAGATATATTGTACAGCTTTATAAGAGACCACTGCATTTTTTTTCTGAAATCAGCATCTCTACATGTATTACAGCCATTCCATTCCAGCGTCTGTTGAATTCCAACACAAACACAAAGCTGAGCTACTTCAGTTTTTGCACCAGGAGTGGAATAAAGTCACCCAAGAACAATGTGAAAGACTTGTGGAGAGCATGCCAAGACGCATGAAAGCTGTGATTAAAAGTAAAGGTTATTGCAGCAAATATTGATTCCTGAACTCTTCTTAAGTGTAAACATTAGTATTATGTTGTTCTAAAATGAATTTGATCTTGTTTCTTTGAGGTCTGAAAACATGTATCTTTTTGGTTATTTTGACCATTTGTCATTTTCTGCAAATAAATGCTCTAAACGATAATATTTTTATTTGGAATTTGGGGGAAATGTTGTCAGTAGTTTATAGACTCAAACAAAAATGTCCCTTTTGCCCAAACACATACCTATAAGTAGTAAAATCAGAAAAACTGTATAAGCTGTATAAGAAGCTATTGAGGTCAAAATGTCCACTGCTTGCTGTCTGCATATAATTACAGAATGCTTTATTGTCCAATGATCAGAAAGTGAATTTGTTAAAATCTCTTATAATCACAGTGAATAATGCTCGGAATGTTTAAGACGAGAGGAATAACTACAGGAATAACCACTGTAAATAATTGAAAATTAACTTCCTGTTTTGCTCATGGTTTTAAACGAGCCATATGTATATGTAATGTTATTTCATACTTTTCACACCTACAAGTCTATTGAACATAAAGAAAACAATATGTACATGCACATGTACATGTACATGGTGTAATGGTAAGAAAAACATAATAACATTGCTTATTTGTTCATTATACATAAATGAACTCCTATGTCTTCAAGATGACAGCTCCAAACTACTGCACACTTGCTATTTTAAACATAAGAAAACATTTCACTGTACTTATACATCTTCTACTCATAATGAATATGTACCAGAAAAGTCAAAGTGGTTTCATGCTAAAATTCCATTAAAGGTGCACTCTGCAACTGCAACAAGGGCAAAACTACCAAAATGTGAAAGACCTATAGACTACATTTTTAGATTGTGCTACATTTGTTGATCCTTCACAAAGCAGAAATATTGCTTTTTGTTCTTTGAAGGCTGCAATAATTTAAATAATTCAAAACATAATATCCTGTCTTATTCTGCATACAAAACACAAACCCTGTAAACTTTTGATCTGCACAAACATGTTCTGAAATGTGATTCTTGTATTAGTTTGACAGTTCATATAAAATGTGAAATCTGAATATAATCCTATTATTAAAAGATTAATCGCAAATCCAATCTCAATACTTGTCAGAAAAATCACACACAGATATTTTTCCTAAATCGCTGAAACAATTTGAAACGCTCTCAGTGTCATTTACGTCAATATGGAACTCTTGGAAGTAATTTCCAATCCTTGAAAATATTCCTAGAAGTAAACAAAACCACAAACAACAACGATCTTCAAGTATTCATGCACCACCAGGTCCTGACCCACATCTTGTTCTGCATTTCAAAAAGGACAGGCCAGGCAGGAAAACCGCTCATGCTCATTGGGTCTTTATTTACGCACACTCGAGATGGCATGTGAGAGCGAACAAAAATAACACGCTCCATCTCATCACTCTGTCAACAAGGGCCAACGCCAAAGCTCGCATTTCAACACTCAACATCGGTGTCAGAAAGCCTTTGCGGAAATAAGCTGCTGATTACTGTGAGTGTTAAATGTGTGTGTGTGTGTGTGGTGTTAAAAGGATCCTGCTAATAAAAGGGAGAAGGGTGATGTCTATATGCAAATATATACATAAATAGAGGATTTGTGCTTTTATGGATTTTACGTGAATGATTAAATGCATCGACACAAGCACTAAAGCTGACATTACTTTTTGGTATGAATGAGTAGAACTAGTCTTGAAGGCAGACTGTGTAATTTTGAGGGTTGGCCATCTGCTTGTGTCCATGGAGGTGTTAGAGTTGTGCCTGGGATGTTTCACAGTATGACATTAAACATACAGTATCTCCATGGAGACAAGCAAGCGACAGTATTTTCTAGGGCTGTGCAAAATAATCGTCATGACAATGCATCGCGATACTAACTTTCACAATATACTGCATCGATTCTTGATGCCAAAAATCGATTATTATAAATAATAATTTAATATTTAATATTAATAAATAAATAAATAAATCATTAGTTTTTAAAAATATAAATCCTATGCACTATTTTCTTTGTGAAAGTGTATTGTTTGTTATGGTGGTAGCTGCCTCCAAAATGGCAAATGTTTGAACATCATTTTTTGTTTTAGAAAAAATCCTATGCACTTTTTTTGTTATTGGTTTGGTTTATTTGTTTTTGTTATTCAGTAAATTCAGTTATGAATTGAGTTGCTCAGAGTTATGTATCAATTGAAGACACTACCCAGATACACAGCCACTGATATTTAAGTTATCCTCTTTTTTTTGGGGTACATTTTCACTGAAGCATGTCGAATATATTGCAATGCATCGCAATAATTCAAGTATCACGATGCATCGTGATAGTATCGCATCGTGGCATATGAATCATGATTCGAATTGAATCGTGACTTCTTTGCCAATACCCACCCCTAGTATTTTCCTCATTTTACTTGACGGGAAATGAATTGAAACTAAGAATACTTAAACTTAAAGGACCAATATTAAGCAATTTTTTGATCTATGTTGTTTTTTTTTTAATCGATTTTATAATTACCTCATTAAAAACACACCTCGGGTTGTGTTCTATTTCATTCACACACATTTAACAGACAAACCCTACATATTTAGGCTGTGTTCTTGTGTGAATGAAACAAAACGCTAGTCCAGGTATGTTTTTGATGAGGTAACAACATTATAACATGACATGATGCTACATACAGGACCTTTAAGGACAATTCTTGGCTCCTCTACCCACCCCTTCCCTCACAAATGCAAGGTTTACATAATGAGTTTGCCTCCAGGCTGGATTATGTCACATGTAAATTAAATAATAAATATGAAGTCTCTTAAGGTGGAATACTTCTAATAATGTAGTGTATGTTTTAATCAACACATTTTGTTGTATGTAGTTGTAACAGGAGAAAGCTTTGGTAGTAAGGCTTGTTTAAACTTTAAGCACACAGTGGGTGACTTGTGTCCTACCTGTCCACAGCCGGGACAGTCATCTCCGTTCTCGCATGTTCTGCGCCGTGATTGGATGCCTCCACCGCAGGGTACGTTACAGCGTTCCCATGGCGACCAGGCCGACCAGTAGACGTGCGGAGGGCAGGGCAGGTGCTCATTACAGTATCTGAGAGAAACACAAAACATGAGTAGGAGGTTCTAATGCAAATGAGCGGACTGAACACAGTGAGTCCAAATCAAGACAACGCAGGCCTCTATAAATATTCCAAAGGTTAAGGGCTACAGTAGGTTGTCTGTTTATTGCATTTTATGACATAGCTACCTATATTTCGCAGAATGGATTCTTGTGAGCTTTTGGCCATGTTAAAATGTTGTAACTTCCTCAATAACATATCTGGAGTTGTGTTTTGTTTCATTCACACATGTTTGAGTAACCCTTTATTATTGATCTGTCCTTATCTCCCAAGCTCAAAATGCTCTGATCCACCTTGTGATGTCAGGCAGTGGTAGTTTTTAAGTTAACAGCTACCTTTACCTTTTATTCAGCAGATTTGCAATTCCAGGGCTGAAATTATCCAAGTGATTCTAGTGAAGGTGTGTGCGTAGAGATGGGCTTTTTTTTCCATCCGCAACCGCATGAAAAAAACGGCATCCGTCCGCTATCCATTTGCACGCAAGTTTTTTCAGGAATTTTCAAAACCGCGCCCATCCGTCATCCGCCAACTTATGATGATTCCAAAAGTCTCTGCACTGCACAGCCCCATGGTTGTTCAACCGCCACCCGCCCAAATTTAATAAAAAATATTATTTTTCGTCACATCATCCACCCGCTCCGCGGTTTAGCTGCGGTGCCCACGGCTGTAACTGCCATCCGCGCATCTCTAGCACTTGAGAGCCCTGTCTCTAATGTGTGGAGTTTGAAAACACAGTGGAGCACTGTATTACCACATGACATCACAAAGTGGAACAAAGTCTTTTCTGTTTGACCTCAGCACAAATATACAGGATTTGTGTGTAAAGCATGTGTGAAAGGAACAAAAAACAACTCCAGGTATGCTTGTGATGAGGAAACATAGATTAAAAACATAATATGGGCCTTTTAAAAAAACTGAAATATTATGTCTTAACAGTACACCTAATTCTGAAAATATTACATAACAGATAAAACATGCACCTTAGTTTTCCCATATCATATCAAAATACATGCATTTTCATCATTAACACCCAAATTCCCAATTATTTTCAATGCATTCTTCACGTTTTTAATCTGAAAACTTTCCCTGATGGTAGACAAGTTGAGTGCATTTGTCGCTGTGTTCCCTTAAGCTGTCAGGTGAAAATGGCATAAGAACTCTGTCTGACACTGTGTTAAAATAATCTGTGAAGGCCACTAAAGTCGTCAGTGCACTTTCGCCTTGTCACTGCCACAAAAATAACTCCACAAACTGTCTCTGAAGTTTGTTTATAACAAAGTGTTGTGATTACTTTAGCTTTTCTCTGTAGACCCTCCAGCGCTGGCTTTATAGAAAATAAAGGTACACTATGTAACTTTTTAGTTGGGAGTCCATCACCTAATTGTTTCTATGGATATTTCATTGCTCTGCCTGGAATCTTCAGCAGTATGACCTTAAACAGGGCTACCTAACATTTATTCAATTACAAGTGGTTTTATAGCTCAAAAATATTGCTAGCATGGTTGCCTATCCGCAGATCTGATCTGTAACTTGCTCTGGTTTGATCTCCATGAAGATAGAAAGGCTTAATACATACTGTGAAACATACCAGAAAAGAAAATAGCATTTGATAGACCCACCACCATACAAGTTACACAATGCACCTTTAAGACAATCGTATTACGTATTTCAATCACCTTCAATATGCATTTCACAGATCATTTGCATTAAAAAGCCACACAAAGCATGCATCACCTCTAATTAGTGTTTAACAAGACAAGTTCACTGCTGTGTGTACTATACTTAATAACTCACTCTCATTAACAATCACAGTGAGGCTTATTACTGCCATATAATATGTTTTATATCTGTTACACATGCTACTATAAAAGGGCTTTATTGCTCTTGAGGTTAGACACGTGCTTGTTTTTAAGGAGAGCGCTGAGACAGTTGGTTGAAAAGCTGCAAACTTGATGCTACCTTCGTGTTATTTTCTTATAACACTTATAAGTGACTTTTAAATAATCTGCACTACGACTTGTTATATTCTTAATAGGGATTTTTAAGGAATTTAAGCCATATATCATTTGTAATTAGACTGGCTGACCCATCCCTTTTGTATTTTCACATAACACCACTACTGCAGTTTGATAGTGTGCTAGCTGTGTGAGCCTGGACAAAGGCCAGGTGAGGGGAAGGGGGGAACAGGATTCTCATCTATCATCTACTGGTGACAAAATCAAATGAACTTACAGAACTTATATGTTACCTCGATGTGTTACCCATTTCTAAAGTCTGTTGTCAAAAGTTTTCTTTCCCCACTCGCTCACATAGTTAACATGTTACTTTAATCTGGAACATTCCCAAGAGCTTTGAAAACTGCAGTCATTAAGCCTCTCCTAAAGAAGAGTAGTCTTGAGGCCACAGTACTGAATCATTTCTGACCCATCTCAAATCTGCCTATTTTTGGTAAAGTCCTTGAAAAAACTGTTTACTAACAGCTTACTGACTTTCTCCAAATGAACAACTCGTTAGATTTTTTTTCCAGTCAGGTTTTAGAGCCCACCACAGCAGTGAGACTGCTCTTATCAAGGTGACTGCTCTTATCACTGTCCGCCTGGACAGTGATGCAGGCAAAGTCTTGATCCTGTTAGATCCGAGTGCTGCTTTTGACACTGTCGATCATGGGATCCTCTTACAGGGACTAGAGGACTGGGTGGGCATCTCTGGTACTGCACTAAACCGATTCAAGTCCTATCTAGAAGATAGGAAGTACTTGTCTCAGATCACATGGCTCTGACCTGTGGGGTGCCCCAGGGGTCAATCCTGGGCCCCCTTTTGTTCAATCTGTACATGCTGCCATTAGGCCAGTTAATACATAGCAATAATGTGTCCTACCACAACTATGCAGATGACATATGAGACTATGTCTCACTGGCAGCAGGGGACTATGGACCAGTGGACTCACTCTGCCACTGCATCCAACAGATCAGTGTGGATGCAAAACAACTTTCTCCAGCTAAACTCAGACAAGACAGAATTTATAGTCTTTGGCCCACAGAAACAAAGAGACACTGTCATCAGTCACCTCCAGTCTCTCTCTCTCTCTAAAACCTTCAAATCAGGCTAGAAATCTTGGAGTAATAATGGGCTCAGACTTGAACTTTAACAGCCACATCAAATCAATAACATCTGCAGCCTTTTACCATTTAAAACATAGCAAAAATCAAAGGTATACTGTCTAATGCAGACTTGAAGAGACTTATCCATGTGTTTATCTCAAGTAGATTAGACTTCTGTAACAGCCTCTCACTGGCCTTTCCAAGTGAGATGTAAGACAGCTGCAGTACATCCAGAATGCTGCAGCTCGGGTCCTGACTCAAACCAGGAAGTACAAGCACATAGGTCCTGTGCTCAGGTCTCTGCAATGGCTTCCTGTGGCATGTTAGTGCCATATGAGCCATCTCACACTCTGAGGACCTCAGGGACAGCCTCCCACTGGTGCCTAGAGTCAGGACTAAACACTCAGGGGACTCAGTGTTTCAGTTTTATGCAGCTAAAACCCAGAATAGTCTTCCTGAACATGTGAGACAGGCCTCTACTTTGAATCGAGGCTCAAAATTGTTCTGTTTAGCTGTGCATATAACTAAAAGGTTTTCATTCTGCACACTTCTCTCTCATTTAATGTCTCTTTCTCTTTTTAATTTTATGGTGATTATTTATGTTTTGATTTATTCGTATTGTGATTTTAATGCATTTCTTGTTCTGTAAAGCACTTTGAATTACTTTGTGTACAAATTGTGCTATGCAAATAAACTTGCTTTAAGAGGTCAAGAAAACAACAACTTGATTAAAGTAATTAGGGATGCATCGATAAAGCTTTTTCAGTTCTGATACTGATTCAATACTAGTATTTGCCAATACCCAATATTAACCAAAACCAGTGTGGGGACAGAAAATGTCACTTATTTCCTTAAAACACAGCCAACTTATTACACAAGAGATCCAATTGTGTTATGCAACTATTTATCCTTCACATCACTATTGAACAGCTTTGTATGAATAAAAATAGTGTTATTACAACCAAATAAAGGCCCAACCAGGATATCGACTGAATCAATATCATTGAACTGATAATCGATACTAGTATTGTATTTGTGTATCTTTTCTTATATCTTAATTAAAAAATACATATGAGCTTTCATTTAGTTTTCCACCAACAACTGCAAGATTTAACTTCGCTGCCAGAATTAAAAACTAAGTCCAAGGGAAAATCTCCTGAAGGCACTTGAACACAATGCAATCAATACACAAATGATTAAAAGCCTGAAAATTACATTTGTGCACACTTTTATCATTCCAGACAGGCTTTGGCCCATAATATCTAATCTCCCTTTCCCCCCCCAAATGCACCAGTCTCTAATTATCCACTGATGGCTGAGTAAGCAGTGAGGACAGTGCAACGTGCTAAGGGAAATATCAACAGAAGGTTCATAATGGATCTAACTATAGCTAGATTTAGACCGAAAGCGGTGCCCTATACACTCTTTATTCCTAGAAAACAATCAGGACAGAAGTTATGACCAAAGAACAAGAGAACAGACCCGGGACCTCTAAGCTTTGATTCTCACATTGAATAAACGCGCTGACATAAGGACTCCTCTGAAGCCTGGAAATGAGTGGGAGTGGGGACTGGGCATACATCCAAACAAGACAGTTTAAATAAACAACTTGGAGATACAAAATATCAAGGTCTGTAAAACAAACACTATAGGCTTATGTGTTTAGCTGCCGATTTTAATGTATGAGCATGCTGCAGTGTTGTATGTTTATCAAAAACATACCTGGATTATATTTGTACTGTTCTGTAATTCTGCATGTTTAGGTCGTCTCCATCTCCAGAGGTCAAAGCTCTTTCTCACTCCAGTACTGACCTTATTCGGCCCCGCCTCCTTTTGCCTCTAAATGCTACTAACTCGCTTTTTCTTTGCGGCGGCACTTCAGGTGAAGGTGAAATCCTTTTCACTTAGATGGAAAATTTGAGAAAAATTACATTGCTAAAATAGGATATAAAGTAGATTGGTTTGTGTAAAAATAATACAACCCGAATGACGATGGAGGCGCCCACTGCAACTTCTGGAATGAATCAGCAAATTGTAATCCATTAAACTCCTCTGGGTTTCTTCAATTTGTGTGTTCTGATCATGTGAATGCCAAATTAAACAAACTGAGCAATATAGCATTTTACACCATAGCTACCACTGTTTTTACTGTCATACCATACAAACTACTTCACTTTTCGGAACCCTAGCAGATGCAATTCTTGTACCCTCTGCTGGTGATTTTCATATCTCATGCCAGGTTTTAAGGCATTTTAAGTTATACTACTGTATCTTTGAAGGTTCTTAAGCCGAATGTTGTTTAATTGCCTTAATAGATCATAATAACAGCCTTGTAACCAATACTATTTTGAATTAAAGCTAGCACAGTGAATTCTACCTGCTTCCCACTCCACACAGCAGACAGACTGAACCTTTAAGAGCTTCTTAACTAGTTTAAGCATGTGTTGTGGCCGTAAGTGCACAGAACAGGTCTACCACACTCCAAAATGGCCCCTATTAGCTGCTCTCTTTCAAATAAAACCATACAGACAGGCTAATACTGGTTTCTATTCAAGTGACCAGTGCAGATTTTTCCGCTCCCATGAAAAACACACTTCTTTATTCTTTCAGAACAGAGTCCTCTCCGCCCTTGCAGCTGGTCTCTAACTGGCCTAAGGTGTTTTTAACAGCTGAACAAAGCACATATTCAGAGCACTAAGATCAAACAAAGTAAAACCCCAGATTTAAGAAGAAGGAACACAGGCAGGTGGGAAAAATCAAAATGTGTCCTGTGATATTTCAGCTGTTTCAAGTTCGGAAGGCTTCTATCTACTCTGGCGAAAAGGAAGTTTGTGGAAAAAATAAAGATGCAATATGGAACTTTTCCAGTGAAGGGTATGTCATCTGTTTGTATAAATACCGTGTTGACTAGGATAATCTAAAGTATTACACAAAATGGGCACTTGTGAGCTTTAAGACATATTATAATGTTGTTAGTTCATCAAAAACATACCTGGAGTTTGAGTTTAAAAACACAGTGGATGTGAATAAAACAAAACACAATTCCAGGTATGGTTGTGATGAGGAAATAACATCATAACATGGATCATAAAACAGCACAGTACGGGCCCTTTAACTCCTCTTTCTCCATGGAGAGCAGGTGACAACATAAGGCCAAGTTAGGACACTTCTCACAGTCAGTATTCAAATTACACATTTTACAGCAGTTTTACACAGTTTTCTAGCATCAAAAAACACACATCAAAAAATAAATCTAATACTATTAAACATTCTGGGTAAAGCAATAGCATTGCCATGGAGACTTGCAGATGAAACAGTTGCCAGAGAAGTTACTTAAGTCCAATTTCCAGATTTTACTAGTATGGCTAAATATGGCCAATAATGGGTAGAGCATGTTCCCCGTGCCTAGAATATGCAGCTTAGAGGTCCTGGCGACTAAAATATTTGAGTTGAAATCAAATTCAAAATTGCAATCTCGAATGGTATCGTTGTCGGAGGTTTGCTTTCTCTGAGGCCTTCAATTTGCGAAAGAAACTGGACAACAAGCAAAAGCAAAATTGTGAGGTAAGGAGCAAGAAAACGAGAAATGTCCAAAGATGAGAGTGAAAAATATTAAAAGAAGATGCGATATGAGGTACAAAACTGCTTCCAGTTTCCTGCTGGTGTAATAAATAGCTTTTCAGCCATTTTTGTTTTGTTTTTCAATCCATTTTGCTTGTTTGATGACTTATTTGCTTTCAGTGAATCTTCAAAATTAACTTAGCTTAAACTTATCAGCGAGTAGTACTATTATAAAACTTTGTAATCAAAAACCTGTAACAGAAAAGTTTGTAGAGCTGCACCAACCACATCTTCACCTTACCTACAAGCCTTTTTAGTGATTCTCTTCATGTCATGTTCAAATGGTCCCTCTTGGAAAAAATAGATTATCTTCAAGACTTGATGGTTGCTTAGAGACCACACATACATCCCCACAAAGCAATTATTCCTCACCACACAACTTCTATGTGTGTATGAAAGCTTGATAATTATCTAAGCATGGGCATATCCCACTAACGTCTTAATTAACTGTTACAGAAATGGATACAATTTGGGAAAAATCAACATATAATACAAAAATGTAAGTTATGTTTTCAACTTGTGCAACTCTTTTTGTCATTGAGGACATAATAATAAAATAGCTCCAAACAGAGAATACTTAAATGAAATGTTGACACTAGATCAAGGACAATGTATTATTTATCTTTTTCATGTTTTGTAAGCTTGTATATTACCGTTCTTCTCTGTTCTGGCCCACACACACTCGTCCTCCGTGCCGGGGGGCAGGGTTACTGCAGGAGCGCTGTCGGACCTGAAATCCGATCCCACAGCTGGTGCTACAGGGAGACCACAATGTCCAGGGGGTCCACGCACCGTTTCTACAAATCCATAATGTAGAGGGGCAATTATGACTTAACAAAAATAGACTTTGACTACATTACAAGACTCAGATAACCCACAGATTATATATACAGTATAAATGGACATAGTTAACCTGCTAGCTGTCGCTTGTCAGCATGGGGGTGCTTTAGGCTCCATCGACTCTGGCTCCGATTGACATTACATTGAAAAACTCTCAGCCCTCTCTCTGCAACTGCTGCAGTGAGCCTTGTCAATTTGGTATTTAAATGTTTGTATTAACTACATGATCCTGGTGTTTTTCGTTAGCGACTTTGTGTGTAAATAAATTCCTACTCCTAATAGGAAACTTGGCTCCAGATTTGCTGCTATAACTGCTAGCATTGTGAGCTTCATTTGACTGGAGCTGAATGCTATGGGTGACTTCACACCTCCTTAGTCCATTTCTTTATACAATCTATGGATAACCTAGATGAAAAATTCTATGTTCATCAATATAGTGTAAATCAGTCAGCAGTTCTCAGCTGATCAAACTGTAGTTACTATAGTTTAATTGTATTCTAAATGTCACACTTTCCTGTATTTACTTAAAATGGGAGCCATTAAAGAGAAATTCATACCACTATTGTGCTGGGATTATCTTCAACCTGACCCAACAAAAACTTAGGTTTTAGATTCATTTGTGCTGCAGATTAGCAGCCTCATTTCCTTCAGACTACCCCAAATCAGATGAGATTACAATAAGAGCTTGTTCTTGACAGAAACCTGCCAGATATTATCAACATACACCAATGTGTCATGAATTGTTAATAGTGAGTGTTAAATCTGTAATTTAGCAAGAGCAGAAACAGGGTGAAAAACAGCTAATCAACACTTCCCAAAACTCTGAAGCACTGAATGAATGACATGTGGGAATTGATCACATGGTGCGTTGTAACCAGAAGGTGTGATAAATGGAGAAACAATCACACCACAAGAGACTCACACAGGAAATGAAGTGTAGTCTGTGGGAGTTCACCTGCGTATGTGTTTACCTGGAGCAGTTGGCCACTTCCACACTGATGCCGTGGCACTGCTGCCCGCCGCACTGGGGGGCGGGGCTATCGCAGGCTCTGGTCCGGCACAAACATGCCCCTGCGCTCCCTCCTCCATCGCTATGACTACACATGGACCAACTGGACCAGGAACCAAACCCGCCATCCACTGTCACATTACGCACCTGAGAACAGCACAGAGGTAAAAACACATTTTTACAATAGAGCAGACAGAACTTGCAGTGTAGTGTAATGGCATCTCTGACCACAATCAATCGTAAATGTAGCGTAAACTTTTGAACAGAGATTACCTATTTGTGCTACTTCAACATGGTAAGTATTGTACCAAAGATACAGTACAAGGCAGAGAGAAATTAAAGCAGACCTATTATGCAAAATCAACATTTTGGAGTTATTTGTGCATGTTTGAGCAATCTTTAATCGCTTATTTTCAAGAAATGTGTGAAGAATCCCTCAGTCGTCCAGGTAGAATCCATGGTAAAAGGAGAAATTCAGTTTGTCAACTGGACAAAGTTTATTTGGTCGAAAACGTTTCGCAGCTCATCCGAGTTGCTTCGTCAGTTCTGACAAAGCAACTCGGATGAGCTGCGAATATTTTCAAGAACCCATTTTGCTAATCAATCTGTGTTTTAACTGACACTGGCATACAGACACTGCTATCTAGTACTTCATTCTCTATTTTAATTTCCTTAATCGGTGATACGCGTTGGATTTGGCAGCGTTGCGTAATCACGTCATTGCTAGTGTGATCTGCAGCTATCCATAAGAGGTGTGGACAACTTTACTCATCTCCCATTGGGCATCACAGTTTTCTCACAGACATCAGCAAATTTATTTCTTTTGTCATGTTGTTTTAGATGAATATTACAATTTAAAATGCCCAAATTATAACATAATGACCCATGGGTGCCATAGATTATAGCTATATAGTAGACACTAGCACAATAGGTTTTCTAAAATATGAGACAGCGATAGTGACATGTCTATCATCTAAACTCTCAAACTTTGGTGAACATAGGCTAATTAAACTAGTACTTTAAAAATGTAACAAAAAGATCATTTGAAGTATGAATGAAGATATAAAAATAGGCAGGTGTATGGTTTTGCGTTCCAAATCCCCAAAGTGAGCTACACAATATTTTGAGGATAATGGATTTCCTGGAAAGCACTCACTACAACTTAGGTATTTGTGGGTTTGGGAAACAAAGCCCATGTGGCAGCTTCCAAAATCAATTTCCCTCAAACAGATGCAAAAATAGCTACATTATGGGCCTCTACGCACATCCCAAACTGCTCAGTCACCAGGACACAGCGCGGCATACACACAAGAAAGATGTATGAGGAAGGGCTGTGGATACGATCTGACAGGAAAAGTTTTCCAGAAAATGAATGCCGTGAATCGGCGCATTGAAATCACAGAAATATGAGGAAATAAAAAGCGCTGCATAAATAGACATTTGAAAAGAAACAGAATGCAGTGGGACAGTTTGGATATTACTCGAGAAGTCCTGGGCACCGAGGCTAAATACAAAAAGGCACCACAGATGATATGAGAACGCTGGCTCCTACTTTCCAAGAAGCCGTTTGGGAGAAAAAAACACTTTGAATGAAAAGACATCAGCTGTTTTGGAGGAAGACGAAATAACGCCTGTCCTTATTGGTAATTGAAAGCTGCTGCGATCCTCGATTAGGAATGCTTGGCGAAGGCGGCCAATTTTGGATAAATGAGTTGGCATGGGAGCAAGAAAAAGCCAATATTACATCTGTTGCACCTATCGCTTACAGATGGGGCAATAAGTGATATGGCGGCATCCAATCAGATAATTCTCCCTGAGAGCATTAGCTTTTAATCAGCGCACCCACTTTTAATTCTGCAGACATTTACAAGAACCAGAGGCATGGTGATTTGGTAGATATTTTATGCCAGATGCCCTTCCCGTTGAAACAGATTGGCAATATACATGTTTGAAAAGCTCTGTGACCTCTGTAGAGTTCACACGGGATCCAGTGTACTAGACCCCATGAGAGAATGAATACATAAGTTTTATACAACTTAGTGCAAAAGCTCAGACTGGCCTCCATTCATGTTGACTTTGAGTATGAATAACAGATAGTTGCGTCAGATTTGTACAGCTTTCAACCTGACATTGACCTGTACTGATGAACATTCTGACTCTGTCTGGATTCACTGGGGCCTATTGTACAAGTATTTTAGTAGCATAGGTTTTTACAGAGAAACCGAATGTTCCACAATCAATGGATTAAACCTTGAAACGGTTATGTCTGTGAGACAGTTTTCAGCGTATGGTGCTATGAACATAAATGTCTTAATTAATTATATGGAGGCAAAGTCAAAGCAAAGATATTTGATCTTCCACCTCCCGAGACACTTCCTCCAACTCCACCAAAGGAACATAAAGATGATTGTGATGCAGTGTAGATACAGTCTTGACCTGCAGGTCAGCTTTTGTTCGTCAATTATTTGATACTTTTTTTTTTTGTTCTAGCACAACCTTGTCTTTGTACTGACATAAAGAGCACATTAAGGCTTGATTAAATAGAGGGCTGTAAAATCATTCATTACTGTGTTGCTTAAAGCAGGCATTATTTAAATGTACTTAAGCTAATAGACACAAAGGATAAATGAATAAACATGTTGGGTATTAGCCATTTCACTGGGGAATCACTACATATGCACACATTTACATGCGAACATATGGGCCTGACATGGTCATGCATACAGATTTGTACATCTTAATGGAAACAGCATGGGCCCACTCACAGCCACAGTTCTGCTCACAGATGTCACTGGACGCTTGGCCACTCCACTGCTAAATATTCCTCTGAAACTATAAAGCCACATGAAATGACTGCAAACCAATTACTACACCTTGACCTATCAATGTTAATTTTCAAAATGGGACAAAATGCTCCAAATTCCTGTCCAACTAAAGTGGTACTCTGAACAGTCACTAAAACCACTAAAACCACTGTTAGTGGTATTAACTCTTCAAAACGCTGCATATAAAGGGAGGTTGAATCCCCGAATAGCTGGAGCATTACCTAGTGTATTTTGGGTTGATGAGATAAACCCTGAGTGCCCAAAAGAAACCCACAAAGACATAGAGAAATGTGAAAACTCAAAAAAGCACATAAAGGCTGGACAAGCTCTGGAGTTCATTTCAGGACCTTTGCATTGTGAGGCGAGAATGTTGGCCACTCAGCCACCGTGCCACCACCAAGATGTTTTTGCTGCTACAATTACATACTTTGCCATAAAGAAAAACAAAATCAAGATAAACAAGAAAGACACATTTTTCTGCAATTTCAGATTCTTTCAGTTATGAGTTCGGCAAAAAATGGCACAGTTGATGATTGTGTATCAGCTTTCAGATCACTCAATCCCTGTGTACAGACTGTTCTTTAACGTCAACAGGCGCAGTCCCTAGACACTTTTCTTTGGCAACACTATATTCATTCTCTGGTTTATAGCAGTGCTGGCTTGTAAGTTACAGAAGTAAGACGAGAATACAGAATAGGATGGTGCCCCTCATAGAAGAACCAAGATGTATGTGGAGAGAAAAAAGATTCCTAAGATATATAATAGCACTTTCTATTAGCTTTAAAAGTCAAGATAGAACCTGCAAACAAGTAAATGGACCACAATAAATTTATAGTAGATTAGAAGTATTGCAGTAGCACTTACAGGGCACTTGGAAATGCTCTGCTCCCATTGGCTCATCCGGACACTCTCTTCCAGGGTGGTACATTTCTTCAGTAGCATGTCCCAGCCGCAATAGGGGTCCCTGGCACCCACACACGCTCTGCAATAAGATGAGGAGACAGAAGATTTAATGAGCCTTTAACATCCTGTCGTGATACGAACCAAAATGAATTAAACAAGAGATTACTACAGCAAAACAGATGAGAGTTTGGATAGAAAAAAAGTTAGCTGATAAGAAGGTGGAATGACTGATGAATGCGAGGAGGAAATGAGAGAGATAAGTTGGAGAAGTAGAGAAAATAGAAGTGGTACAAAAGGGAGGGTTGTGATGAGGAAAAAAGAAGCCATTTTAGGACATTAGTAACTAGGGAGGGTGTCCAACAAGATCATATCAAAGAGTGTGTTTTATATGGCTGGAGACAGATCGAGTCATAGCAGCCTGTTCACCCAAATCGAAAAAGGAAATTGTTTTTTTCAGTGGCTGTGACCAATTTGGGTGTTTGCAATTACTGATTTACTGTTTTTAATTTAGCCTTGGATAAAGGTTACAGAGAGACAGTAGGGGAAGAGAAGAAGAGGGCATGTTATATTTTCTACCAGAGTTCAATTTTATACTGTCTGCTAAAATAATTCTTGTCATTGGAAAGTACAATAACATTTAGACTTAGACAAACTTTATTGATCCACAAGGGAAATTATTTTGACAGAGCAGCTCACACATTACAATATATTATAATAACAAAAAGCAAAAATATAAATGGTAATATCCATCCATCCATCCATTTTCTTCCGCTTATCCGGGGCCGGGTCGCGGGGGCAACAGTCTAAGCAGGGACCTCCAGACTTCCTTCACCCCGGACACTTCCTCCAGCTCCTCCGGGGGGACCCCAAGGCGTTCCCAGGCCAGCCGGGAGACATAGTCCCTCCAGCGGGTCCTGGGTCTTCCCCGGGGCCTCCTCCCGGTGGGACATGCCCGGAACACCTCCCGAGAGAGGCGTCCAGGAGCAGTGTTGGGCAAGTTACTCAAAAACTGTAATGCACTACTTATTACTTGTTACTGTCATTTTAAAGTAATGCCTTACATTACAATATTACTCTAAATAAAAAGTAAGGCATTACACTACTTTTGCATTACTTTAGTTACTCTCGCCAAAATGACTGGAAATAAGGATTTGGCAATCTACAGTGCAAATCTCTCATGTGTCATGACTTTCACCTGCCATCCATAATTTCGTGGTGCTATGACACCTCTGCAAGTGCTTCGTCAAATTGCTTGTACAGCATTTCGACGTGGAAAGAGGTTTGGGATTCACACACACTGTGCATTTGACTAAAATGTTCTTGGAGTCCTTATTTTGAACGAAGTGAAAGTAGTGGGCGTATGCCCATCTTGAAAAGGAGCTAGCACTATCCGATTCTTCTGGTTCTGTCATCCTTTGTCAGTCTGCCAGATCGAGACGAAGTAAAAGGAAATGGAATGGTCTGCGCGGACTTTTATATCACTAGCTGATCTCACGGAACTTTGTATGAAATGTAATGTTCTGCGCGGACTTATCAGATTCGCTGATCTCGCGGTGATCCGCGAACTTTGTATGAAGAAAACGCAAAACCCACAAAAACAAAGCAGGTTAAAAATGCATTGTAATGTGCGTTACTGGCATTGTAACGAGTAATATATTACCGATTTTCTTCCCTGTAATGCGTTACATTACTGCGTTACACCAAAAAGTAATGCATTACAGTAATTAATTACTTTTGTAACGAGTTACTCCCAACACTATCCAGGAGGCATCCGGAACATATGCCCGAGCCACCTCAGCTGGCTCCTCTCCACATGGAGATAAATGGTAATAATAAATTCTAAATAAGTAGCAAAAATAGCAAGAGGCTAGCGTGTAATCTTTAAAGGCACACTATCTTCTGGTGGAAGGTTTATCTATAGCTTTGTCTGGAATGTTCCACTGAATGGCATTAAAACCCATGGAGACAAGAAAGAGATACCACTTGGCCAAGTTACAGGTCAGCTCAGTGAAGAGGCGAATCTGAGTAAAAATGTGCGTTTCAATGTTTCATAATCCCAGATAGGGGCAAGAGACAGATTTTTATATTGATTACATTGTAATTTGCCATGAAATATCTAAAGTGTGAAAGCACAAATATTGGACCTGATCATTTCTATTGGTGACCCAAGAACTCACTGTATTAAGACAAAAATCTAAAGTTAAACATCATTAATTTGACCTGCTCTCATTAGTAATAAATATTATTGGCCTATAGAATGTTGTGATGTCCTCTGAAAGCCAGGTATTTTTGCAGTAATAGAACATGTAACTAAATTAATGCAAAACAGACACATTTTAATGCCACACAGTGGAATATTCCAGTCAAAGCAATTACATCTCCAGTTACACAATGCCCCTTTGAAGAAGATGTGAGTACTTTATAGTTGAGTATCGGTGCTAGCAATAAATACACTACTGCATTTGAAAAGAAAAGCTTGCTCATTTTTAATCTAGTCTAGTGTTTCAAATGGAAGTTATTAAGGACAAACAGAGATTATTTTTTATTCTCGTCCCTCCAACAATTCCCTGAAGCTAAACCGCCGTGTCTCTGTATATAGAGTAACACAAATTCATATTGTTACTGTCTTATGCAAATGCAAGGCAGCAGTAGTGGCAGCTCAGTGACACATCTCTCGTATCCTGACTCCAGCCTGGCCTCACATGCCCCCAGCCAAACGTAAACAAAAGTTATGAGTGTCATCCATAACAATGAACTGACGGGGGCTACAATGATGCCAATGCAAGGACGCAGGTCGCATGCATCAGGTCATTAAGGAGTGCAGAGACAGGGCGAGTGACGTGATGTCTGCTGGGGGAGGGGCAGGAGAGGTAGGAGGACGAGTTATGGGGTGCTTCTGTTGGGACAAGGTGACATGTAGCATAATGAGAGCAGAAGAGGATACCTCTCAATGGGCTGTGGGTGCTTTAATCATTGTGCACAGTCTAGTAAGAGGAAATGAGATCTATATTCAACTGAAGACAAACACCAGAGGTGGAATGTTTTAGAACAGTAAATGTTGCTCTTAAAGAAAGAAAGAAAGAAAACTATGCCTTTATTAGTCCCACAGTGGGGAAATTCCAGTTCTGCATTTAACCCATCCTGTTATCAGGAGCAGTGAGCAGCACATTACTGCGCCCGGGGACCATCTCCATGATCTTCTTGCTTCGGCTTGGTCAGGACCAAAGCTGGAGGTACCTATGGTGCATGTTTTGGGTTGGTGGGGGAAACCGAAGTGCCCGGAGGAAACCCACCCAGACACGGGGAGAACATGCAAACTCCACACAGAAAGGCTCGGGTGAACCGGGGATCGAACCCAGACCATGCATGCAAACTCCACACAGAACACACACAGAAAGGTCTGGGCGACCCGGGGATCGAACCCGGAACCTTCTTGCTGTGTAGCATGAGTGCTACCCACTCAGCCACCGTGCCGCCTTAAAGTTGCAATGTGTAGCTTTTCTGCTGGATGGTTTGGCATCTCCTTGTCTCCTTGGCCATGTTACTACTTGGCTGGTGGTTGGTGGACCCTACCCTCAGAAAAGTACAATTTTAATGGACTAAAATTGGAAAAGAGCTAAGTCTATGATCAATAAAATTCCTTAACTAAGCTCAAAACAGATTAAACCTGAAGGCTGGCTCCCAAAGTAGCTAACTCCATATCCCTAGTTATTTGATTCTGGCTTTCTTTGTTGTCAGTTTCATAAAAGAGCCTCATCTGAGGAGCAGCGGTGTTCTGAGAAAGCCCTGAGTGAGGTTTAAGGAATAGACTAAACCTGAATGAATGTGTTTAAGGATGGTGCAGCTGTGATCAAGATACTATAATATGGTTTACTGATTTGCTACAGAGTCTGTGACACATTATAGTGGAGCTGATTTAGTGGGAGAAGAGGTGCACCAACAAAGGTGCAAACCTAGTGGACCCCGGTCTCCACTGTCAGGACTTTGAGAACAAGAGACGGATGAGTGAAAACCCCATTTGTTGCACAGCGCAAGTGTTGTTTTATTACATTGCGACTACCTTCAAAACAGCATAATTATCAGGCAATTTTAACTTGAATCTTTTACTTTAGATCATTTTAAATGCACTGTTGTAGCAGAAACTGGAACTATCACTCGAATTTACACCTTTCTTTCCAACGTGTAAAATATGCACAAAGTTTTTGCTCTCGTTGTGTTGAATCAAGCTGCACACGCAGCAACTTTGCAACTTCATCTGCATTTTGTACTCCTCCACCTTTTTCACATTTTGTCCAAAATGCAGAAATAGAAATTTGTCTTTGATATGGTTTAAAACATGCATTGCAAATATTAAGCCACATTTAAACCAGGACTAAACCAAATTAAACCTGGACTTGCGTGATCCAATCCCAAGAAAAGAAAGTCTACATGTTAGCTTTTACAAGTCTCTCCGCTCTATAAGAACAACAGTATAAACCTGTAATAACTAAAATGTGACACTTCAAAGAGTGGTCTTCAATAACTCCTCCTCCCTTTTGCTTTGTTTTTCTTTCTGCGGCCAGAGCAGAACAGAGCAAAGGATGATGAAGCCATAACAAGCGTGGCGTATTTCTCGGTGAACAGATGTAAGCCCCAGCCCTAACTCTTCCGATAAGGCCTTATTGTGCATGAGATAACCACAGCAGGTGCGGTTCCTATTCTCGCCTGTCTGTGATGGATGGCCACTCAATCTGGTGCTGAATCTTCACGCCTCCATCACGCTCTGTCTTCTTCTGCCAATATTTATGCCTTTGACGGAAGCATATTCTACAGCAGACAGAAGCCCGATAAATCTGATATATAAACAGGCAATAGTGCGGCAGAGAATGGTGGGTCAATGGCAATAAGAGGCCAGGAGGACTGCCTGATTTATGGGGACAAGAGGTAAAGGGGTCTTCCATAATCTGGGGCTGTTAGAAGTGCAGGGGGGCAAATTTAGGATGGGAAAAATGGAATGAATCAAAAGATGGTGCTGAATCAGTAATAAATCAGAATGAATCAAATATAATGAAAGAAAAATAAACAAAAATGAACCACAAATAAAAAGTACATTTGGAAATGGAGTACTTTTTGTTTAAAGTCCAATCTTCATCACATCAAAGTTTAGATTTAACCCATAACTTAATCTGGACCAGGAATAAACCCGTACTAACACTGGAAAAAGTATAAAGGCACCCTTAAAAGCACCCTTACCCTCCCCCCTTTTTTAATATCCTAATCATATCTTTTGGATTTGCTTAATTTTTTGTCATTTACTAAGCCAATAGGACTGTTTAATTGTTCATGAAATGTGTTTTTTTGTTTCATAGTTTTAGGGAAAAAGTCTAATAATGCTACAGACACCAATACTGCCCCTGACCAGTTGCCCTAGAGACAGTGAAGGATGGGTCAAATGTAGAGGCCAAATTAAGTGACCCATAACATTAACCTTAACTGGTCTTATTAAAGATCCCATGACATGGTACTTCTTGATGCTTTTATATGGCTCCTTAATGGTTCCCTAATACTGTAAATGAATCCTTCTTCAAAATCAACACTTAGTGCATGAGAAGACACATGTACAGAGTCAGAGTCATAATCTCTCTGTCTGAACAACTCATTCTGGGCCTTGTTGCTTGAATGCAAATGAGAAGGAGACAGATTGGTAAGAGGAAGGGGGGGGGGGCAAATGCACCGCTGGTTCCTTGTGTTAGCGGTGCGCTGTGTCTGGCCCCACTTCAGTGTGTGTAAGCGCGTAGGAGGAGAGGAGAGCCTTTTCAATGAAAAAAAACACATTTTTACAGAAAATAAAATTAAACCACTGCTGTTTCAGAGGTCCAGAGGGTTGGGTAAAGGACTTCCGAGCCTAGAAACACTCGCACGTGCCTCCAGGTCAAATAAAAAAACGCATTTCGCATTGCGTAGCTCCTCCGCAGTCCAAACTCTCTGGGCGTGATTTCCAGAGACAGGGGGTGGAGATCCAGACGGTGGTGGAACTGAATTTGCATTTCTTTTTTCGATCTGACGTCAATAAGGTGCCTTGTCCAGAATCGCCCATTTGAGCTGTGTTTTTTTCAAACGCAGAAAAGGATCGCAAATGCTCAGTTTAGACATTACGCAACTTTTAGCCATTGGGGGGCCCTAAACAGGGTAGGGGAGCTCACATTAACGTTCAAAAACCTCAGAAAGTGAAAATTTCATGCCATGGGACCTTTAAGTGAATAGTGTGGGTAAAATGGGTGCCACCTTCTTAAAGTGTATACTATAATCCAAGTACTCACTCTCGATTCTTATGGTAGCTGCATCTCTTGAGTGGGATCTTAATGACCTGGTCGCGTACACCCACATACAGCTCACTGCGACTGTGCAGGATCAACAGACTCCGGATCACCTGCCTCTTCCGGGAAGGGAACAACTCGATCTCCTCCAACAGGCAGCTGCCCGTCGACTGGTTCAGAGGAGAGAGCACTTTCCGGATTGTTCCATAATCTAAAAACAGACAAAAAATTCCAGATATAGGATTAACAAAAGTATAAAATAAGGGGAAACGTTATTGCAGTGAATCTAAATGGAAAAAAAGGCTTACTTATTTCATAATCATGTAAGACTCTCCATAGAAAATGGCATGACAACTGAATACCAACATTTTATGCCCTACTTTTGCTTTTCTAACAGACATATTTTCTTCCAGGAAAAAGCTTCTCTAAAAGAACCAAGTGTTGAAAAAATTGTCATTGTGTATACTCCTTGACCTTTTTATTTTTAAATCCCCATGTAAGGCAGAGGCCCCTGTGGGAATTGGTTATAGGTGCACCTTTCCTTCCTGAAGTGCTTAAACAAACATAATCCATTACACATGTGTCCCTTGGGTGCAGAAAAAGTAATTACGTGACGTGCAATATCAGGGGAAAAGGGTGAATTGCTAATGCAGTTGAAAGTTTGCTGCAAATGAGAAGGTCAGGGAAGTAATGCTGATCATATAGTTCATCATCGGAGCTTCAAGATTCAACAGAGGTTAATGGGGACATGCTTTATTTTGTAAGCAGACATAACATTATAACCTGTGTGTTGCATATTAGTCATGAAAAAGTTGGAGACACAGTGTTGCACAATAGCAAACACAGACAAAAACATTTTAAGATTGTCTGAACACACAAGAATAAATACAAACTGTATTTAAACAACTAATTTTCTGGGGCTTGTAATCAATACAAGTGTTCATGGTCTTGTTTAGGTGTTTGAATTCAACATAAAGTTGAGAGTAAAGGTCTGTGCAGGACAGAATTTTCAGTCCCGCTCCCGGCTGCACCCATATTGTGCTGTCCCGCTCCCGACTGCGCCCGCAAAGAATTGTAATTTTCATTCCTGCTCCCGGCCGCATCTGCGATATTTTGTCCCGCTCCTGCCCGCAAATTCCGTAAAATGGGAACGTTCGCTTTCTTTTTCACTAAAGGTGTTTTTATTGGCTTGGAAAAAAACAAACAAAAAACCCCCAAAAAACACGTGCAAATAATTCCTTAAGTGGTAACTTGGTGACATATTTATTGTTCAGCCATACAAAATTTAAATAGCCCTAAATTTGAGTGCCCTATCATCTACATGTTGTTGGATGGGGCAGAATCGCTCACATTGAATTTGCCTGTTGTAGCTGCCGTGTCAAGTGTTGGGCCAATTGAATTAATCCCCTGTCATAAGGTCTGCAGCAACAAAATCAACACATTTCTCCACAGCCTTTGCCTTTAGAGCATCTGTCACTTTTGTGCTGTTTCCTCTGAAATCCAACACTTTTGTCCTTTCAAGACAAATACAGGCCTGATGTGCCCGATTAATGGCCGTTGTATGTCAGAACCTTTTGGCACTGAAAAAGACTTCCAAATGTCTGATTTTTTATTTTTTATTTTTGACAATGAATGTACTCTTTAAAGAAGAACTTACTTCTGAAGCACTGTGAGATTTACTGGAGGTGCTCTGAAGCAGAAAGGAACTGTCTTAAATGTGCGCAAAATTAGACCACTTCTACAAGTTTAGGCTGCTTAAAATGTTTTATTAATGACAAATACAACATCAAGCACAAATTATGTATGATAGGCATAGATTAATCATTAGGATATTTTACTTTAGATGCATATTTAGTTTGTGGGACTGCAGTTTATCATCCCACCTGCCCGCTCCCGCATTGTGCAGTCCTGCTCCCGCCCGCGCCTGCAATGACCTTTCAATGTCCCGCACCGCACTGTTTTGTCTCAACTCACCTGTTGTATTTCCAGCCAAATCAGCTCTTTATGGTCTGATATTGTTAAAATAAAGTTCAGATTAAAGTCTAATTTGAGTAACAGAGCTTTTAAGAGAGTAGTGCTTTCAGTTAGCGTCACACCCCCTGGGAATGTTGATGACAGCAGCTGCAAAAGATCAATAGAAGCAATAGTTGGTAATGTATTCATGTTTGCTAGTGTCTCCAGACCTGTACTTGAGACAGCAATCTTTTCATTTAGAGGTAAGGACTAGATCATTAATCCACAAAGTCAGAGCCTGTATTTCACCCAATGTTACACAATTCGCTCTGAATTCAAAGCCCCTCGGTTGCAATACTTAAATACTCTATATACTATGCATTATTCATGAATTTTAAACGACTTTGTACATCTTAGTCTTTGTATTTCCTGCAGTATAAGAAATAAGCATGTCTATTATTTTGTGCCTTCAGGGCATAGTTGTCACGGCGTCTGTAATAAATGCCAGTAGAGGGTGCTGCAGTGAAACTGGAAGCCTTTTGTATAAAGTTTTAAACAATGGCAACTACTGGTACAAATGTGAAACTTCTTAATAAAGGCATTTGGAGACTAGATCACAGTCTGAGTCTGGGACTGGAGGACATGGAGGAGCTTAATCAAAATGACTTTGGCTGTGTCCAAATGTCCACCCTAGTCCCTAACCCTTCATTCACAATGTAAGCCCACACTCATTAGTGCACTATATTGTGCACTCATTCACAGAGAGATTCGGACACGCAGCTCACTACATTCAGGTCACGTGACTCTGGCGTCTAGGTGAAAAAAGTCTGATAAACTCGGGATTTCTGTCATATATAATGATCAGATCAAGTGTTTATGGACTAATAAAAATTGGATTTCACATAAATGGACTGGATTATTTGCTTTTTGTCTGAAATGTGCAAATTATTGATCTATCAACAGCTGGAGTTAAGGTAAACGGCAAACACTGGCACCGCTAACACCATAATGGTTTATTTATTTATTTATTCTTTATTTAATAGGGACAGTGCACATTAATGAACATCTGCAACATTGCAGTGTAAATATGCCAGATTATAGCAAAAATGCTAATTTCCATCTGTAGTCCCTAGGCAGGTGACACCACAGCATAAACAGTGACAACTGACAATAACACCAACATTAAAACATTAAAACATTAAAACATTAAAGGGACAGTGTGTAGGATTCGTGGCGCATAGGTGGTTAGTAGCTATTCCACTTCCTCTTTTGGCTATGGCAGACCACGAGGGTCACCCGGGCGCGCCGTAGCGCGTGCCCGCGCCGCTGTATACATAAAACGCGGTCCCCCGTTCACTTTTTTTTTTTCTTTTCGCATGAAATCACACAATCCCGATCATGATTCATGACACTCTACACATCAAATGAAACCTTACAGTCTCCTCTTTTTGACTATGCAATTCATTTCCCTGCAAAACAATCACTCCCCGAGCACATGGGGCTTTTATACAGAAAAGCACAAAACGAGGTTTGTTACTTAGCTTACCTTTGAAGGCTCTGGACAGGTCAAACTCTGTATTTCACCATAAACTTGGTCTCAATCTGTCCATAAGGATCCAGCGAATAAAATCCAGTAAAACAATTTAGTCCAAAATACGTGTTATATCCATTACGATGTGTGATACAGCAGCATGCTTGTTTACACGAGGCTCCCCCCTTCCCCCCTCCCCTTCCCCTTCTCTCCTCTGTTCCCACATGCAGCGCGGCTGTGCAGCTGTTAGCAGGAGCCTCGGCGAAGGATGAGCCCAAATGTCCTTCTGCGGCTCTCGTATTCAAAATGGCTGCCTCTATATGGGGAAGATCCCCCTTTTATGTGACTATATCTAAGTCCAAAAGAATACTTTGATTTCATGATGGAAGTGAAAAGGCTTGGAAAACAATGTATTTTTGAATGGGTATCTTCAATTTCAGTAATTAACGGGTAAAAATCTTACACACTGTCCCTTTAAGCATTAAAACATTAATATATTAAAAATGTCCACAAGTCTCTCTTATTGATGATGGGAGTGTGTTCCAGAACTTAGAGCCTCTGACTGAGAGCACAGTTTGTCCAAATGTAGTGTGTCTGTGCGGGACCTCACAGTTCCCCTGGGCCGTGGCCCTTGTTCCCATCCCACTGACAGTCTTTGTTTTGATAAAATCCTGCAGCGGAGGAGGAGCAAGTCCATGTAAAACTTTATGTATAAAACAACCGTATTTAAAATGAACAAAATTATTAAAAGTTATACTTGTCTAAAATTGTGCAGTGGTGAACTGAGAATGGTTTCTTGTCTAATATTTTCACAGCTTTTTAAAAAAGTGATTCAACTGGTTTGAGTGTTGTGCCAGCAGCAAGTGACCATGTGGTTATGCAGTACTCTATATGAGACAGAATCATAGAGTGTAAAAACATTCGTGCCGCATATAGAGTCATGAAGGATCTTACTTCTACTACTAAGTTAAAATTAACGGTTTTTGTGAGGCGCTTAATGTGTTTCTTAAATGTCAATGTCGGGTCCAACGTCAATCCCAGGTATTTAAACTCTTTGACGAGGCTGAGTTCCACCCCGTCCAGAAAGACATTGGACCGCTGCAGCTCAGTTGCTTTTTTACTGAGCATCATGCAGACCGTTTTCTTTGTGTTGAGTTGTAGGCATGAGTTCTTGACCCACTTTTGGACAGGAGTCATGGCTGATGATAACTTACCATTATGGCTAACACCATAATGATTTATTTAAGAGTGTTTTATTCATAATCAGGGATCAACAGCGCCATAAACCAGCATTTCTATCTGCTTTCATTCAGTCGGATTGTGTGCAGTTAAACACCTGTCGCTGTATGCCGTTGTTTTCCTGACTCTCGCAATGCATTGTGGTCTATATTGACCGGACTAGTGACTACCGATGCCCACTACTTTTCAAGTTGAACTTTTGTGCACTACTTTTTCACTAACTGGACATTATAGATACTAGATCGTGTCATAAGTAGGGAATAGTGTGGACAAGTTGTTTTTACACAATATGTCCCCTATAAGTGCACAAAGAAATAACTAAGCCCTGGGTATGTTTTTGCTGAGGAAGTTCAAACATGATTAAAAGCTCAAAAAACTTTAAGCTGCCCTTAAAAGCCCTTTAAAATATTATAGTTCCAAGATAAGAAAACATGGAGTTATCCCAATTGAAAAATGTTAAAATGCCAGCAACCAAATGTGCTAAAATTCTGACATTTTTAGTTTCTATTAAGATATCAATTCCTCTGCAGCAGCCGCAATGATCTGGATGTGTGTAAATGTTAATAATACATGTGATTAAGTACAGTGAGTCCACTCGGGGCACAGTCTTGGCAGAGCTCCTGATCTTTTCATTAGTGTTCTCTCTGTGTCTGGGGAGCGCCGTATGTGGGCAGCATCATTCCAGTGTCGCATTGATCACAGCCCCATGCAAACAATAAAAGGTTTTTAAACAGAAAATACCACGCAGAGCACAGCTGAACTACAGCACCTTCGTCTGAGAGAGAGATCCTAAAATAACAGCAGCAGATACAAGGGAAGATGGTGTTGACATTTCCCAGTAGGGGCATGGTACATTAGTGAAGTGGGTCATCCGCATACATAAGCCCTATATTACATCAGAGCTCTTGTCTTTCTTGTCACACTTTAGTGATCAAAAGAACAAGTGATAAGAAGGAGGGCCAGTGCAGTTAACAATCTGTGGGAATGTGGGAGAGGTGGAGGAGGATAATCTACAGTTAAGGTACGGTGATGTTTCTCAATTAGGAGTAAAATTATTCAACTATTAAGGAAATTGTGTACTAATACTTATAGAGCTGAATTTGTATAGTGCTGAATCAAACCACTCACACATTCACACATCAGTGTATGCTGGGGGAGATGTGGGTTAAGTGTTTTGCCCAAGGACATAATGACAGTATTTGTCTGTGGGAGACGGAATCACAGCTGTGGGTCAGTGGAGCTGACTGCTCTACCAATGATGTTTATGTCAAAAGTGGATTAGAGGACGAACCCTCTACCAACTGAGCTACGGCCATGAAGTATACAGTGATCAAAACATGTGGTGGCTGAGTGGCTAGCACTAAAAAGGGTAAAAAGGGTACCATATGCCTCTATAGCAAGGCAAAGGAGAAATTCAATATAGACAGTACTGTAAGAGGTAACACGAAGTAAAGAATGACTGCAAGTATCTAGTTACTTTTCATGTCTGACCTGAGCATAAACAACCCAGCTGTCTGTGTCTGACACATGACCGTGGCTCTTTGTGTGTTTACAACCAGTACTTGAGAGTATGTGATATGTGGTATGTATTATAACAGATGTAGATAAGCAGGCTCACACTCCAGTCGGAAGACAAAGCTTTAATGCCTCCGCTGTAACTGCAGTCTTTTTCTCTCTTTGCTCTGGGGAGACATAAATACCAACCTGTGGCCAAGTATGTGAAGTGAACCAGCTTTCACCATGTCTAATCTCTATTACCACCCTACCAGTGACTATAAGATTGAATGAATAATGCATGGAAATCACATGATGGAATTATAAAGCCACTTGAGTTCAACATAAAAGCACTAACACTAAGGAATTGTTAGCATTATTAAAGGGGCATTAGCATTATTAAAGAGGATTATTAACAATTATGGGGCATTAATTGCTAACACATAACATTTAGATCATTATGTTACCTTCTGCTGGTTTGGAAATGCTGTAACTGCCAAAAACAACAGCTTCCTGTTAGATAAATTTCTAGTCTGAGACTTAGACAAGAAGTGTGGTCTCATATACCTCACCAAAATGAGTGTTTGAATAGTGCCTGTGAGAGACTGCAAGATCACTCAAACATGCACCAATTATTATTAAAATATAATTAAACCACTAACGGCATGCTTTTGATGAGGGAACAATGTGGTAGAAAGCTCAAAAAAGTTGATTTAGCATAATACCCTTTTTAATCAAAATTACAGTACTTAGCATTGGATAAAGAAATAGAAGAAAAACATTTCTAGTGTATAGTCCTCCATGGTCACTTTAGGGCCTGGATGATGATCCTGGGAGCTATGTTGTTGGGGGCTTCATGCCCCTGGTTGGGTCACCCAAGACAACTAGGCAAGGCAAACAGGTCCTGGGGGATGGGTCAGACCAAGAGCAGTTCAGAAGCCCTTATAATGAGTAACACAGCAAGGCCAGTTATGTCGCCTGGGTTGGCATTACCAGGGCCGCACCGTGGAGCCAGGCCTGGGGTGGGTGCTCAACATCAAGCATCTGGTTGCTGGGCCGTAACCCATGAAGCCCGGCTGGGCACAGCCTGAAGGACAACATGGGGTCGTCCTCCCGTGGACCCACCACCTGTGGGAGGATCTATAAGGGGCTAGTGTAGAGAGATCTGGGCAGCAGTCGAAGGCGGCCTCGACGACCGGATCTCCAGACATGGAAACTGGCTCTGGGGACATGAAATGTGCTAGTCACAATTTGTCCATAACAAACACCATGTTCAAGCACCAGGACACCCTAGGCCAGACGTCGATTGTTGTCATGTCATCTGACCTTCGGCCGCGTGTTTTGGACACTCGGATGAAGAGAGGGGCAGAGCTCCTCTCTTCATCTTCACCACCTGGTTGTGAGCTGGCTTGTGAGGGTCTGTCGGGAATGTCTGGCAGAGCCCTCTGTCAGGGCTACCTTCAACTTCACCAGAACACGGGGAAGGCTTGGGACATGGAGTCTGAGTGGGCTATTTCCTTGGCCTCGATTATCAATGTGGCCACTTGTAGCTGTGGTCATAAGGTCTGTGGTGCCTGTCATGGCAGCAATTCCTTAATCCGGTGGTGGACACCGGAAGTAAGGGATACTGTCAGGTACTAGCAGGCCAAGTGTAATGCGGCCCATGTGGTTGCAGAGGCAAAAACTTGGGGAGGAGTTCGGACAGGCCACGGAGGAGGACATGAAGGTTCCTCTGTTTAAGAAGGAGGCCCAGAGGAAGACCCAGGACACACTGGAGGGACTATATCTCTTGGATGGCCTGGGAACGCCTTTGGGTGTGTACAAATGTGATGGATGGTCACATTTTTCTAATGCGCTTTTCCACCTTGAAGGCACTCAAAGAGCTTTAAATCAAGGAACTACCCACCCATTCACACACACATTCATACATTAAACTGTGACACTGGGGGCAAGGTGGTTGAAGTGTCTTGCCCAAGGACACAATGACAGCATTTTTCTGTGAAATTGCACCGTGAACCTGTGGGTCAGTGGATCTGACCGCTCTATCAATCATGTTAAGGTCGACAGATGGATTGGAACCACCAGAGACACATGTAATGCTATACTGTAGACCATTCCAGCCAAAGCTGGACCATTAGCACCATGTAACATCTCCATGGAGGAAAGTTACATGGTGCTAAATAGAGCTAGATTATCATTGACCATATACAGATACACCCACCTGTGGCTAAGTAGATGATGTGAAACAGCGTGTCTTTGCCTTGGACTACATCCACAGCTACATGGGTAAAGCGCACGTTGTCTTCCATAAAGTAGGGCACAGGGACCACGGGCTGGACCACCTCATGCATTAGTAAGAACTTCTGAGCGTCCTGCAGGTTCCTCTCCGTCAGATTCACGTAGGTGCCAGAGTCAATGGTGCCACACTGAGAAGATATGGAGGAAACATGAGGGCAAAAGTTCAGCAATGTTATTATGGATACAGATTTACTCGGAGGGTGAATGGGGCTTGGTGGTATGGGCCTGGTATTTTGATATGCAACGAAGCCGAGTTTGACAGCACCGAATATAGCCTGCATGCTTATTACTTCATCATTCTGTATATAAACCTGATGTAAGTTGAGTTTGGTTGCAGTGAGGAGGCTAGAAACATTTTGAGAGAGCAAACTATAATTGAAAATATGTATGTTGCAATAAAAATAAGAATAAACTTGAATATAGACACTCTGCATTAATTTAAAAAGGAAATATTTGGACACCGTTGCACAGTTGCTTGTCTGTGCAGATGTATAAGTGTAATGCCATATTGTGGAACACTATAGACAAAGCAATAATATCTCTATGAAGACAAGCAGATGGAAGATCGGAAAATGTTCACAACCTCTTTAAATCATTTACTGTTTTTTATCTCCCCCCTGGAGTTAATTGTTTTGGTCCTCTCTTGCATTTCCTGTTGACAAGAGTCTGCTAGCTTTAAATATCTTTTCTATGTTGCTATGTTTGTTGCTATGCTGCTGCTACCTAACTTTGAATCTATCTATCTATCCAATCTATGTATCTTTGTATCTAATCTATCTATCTATCTATCTTTAAAACACTGACTTTCCACGTGAGTTGTACTTTAAACAGGAATTTGATTGACAACGAACTTACTTCAAATATACTGTACTACTATTACACCAAGAGCCCCAAAATGAAGGCGCTCCATCACAATTTGAGCACATCATAAAAAATGCATTAGATCCACCCCCCTCTTTGATCCATAATATTTAAACATGAGTATTAAAGGTAGATTAAGGTGCACAGAAGGACAGCTTTGACTGAATGCATTAATAAAATCCTCGGTGTTACCTGTGCAATTTTGAGAAAAGGCCGTAGATTTGGAGGCCACCAGAGATAGAAGACGAGGGACTGAATGATTAACTGAACAAGCCTTTTAACCCCCCCCCCCCTTCCCCCCTTCAAAACCTTAAGGCTTTGTAGTCAAGGCGTGCAGGTTGATGAAAGGTGGGACTGCGCTAGTAGCTATCTCTTTTCATTACATTTCACTCTCATATGCATATATATTGCTTGTATTGGTGTTCAATAACAGTGCTCTAGATGTCTTTAACACAAACTAATAACTTTTAAAGGTTAGCATACACTGTGGGCTTCACTACTAATCTCCACTGTCTTTTTAAACTCTTAAAGGTATTTGTTAACTTGAAAACTACCCCTTCATGAGCTTGTCATTTTTGAGCTTTGGAGATGTAGACAGACTAGGCTGATGAAAGGCGGAAGTGCGCTACTAGCTATCTCTTTTCATTACATTTCCTTCTCATATGCATATAAATATTGGCGTCTAGTTTTATTGGTGTTCAGTAACAGTGCTCTAGATGTCTTTAACACAACTATTAATTTTAAAAGGTTAACATACACTGTGGGCTTCATTACTAATCTTCATCATAAAGAAAAAAAAAGACTGCTTTCGGTAAACGTGATTCAAATAAGGGTGCAGCTAACAATAACTTTTTTTTATGAGGTATTATAAAAGCTGAGATGAATAGGTGCCATTATTGCATATTAACTTGATTTCTCTGCTGTCTCAAGAGCTGTGTAAAATCTGAAGTCAAAAGTTCAAATTTAATGAGTTGCAAATCTGGGATACACACATGTGCTACAACACAATTATGAGGCCAAATTCATGGTTAAATAAGAGAACAATGGGGTTTTACTGGTGGATTTTTAACTGTGCTGTGACTTCACTGTGCACTGTGGTCAGAGGCAGCAGCATTAAACACAAGTGGAATACAAAATTAACTGCAGACAATTATCTATTACTGCATTGAGCTTGACGATTCTGTCCCAAATGTGGTGTGAAATACACTCTGCCCCTGCCTTACAGTTATCAAATGAATGGCTGTGAAAGGGCTATAGACAATGTGGATTTATCTATGGTACTTTTTATTCACTCAGATTACACCATGTTTTAGTTCCTTGCCTGGAATGTTCCACATTATTGCATTGAACTTATCTATCTCCATGGAGGCAGGTGACATGACCAAGCCAAGTCCTTAGTCACATCTGTTGAGAAGTGATTCACAGTAAGAGTGCAGAGTATTTTGTTATAAAAAACAAATAAATACATTCAAAAGTGTAATATTATACTGTTACATTCCATGCAGAGTAATAATATCTTCATGGAGGTGGACTCCCCACCAGAAAAGTTACACAGAGCAGCTTTAACTTAGTGGAAATAGTGAAAATATTAAATAGCCCAAATAGTTAAATAGTTAAATAGTTTCCTCATCAAAAAAAAGCACATGTTTAACAGACAAACCCTGCATGTTTAGGCAGTCTCTTCTCTCAAACAGAAAACACTGTTTGTTGTGATGTCATATGGTAATACAGAAAGTGCTCTATTGTGTTTTTAAACATCATACACCTACACGAGAATCATTTGGATGATTTCAGCCCTAGAATTGCCAAGTCTCTTAAAGGTAGCTGTTAACTTGAAAACTACCACTTCAGAACATCAAAAGCTGGAAGACCATTTTGTGCTTTGGAGATGTAGACAAACTAATAATAAAGAGTTACTCAAACATGTGAGAATGAAACAAAACACAACTCATTTTTCAGGAGGTAACAACATTCTGCATGACTAAAAGCTCACAAGTGTCAGTTTTACATAATATCAAACCTTTAAACCAGGAAATTGGACAAGGATAACAATATCATTGGTACTTTAACTGACAAGTGTGGCTCTAAGATACCTAAGCTAATTTAAGCACTTTTTAACTAAGACATTATTAATCATCACTTATTAAATAAGATCAAAACTGTGATCACTTAACAATTTCACAATGCCCCAAAATAACAGCAGCCCACTTAGCACACTTGACAAATCAAAGAAAAAAACACCTCAGACTTATTATATTAAGTTATGTGGACTGAAATTAGCAGTGACTATACAGAGTCCATAACTCCATAACTCGCAATTAGGGATGCAAATTATCGATTAATTCATTAATCTATAGTTGATTGACCTTATCGATCGACTTACGATTAATTGATAAGCAGCGTTTTTCACCTGAATTTGAGTGTTTCAATAGGGTCTTTAAGAATATAAGCTATAGTAACATAACACTGAGTCATAAATATATCATAGTATTATTATATTGTATATTCCTCAATTAATTATTCCTTAGTAAAAAGCACACAAATGTATTGATGCTGAATAACAAAATACATTGGTACATGCGCAGAGCTCCGTGATATGAAATGATAAAAAAATTAATTGATCGGGGAAAACATTTCACTCACACACACGCACAGTCGCACACACACACACACACACACCGGCACACGGGCCGGACAGCGGGCTGCTTCCACTGCGCTTTCACGTGGAGCCTGCTACGCGGCCCGGAGCGGAGGAGCACGTGCAGTGCGCCGCGCACGTGTTCACGCAGACAGTGGGACGCGGAGCGAACCAAGCCGCAAAAATTGAGTGGGCAGGAGAACATTTTGCACTGCTTCTAGTTCCGGCCGCGGATGTAACGCTATGGTCCTTCTCGCGAGTGGGTTCACATCTCGTGTTCACATTCCAGAGTAGCGCCCTCTCCTCTAGCGATTAGTTACAATTAATGCATTTTAATCGACCAACGTCTTGATCGACAATTAATCGTAAGTTGATTAACTGTTGACATCCCTACTCGCAATAGAGCAACAGTGGCCGGTACTTGCAGTGACTTGCTAATAAGGTATCGGGCGAGCAGGCTCCATACAGATCAATGAGGAGCTCTCTCTGCACTGACAGGTGAG
Organism: Paratrypauchen microcephalus; assembly: GCA_036785185.1. Lineage (NCBI taxonomy): Eukaryota > Metazoa > Chordata > Actinopteri > Gobiiformes > Gobiidae > Paratrypauchen > Paratrypauchen microcephalus. The sequence continues at coordinate 4,143,625 of JAVJIX010000012.1, read as the reverse complement.
ATTCACTGTGGACTTCCCCGGGACACGCCACGGTTCAGTGCGTCCGCCACACAAGGAGATGGAAAATTAAAGCCCCAGAGGATAGTGCACTACAATACCTCTGGCTGTATATCTTCACCTGCGCAACCGCCCATAACATATGCATGAGGTTTACCACTGGGAGCCTGTCCTTGTATTGTATTTGTGGGATAACTTTTGAGCTGTGTGTTGTCAGTGAATGTGAGGGGAGATGGATGGTCATGGTACAGTCAAGGTGGGGACAGTGGGACCATTTGGACAAGGGCCTACAGAGCACTCAGCTGGCACTCTGTCTCATTATTATCAGCAGCTTTTACTCAGCCAGGAGTGCTGCACCAAAATAGTCCTGTTTGATCAAAGTTAATCCTTTTTGTCTGCCTCCTACATATCAAGATAGCTATGATGTATGGTTGCAAGTACTGATGAAACTCTACATTAGTACTCGCAGAAATGTTGATTGAAAATTACAATGCATAAAAAATACTTATTATTATTACCCTTCAAATTGATTGACCTGCCATAAAATGTACTGTACAGTAAATAGAGAACTTTGCGACAAAATAGATACAGTTTATACATTGCAAACTTGTAAGAAAGAGCCATGTGAGTCAATATATGACACTTTGGGATGATTGGCTGTCCTTAAATGACCTATCCGTCTTCACTTTATCGTCTAATGAAGCTGCTCTTAAGCTCTGCTAGTGGACATCTTTTTTTTATTTCAGGCATGTGAATATTAACGATGTGCCAAAGGGTTTGAGAGAGCTACAGATTTAAACCTTCTTTGTCCTTTCATGGTTTCAAATTTGATGTATTTTGTAATTCCAAGGTACAATTTAGCATACTGGGAATTGTAGTACTGCTTATTACTGCTACTGATACTTTGCAGCTGATGTCATCAACATTCCCCGGGGGTGTGATGCTAACTGTAAGCACTGGTCTATTTGAGGCTTGTAAGACAATCTGATCTTTATTTTAATGCAATCTGACCAGAAAGAACTGACTTAGTTGGAACTACAAGAGGTAAACTGATTTGTGCTGTTAAACAAGCCCCTTTCAAAATCAAAAACATTTCACTCTCAAGCTACTGCTACTGCACTGCTACTTGCTATCATTATTGCCAATACTACCGTTACTATCCAAATTACTACAATAAATACAGCATTTACTTGAAAACACATCTACGTCTACATTTTATTTAAATGTTATTATCAACCTTACTCAATCATTACATGCAGTCTTTAGTAATCTATATCCACGATTGTTCACCATTCATTATTCTGCAGTGCAGTTCTTCTTATTGGATAATTACAGTGTAACACAGGTTGCACTATCTTACACACACGTGAACATGGCTCAGAGCCTGGATAAATCCTGCAGGATCCATCTATGTGGTTCAAATAAATGGAGAATTTTCTCCGCTGTCAGACATGGAATTAAGCTCTCAATCAATGGCAAGTATAGTCTTCAGTCGTCATAATTATACCCATTTGGAAGCCATCAATAAAAGGTGTTTGGTTGTTTACTTTGATATGATTCCTGGGGCTTGCGGGGTGCGCATACGTGTAGGTGTCTTTAGACAGCCCATAAATCCTGCCTGGTAAATCTAATCCCACTACATTGACAAATACTTGATGAAGATGTCACTGAGAGCCAGATAAAGTGTGCACCGGTCCAGTGGTGAGGAGCAGCCATTTTGCTCGCTGCGTCTTTAAGGAGAAGATAGGAGGAAGAGGAGATTGATACAGGCTTATCCTTGAAAAGAGGGGAAATATATGGCAGCCTATTCAATACAGCTAAAGCTACTTGAAAAACAGGATGTCATGGCTAAAAGGAAAAAAAATATACAAAGTGAATTATTGTGGAAATGTTTTATAAAGTGCTCAAAAATGCAGTTAAAGTACGCTACTAAAGGTAATTGCTGTAACATATGCTCATAGTGGTATAAAATTGGTCATATATTCCCAATGGTGCCTGAAATGTCATTAGCTCTCATATACTGAGGACACTTCTGATCAGAGAGAGCACCTTTGGGTGTATTTCAAACTGGTTTTAGCCCAAAGAGAGAAGCTCATTCTGCTTTCTGATTGGATGATCTGAAACATAATACTGCATGTAAATGCAATCAACAATTTGTTTACAGTGGTAACGTCAACATTGCAACTGTTTTCAGTAAAATTCATATTTGATTTGAACAGGTTTGATTCATATGTAGGATACATCACTACCTGTCAAACGTTTGGACCATAGATTGTATATAAAAGTGGACTAAGTGAGTGTGACGTCACCCATACCGTCCAGCGCCACTCAAATGAAGCTCGTGATGGTAGCGGTTACAGGGGCGAATTTGGAGCCAGGCTCTGTATTATGAATAGGATTTTGTTGACAAGGCTCACAGCGGCAGTTACAGAGAGAGGGACAACAATATTCCAATGTTAGTGAATGGAAGCCAGGAGCTCTTCCAGGAGCTGGAAGAGCCCGCATACAAACTTCCTATTTGGAATGCGGAGGCTAGCAATATGACCAGATATATTATATTTTGTAACTACAAATGCCACTTGCTAATTTGACCAAAATATGGCAGAAGTGTCATGGTGGAAAGCAAAAGCATATGAATTTTGAGTCCATAATACTGAGGGATTGTTCACACAGTCCATAATACTGTTACTTTGAAGAAATCCTCTCCCTTGTATCAGACTATGAGGATTAGCTCTGTCCTTATCTACAGTGAGAGTGCTATTACGAGAGATGCTCTGCACACACGCACGCACGCACGCACGCACGCACACACACACACACACACACACACACACACACACACACACACACACACACACACACACACAAACACAAAAATAAGGGGTTTTAGGATGGAGCATAAACCCAGAGCGCCTGTTTTGAGAAACAAGTACAGTTTATGAGAGGGCTTGCAGCTGACTGTAGAATCCGATGAGGCATATTAAAAAATAATGCCTGCACTATTGTAAAAATGATTGGATTTTTACAGCGAGTGGTGCTTAATGTCTGTATTTATGTGCAGATGGAGGCAGGTGAGTGAGGAGAAAGTGAATTAAAAGGAATTAGTGCCTTACTGGGTTTTCAGACAAGGCTCAAATGGGCTAAGCTTATATTGATATTGAAAAAATTCAAAACAGGTAACAGGCTTTCATCCAAAACCACACAACCATCTTTTATTCACAATATAATAAAATATGGACATAATTATTGTGTACTACTTAATGGTCAGTCATATAGTCAGTGACTATTCTAACACATTGACAATGCAAATCCAGGACATGTGGACCTGGAGATTTAACCCACAACGTGCTTGATGGCTTCTCCACCACCAAGTCCTTCCTGAAATCATTTATTATTAAAGGTTCACTATTCTTTCTGGATAACTCATGGAGATATTATTATTTAGCCTTGAATCTTACACAGTAGGGCATTAAACTTCAGCTAACACCATAAAGAGGTGACCCTGATTACTTGAAGAATTCATGTTTTTTAGGTGAGCAATAAAAACACTAGTGATTGACTGAATGCAAGATAGATAAGTTTAACGACATACTTTGGAACACTCCAGGCAAATCAATAACATCTCTATGGATACATGGAGCTGTTTTAAATCACGTAGTACACCAGATATTACATTCTGACAAATGTATTTAAGTCTAATATTTTTAATGAGATCTGTACAATATTTAAAACATGGATAGGTACCCATTAGGTTTGCCATTACAATTCTGTGGCGATGTTTTTACCTGGAAGTCGGGGTTGGGGTTGGGGTAAGGCAGCCATGCCGATCGAGAGTTCTCCTGGTACTTGAAGGGTCCATTAAATGAGTGGGATATGGCGCTGAGATTGAAAGCACACACTGCAGACGCTGCTATGCTGTTCCTGTTCACAGAAACAAAACAAGACCAGAGGAGGAAGAGGAGGAGGAGGAAGAAGAGGATTACAGAGTGTCCAACAGTCCAGCCAGTGTCATCTATTATCTACAAACTACTGTAGACAACAACCAAGATGCCAACGGAGGTGGGCAATCAATACAAGATACTAGATATGATTGAAATGTATGTTTTGAAGGTATGCAATGAAGGTATAATAACGATCAATAAAACGAATAATAGCTGTTGGAAAATCAATTTGTCAACTGGACAAAGTTTATTTAGTCAAAGACGTTTCGCAGCTCATCCAAGCTACTTCGTCAGTTCTGACTGACTGAACTGACGAAGTAGCTTGGGTGAGCTGACAAATTAAATTTCTCGTTTTACCATGGATTCTACCTGGACAACTGAGGATTTCTTCACACAATAATAGCTGTTTGTACAGTTTATCTCTACAGCTATAGCTGTGATATGGAACTCTCATTAACAAGATCCAAAAAATAATATTAGAATTGTTGCTTAAAATTATTCAAAATTTGAAAATCACAAATAAAATTAAAAAAAAATCCAAAAATGTTTTATATCAATTAAAGTTAGAGTTAAAGGAATATTAACGTTTTTTTACAATCTGAACCTTATTTCTGTAATAAAACAAGTTGTTTTACTCACCCATAGTACTTTGGTGTCATTTGGAGCAGTTTCGTAGATGTTGTGTTGTAGCGATATCCATTAACGTGAGTGCTTGGGGCAGGCGATTGCAGTCACCAAATAACACAAACTTTATCACTTTTTAAATTACAGAAGCTCAATGTCTTAGTATACACTTTCATTTGAGTCTGTAAATTGAAAAGTGATAAAATTTGTGTTATTTGGTGACTGCAATCGCCTGCCCCAAGCACTCACGTTAACAGATATCGCTACAACACAACATCTACGAAACTGCTCCAAATGACACCAAAGTACTATGGGTGAGTAAAACAACTTGTTTTCTTATAGAAATGAGGTTCAGATTGTAAAAAAACGTTAATATTCCTTTAAACTTAATATAAAAATAAAAGAGCAGAAACCTTTTTTCAAAAATTAAAAAAATTGTGCACTTTTATGGTTAATCGGCACAGTCCACTCACTTTATGTACTTCTTATTTCTCAACCAAGTCATTTACAATTTTGATTTTTGACATTGCAATATACAAATACGTTTAGATTATTGTAATTGTGAGAAACCTGATATGTTGAGATATTCCTTTTTTCCAATAGAAAATAGAAAACATTATTGTGTTATAAATCCTGCAATTGAGTACAATTCTACTGTGCTCTCTGTGTGATTAAGTGAACAGATCCTCCACCTAAAATACAGCTTTGACTTTTTAAACTGTCATTTTCAACAAGTTGCAGCCCTCCTCTTTCCACAAGTAAAGAATGAGAGAATTTGTCTTCAAAGCATGAGACTCCAACTTGAAGTGAGTTATAATATGCCGCTGGTGTTCATTAAAATGTGTGCCTGCAGGGGGAGGAGATTATTTTCAGCAAAGTGAAAGCCTGGGCCATAAAGAACAGATATTTTCTTGATATGGTATTACAATATTCAGATTACAACCGTGGTGGATGAAGTACTCAATTTTGTTATGTCAGTGAAATTACAGATGCAAGGGTAAAAGACAATTTTTTTTTTTTAAAGTAAGTTTTTAGAAAAGATTCTGAGAAGAATTAAAGCATAAAATGTAGTGATTTTGATAAATAATTTAGCTGTTTTTTAAGCGAATCAACTGATTTCTTAATTTTTCTTGCTATTTTTGTGTATTTGGTTTGTTCAAAGTTCGGACGTTAACTCAAATTAAATGTGCTAAAAATCTAGTCCAGATCCAAAATGTAGTGGAGTAAAAAGCACAGATACATGCTCTGAAATGTTCTGAAGTAAAAATAAAAAGTATCCACTGTAAAATGTACTTAATGTGTAATATGTAACTTTTCGGATGGGGGTGTGTCACTGTTTTTTTCTCTGTGGATGTGCCATTGCTCTGCTTCAAATGTTCCACAGTATGGCAATAAACAGATCCTGTAATTACTCAATTACAGATGTTTTTATTGCTAAAAAAAAAAAAAAAAAAATTGAAAAAAATAGAAAAATGGGCATTCTGACTGTGCCTCTCCACAGATCTGACCAGTAACTTGGTTTGGCCTCCATTTAATGCCATACTGTGAAACATTTCAGACAAAGCCATAACATCTCCATAGATAAAAGTAGGTGTCAGACTCTCCACCAGAAAATTACACAATACACTTTTAAGTACATATATCTAAAATGTGTACTTTTTTTATACATTCCACCACTGGATTACAAAAGGTTACTTTAAAATTATTATATACTGCATAGTAAAAAATATGAACTGTTTATGCATGTTACAGTCCCAATGTATCAAACAGCTTTGTAATAAACCCCAAATATGAATATGATAAATACATATGCAGTGGGCAGTGTAAGTGTAAGTGTAAACAACTTTATCACACAATTTCTAACTGAGAGCGTCGTATGAAATGCCAAGTGTCAAGTAAATGCAGATTGCAGTCACCAAGCTTGGTAACGTCAAAAACACTGAATTAAACATGAGACCATGCCATTGGTAAATTAAGAACAGCACAGCAAATGCATATTCTTTACACATAAGAATGTAAGATAGCGAAATTACAAAAAAGAAGGATTTTTAAAGTACAAAATTGACCATTGTTTTCATTTTTAATGGAAGAAATAGCATCCATGTCTCCAAAATATACCACATTTTCCATAGTAATAATTACAATGTGTAATATTATTTAAAGTCACTTTACCTGCTACTTATTTATTTAACAACCACTGCCCATCACTGCACTCTACACAATCATCTGAGTCACTTTATTGTAGTGATATTATATATTACTATACTGGAGTCACTTTAACTGCTGTTTGTTCACTGCTCAGAATCAAAGACATTTATTGTGCAACGTTCCTGTGCCTTTTAACCTTACAGTGTTGTGTTTTTTAGTTGATTGTACATACTTATTATTATTATTATTTATCTTAATTTTGATGCATGCTCATATTTTCCAACTGTTTCTGAAACTTGCGTTGTGACACTGCAATTTCCCCATTGTGGGACAAATAAAGGATTGTCTTATCTTATCTCTCTTATCTTTACAAAGAACCAAGTTTGGTCAGTCTCTCACCATCACCAGCCCCTTTCTGTCTTTGATAACACGCTTCAGCTATACTGTGGCGCTGGTTGGGTAATTTTGTGTTGTTTCAGTTTAAGAGGGCGTGAGCTCAGTCTGTGTTCACATTTTGTCAGTAATACAAGCAAATGACTGTAATGCACCATGCAACTTTGCTGGCCACATGCTAGGCAACGGCTGAATGCCTCTCCCCACTCTACACCGATATTTCTCACTGCTTGCTGTCTAATAAACCTACAAGCACCAAATGGAGTTAACAGAAAAAGAGGAAGGACTGTAACATAGCATATATATACTGTACATATGTGAGAAAGTAATGCAAAACAGCAAATATATATATTTTTTGCACTAGATGAGATTTGTAACCTTGCACTGCAGCTGGATAGTCGCAAGGTTTGAGATTTCAAACTGACGTAAATCCATCTTGCACAGCTCCCAGCTAATCCGCTCGCATAGCTTTGGTTCAGAGCCAAAATCGAATATATTTTCTGGCAAAAATATTGTAGTATTAATTGATAACAAGGTACCAAGTGTAAGAAACAGTAAGTATGAAGCTACACATTCATATAGCCAAAAACAATATTGGTTTAATATTGAAGAAAGTCAACAGGCTGCTGTGATAGGCTACACCTCCACTGATAGAACCTTCTTTCTCTCCCTTCCAGATATAGGCCTATGTGTAAAATTCAATTGCTACACATATACAGTATATATGAAACAACAAGGAGCAGTGTCCACTTATATCATGTCCCATTAACTAAAAATAGTTCACTTTTGACTGTGGATGTTCAAGGCATTAGTTATTTCTGTTTTGATTTAAGCTAATCCCCCCTAACAGCAGTTAATTTGTTTACTCGTTGCTCAGTGATATAGAACTGTGAATAACTGGCAGTCAGCATTAGAATACTCACTGACTACGGTTTTGCTGGTTTTCAGACGACACAACATTCTATAGGCAATATTATTTATTACAGATGGGGGCAACTAAAATAAATATTGTTCAAATGTAGATTTTTGTTGTAATATAGCATGGTCTCAGGTCTAGTCAATAATAGTAATGATCAGGTTACATATTATAATATCTTTCCGATATTTCATGGCAAAGTAAAACGTATTCAGTTGCTGGGTTTCAGATGAAATCCTATACAGCTCTGGAAAAAAATAAGAGAACACTGCAAAATGATCAGGTTTTTATGATTTTACGACTTATAGGTATGTGTTTGGGCAACATTTTTGTTTGAGTCTATAAACTACTGACAACATTTCCCCCAAATTCCAAATAAAAATATTATCATTTAGAGCATTTATTTGTAGAAAATGACAAATGGTCAAAATAACCAAAAAGATAAATGTTTTCAGAGCTCAAACAATGCAAAGAAACATTTTAAAACAACATAATACTAATGTTTACACTGAAGAAGAGTTCAGAAATCAATATTTGCTGCAAGAACTCTTATTTTTAATCACAGCTTTCATGCGTCTTGGCATGCTCTCCCCCTACGGAAGAGGATTATGGAATTTTATTATTCTGAGATTATTCTGAAAATTTCTGAGATTAAGGTCAGAATTTCTGAGAAAAAAGTGAGAAATTCTGAGAAAAAAGTACAATACAAGTCTTTCACTTTGTTCTTGGGTGACTTTATTCCACTCCTGGTGCAAGAACTGAAGTAGCTCAGCTTTGTGTTTGTGTTGGAACTCAACAGACGCTGGAATGGAATGGCTGTAATACATGTAGAGATGCTGATTTCAGAAAAAAATGCAGTGGTCTCTTATTTTTTTCCAGGTCAATAATATTTAATACAGATGAGGGGCAGCTCAAATTTAAATTGTAAAATTGTTAAAATGCTAAATGGTGTTGTAATACAGTGAGTTCTTGGGTTTAGTCACTAATTGAAATGACCAGATTCAACATTTGTGAGGTTACCTTTTGGATATTTCATGCAAAGTACAATGTAATCAATAGGAAAATCTGTCTCTTGGCCCCATCTGGGAGTATGTCATCATCACATTTTAGAATCTGAAAATAAACCAATAAGATAACAGATATAACATCCCTAAAAGCCACATACAGCAGGTACTCACACGTTGGTGGTAAAGATGCCATAGAGTAGCTCTAGCTCGGGCAGGTAGAACGTCCCCTGAAGCTCATTGTAGTTAAAGGGGATCTCTCCGGGTCTAGAACAGTTCAGTCTGGCCTTCATAAATGTGGTCCATGTGTCCTCGAGCAAAAACCTCCCACCGATGTCATTCTTGCAAACCCGCCCCACTCGAGAAAACACCGTGCGGCCACAGTCGTGCTCTACCGCATTCTCCCGGAAGAAGAAGAAGGTAAAGTTCCCGATATCGTAGGAGGAGACGAAGTTTGGTTCTGCAAAACAATTAAAAAGCAGGAAGGTGTGAAGAAACCAAAAGGGGAAAACAGTTCAAACAGAGATGAATGAGGAGAGAAAACCTACAGAAATATACTTAAGCTTGTGGGAGTGTGACACTGACTTATGACTGATGGACTCTGGCTGAGACGTGCCCACACAACAGCAGGGCATCAGAATTAACAAGAGCAGCCCTGTTATTAATGGGCTCATGTTGTAAAAGGAAAACTCATTTTTCATTCCCCCACTAGCCAAAGGTTACAGTGAGAAACGACTGAGACATAATAGCTCTGGCCTCATCTACAACATGTAACCCCACACGACACCATCAGAAGGGTGTTTTTCATGTATGACATTATTGGATTTAAAACACCGCCTTCATTCACTGTGACAGATGTTTAATTCACCTTTAAATGAATGTGATACGCTACACTTTTCTGCCCTCCTGCAAAAAAATCCATTCGCCATAACATTAGTCCATTTCACAGTTTGTTACAAAGAAGCAGCCTCGCTTCTTTTTAATTAAATCTTTCACTTACATAAATCTGATAACGTTGATTGTTGACAAGATTCATAATTTCCACTTCAGTCTCGACCAAGGTTGAACCAAGTACAAATAATGATTAAATACATTGAAAATATACAATGCTATTCTTTGTTTGTTTACTGCAGGAATAAACTATGGGTAAGTAATTTTATTTAGTTGCCTTGGTGATAAAAGCTACACATTATAAGGACTAAGTATATGCTTATGGTCCTTGACAGTAAAAAGATGAAGCTATTAATTCGCATACAATGCCTTCAGCTAGCATTTCAATGGCAAATGCTAGAATCGGATCAAAAGGCTCCTGCATACAATCTGTGATATGGATCCACACTAAGATTAGCAATTTTGTCCATATATTTTGAACTATATAAAACAATATTAACATGTTTCATTACACAAACGTTACACTAAAGCTGACCAAAGTAAATTGCAGAAATCACAGTGAAATACGTGAAGGCTACGCTATTAGAACATGATGGGCTTTCATTGAATCAGTGGAATATAAATCTTTAGCTTTTACTGCAAACTCAACGCATGTATTTCATAATGTTATGTAGGTTAAAGGTGCACTGTGTAACTTTTTAGTTGGAGGTCACCTGCTTGTTTCTGTAGACATGTCACTGCACTGCCTGAAAAGTTCCATTAAACATTAAACAGCTTTACCTTACAATTATTCAATTACAGGTGGTTTTATGGATCAAAAATACCTCAAAACAGGCATTCTGACTGTGAGCGGGGTTACCTCTCCACAGTTCTGACCAGTAACTTAGTCTGGTCTCCATGATGATAGAAAGGTTTAATACCATACTGTGAAACATTCCAGGCAAAGCAATAAGATCTCTATAGAGAAAAGCATTTGACAGACCTATCACTAGAAAAGTTACACAATGAGCAGGCGGGTAAAAAAAAAACACTTGTAGCTATTGCTTTGATTAAAGGAACAGAGTTGGTATGGAAAATTTCACGCATCATTATTATACACAAATGTCTTGTAGTTTTAGGTGTGCCTTTTATATTTAAATTAGCTCTCGGCACAATCTTCCACAGTACATTAAGCTCATATAGTGTGAGTATGTAAGCGTAGAGATTCAGTGAAGGGTTTACTGATCTCTATCTAGTGAAAGCACTGATTTTGGAATCAGTCAGGCACACAAATAACACTGTTGTTGTCTTAAATTGAATATTCACTACAATAAATAATACAGTAATCCTAAAATTCTTTTTGCCAAGTTAAAAAGGCTAGTTTATAGCAGAGTATAGTCTACGAGGTTACTGGGGAGTGAATGGAGGGCGGAAAACCTTTATCTGAACCACAATGGGGAAATTGCTTATCCTTGGAGATTCTGAATGAATTACACATTTCTAGAAATGTGACCTGTGAGACCCAGATTTCATTAAAATCTGGGTTTTGTAATAGGGTTTTCACAAAAATTGTAGCCTAAAAGATATCAAGTGAAGTGTTTGGTAAACATACTATTACACAAACTGAAATCGGTTAGGGTTATTATGCATGATTATAATTATGTAAACTAATGTGTATAACCAGTTGTACAAACCAGATTACATGTGCGACTTCTGTGTGACTTTTCTGGTAGAGGCTTAGCTCCCTGGTGATAGCGGGAACATTCTGCTGTAAGTAATTAATCTCAGCTCTTTTTTTTTTTTTTTTGAGGTAGCGGAAACGTTTATTTACAGCACAAGGAGTCCTGTCACATGCAACATTATGGTTCAGACTAAAAGTGAGTCAAACCTGAGAGGCAGTGAATTGTTCAGAATATACAGTTCATTGTCTAAGCTAGTATGAGAGAAGGGGGAAAGAAAAAAAAAAAAACATGCAACTACAAACATTTATGGGGACAGGGCCAATTTACAGCTCAGACCTGTGAAGAGGTGATGTTTTTCACAAGGTATTTTGAGGAATAAAAGAGAAGTAAGAAGCAACTTTATTGATCTCACACTGGGAAAAATTCTTCTCTGCATTTAACCCATCCTGTTATTAGGAGCAGTGGGCAGCACATTACTGCGCCCGGGGACCATCTCCATGATCTTCTTGCTTTGGCTTGGTCAGGACTTAAAGGGATATGCCACCCCCAGGTCAAACTTGGGCATATCCCCACAGTCCAGAGACTAAAATAAGTGGTGGAAAGCGTTTTCCTGGTCACCCAGCCATTGTCCAGGTCTGTCAGCACTGACCCCCGCGGTATCTGCAGCTACTCCGCGTTAGACTGGAGTCAGCGCCAGAGAAAGATTTCTGCCAAAAGGAATTAATTTGCTCGATGCGTTTCCCAATTACTTTCTGTGTAGTGTGCATTCATATCGAGTGCAAATAAATGTACAAATCAACACGGAGAGCTTGACTTGGTCATTTTGGGGTGGGATCTATTTTTCAGTGCGGAAAAAGAAAGCCGAAGCACGCACCACGCTGCGCAACACACTGAAAAATAGATCCCACCCCAAAATGACCAAGTCAAGCTCTCCGTGTTGATTTGCACATTTATTTGCACTCGATATGAATGCGCACTACACAGAAAGTAATTGGGAAACGCATCGAGCAAATTAATTCCTTTTGGCCGAAATCTTTCTCTGGCGCTGTTAGACTCCAGTTTAACGCGGAGGAGCTGCAGATACCGCGGCGGTCAGTGCTGACAGACCTGGACAATGGCTGGGTGACAAGGAAAACGCTTTCTACCACTTATTTTAGTCTCTGGACTGTGGGGAGATGCCCAAGTTTGACCTGGGGGTGGCATATCCCTTTAAGCTGGAGGATTTTACCTAGTGCATGTTTTGGGTTGATGGGGGAAACCGGAGTGAACATGCAAACTCTACACAGAACACACACAGAAAGGCCTGGGGATCGAACCCAGAACCTTCTTGCTGTGCAGCAAGAGCGCTAGCCACTCAGCCACCGTGCGGCCACACCACACCTCTAATTTACTCCATGCAGGATAGAATTAATACTATACTGTGGTACATGGAGGCATAGAAATAACATATCCATGGAGACAAGGAACATACCATAAAAGTTACATAGTGCACCTTTAAGCTTAATACAATATAATTAGCTGTAAGTGCCATGTGTTTACCATTGAGCCACTTGGAGTTGTACTGGGCGGTCCGCAGGGGGGGCAGGCCTCCCAGACTGCGGTAGATAGCTGGGTCTCGTCCGCTGAAGTCCATGGCTGTAGCGGCGTAGAGCTCCCCACTGGAGGTGATGAGGGCTGTGGAGTTATGGAGTGGATTGTACGGACAGCGCGCCATTCCGCTGATCTGGTCGTGGATCTCTGTCAAGTTTGTCAGCTGCAACACAGAAGAGCAATTGGAACAGCATTATAGTCAATTCTTTACAATGGGAAGTGAAAAATTGCAAGTGACAGGAAGCAGACATGGGGCGAAAATAATCATTTATATCCCAGGATGGAAAAACAATAAGGCACAATTTTTTTTTAATGGAATAGTGAATGAGAAAATCTAGATCAAAATATAGCGCAAGGAAGCAAAGGGCGTCATTAAGATGCAAAGCAGATAGGTTCCAGTGTTTGTTTTTGCCTATATGCAAATGCAGTGACAAAAATACCACATCTCATTATGTTTTATTTGGTTTCTCTACAATACCTGAGGAAAAAGCTTCAAGAACAGCAAAGATAATCAAAAGACATTCTCAATCATTAGCACAATATAACGCACAATCTCAACAGCTGTTTTGATGTTGCCAGTGCAGGGGAAACCAACTGTTATGAAGCCAATAGCATTCTGTACAGTCTTAAATTAAAGTTCCTTCTCTTCCTTCCGCTGGCTTAGTTGAAGTTAGTCCCAGACATGCAGCTGTGCGTCTTGTTGTATCATTATTAAACCACAACTAGAGGAGTTCCCTTGCCTTCAAAAGAGGATTTGGAACAAGCTTTTAAATTCCTGCTTTGAATTTGAAACCGAATCTGGCTGTGCGCTTTTTAAAAATACTCTTAACAGCATAACCCTGGTTTAACCCCAACACGAACTATGCTAAATTAAAAGTGCATTGTGTAGTGTAGTGCATTGTAGATTTTCCATGGAGATGTTATTGCTTTTGTCTGGAATGTTTCACAGCATGCGATTAAACCTCTATTTTCATGGAGACCAAACCAGACCAAGTTACAGGTCAGATCTGTGGAGAGGAAACTCAGCTCACAGTCAGAATTCCTGTTTTTCTAGGTATTTATGGGCTATAAAACCAATTGTGATTCAAAAAGATAAAGTCAGGCTGTATAATGTCATACTGTGGAACATTCCAGCAAACATATTTATAGAAACAAGCAGGTGATGGACCTCAACCAGAAAGTTACATCGTGCATCTTTAAGGAACATTTAGGAATAGGCTAGAGTGACTCAACTTGAGATGCTATGAGTCTTTCAAAATGCCTTTATGCCGCAAAAGTACATGCTACATAGAAAGATTAGCAGTTGGTTTAAAAAGGAATATCCGGAATGCTTTGTGGATAACAGGTGATTCCACTGCCAGCTTCCTAGTCTATTTGGATAAAAGGGTCTATTAAGTCAACCGCCCTGCTTCCTAAACACCAGCTCTGTCAGTGCACTTTCCGGTCCCTAGGGATGAAAGCCAAGGATTGACTAGCATTAGCCCGAAGATCCGGAATTAGCCATGTCTAGGTCAATAGGGTCATTTAGCAAAACACAAAAAGCGATAAATAGATGACTAGGCTGGCTAAGCTGAATATGTATGAAGCCCAGTGAAAGTTGCCTCTGTGGAGCATGCGGCAGCTGCGAGGAGGAGCATTGAAGTGACTTAAAAAGGCTGATTGTGAATTTCAGACAGTTGGTTCACAGAGTAGACAGTCCACACTGAGAGCCAGCAGGGGGCCAGTAGGGGGCCCTAGAACGTGCCGGGCAAATACAGACATGAGTGAAGCCGTAGAGATCATTTCGAAGCAGGCACAGTTACATAGAGGGAAAAGCAGGCAAGCTTTGTACAGCGCTGGATCTGCTGGAAGACCTATGCTAATCCATGAAGGGTGGAGGACATGGGATTGTTTTGTTTGTTTTGACCATCAAATCTGAAAGAGCTTTGGAGATTTAAAGTGACAAGATTTTCAATTTCGACTGGTAATCTTTGATATAAGAAGAGAACATTTTTCATACAGTGATGCAACACAATGATTTACAAAGACAACGTAACAAGCACATTTAAATGAAGGCATATTACTTCTCCCTTAGAGCAGTAAAATAATGTATATACACATTGAGGCAATAACAGCCACATATTAGTGTAGTAGTTTGCTCAATTTGTAACACTTATTTTGTTTTGCTTAAGGGTCATGACTGGAGACTGGAGACTCATTATATACTGTATACAAGTTTATGATATTGGCAACATCGGATGGCAGGTTAATTTATCCTGCTCAGAGATGGTAGTAGTCAGGGATGGACTGGGACAAAAGAACGGCCCTGGCATTTTTGCCTTAGACTGCCCCTCATAGCGGAGCACAACGGACTAATTTACGTATGTGTTCACTGAAGCACCCTTGGGCTTCCAGGTGAATTGGCCCAAATTACCTTGAGCAGAACTTTTGACTGCAAGTTTTTTGAAAATCTACACAATATTATACAAAGACAATATTTAATATTTATTGTGTGGTTTTGAGGATCATAGCATGAATAAAAGACTGATAGCTCATTCTAACATGTTAAACATGCCGATATTTCAATTATTGACTCTCCTGAGAACCAGTCTATGGCCCTCGATCGGCCCTCTGCTTCGTCTGTGTTTAGACATGTAGCCCTTGATGAAAAAAGTTTGGACACCCTGGCCTAGAGGAAACCAGGGCGCAACATTTAAAGGAAAAATCCCAGCTCCCAAAATCCACCAGCAAACTCACAGTAACTACAGGACACATTTAATGGTTTATTTAAAATGCATCTTGCACACAAGGAGCACGTTGGCTGGCACCCCAGGTGAAATTCCGGTGGAAACGAAGCATAAAAAAAAAAAATAATAATAATTTTAAAAAAAAACTTCTACAAGATTCACATAGGTCATGTTTTTGTTTTTAAAATGGTGAATTTTGCCAAAAGGTGAGCGATTTTCATGCCTGTCCATCACCTAAAAGTCCCAGTATTATCTACCTGCTTACCTGCGCGACACTTCCCTGGTCACTCTATCCCTATGGTTCCCTCGGGTTCCCTGTCTAAGTCTCTGGCTGCTCCTCTCCCTGTCCACCTTCAACCTGGGCTGCAGAGGACGTGGAGGCTCCAGCAGCCCCTCCAGAGAATATGTCTGTAATTTTAGAACATTTTGCAGTGTTTATAGCGAGATTTTTTAAAATCTTTTAGCCAACAACTTCTCCGCATCCCCTTTCTGCTGCTTCTCCATGTTTCCACACTCAACACTGAAACTGGCGGGGATCAGCGCAGAGAAAGGGGTGGGACCGCTCTCGTAAGCTTCTATATCCTGATTGGTTTAGTCCACAGTCTATATTGAAGATGAACCAATGGGCCGCCTCCTCTAAATTGTGGGCCGGTCTCTAAGTTAAAAAAAATAAAAATAAAAATAAAAATAAAGCATCGGCCCCTGGGACTGTCGGCCCACCGGGAAAATGCCCAGTATACCTGATTACCAGTACAGGCCTGGTAGTAGTTACATTTACTCAAGTAACTTTTTAAAGAACTTTTACCATTTGCAGTAGATTTCAGAAGACATGCTTTTACTCCCACTTAAGTAATATTTTATTTGAAGTAACAGTGCTCTTCCTTGATTAAAATTCAGGTTTCTCTCTCTCCCCCACTGTGAGTAAGTCTATGATTGACAGAGCTTTTATGTTGTTAACGTTGACAATAACAAATGATTTCACAAATTTGTGTTTGTTACTCTGCTCCTTCAAGTGTTTCTCCCTTTGTGGTCTATTATTTGAAAATACCAGATTTTATGCATTGGGTATTGTTTTGTCCTTCAATTACATTACCTTCAAATATATCATTTTTGGCTACTCTGTCAATTTCTGAACCATGACGACTACATGCACCACCACCATGGGCTGTTTTTATCTTTTTTTTTCTTTCTTTTTTTATCATAAGTGAAAAAGAACAGACTGTATCTTAATATCACAGAGCTTCCCAGTTGATCATTACTTTTGACAATATCATCACTATTTATTTGTCATCTCTACATTAAGCTGCATTTGAAAAACATGCTAATATTTTCAGTTAATTTATTGCCTTTGTTCACTTTTTCCTAATGACTTCTATCATGCATACAATTACAGTAATGCAATCGGGGCTACTGTCACTGTACCGTGTATCAGTAGCAACATTACTAACAGCTAAATTAACATATATTTAATGGACAACTTAAACTAATCTCCCACTGATGTAGTTAATTCATCATAACAGACTCCCTCTCAGAGCACAAGCACTGTTTCACATTATCAAGCGCTGAGAGCAAATATGACATGTTTTTGATGGAATACTTGGAATAATGTCATGGCATTTCAACTATATGTATTTTCACAGCAGTAAACAGTCATTGTGAGCCTCCGACCTTTGGAGGCAGTGCTCATGGTCAAAAACAAATGTCATGATCACGGTAAACTCGACAGCACCCGCCTGGAGCCAAGCTGGAGTTTGAGTCAGACGATTGAGTGTAAGAAGTGTACTGGGGGTATCCACTGTGGCTTCAGTCAGTTTGAGAATGTCTCAAGTTAGGCGTACTATATAACTATTCTGGTAATAGGAAGTCTGCTTTCTGCTTATCTCCATATGTGGAATGTTCCACAGTATAGCTTTTAGATCAGGGGTGTCAAACATGCGGCCCGAGGGCTGGATCCGGCCCTCCAAGACCTTTAATCTGGCCCTCGGCTGATTTTCTATTCAAATATTTTAATTATATTTAATATTCTATTATATATATAGCAGCGTCTCCAGCGCCTTTGTGCTCCACCAGAGCAGCACAAATAAAGCTATGCCTTTATTAGTCCCACAGTGGGGAAATTCCAGTTCTGCATTTAACCCATCCTGTTATTAGGAGCAGTGGGCAGCACATTACTGCGCCCGGGGACCATCTCCATGATCTTCTTGCTTCGGCTTGGTCAGGACCTAAGCTGGAGGATTTTACCTATGGTGCATGTTTTGGGTTGGTGGGGGAAACCGGAGTGCCTGGAGGAAACCCACCCAGACACGGGGAGAACATGCAAACTCCACACAGAAAGGCCCAGGCGACCCGGGGATCGAACCCAGACCATGCATGCAAACTCCACACAGAACACACACAGAAAGGCCTGGGTAACCCAGGGATCAAACCCGGAACCTTCTTGCTGTGAAGCATGAGCGTTACCCACTCAGCCACCGTGCCGCCAGACTTGCCTCTTTCCAAACGCTCTTATAGGACCATCATTTTGACTTCAGTTTGACCCTCATCAGCAAAATGTCAAAAATGAGAAAAGTCGGACGCCGAATGCAGGATTTTCCAAGAAAAATTGACTAATTCCTATTTGTTCACGGAGGGGAATGGGAAACCTGTATGCTTGGTGTGTTTGCAACAAGTGGCGGTGATCAAGGAATATAATCTTAAACGCCACTACGAGACACGGCATTTCTAACAATACAATAATTTGAACGGAGAATTGAGAAGACAGAAGATAAACAAATTATTGCAGGGACTGAGTCTAATAGATTTGTGTTTCTCTGCACAAATATTTAGACTTACTGCTATTTTTGGGGTATATTTGCCATGAGTTTTCTGATTCGGCCCCTTTGGGATCAAAGTAGGTTGGATACGGCCCCCGGACCAAAATGAGTTTGACACCCCTGTTTTATACCAATCTCTTTTGCATGATATCAATTACACATATTGGTATTGCTCAGAAATACCTAGTTAAACACATTCTTACTGTGTGCTGGCGCGCCTCTCCACAGACCTGACATCTGCTGTAATTTGGCCTTGTGGTGTCACCTGTTTGCCTTGCGTATCTCAAACAGTTGATGGAGTTCTCCTTCCTTGGAAAAGCCTCTATACAACCTTTAATTTAAAAAGTAATTGTGGCAACAGGAGGGAGGTAAGGCTGTGTTGGAAAATATGTGTTATGATAATAATAATAATAATAATAATAATAATAATAATAATAATAATAATAATAATAATAATAATACATTTTACATTGAAATAATACCTTACACTTAATGCGCTTTACAGGCTTCTCAAAGAGCTGCAATGTCATTATTATTCGTTAATTCCATACTCAGTAGCGGTAAGCTTTAATGTAGCCACTGATGCCCTGGGGCAGAATGACAGAAGCAAGGATACCAATCTACACCATCGGCCCAATCTAACCACCACCAATCATCGGAGCAAACGCCACTTTCATACTAGGAAAGGAAGGTGGCGTGCCTTTTCTAACACAACGTCAGACTTGGTCCAAGCGGGAATCGATTCTCCAACATCAGGCTGAGAGACCACTGCTCTAACTTCCATTTCTAGCAAGATTACATGCATTTTTGTAGTAATATTACTAGTAGTTGTACAAGAAAAATACTTGTAAATTACAGTGGTACCTCACCTTACGAAAGACTCTACAAACGAAAAATCCAAGTTACAAAAAGCCTTCACATTAAATTTTGGTCTCTAGATATGAAAGAAAATTCAAGTTACGAAACGCGAAATGTCAAAAATTCAATGAATGCGTGCTCAAATGTGCGCTAAGATGCACGCCCCGAAACGCAAATACACTTTATCAACACACACGGGGTTAGGTTCCAGAGGTGGCCCGGGCTGGGAGAGGTCCGCAAGGTAGGACAACTTTGTATTTTGCAATTGTTCTACATGTTTTAGGGTTGTAAATGCCTCACCACACACACTTTTTTCAGACTGAAGTTGGGCTTTTCTCGGATTTCTCTCTCGTTTGAACACTCGAACTTTCATAGATTTTCAACGGAATGTGTTGATAGTGAAGCGTGGGGGGAGACACGGCTAAATATAGCGCTGAACGCGCGAGGGGAGCGCAGGGACACAGGATTACTATCGCAACAACACATCATCAGTAGAGTAAAACTAACCTGTCTCACGACGGTCTAAACCCAGCTCACGTTCCCTATTAGTGAGTGAACAATCCAACGCTTGGTGAATTCTGCTTCACAATGATAGGAAGAGCCGACATCGAAGGATCAAAAAGCGACGTCGACATGGCGCAAGGCCGCGCGTACACCGGGGCCGCAGGCACGGGATGGAGCCGCGGCGCCCGAGCTGTGCCTCCCCCTCGGGGCCGAGCACACGCGGGCGAGCACGGGGTGATTTAATCCTGGTCTGGTCCCGGTTTGGTCCGGGTCTGGACCTGGTCCGGTCCTGGTTTGGTCCAGGTCCAGTCCAGGTTTAGACCTGGTTTAGACCTGGTCTAGACCTGGTCTAGACCTGGTTTAGTTCTGGTCTAGACCTGGAAGTCAGATAGAACCAGAGCCCGCCCCGAGCGAGACCCTGCGGTCTTGCCCGCCGATAGAGCACCTTTCTCGGCCTCTTAGCTCAGAGTGACAGCCCCCCGGCTCTGGAAGTCAGACAGAACCAGAGCTCTTATTCCCGCTGAAAGAGCGTCTTTCTCGGCCTCTTAGCTCTAGCGCGGAACGCGCAAGGAGCGCGGAGACACGAGCAACGCGCTCATCCAACAGCACTGCCATGTTCTGGGATAATCCTGGTTTAGACCTGGTCTAGTCCCGGTTTAGTCCAGGTCTAGACGTGGTCCAGTCCTGGTTTAGTCCAGGTCCAGTCCAGGTTTAGACCTGGTTTAGACCTGGTCTAGACCTGGTCTAGACCTGGTTTAGTTCTGGTCTAGACCTGGTTTATTCCACGTTTAGTCCTGGGTCTACAGTCTCTTAGCCAATCAGGACGCAGAACACAATGTTACACTATAAAAAAAATGTTACACTATAAAAAAAATGTTACACTATAAAAAAACAACAACCTTGGAATGGATCAGGCCTTTTCCATTGAAATAGCTACTCAACTTACGAAAAATTCACGTTACGAAACCACTTCTGGAACGAATTAATTTTGTAAGGTGAGATACCACTGTACTTTCTTGAAAATAGCAATCAGTTTAAAGAGACATACTTCAGCTCTTTTAATATATGTTTTAATTAAGCATAGTTCAACAAGCAGAGCATACACCAAAAGATTCAAAGATCCCCTGCATACACCTGTTGTGGCCTTTTACCTCCAGTGCCAATATTAGTGCCTGAAGAAGATAGTTGTTGACTAGTTTTACTGCTAAATAAATGGACTTCGACTTACCTTATTGAATCTCGCTCCTATGATGGCTTCAATTGACATGTTAATCTTTACAGACTCTATCTGAAGGTGAAGTATACTCTTGAGCTACGTGAACTGATTATTGTAGAAAAAAAACAGTTATTACCGTGCGGTTGGTGCAGATGGGGGTGAAGGCATTGGTCCCACAGGTAAACAGCCGGTTTCCATTCACCAGCAGCACCCTGATGTAGTTCTGGCACTCCTCCTATAACCCAAACACACACACATCTTCATTAGCACTTAGCAACAGCCATTATCGTGCCATTGACATCAGCAGCTCCACTCTTACTCTCAAAATTACACTTTACGTCAATAAATGAGACAAACATCTGAGACTGCAGGAGGGCTACACAAGTACGTGGGCAAGATTGACACGGACAAATCAAAGGTAATGCTCAGATTCCTCACTCAAGTCACATCCAATTCAGGGGGGGCTGCTGTGAAGAGGGCCAAGAACAGATTTGCAGTGCTTAAATGTAGGCACTGCACTGCTTGGAAAATTGCCATTGCTTTGTTGCCTGGTCAAAAAGTGCAACCAAAATATCTACTCTTTCAATCAAGATTTTGATTTAATATAATTTAATTTAATTCAATTTAATTTAATTTAAGAGTCGTTAATCAGTTCAAACCAGCTTTCTACGTATTAAGTTGAAGGGGTTTTCTGCAGTGTTTATTTTCCTTGAATCGAACAGTTACTGATTGAATTCGAAAATGGCTAAATGGCTAACAGTAGTAGTGAGTATTACTTCTAAAACTTTAACTTGAATAAGAAAAAAGTGAGGAATTTGATTTTTGCTTGGTTTTTTAGCCTATAAATCTACTTTGTCAGTGTATTGGGAAGAAAAAATACTGCAGACACAAAACACATCTCCCAAGCCATTAGTTATAGTATAAGACATTGGTAAAATGAGAAAATGAATGTGAGATTCTATTTAACATGAAGGCAGGTAAAAGCAATATTTTTATTTTAAGATTTTTATTTTAATCGCTTAAAAGAAATTATTTTTTGGTGTCATGTTCACCTATTTTCCAAATGTCTCCTGTCTCTCCCCATTTCCCTCTCTGTCTAGTCCGATAAAACTTTGAGACAGAAAATCAGAAAAAGTCTCTTGATTGATTCTTTAATAACACAAGGTTTGCAGTGACAACTATACATACATACATACATACATACATACATACATACATACATACATACATACTGGAAAAAAATAAGAGACCACTGTAAAATTATAACTTTTTCTGATTTTACTACTTACAGGTATGTGTTTGTTCAAAAGGAACATTTTTGTTTGAGTCTATAAACTAATGACAACATTTCCCCCAAATTCCAAATAAAAATATTATCGTTTAGAGCATTTATTTGCAGAAAATGACAAATGGTCAAACTAACAAAAAAGATACATGTTTTCAGATCTCAAACAATGCAAAGAAACCAGATCAAATTCATTTTAAAACAACATAATACAGTGGTACCTCACCTTACGAATGACCCAACAAATGAAAATTTCAAGTTACGAAACGCCTTCACGGTAAATTTTGGTCTCTAGATACGAAAGAAAATTCAAGTTACGAAACGCGAAATCTCAAAAATTCAAATAATGCGCGCTCAGTCACACACATTATACGCTTTTCTCAGACTGGATTTAAACTTTTCTCACATTTGTCTCTCGTTTAAACACTCAAACTTTCATAGATTTTCATCAAAATTATTAATAGTGAAGCGTGTGGGGGGAAGGAGGAGGGGGGAGAAGACTGCGCTCTGACACGTGTGTGATAGCGGCATGTGTGACAGCTGACCCGGCGCTGCCAGCAGGTCTAGACCTGGACTAAATCAGGATTAAACCTGGACTAAACCTGGACTAAACCTGGACTAGACCTGGACTAGACCTGGACTAGACCTGGACTAGACTGCGCCGCGCGTGGGTCTATTTCCTGGTTTTGTTTCGAGTCACAGCTGAGGCGAGCCGCTGCTCGCATGCAAGAGCCGCGGTCTAGACCTGCTCTCCAGGGCCACTCCAGGTACGGAGCCCCAGACATCCAGGGACCCAGGGGGACACTGCCAGCCCGCCTTAAGGGCTCCCTAAGCGGGCATGGGTCCGGGGATTGTCCCGGTCACCGGCCTGGAGGTCTTGAAGAGGCCGACCTCACGGTTCTGTCCATGCCGCTCTGTGAGCACCTTACACGGGCAGGTCTAGAGCAGCGGCTCGCCTCAGCTGTGACTCGAAACGAAACCAGGAAATAGACCCACGTGCGGCGCTTTAATCCACCTGGTCTAGTCCTGGTTTAGTCCTGGTTTAGTCCTGGTTTAGTCCTGGTTTAGTCCTGGTTTAGACCTTGGTCTAGACCTGCTGTCAGCTCCGCGCCGGGTCATGTGCGCTATCACACACGTGTCAGAGCGCACTCTTCTCC
Organism: Paratrypauchen microcephalus; assembly: GCA_036785185.1. Lineage (NCBI taxonomy): Eukaryota > Metazoa > Chordata > Actinopteri > Gobiiformes > Gobiidae > Paratrypauchen > Paratrypauchen microcephalus. Next base: position 4,119,901 of record JAVJIX010000012.1, on the reverse strand, counting down.
CCCCTCCCCCTTCCCCCCACATGCTTCACTATTAATAATTTTGTTGAAAATCTATGAAAGTTTGAGTGTTTAAACGAGAGACAAATGTGAGAAAAGGACACAGGACGCAGAACGCAATGTTACACTATAAAAAAAGTTCCCCAATAAAAAAAAACTTGGATCGGGGCCTTGGAACAAATAAGGCTTTTTCCATTGAAATAGCTACTCAACTTACAAATTTTTCAGGTTACGAAACCACTTCTGGAACGAATTAATTTCGTAAGGTGAGGTACCACTGTACTAATGTTTACACTTAAGAAGCGTTCAGAAATCAATATTTGGTACAATACCCTTGTTTTTAAAGGGATATGGCACCCCCAGGTCAAACTTGGGCATCTCCCCACAGTCCAGAGACTAAAATAAGTGGTGGAAAGCGTTTTCCTGGTCACCCAGCCATTGTCCGAGTCTGTCAGCACTGACCGCCGCGCGCAGCTGCAGCTACTCCGCGTTAGACTGGAGGCAACGGCGCCAGAGAAAGATTTCGGCCAAAAGGAATGAATTTGCTCGATGCTTTTCCCAATTACTTTCTGTGTAGTGCGCATTCATATCGAGTGTAAATAAATGTGCAAATCAACACGGAGTGCTTGACTTGGTCATTTTGGGTGGGAACTATTTTTCAGTGCGGAAAAACAGAGCCGAAGCACACACCACGCTGCGTCACAGGGGAACTGCCAATGTGGTGTGTAACAGGGATTCCCCTGTGTGCTTCGGCTGTGTTTTTCCGCACTGTAAAATAGGCTACGTTCACACTGCAGGGCTTAATGCTCAATTCCGATTTTTTTGTGAAATCCGTTTTTTTTGCGAGGCCGTTCACATTTCCAGTTAAATGCGAATTGTATGTGATCTCCAGTGTGAACGCTAAACTCCCCAAAAGTGTCCCGCATGCGCCTTGGAGGACACGATGACGTCACACGCAGCGAACGCGCTCAATGTTTACGGAAGTAGCCTAAAGTTGCTTTCGTACCGGAGCCAAAACATGTACAGCTTATTTGTTTTAAGGAGGAAACGGAGAAGGACGAGGTTTTTGGCCACAGCGTTTTGCGGGGCAGTGGCAGCAACGTCTGCAGAAAGGAACATGTGGGTGCGGAGTCACAGTCAGGAGGGATGGGATTGCTACGTGCTTCGCCGCTTCACTGATACGAGTTTATATACTATTTTCGCATGACGAGAAGAACGTTTGTGCACATTTGTGAACGCCTACTTGTACCACTCTCATTGGAGGAAACACACTCAGGTCGGATGAATGTGACCTGGCCGTTCAGACTGCAGTCGCATGTCAAAAGATCGGATATGTATCGGATTTAGGACCACATATTCAAGTGGCCTGGATCGCATTTGAAAAAATTGGATCTGTGTCGTTCACACTGTCATTAGAAGATCAGATACAGGTCGCATAGAGGCGAAAAAATCGGATTTGGGTCGTTTCAGGCTGCAGTGTGAACGTAGCCATAGTTCCCACCCCAAAATGACCAAGGCAAGCTCTCCGTGTTGATTTGCATATTTATTTGCACTCGATATGAATGCGCACTACACAGAAAGTAATTGGGAAAAGCATCGAGCAAATTAATTCCTTTTGGCCGAAATCTTTCTCTGGCAACGTTAGCCTCCAGTCTAACGCGGAGTAGCTGCAGCTGCGCGCGGCGGTCAGTGCTGACAGACTCGGACAATGGCTGGGTGACCAGGAAAACGCTTTCCATCACTTATTTTAGTCTCTGGGCTGTGGGGAGATGCCCTGTGGGTGGCATATCCCTTTAATCACAGCTTTCATGCGTATTGGCATGCTCTCCTCAAGTCTTTCATATTGTTCTTGGGTGACTTTATTCCACTCCTGGTGCAAGAACTGAAGTAGCTCAGCTTTGGGTTTGTGTTGGAATTCAACAGATGCTGGAATGGAATGGCTGTAATACATGTAGAGATGCTGATTTCAGAAAAAAATCCAGTGGTCTCTTATTTTTTTCCAAAGCTGTACATACATACAGTAGATTGTCTCAATTAAAGGTGCACTGCGTAGGTTTTCAGGTTAGGAGTCCAATATGCTATTGATTAACCTGTTATGATCCACTATAGGGTATTAAACTTATATGAGATGTATTTATTCAGTTATGGATGTTTTATTACTCAAAAATACCTCTCCTGCGGCATCTCCAGCTTGTCTCTATGGAGTTTGAGAAGTTTAATGTCCTATTTTGGAACATAGCAAGCAAAGCAATAACCTTTTCCATGGAAACAGGCAAGTGGCAGGCCCTCAACCAGAAAGGTTACATAGTGCACTTTTAAAGTTACACTGAATTTTCTGAAGTAGGGTTTGCTACCTGCTTGTGTCCAGAGAGATGATAATGCATTGTCTTGTTCCCCAGTATCTATGTTGTATTTTTTGCAACTACAGTACATTTTATAGACTCAAAATGTCATTAAAAACTATGCCATTGTCTCCATGGAGATAGATCATTTAAAACCATGCTGTGGCAAATTCCTGGTTGTCTTGAAGTTGGGAAATCCTCTACAAGAAAAGTTACGAGTTAAACCTTCAATCAATTTCTATCATTGCACTTATCTATGTTGCGTTTTTTTCAACTACAGCTCTTTTTATAGCCACAAAATTTCTTTAAAAACAACACCAGTGTCTCCATGGAGAGGGATCCATTTATTGTCATGCTATGGAACATTCCTGGTTGACTTGAAGTTGGTAAAGCCTCCACTAGAAAAGTTGCAAGTTTTTAATTATTTTCTAAAATATATCTTGACACGTAGAGTGTTTTTTGCTAGCTGCTGTTTTCGCCCAGCACAGTTCTATTCTTGTGCATGTAGAGCTGTGTGCAGTCTCCAGGTCAGAGGGAGAATTTAGAGCGTTGTAAAGTTGCTTTTGTGTGGAACACTTGAGGTGTCCAGGACAACGACACTCTCTCAATCCCACTCGCTCTGATTTAGGTGAGCACCCCGACCAGTCCTGAGAGCCCCCTTTATTTCCCACATCACTACAGACTCATAAACCTGTGTGTGCCTCAACTCCCCTGCGCAAACACATCCACAGACTATATGTAGTGCTGGCATTTTCCTCTGAGTTTTGGTGGGTAAACAATTCCTTATGTGATATTTGCATGGGCTCTAATCTCCACTTGTTTGTGAAAACTGTGACAGCTCCACATCAACGCAGTTACACCGCAGCTGTGATTCCCAGACTTTGACATTAAAAACAAAACGCAGGCAGCAATCACGATGTGTCAAGTCAATTTAGGCGCTCTCCTTTCTCGCGGTAAAAATAAATCAGACGCACAGGAGAGGAGTTTGACATGTTTACAAAGAAATGCAATCACTTAAACGTAGATTCACTCTCTCGCTGGTTGATAATGTGTACATATTGTTTATTATACATTCGGACAATTACAATGAAAGAGGATTTATTTGACACAAAATTGTTTAGACTTTATTTCAGTGAGAGTGATTTCTGCCAGCCTTAATACTACTTTTACAGGTACACTGAGTAACTTTTCTGACATGTGGTTGTCTCCACGGAAATGCTATTGCTTTGATTGCTTTGATTACAATGTTCAATATTATGACATTAAACTATTAGTGTTTCCATAGATCCTGAAAAGCAGATGTTCTTTCTGTGAGTACAGTCACCTCTCCACAGATCTGACCTGTAACTTGGCCACCTGCTTGTTTCCACAAATAGATGCGTTTAATAAACTGTAACTATAGCCAAGTTACGCACCTTTAATTTACCAGCTATGAAGAAAAACTAGGCAAAGTAATTTTTTGGCATTGTATTCTTCTCAGTATTCAAAGTATATTTTTGTAGATTCATTTTAATTTTTGTTTTCCCACCACCAATAGCAAAAGAAAAAGTAGAAGTAGTATCCTCTCCAGTGACAATATATTATAATCTTGTATCTAACATTTTAGTGACATCTACTGCTGCCTGCTGAGCTATAGGTGATAAAGCATCTGTACAGCCCTGTCAAGTGAGCATGCCCTTTAATGGTACTTTGTCGACATTATGGGAGTTGGATCACATAAGGAACAATACAGAAAGCGACTCCACTGACGAGAGCCATAGCCTGTAATTCAGCGCAGACTGGCCCGGGCTTGTGTCTTATATTACAGGGCTCTCACCGACTTTCACAGGAAGATAAATACACAGAGGCAAATACAGATGAGGGCAGGGCAGTTCACCTATGAGTCAAGTTCAGATCCTAACCATCTGTTTTAGCAGCGCTCTCTCCACATAAAGAAAACATGTGCACACGAATAGAGCCCTGTGAAAACAATAGTCTCCACAGAGGCACTTCTGGCAAGGTGTGGTGAGCAATTTACATAAGACAAAGAGAGGTTTAAGAAGTGAGTAAAAGTATTGAGTGGTTATGAAAATACACATACATCAAAACTAAGAAACGGTTAATGGTCAGTGGTCAAAGTCAATATTTACTCTTGGGCTGTTCGATTAAAGATCCTGATTACATTCATTTGGGTTATATTTTGGGATGCTTCCAAAAATGTTTATTGACTAAAGTCTAAGTGGCTTAGTGCCCCCGAACGACTAAAGATCTTTCTCATCCTGTATCTTGAAAAACCCTTCACCGAAGATCTGTAGGACGCAGTAGTCCTGCAGGTGATGAGGCAGTTTTACTTCTTTTTTTACATGTGTTGTACGAGCTTGTGCCACGTGGGTGTTCTCAATCGGTTTGTGACTGTGACTGTTTAACCTTTAATCTCTCCTTTGTGGAGTCACATGTCTTCATGTTTGTTGAAGCAGACTGAAATAAAAATTTGCCAAATATTTGACCACAAACTCTAAACGTGTTTATCTAACTCAGTTTATCAAGATACACAAGTACCACCTAAGATAGTATTTCACTTTCCGAGTACCACAAAATCTAAAGGCCTAAATTACGGATAAACCAGAATATCCCCAAATATTCAAACTACACTTATTTTTCCTGACTCAATTATCAAGATACACTGAAATAACAGTTTCTGCTTGATTCAAAATCATAATCACAATAATCGGGATCATACTGATATTAATATTACCAACAATCATTAATGCATAAAATGTGAAAAGTTAAAATGTAAACTTAAAGGGATATGCCACCCCCAGGTCAAATTTGGGCATTTCCCCACAGTCCAGAGACTAAAACAAGTGATGAAAAGCGTTTTCCTGGTCACCCAGCCATTATCCGAGTCTGTCAGCACTGACCGCCGCGCGCAGCTGCTGCTCCTCCGCGTTAGACTGGAGTCTAACGTTAGAGAAAGATTTCGGCCAAAAGGAATTAATTTGCTCGATGCTTTTCCCAATTACTTTCAATGTAGTGCGCATTCATATCGAGTGCAAATAAATGTGCAAATCAACACGGAGAACTTGTCTTGATCATTTTGGGTGGGAACTATTTTTCAGTGTGGAAAAAGAAAGCCGAAGCACGCAGCACGCAGCACGCAGCACGCAGCACGCAGCACGCAGCACGCAGCGTAACGGGGGAACTCCCTTCCTGGTGCGTAAACAGGGATTCCCCTGTCCGCGTGGTGCGTGCTTCGTCTGTCTTTTTCCGCACTGAAAAATAGTTCCCACCCAAAATGACCAAGGCAAGTTCTCCGTGTTGATTTGCACATTTATTTGCACTCGATATGAATGCGCACTACACAGAAAGTAATTGGGAAAAGCATCGAGCAAATTAATTCCTTTTGGCCGAAATCTTTCTCTGGTGCCATTGCCTCCAGTCTAACGCGGAGGAGCAGCAGCTGCGCGCGGCGGTCAGTGCTGACAGACTCGGACAATGGCTGGGTGACCAGGAAAACGCATTTCATCACTTGTTTTAGTCTCTGGACTGTGGGGAGATGCCCAAATTTGACCTGGGGGTGTCATATCCCTTTAAAACGTATTACGTATAAATGTATTTTTCACTAAGTACTGCATTATAGTTAGTTTTCAGCTTAAGTTATGGAAATTGTACAGACTCAGCTCATCAAAGAGTTGTTGGTCACCACAGTTTTCTTGTTACTAAGTACGTTGCTGGCCAGACTTTTTATGTTTGATGAAACTGCATGAGCTCAGAGTCTGTGAACATCTTGCCTTAGCACGGGTCACACACAAACAGACACAAAGAAAACTTCAAACTGACTTGAACTTTCAAAGATGTTGCTCACAACAAACAGACAAACTCCTATCAAATTATACAGTTGGAATGCATGTGCTAATTGAGACCTCTGGGAAGAAGTATTTGGTGTCTATCATCTACATAGCCTATAGAAATTCAGCAAAAGTGATAATTAAAAGTATATTTATCCTTTTATTGTGCTTTCATTTTACCAAGAAAGAATTACACAAGTGTGCTAGTAAAAAGAATAATAATGCACCTGTCTGTCAAAACATATTCTGTTCAATCAACTGAGTTTTATATTATTTTGCCAATCAATATATGAAAGAATTGTATTATCTAAAAAAAAAAAATACTACTTTTTTTTACAAACATGATTTCATTTCCAATCCAAATAGTTGTTTGTATAACACAGTGCTTTTGTTGACTATAATGCTTATTGATTTGAATGAATGAAACTTTCTAAACACAATAAAGCTTTCTATTCCTCTATTTTATTCACATCTTGTCTTCTTTGCTGTACTAAAAAGCATGAGGCGTGGATGGATTTCACAGTGTCCAGAGACAATTCCACACTTGTATCTGGAGTCTCCCTGCAGTGACAAGTGTGTGATAAAGTCCAACAGGGACAGCTCAACTCCCCGAGCCTCTCTTAGACTCACCTCTGATTTGCCGCGGCTGAAGCAGGCTCCTTTGGTGAACTCATCGCAGTGCCACTCCGCCTCCTGCACACACAAACACAGTCTGCTCACACACAATATCAGGCTCTATAGTCTGTTCAAGAAGGGTTAGAAAACAACAAGTGTCTAAGGCTACGTTCAGACTGCAGGGCTTAAAGCTCAATTTGGATTTTTTGTGAAATCCGAATTTTTTGCGAGACCGTTCACATTTCCAATTAAATGCGACTTCAGTGTGAACTTTAAACTCCCCAAAAGTGTCCCGCATGTGCCTTGGAGGACACGACGAGGTCACATGCAGCAAGTGTGCTCAGTGTTTACGGAAATAGCCTAAACATGGACACTAGCATTGAGCACCTGGAGATTTGTTTAAGGAAGAGATTGAGAGGGACAAGGTTTTTGGTCTTGGCGTTTTGTGGAGGAGTGGCAGCAACGTCCGTATAAAGGAACGTGTTGGTGCTGAGAGTGGTGGGATTGCTATGTGCTTTGCATGGACATGGACTTCATACACAATTTTTATATGACGAGAAGAATTTGTGCACCTTAGTAGGCGCCTATTTGTACCACTCTCGCTTGTTGATGGTCGGATGAATGCAACCTGGCCGTTCAGACTGAAGTCGCATGTCAAAAGATCGGACATGTATCAGTTTTAGGACCACTTATCCAAGTAGCCTGGGTCGCATTTGAAAAAATTGGATCTCTGTCGTTCAGACTGTCAATAAAAGATCAGATACAGGTCGCATTGAGGCAAAAAAAATTGGATTTGGGTCACTTCAGACTGCAGTCTGAACGTAGCCTAAATGCACTGGTAGCACAATCTCTGTATTACATACTACTGTATGTGATTGATTTAAAGAGATAGAGAAAAAAAAAAGTTAATCTGCATGGGTTTCCTTCTAAAAGTTATGTGTGTTGACACCGGCTTACCTCTGACACTCTCAGCTGATCCCGGTTCGGCTCGCTTTCTGGAGCCCACGTAAGTAGGTCCGGTAACTTCCCTGGAACATGAAATAAAACTTGTTTTTCTTCTCAAAACAAAACATTTGTCCGAAAGGTGATATATTTGCGTCCCAAACAGTTGTCCACGAAACATCCAGCAGCGTAGATTGCGTTCGCGTATTGTGTCTCTCGATTCGTATCACTGTGCGCATATTAGCTGTATTAGCCTGTTCACCTGTAAACTTCCCCTTACGGCGGACCGCAGCTGCCGTACACTTCCGCTAAAGGTTAACAGGCTAATACGCAATACGCAAACGCAATCTACGCTGCTGGATGTTTCGTGGACAACTGTTTGGGATGCAAATATATCACCTTTCGGACAAATGTTTTGTTTTGAGAAGAAAAACAAGCTTTATTTCATGTTCCAGGGAAGTTACCGGACCTACTTATGTGGGCTCCAGAAAGTGAGCCGAACCGGGATCAGCTGAGAGCGTCAGACGCAAGCCGGTGTCAACACACGTAACTTTTATAAGAAAACCCATACAGATTAAAAAAACCAACAACAACGCACTATCCCTTTAATGTCATTGGCCAAGGATTACAGAAGATTAACAAGTATAACAAGTACAATAACATGTAACCCTAAGTGAAATATGCCCACAATGTACATTTGTAATAAAAAGCAGCGGTTTCACGCAAGTACCAAGTACCGCCAAATCTAAAGGACCAAATTAAGGATGAACTAGAACTGAAATGAGACAAAAAAAATGAGTTCTAAATAATCATTAATTCAAAGAAGGAGAGAGGTTTCTCTGAACAAAAACAAATATTCAAACTGCAGAAGTGCCCATGCACCATATACCAGTTTGAGAATCAGATATAGAGAAAATGTAGCATGGCCAGTGATAGTTTGTGTACGGAAGTCGACAGAGGCCGTATTCATAAGCAATATTTTTTCTTCATTGTTATCCCGAGATAACAAGATAATTAATTTGTGATCTCGAGAAAACAGTTATTTTGAGATCTCGAGAAAATGAAACAATTATTTCGTGATCTCGAGAAAACGTCTACCACCTCGTTGTGACAGGCTGACTTTGGGGCTATTTCTCATTCTGAATAGACGCGTTTTTGCTCATTAGAATGTCTGGAATAATAATCGATCAGCTGATAAGGCAATATTTTGATCAGGGGTTGACACAGGGGAAGATTGCATTACGTCTTTTAATTCAGGATAATTTCAAGATTAGCCTTCATCGTCTGGCCTACATGGGGGCGTAGCAGTAGCTAGGCCTACATCTCAGCTGTTTTCTGGAGATAACAGTTTTGTTTTTTTGAGATCACAGAATAATTTTTTGTTTTCTCGAGATCACGGAATAACTTTGTTTTCTTGAGATCTTGAAATAACAGTTTTGTTTTCTTACAATTAATTGTGTTGTTTTCACGAGATTTTCTCATTATTAAGGTGGAAAACAATCATTATGAACATGGCCTCTGTCGGCTTCCGCATTTGTACACCCATGGCAATAGACTTTTAATCGTGAAAATAATAGGAATCAGGAGTGTTGTCGCTGGGCAAGGCCATTTAAAAGAGAGAGAGCTCTAGTAAGGCCTGTATCTGTGTTTAATAAATGCATATATAAACTACACACTTGATGCTTACTGATCATAATGTCATGGAGTATATTTCTTTCATTATTAATTCAGTTCCTTGATGTGTTGCATTTATCAACAAGATTTACACATTTAACAGTGTAGTGTAGCCAGCCAAAAACATGAAATGAGTTTGACTTATGCAAACTTGGTTGAAAAGGTTAAAAACCTAAAAATCCTTACTTAAAAATAAACATGCACATAGTACAGCCCTCAACTTTACACAGCATTTTAAAGACAGAATCCAATTAAAGTGTGAACCTGCAGATAGGAGTGGCAAGCCTAAACGCCACTGTGATTTATGTGGCGGGCAGAGGCAGCCATCTTAAGACAGAAGACGTGGGTCCCCAGGGAGACATGTCAGCGTGATTTACATGTTAGGATCGCCTTTTGCATTTCACCATGGCCGAGGAAGAAATAATATGAATCCACAGAGGTGCTGCAGACTGGCCTGGTCCAATTTCATTCATTTAATTTGAGTGTGACCCCCGGGATACTTCTCATTGATAAAAGTTTGCTATTTTGGAAGACACCGCATATAACACACAATGCAAATGAAGATGACTTATGCAAGGGCTACAGATGTGACCTTTTTATTATTTTTTTTATTCAAGTTTCATAGTGATACATCTGTGGCTAACATTGTATAACAACTACACATTTGTTTAGTCTTAATAAAGCAGGAAGAAAGGGTGATTCATAATTAACAAATCGTTTATTCAGAATGATTTAAGTTTAGTAAGGTTTAAATTTAGGAGTCAGGGTATTAAAGTGCAGCTATACAAATATTTGCTCACATGAAGTACTATTACAGTACAGTATTAATAAGTCCTCATATTTGTTGCAAGTATAGGTTGAAGTTAGGGTACATTTAATTGTACCAAAACATTGATCTACATTTGACCAATTCATAGAAGAAGAATTTGCCTGTTTTGTTTCATAGATTGCTTTTAGTTTAATTAAATAAAATACCACTATAGGGCTGAATACCAGATGGATACTTGGTTTTGGTCATTTTTAAATGTTGTTTACATCATCTTCTGCAGTGCTCTCCCAGTATTCACCATGTAGGCAAAAAACTTTTTATGAAAAAAAATAAAAAAAATAAAAATAAAACTACACATATTTTTCTGCACCAGTTTTTTGTACTATTTCCCCATTTATCGATCAAGCTTCTGCTGAAAAGTTCATTTGGTTAAATGTAATCTCTTAAATGGCAAACCCCTAATATTCTTTGAACATGAATAGATGATGAAACTCTCAACTCTAAAAATAAAACCAACCATCATGTTGTAATTTCCCCATGAAACCTGATTGATTTCTACACTGCTCCTTTGGGGGTACGTGTGGGGTCCATTAGCGGGTCTAAGCCCACCCCCTCGTGATCAGCAGAAGCACTTTGGAGCACCACAACACCATGCTCTCCTCTGCTCTCTTCTTCTCTCCTCTGCTCTCCTCTCTTCTGTTCTCCTCTCCTCTCTTCTGCTCTCCTCTGCTCTCCTCTGCTCTCCTCTCCTCTCTTCTGTTCTCCTCTCCTCTCTTCTTCTCTCCTCTGCTCTCCTCTGCTCTCCTCTCCTCTGCTCTCCTCTCTTCTGTTCTCCTCTCCTCTCTTCTTCTCTCCTCTGCTCTCCTCTGCTCTCCTCTCTTCTGCTCTCCTCTCCTCTCTTCTTCTCTCCTCTTCTCTCCTCTCTTCTGCTCTCCTCTCCTCTCTTCTGTTCTCCTCTCCTCTCTTCTGCTCTTCTCTCTTCTGCTCTCCTCTCCTCTCTTCTTCTCTCCTCTCCTCTGCTCTCTTCTGCTCTTTTGCTCTCCTCTCCTCTGCTCTCCTCTGCTGTCCTCTCCTCTGCTCTCCTCTCCTCTGCTGTCCTCTCCTCTGCTCTCTTCTGCTCTCTTTTGCTCTCCTCTCCTCTGCTCTCCTCTCCTCTGTCCTCTCCTCTGCTGTCCTCTCCTCTCCTATGGTGTCCTCTGCTCTCCTCTCTTCTGCACTCCTCTCCTCTCCTCTGTTCTCCTCTGCTCTCCTCTCCTCTGTCTGCTCTCCTCTGCTCTCTTCTGCTCTGCTCTCCTCTTCTCTCCTCTGCTCTCCTCTCCTCTGCTCTCCTCTCCTCTGCTGTCCTCTCCTCTCCTCTCTTATGGTGTCCTCTGCTCTCCTCTCTTCTGCTCTCCTCTCCTCTGCTCTGCTCTCCTCTGCTCTCCTCTCCTCTGCTCTGCTCTGCTCTCCTCTGCTCTCCTCTCTTCTGCTCTGCTCTCCTCTCCTCTGCTCTCCTCTCCTCTGCTCTGCTCTGCTCTCCTCTGCTCTCCTCTCTTCTGCTCTGCTCTCCTCTCCTCTGCTCTCTTCTGCTCTGCTCTCTTCTGCTCTGCTCTCCTCTTCTCTCCTCTGCTGTCCTCTCCTCTGCTCTCCTCTGTTCTCCTCTGCTCTGTTCTCTCTGTGGCAATGCTGCTGATCTGTGGTTTGTGCCTGTGGTCGCTCGCCCAAGAATAGTCCGTTCTGGCCTGGAATGTGAACTGGCATATGCATGAGAGGGAGAGAGAGAGAGAGAGAGAGAGAGAGAGAGAGAGAGAGAGAGAGAGAAAGAAAAGGAGCGAGGGCAAGAGTGACAGAGAGACTGAGAGGGCAGGAAACGAATGAAGAAGGGTGAGAGAGGGTGAGTGAGGGGACATAGTGAAAAGAGAGGGGGAGAGAGAGCAGGGATGCACAAGTCAGCTCCTAATAATACTCCGCAGCTTATCCTCTTTGAACAGTGTCACAGTAGGCCTCCTCTTGCTGTTTGTGTGCGTGCGTGTGTGTGTGTGTGTGTGTGTGTGTGTGTGTGTGTGTGTGTGTGTGTGTGTGTGCGTGTGTGTGTGCGTGTGTGTGTGTGTGTGCCTTTGTGTTTTAGCACTGTATAGGACAGCTCTATGGGTGTCTGAGCTCCCTAAAGGCTGCTGAGGTAAAGCTTAGTCCTCATCATAAAACACACAGAGAATTCCATGAGAAAATAAAAGCACTTCTCTGAGCCAAAGGACCTCAGCTTTTTTCATCCCCTCGCAGCCATGAAAATCTATACTGATGTGGAATTACTCGCACATAACAGTGGAGATAAGCACATATTTATACAGTGATACTTTTGCACGTACAGTATGTCTTAAGCAACAACAGAACAATGATGTATGTTACATTTCTGAAGTAGTTTCTGAATATGCCTGGCCAACAAATTCTGCCTTGTATCATACCAGAACCCAGTTAATTTACATATATTTGTATCATTATTATAAAAAGTGAAACTACATCTCAAATTCTGAAGTATTAAAATGACTTCTTAAAGGTCCTATATTACACAAAATTGACTCTTGTGAGCTTTAAGCCATGCTATAATGTTGTTACCTCGTCAAACACATACTTGGTGTTGTGTTTTGTTTCATTCACACATTTGAGTAGTCCTGGTTTATTAGTCCCCAAAGTTCAAAATGCTCAGTTCCACCTTGTGATGTCATGCAGTGGTTAACAGCTAACTTTTACCTTTAGTTCAGTAGAGTTTTGGCGATTCCAAGGCTGAAATCATCCAAATAATTCTAGTGAAGGTGTAATTGAATTTAAAAACACAGTGGAGCGCCTCCTGTATGACCAGATGACATCACAGGTGGAACTGTTTTCTGTTTGAGAGAAAAACTCGGCCTAATATGCAGGATTTGTGTTTTAAACATGTGTGAATGAAACAAAACAAAACTCCAGGTATGTTTTTAGTGAGGAAACAACAGAACACAGATAAGATACTAGCATAACACGGGGCCTTTAAGAATGATACAGGCTAACAATTAAACTAAACAATGAAATACTTTAAGACAATAGCCTACGACGGTCTCGACTTACGACGTTTCGTGGTTACGAATGCGCCCCCATTAAAATAATAATAATAATATTACGCGTCATTCCGTCTTACGCGGTTTAGCGTGGTAAGCGACGTAAACAAACGTGAACGGCGCGCGGCGCACGGCGCACGGCGCACGGCGGAAGAATACGCTCTGTTGTGGTTGTAGGGCGGAGAAGACGGCCTCGTGGGCCCAATGTGGGCGGAAGTACCTGACGTGGGCTCTGATCTGCTCCTATGAAAGCGGCAGTGATAACCAAGCAGCGTAGTGGTCTAATTATTGAGATGGAAAGGTTATTGGTGCTTTGGTTGGAAGATCAAAGGCAAACTCCGACTTACGACGAAATTCGGGTTACGACGCGTCTTAAAAACGGATCAACGTCGTAACCCGAGGACCCCCTGTATATATAAATAAGAGACCACTGCATTTTTTTCTGAAATCAGCATCTCTACATGTATTACAGCCATTCCATTCCAGCGTCTGTTGAATTCCAACACAAACACAAAGCTGAGCTACTTCAGTTCTTGCACCAGGAGTGGAATAAAGTCACCCAACAACAATGTGAAAGACTTGTGGAGAGCATGCCAAGACGCATGAAAACTGTGATTAAAAATAAGGGTTATTGCACCAAATATTGATTTCTGAACTCTTCTTAAGTGTAAACATTAGTATTATGTTGTTTTAAAATGAATTTGATCTTGTTTCTTTGCATTGTTTGAGGTCTGAAAACATGTATCTTTTTTCTTATTTTGACCATTTGTCATTTTCTGCAAATAAATGCTCTAAACGATAATCATTTTATTTGGAATTTGGAGGAAATGTTGTTAGTAGTTTATAGACTCAAACAAAAATGTTCCTTTTGCCCAAACACATACCTATACACTATAGTAGTAAAATCAGAAAAACTGATAATTTTGCAGGGGTCTCTTATTTTTTTCCAGAGCTGTATATATAGTATTGTTTAATTGTTAGCCTGTATCATTCTTAAAGGCCCCATGTTATGCTAGTATCTCTCTATGTTGTTTCCTCACCAAAAATATACCTGGAGAATTGGACAAGCAATACTTTTTATAATTCATATGTATTCATTATTTTCACATAACTTCCAAAGCCAGTAAGCATTATGGAAGTTAAGTGTAAGTATAGGTAGTAAAGTGTTCTGCAGACTACATCTGCGGGCCGATCTGACTGGCTGCAAATGAGCAGAATCACAACCATGGAGGAGCCAACGTCATTAAGGAGCATTAAAAGCCCATTAACACGCTATTGTTCAGGCACACTGCTCCCAAGATGATTCTCAGAGAAATATGTCATCTGTTAACTCATTTGTCTCTGCCTCAAGAACTAAAATATTGCGAATATAAGAGCTTTTTCAGGATTTTTTTATGGAGTTTGAGGAGGTTCGGGTAAGGCGTAAAGGGATGAACAGAGGAGAGGAAAATGGTGAGGGTGTGCTTGGTTTAGGGGAGATGAATTGGCAAGGTTAGAAGTCACGCAGTGTGAGGTGAGGTATACTTTACTGATCTCTCACGAGGGGAAATTCATTCTCTGCTTTTGGCTCGTCCTTAAACCAGGGCCACTTCCTGCTGTGAAGGATGAGTCCTAGCTACCACGCTACTGTGTAATAACTTGCTGAAATCAGGGGAGGGAATCTGATATAAAAACTATATGGGAAACCAAAAGGCAAAACACCACGGACTAGTTTTGTCAGAATAATAAAAGTTCAGACTCAATTTTGATACTAAAGAATAGACTTGATAACTGATACAGATTTTGATAGCCAAATGATCATTTTATAAGCTCAATATTGTCATTTTCAACACAAAATAATAGAATTTGTTTATTCTATTACGTGATCTTACACTAGCTCTGATAAAACTCAAGATTAAACTGTTCAAGAAAGGTCAAATTTTATCCAGTTTTGTATTTTCTTCTCCAGTTTCAATACATGCTTAAGTGAGTATCGATATAGTTTCAATACCAGTTTTAATATCATTTAGTATCTGAATCTGATACTTTTGCCAACCCCACAGACTCAGGGAGTTGGCCGTGACTGCGCCAGGAGAATGAATTTTTTGTAATTAAAAGCCTAAAAGTTTACACATTATTAACAAAGTTTTGTAGTTTTGTGGATAAATGTGATTACCCTTTTCCACAACTAATATGAGGTAAATTGGATTTTGTTTTTGCTATTTCAAAAATAAAACAATAATAGAAGAAACTACAGTTGAAAGTGCAGTTGTTAAATATTTCTCTCCTCACAAACAATTTCATTTAGTTGAATTTTGCACATTATATATTCCGTCTATTCCACATTCACGACCAGAATAACCCTCTGTATTCTCATTCCAACCTTAGGAGCCTAAACTATATAATCTTTTCAAGACATTGAAGATTCACTATGTAACTTTTCTGATGGTGTGCAGGGTCCACTGCATGTGAGTATTCCGCAGTATGGCATTATTAATAATAATAATAATAATAATAATAATAATAATAATAATGATAATAATAATAATAATAATAATAATAATAATAATAATAATAATAATAATAATAATAATAATAATAATAATAATAATAATAATAATAATAATAATAATAATAATACATTTTATTTATTAGGTGCCTTTCTGGACACTCAAGGTTGCCTAATAAAAGACATGCATTCCTACCATGAGCATGGTCACTACTCTGCTACTCTCTCTGTCTGACATGTAACTTAGTTGAGTGGCGTTACTACTCGTATGTTATAGGAGAGACATCTCTGGAAAAAAATAAGAGACCACTGCATTTTTTTCTGAAATCAGCATCTCTGCATGTATTACAGCCATTCCATTCCAGAGTGTGTTGAATTCCAACACAAACACAAAGCTGAGCTACTTCAGTTCTTGCACCAGGAGTGGAATAAAGTCACTCAAGAACAATGTGAAAGACTTGTGGAGAGCATGCCAAGAAAGACCCATGAAAACTGTAATTAAAAATAAGGGTTATTGCACCAAATATTGATTTCTGAACTCTTCTTAAGTGTAAACATTAGTATTTTGTTGTTTTAAAATGAATTTGATCTTGTTTCTTTGCACTCTTTGAGGTCTGAAAATGTATCTTTTTGTTATTTTGACCATTTGTCATTTTCTACAAATATACGCTAAACGATAATATTTTATTTGGAATATGGGTGAAATGTTGTAAGTAGTTTATAGACTCAAACAAAAATGTTCCTTTTGCCCAAACACATAAGTAGTAAAATCAGAAAAACTGATCATTTTGCAGTGGTCTCTTATTTTTTTCCAGAGCTGTATAAGTTAATGCCATACTGCGGGACATTCCAGGCAAAGCTTCTGGCAAATCATCCATCAGAAAAGTTACTTAGTACCCCTTTAACTTGAATTTCATATGTGGTTGCTGTTAAATCTCCAGGCCAAGTATTATAGGGTAAGTGGCAGCTTAGTGCAACACTCCCTGACCTCTGCCTACTAATGGGCTACTATCTTGAGATAAGCCATTATGTCCCGACCGCATACAATAAAGGCTTTGTCAGCAGGAGGTGGGTGCAGCAGATACCAATGTGGGCTGTAGACAGTGGGGGATACACAGGAGAATTAGCAAAACAACAGAGTGCATACCAAATCCAACAAGGCCTAAGTCTTATGAACTAGAGTGGGGTTGCATACTTAATAATTTGACGAGGAAACAACATAATAACAGAGGTTAGAAAATAGCGTAATATGGACTCTTTAAAAATGATTCAGGCCGAGTGACAATTAAAGGCCCTATGTTACACAGAACTGACTCTTGTGAGCTTTAAGTCATGTTATAATGTTATTACACAATCAAAAACATACCTGGAGTTGTGTTTTGATTCATTCACATTCATTCATTTGCGTAATCCTGGTTTATTAGTTTGTCTACATCTCCAAAGCTCAAAATGCTCTGTTCCATCTTGATGTCTTTCAATGATAATATTCAGCTACCTTTTACCTTTAGTTCAGTAGAGATTTGGCAATTCCAATGCTGAATGTTGAATGAAACAAAGCACAACTGTTTGTGATGAGGAAACAACATTATAACATACAGTACATAGAACATAGTGAAATATGGGGCCTTTAAAGGTCCCATGGCATGAGATTTTCACTTTCTGAGGTTTTTGAACATTAATGTGAGCTCCCCCACCCTGTTTAGGCCCCCCCCCCATGGTTAAAAGTTGCGAAATGTCTAAACTGAGCATTTGCGGTCCTTTTCTGCGTTACACAAAACCAGTGTTCAAACGGGCGAGTTCGGACAAGGCACCTTTTTGACGTCAGATCAGCAAATGCAGCTCCAGCCCCTCCCTCTGTCTCCGCTCAGCGTCCCTGTATATCCCGCCCAGAGAGTTTGGACTGTGAATGCGCTACGCAATGCGAAATGCGTTTTTTTATTTGCCTGGAGGCACGTCCGAGTGTTTCTAGGCTCGGAATTCCTTTATCTGAGCCTCTGGACCTTTGAACAGCAGTGGTTTAATTTTATTTTATGTGGAAATGTGTTTATTTTTCAATGGAACACTTCAACTCTCTCCCCCCGTGCAAAAACAAGGAAATGGATCAGAGAGCGCACAGAGAGACAGCGGAGCGTTTAGCGACGCCCCCACCTTCTACTATTGGCCAGCTTTTTCCTCCTCATTTGCATTCAAGCAACAACGCCCATTATAGAGTGTTCTGAGTGAGAAAAATTACTCTTTCTCAGCTTATCTCTGTTTCTCATGCACTGAGTGTTGATTTTGAAGAAGGATTCATTTACAGTATTAGGGAACCATTAAGGAGCCATATAAAAGCATCAAGAAGTACCATGTCATGGGATCTTTAAAGAATACATTAAGACAATAGCCTATACAAGGAATAGGTTTTTTTTTTAAATCATTCATATATATTTATTATTTTCTCGTAACTTTCAAAGCCACTACGCATTGTAAGTGTAGGTATAGGTTGTAAAGTGTTCTTCAGACTACTTTTGTAGGCCAATCTGACAACAGAGTGCATACCAAACCCAACAGAGGCCCAAGTCTTATGAAGTGTGGTGTGGCATACTTAATAATACTCCCTGGCTTAATATTGAATCTACTTTGCATAAACAGGACTCAGAACACATTCTTTTGCTGACAGCTGTCTAAGAAATAACTAGGAGCACGTTGTGGGAGCAGCGTGGGAATATTTAATCTCTTTTATGAATTTCTGATATTATCTTTTGATGTACTAGCACAATATTTACTCATCACACTATGGGCTCGCTGATGTAAGAGCCTGAAACATTTGCACTGAGAATTGGTCTAGATGTCAGGCCTAACCGAATGGTCGTAGCCGTAATAACCTTGTAAAAGATTATGTAGTGTGGATGGGGCTGTTCCAGTGCTCTGCTCTCACTTAATACAGAGTCCAATGCAAACAAGGGATAATATTACCAATATCTTAATCCCATGTCACTGTGTATTCCATGCATTTAAATGGGCGCGTTAGCCATGTCTAATAAATGAATTTGCGATGCTTCTTAAGAGGACGCTTTACGTTAGCTCGTCATTATCCAGGCTAATTAACTGTGCGGCAACTAATTGGAAGTGACAGAAAGGAAATACATAAAGATTTTGAAATGATTTTTTAATTTTTTACATAACATTAAAGGTCCCATGGCATGAAATTTTCACTTTCTGAGGTTTTTGAACGTTAATGTGAGCTCCCCTACCCTGTTTAGGCCCCCCCCCCATGGCTAAAAGTTGCGAAATGTCTAAACTGAGCATTTGCGGTCCTTTTCTGCGTTACACAAAACCAGTGTTGAAACGGGCGAGTTCGGACAAGGCACCTTTTTGACGTCAGATCGGCAAATGCAGCTCCAGCCCCTCCCTCTGTCTCCGCTCAGCGTCCCTGTATATCCCGCCCATAGAGATTGGACTGTGAATGCACTACAATGCGAAATGCGTTTTTTTTATTTGCCTGGAGGCACGTCCGAGTGTTTCTAGGCTCGTAAGTCCCTTACCCGACCCTCTGGACCTCTGAAATACCAGTGGTTTAATTTTATTTTCTGTGTAAATATGCTTTTTTTCATTGCAAAGTCTCTCATCTGTCTTCCTGTGTTAAACACGGAAGCGAGCAGACAGCGGTGCAGAGCTGCGCTTCCAGCGGGGGAAACCCGCCTCCCCCCCCCCACTCCTTAGCCAATCTCTCTGTTCTTCTCATTTGCATTGAAGCAGCAACACTCAGAATAAAGTATTTTAGACACATATCTAGCCTCATGAAGACTGTCAGAGTCATATCTCATGCAGTGAGTGTTGATTTTGAAGAAGGATTCATTTACAGTATTAGGGAACCATTAAGGAGCCATATAAAAGCATCAAGAAGTACCATGTCATGGGACCTTTAAAAAATACTTCAGAATAATATTGCCTAATTGGTAAATTCACACAAAAAATACTGTTAACCACAAAAGCATTTGCTACCACTAATTAAATGCTATTGCTACAAGCACTAGTTCAGATGATGCAGGACTTGTGTTGACTCAGTTTTACTACCTTTCTTTTTTCTGTCGCAAGAAAAACATTGATTTCAAATTCATTTCAAAATAATATTGCCTATTTGGTGAATATTCACAGACGAAATACTGGTAACTACAAACGCAAATGCTGCCACTAATTAAATACTCTACTCGTGCTTGTAGTGATAGCATACAAGCACAAGTAGTGCTTCCGCTACTATTACAGTACTAATTCCACTAATACTAATACTCGATAACACTACCATCCAACTTGTGCTTCCCTTGTAGGTCCCTGAAAACTCAAACAAATTATGAGTCAGTAAACCACTAAAATCCCATTGGTTTGACTATTTTTTATTATAACTCTTTACCTATAACAAATCATGTATGATATTGTGTTCCATCTTTATAACAGTAGTCACTCATGCACGGATCCTCCTTATCCTTGAGTTTATTGACTGACACAGTGTCTTATATTGTCTGCATCCTGTTTTGATTTGACACTATAACAAAACATATTGACCTCCTCACAATGGAGATACCTTACATGTCTTTGCACCATATAATCTTATTAAAGGGGAAGTTAGTTAGAAGTTAGAGCATTGAGCCAGTACAACTATTCATAAGATACTGCAATTCATTGCAAAGGAGTGCCTATGGAATATACAGTACATGAACAATAAGGCTGTTTGGTCCAAGGCTGACCTATGTTAAAGTAGGAGAGAGAAGTGAATGGCACCCAGAGCGGTGTAACACAGAATTCACCTTGGTGATACAAATATTAAGATTCATTAGCGGTTATACTTTACTTTACTGCAAGTGTAAATGGATCAGTGACACTTTGCAGTTTTCAATCGCTCAATCCTCATTTAGTATATGCCCCCTGAAAAAAACTTTTATAAAAAAAAAAAAAGCATTTTTCTGGATACAAAAATGCCTACGCCATGTCACTGACCCAAATATTGCAAATACAATGAAACCTATTTGCCCAGCATTAATTAGCACAAAAGAAGTACATTGTTTGTATTTGTTTGCTAGCTTGAATTCAAATGATACAATCATGCTCAACTCAATTTTGATTATTGTGTTTATACACCCATCTGCTGCTTTCAAGGTCTTTTAAATTGACAGTCTAAAGCCAGTGCTGTGTCAGTAAAAAAACAAAAACAAAACAAAAACATGTGGTTTGGAGCAAAATTAAGATTTTGGAAGAAAAAAAAAAATCTGATTTTTACTTTACTGCAAAAATCTGATTTTTTTTTACATATCACCCAGCTCTATACCACTGAAAACATGAGATTTAGTAGAGCAAATGGTAATGGTCCATTCTTATCAGCTTTAAGACATGTTATAATGCAGTTCCCTCATCAAAAACACATGAACACACATGTCTGAGTAATCCTTTATTATTAGTCTGTCTGCATCGCCAAGGCTCAAAATGTTCTATTCCACCTTGTGATGTCATGAAGTGGTGGTTTTCAAGATACCTCTTACCTTTAGTTCAGTAATGGCAATTCCAGGTCTGAAATTATCCAAATAATTCTGGTGAAGGTGTATGGAGTTTAAAAACACAGTGGAGCACTTCCTGTGTTGTCACAGTCTAAATATGCAGGATTTTTGTGAATGAAACAAAACACAACTCCTGGTATGTTTTTGATAAGGAACATTATAACAAAGATCAGAAAATAGCATAAGGTGATGGGCCCTTTAAAGGTGATTTTCTCCTTTCTTTACAAACGGTAGTGCTCATTTTCACTTCTATCAGTCTGATTAAGCATACTCAAGTTGATGAGAGTTACTGGTGCTTAGTTGGTGTTTCCAAGTACTGGTCCCATGCAGTGCCAATCAGAGCAGAGCAGGAGAAATGTGGACACCTTTTGTTCTTGACAGTGTTTTCCGCATCAGTGAAGATGAGGCTAGAGGGTGACAGTGAGTGGAAGACCTCTTCATGTGGCTGAGAAGCAAAAAAACAAAAAAAACAAAACAATATTCCCTCCAATCCTGGACAGACTCACTGGTCTTGAGCTTCTGTATTACTATTCAGATGGAGCACACACAGCATGTAATGTGAGCTTTTCCTCTGTGAGACCTGCCTTTGTTGTAAACAGCTTTTAAGACAACCTTTCTATCTGTAAGTGGCTGCACCCTTTCTTCTTGAGGGATTTATTGAAGACCAAATCCGTGGAGTGGCCTCAAAAAGACAGAGCCGCCAATGAAAGTATAAAAGTTCTCAAAGGGCTTAGCAAGGCTGCTCTTCCTGTGCGCAACTTCTGATGTTCCTCTATTTTTCATTAGCTCTGAGCAAGAAGGGCATTTATTGAGGAGATTATGGTTACTGGCTTCAGCCCACATCGATCTCCGTGTCTCAACTCGATATGAGCTATAGACTGGGCAGGCCTGCCATGTTTGGCTGGTACTTACCTGCTAAAGCCTCTGTAATACAACGCCATGACAACCAGACCACTTTAAGACCGCCACAATACACAACAATCGCTTTCAAGGGCACAGAACTTGTTTGGGGCAACACAGTCTTTTGTAACTAAACCTATATGAGAAGTTATATTTACTATGGATATTTTATTTAGATTTATATAGATTTAGATTTTATATTTAATTAGATTTATTTATAACCAAACTCTTGAAGTCTCTTGTGTGACAGTGTTTTTGCATTGCATTGATATTTTGAAATGAAACTACCTTACTACTAATAAAAATAAAATTAGTTCATGAAATAAAAACAATACTGAATGATACATGTTGTTACCTGACAAATTCCATAAAAATAAAAAAAAATGTAGTTGTAAATGTATAATTTGAGGTGACCTTCCCTAGCCATTTTCTAGGGTGCTTCGGTACCACGAGGCATCAAGAATATTTTTCTCTACTAAACCTTTTCAATTTGTTAGTCCACTTATACTAACACCAAATGAAGTGTTAAGGTAGCCACATCTTTTCAATGTTCTTTTCTGTGTATTAAGGCTGCGTCCCATTTCTCTGTCTTACCCCTTCCCCTTCCCCTTCCCCTACCCCTTTATCTACATCTTTGTCTTGCCCCTCGATACCGAGCTGAGAGGGCTCGGGGTACGAATGTTCCCCTAAGAAATGGGACACCACTCGATTACCGTTTGCGTCATCATCCCTTTTCTCTACCTGGCTGCTACATCTACAGAGGCGACAACAATTGACGTAAACAAACATAAACAAATGTCAAGGATTATCGGGTACCTCAGCTCGACAAAAAAAATAGCTTGTTTATGCATGAAAGTTGGATGAAAACGATAACGTCGGTTAAACAGACATCACTACAATTAAAAACCGCAACAACAGTTCACTAAAAGTAACGTACAACATAAGTGTCATAATTGTAAACCATGCTAAACTGTTAATCGATAATTACAACTGCTGAAAATACATTTATGAGACTCCTTCTCTGGTCAATGTGACGCTGCCATCCTGATCCCAAAACCTGCGTGAGCTTGTAGGCGTACCCCTTCGTTTCAAATCTGGTCGAGAGCTTACTTCGTTTCAAGGGGTATGTAGCCCTCGGTCGTGGCCGTAGCCCATGATCAAAATTAGAATCGGGACACCCCTTGCCCTCACATAAACACGCAAAACCAAGGGGTAGGGGTAAGAAGAAAATTGTTTTGAATATGTGCTATCCCCTCAACCTGATATAAGTCCATAATCAAGCCCATTCCTAAGTTGGCAAAGGATGATGCTTCTTATATTTTAGCATGTTCAACACGATAGAAGGAGTGTGTACATGATACTATAGTAATCACAACAGTCTATGAGCCAGACCTTACACACTGCTCTCTGTGTCTCTGTGCTGTCTGCCACAACAGATCACTGCCACTGGGAATTATGACAGGCCTGAGCTTCGGGGAAGGGTGAAATCACAAAAACAAGTGGAGGTGTAGCTTTTAGCTTGTTTTCAACATGTAATAGGATGCAATTCGTTTGAGCGCCACGGTAACAAACACCCACCAACCTGCGCCACTCAAAGTGTTTTTGTGGCTCATGGTGTGATCAGAGTCCCAGCACATTGATCTTTTGATAGATCAGAAATGCTTGCAGTAAAGAGAAGCTTGTTTTATAACTTTATTTTGTGTCTAAATTAAGGTAGAATAAAGGTACTATTCTCTTAAAGGGCCATATTAGGCTATTTTATGATCTATATATCTGTTGATTCCTCATCAAAGACATTGTGTTTTGTTTCATTCAGACACATTTAATACACAAACCCTGCATATTTAGACTGAGTTCTTCTCTTAAATGGAAAACACTCTGTTCCACTCTGTGAAGTGCTGCGTTTTTAAATTCCATACACCTTCACTAGCATCATTTGGATGATTTCAGCCCTGGATTTGCCAGTCTCAACTGATCAAAAGGTAAAAGGAAAACTGCCACTTACATGACACACACAAGGTAGAACAAAGCATTTTGAGCTTTGAGGATGTGGGCAGACTAATAATAAAGGATTGCTCAAACGTGTGAATGAAACAAAACACAACTCCAGGTACGTTTTTGAAGAGGGAACCACATTATAACATGGTTTAAAGCTCACAAGAGTCAATTTTGTGTAATACAGGACTTTTACGAAAAATACACACTTTGTTGAGTTGAATGACACTATGGAACATTCTGGACAAAGCAACATCTCCATGGAGATGGGTGGTAGTGGCATACCATCCCTCAAAAATGTTATGGAGTGTACAAAATGGTACTCATCCCTTAAAACACCATTATTTAATTTTCAAATTCTGTGTATGGCTCATTACCATTCTTTCATGACATTTTAAGGAAATAAACACAAGTTTAACATTTCAATTTCAAAAACAGAAAAGTGCCATGTTTAAAAATCAGATGAGGCTTGAAAATTAAATGAAAAGTACTTTTAGTTGAGAGCATGTTTTCAGACCTCACTTAAACTTTACACAGTGTGTTAACCACTGCACAAACATTCAGATCAATCAGCAATTAAAGTCTGATTTAGCGTCGGGATAGAAAAAAGAAAAAGATTTGATGGTAGAAAAGCATTTGGATTGGGCCTCTCCCTTGACTCCCTTTAGCCCTGGTCTATAGTCTGATGCAAAGCAGGGCACCTTAAACACAAGTCCACCTTAAATTGGCCCCAAGATCCAGCTGAGAATTACAGAGGCCTCACGAGGGAAGACAAGCTGGAGATGAGTCTTTGATTGGAGCCGGTTGGAATTTCTTGTTCCTGCTTCTAGGGCAATACAGCAGGCGGCAGTGAGGAAAGAACAGAAGATTGGGTGCTTTTAAAAGCATTTGTGTGTGCCAGAGGATGGGTCTAGACAAAAAACACTGCCGCATGCACCCTCATTTAACACCATAGGGGGCAAGGCTGGCTTTCTTCCCTGTCTATGGCGCTCATGGCTTTTCCAATCCTCTTGTTTTGCGAGTTTTATTTCGTCCTATCCAACAAATTCCAGCCTCTTTTTTCTTATTTCCTATTCCAGTCGGATTTGTATCAACGCAAAACCCCCAGCGCCTGCTTTGTTCTTCTCTCTATATGCTGTTTCTAATGGTTTTCCGGGGTGTATAAATGGCAGACCACAAGCATCAAAGAATCCCGACTGGTACAACCTAGAGACACGTCCTTGATGTGTTTGTAATTGTGCGGTCCGTAAATGTTTTTGCTCAGTGGGAAGTATGCGGTTTGACACATATAAAAATATAAAATACATGCACTCATTTGAAGGACAGCATGTGGTGGGGAGAAAAATAATTGGTGTCAATGGTGTTTTGGAACATGGCGGTTGTGTTAATTTATTAAACAGCATTGATTTATATGAACTTTAAGTCAGAGTTAGAATGTTGTTGTGTCATCAGAAACATACCTGGAGTTGTTCTGTTTCATTCACATGTTTGAATTGTTGTTAGTCTGTCTACGTAGTTTCCTCATGAGAGACTGAGCCTTCATACCCGCACTTGTGTATGTGTATGTTATAGGTCCCATGACATGGTACTTCTTGATGCTTTTATATGGCTCCTTAATGGTTCCCTAATACTGTAAATGAATCCTTCTTCAAAATCAACACTCACTGCATGAGATATGACTCTGACAGTCTTCATGAGGCTAGATATGTGTCTAAAATGCTTTATTCTGGGTGTTGCTGCTTCAGTGCAAATGAGAAGGACAGAGAGATTGGCTAAGGAGTGGGGGGGCGGGTTTCAACCGCAGCTCGGCGCAGCTCGTCTCAGCTCGTCTCCTCTCTTCCGTGTTTAACACAGGAAGACAGATGAGAGACTTTGCAATGAAAAAAAGCATATTTACACAGAAAATAAAATTAAACCACTGGTATTTCAGAGGTCCAGAGGGTCGGGTAAGGGACTTGCGAGCCTAGAAACACTCGGACGTGCCTCCAGGCAAATTAAAAAACGCATTTCGCATTGCGTAGCGCATTCACAGTCCAAACTCTATGGGCGGGATATACAGGGACGCTGAGCGGAGACAGAGGGAGGGGCTGGAGCTGCATTTGCCGATCTGACGTCAAAAAGGTGCCTTGTCCGAACTCGCCCGTTTCAACACTGGTTTTGTGTAACGCAGAAAAGGACCGCAAATGCTCAGTTTAGACATTTCGCAACTTTTAGCCATGGGGGGGGGCTAAACAGGGTAGGGGAGCTCACATTAACGTTCAAAAACCTCAGAAAGTGAAAATTTCATGCCATGGGACCTTTATTGTAAAGCACTTTGGGTGTCTTGAAAAGCGCCATATGAATGGAAGATATTATTATTATTATTATTATTTTTATTATTATTATTATTATTATTATTATTATTATTATATCTCCAAGCTCAAAAGTATTTTTCGAGTTAACAGCTATCTTTTATCTTTTCTTCAGTAGAGATGGGCTATTCAAGGGCTGAAATCATGCAAATGTCTCTGCTGAAGGTGTATGGAGTTTCAAAACACAGTCTTTTGAGAGAAGAAGGTAGCCTAAATATGCAGGGTTTGTGTGAATGAAACAAAACACAACTCCAGGTATGTCTTTGATGAGGAAATTATAACATAGATCAGAAAATAGCATAATACAGGCCCTTTAAATCATGCATTTGTTGATTATAGTGGCCAGATACTGCTAGATACAATAGATTATTCCACAAGAATCACTTTATGTATTATGGAACCAGTATTTGAAATAAGGTAAATGTGGGATTTGTTAACTGTTAAGTGTTTAAAAAGCCAGGAGAAAATGCTAATATGGTTTGACAGTACAGTTAGTGAAGATTTTAAATTCCTAGTGATAGCAAAATATAAGCCTTACTTTACATTAGTGATTATTTAGCGAAATGTAGCTAATAGCTGACAGTAACTAAAACAAGACTGAATCTGAATACTGTGGTTCAAAATATCAAGAATATCAACACAAACCACTTTAGTGTAACTGATTTGAGCAGCAGGACGGCGTGGTAATGCTGTGTTTGGTGGTTTGTATGTGGTTCCTGTCTGAAGTGAGAGCCCTGGGTCAGGCTGGAGGGACTCACCTGGATCAGTGTCAGGTCCTCCAGGTTCAGTCTGAAGAGGTGATTTCTAAAAAACAAGACAGAGGTCAGTGAACAAATGCAATGCTGCGGAGCTGGTCTGGTTGTACAAAATGAGGCCATGTGCTTTTGAATCTGCCCCAGGGCAACTGTGAATAGTCAACAGATAATGAACTAGCAGACTGAGAAACACACAGTTTATTTTGTCTTTTTGTGGATGGTATTTTAATTATTTAATATTTAGCATCTTAAAACCTCTTTTGGTTTAACATAGGCTAAGTGAAAATGATACGCTATCTCAGTCTCTATAGCAACAGAAGTCTAGTCTTGATTGTAGTTACTATTGCTAAGTATTGATTCTTTGCAGTAACATCTGGCTGGGGGTGTTCTACATGTATGTATGTGCATGGCAGAATGTTTAGAAGTTACCATGGTGACACAATGCCCAAATTAGCAAATACAACCAAGATGTCTGAAGATAGTGTGAAAACTGAAGAAAAAACAAAACAACACATTTGGCGCCTGTGATCAATACAAGCATTTATGATCCTGTTTATGTGATTGATTTTCAACAAAAAGGTGATAGTGATTAATTGAAAAACTGTTAGATGATGCTATCTTTGTGACTATCATTTAAGCACAAACCAGATCACCTTTTGTAATTCCAGATGAATCAGATCTTTCTGATCAGGTAACATTAAATTAAAGATCAGATTAAAGTCTAAGTAAGTCTGAGTAACAGAGCTTCAGACAAAGTAGTGCCTGCAGTTAGCGTCAAACCCCCGGAGAATGTTGAATGCTGCAAAGGATCAATGGCAGATGACAATATAAGAAAATCCAGCAAAAACCTCTTCAACACTGTTTTTTTTTTTTTTTTTAAACAATTCTAATTAAATTTTTTGTTGACCTCCAACACTGAGTAAAGCTATTTTATTACACACCTAATTTACACTCTGACTAACTAATGACATATTTATGAGATTCTGTTGAAAGTATTTTAATATCTTCACTGAAGTTCACCACAAAAGGCTGCTTTCTCCTCCGCCTCCTTCTCTATTTTTATCAGAAAACAGGTGAAGCTAGTGCATTTAAACCTCCCACACACCTCTGATGGATTGTGAAACACTCATAATGCTCTGTGTTAGCTATAAAAAGGTTAAGGTTGTGTCTAATCTCCTGTAGTTCCATCTGTATCTGTATGACACGCTGAGAAAGGAGAATGTAGTGAAAAGAAATACACAGTTTTAAAGAAAAGCAAGGCCTATGAGCAGACAAAGCTTTACTCTAAAGGTCCTTATCCTGAAGTGCCTTAAGCTTCACACACAGAAGGTATAAACAAAATTCTTTCTCTGGCACTAGCAATTTTTCACAAATAACCATCTCCGTAGAGAAAAGTCTGCCTCGTTGCTATTAACAATGTGTCAGACAACTCAATGATTATATACAATTACTTTGAATTAGGGTGCAAGCAGGCTGCAATTAAATATTTATGAAGAAAACTGCACCCTCGTGAAAATGGGTATCATATTATTACACTGCTATGTGAGGGTAATACAAAAAAACAATGAGATAAAGATGAAATAAAAACAGAAAGTAATGGTCTGAACATTCATAAACCACATTTTATTAGGCATGAGTTCCAGTAGATGGAGCATCTGGGGAGTGGGAGGTCTGGACATCTCATTATAGCCACATTATGTAAAACAAAGGTAAAGTCACAATCATTGTTACTCCCAAGCCTGGATAAAATGGCAAATTTGCATCAGGGAGGGCATCTGTTGTAAAATCTCTGCTAGGGCCTAAATCTGATTAAACATAATAAACCATATTTTATGTGAAAAGCTGTGAACAACTTGTAACTTGTAATGTCTTTATTCATTTGACCGCAGAACACCTTTTTCCCAATTGAATTAAATTGATTTTAAACAAGCTTTGACATTCAGTTTTCACACTATTCCGAAATACCACAAAAAGGCATCAAGATATTTCTATTTTATACTCATGCTTCATTTTTTAAAAGAAATTTGCATAGAACAAGCTATAAAAATAAAATCAACCATATGCAATAATAAAAGCAACTTGAATAAATGTGACAAGTTCATTTGCAAAAACAGACATCTCAGTTATGAAAAGTTATTTTTTTTCTTTTTGATACCATATTACATGCATATTACATTACGTGCATACATATTATTAATTAAAGTCTACTTGATATTTGTTCAAAAAAGGATGGAATAATTTTTATTGAACTAAAATAAAATTTGGCTTTTGAAAGCGCTCCCAGAGAAAGTAAATTCTAAACCTTTTTTCAAATGTTTTTGACTTCAGAGCTTTTAACCATGTTGTAGATGTTTCCCCTTCTCATTTAAGTTTTATTTGGAGTGATTTGTGCATATCTGAGCAATCTTTAATCATTTATTTTCAAGATTCCGATCAACCTCCTTTTTCACAGCTGCCATTGCTCCCCGCAATTTGATTTTTATAATTGTCACTACCCATAGGATTCGGCAGCAACATTTTATTTTATTCTATTTTTTTGATCTGCTGCAGCTTTAATCTGTAGCTATCCATTGGAGGTGCCAGCAACTTCATGGCTCTTTGTTGTAATGACGTTTACAGCGATGTCAGCTCCCATTGGTTACCAGAGTTGAGAACTTGCTTCTTTTTTAAGTTCTTTTAGATTATAACATAATAATTCACGGGTGTCATCCATTATACCTAGATTCAAGATTCAAGATTCAAGATTGTTTATTTGTCATATGCAGAATCAACACAAGGTCAACAATGCAATGAAATGCTTAGGATCAGAAGAACCGTTGACTCGCTAAGATAGTCAAGAAGTACTAATAACATGCAATAATAGTACATGGTAAGAAAGTGTTGCAAAAGTGCAGGGGAATACCTATATAGCAAGCCCAAGCATAATATGTTTTCTTTAATATATTACAATTAAAAGTAAATGTTAATATTTGGTCATGCTTTAGTATTTTTGTAAAAGAGCCCTTATTCTATTAATATATCAAAGGGATAGAGAAGCTGTTTTACTGTATTGATATTTGCATTGATCGTTCCTCAGCTCCATTATCAGTCATACTCAGACACCACCCACACAGTCATCAAATCACTTTCACACTTGAGCCATCACATCTCTGCGGACAACTCCACTAAATGTCTTATTTGATTTTGTGAGCGTTTCAAATACCATGCTCCGATAGGATTACCTCAGGTTTTTGTTCTTTTTTTTTGTCACACACAGATTTGAACAAAATGTAGAATTGATTTGATTTTTCTAAAAAGAGCCATGATATTTTTGGTTCAAGATTTATCGTATGTGCCTATTCAGACTGACAAAAAATGTATACCTAGGCAAATTGATACTAAAACTATACTGAAACTAGATACTCCTTTGAACACGTATCAATACTGGGTAAAAAATATCTATAAATGAGACTTGGACCATTCCTGAAAAAAAAAATCTAAATGGTATAGAGACTTTCCTTAAAGGTCCCATGGCATGAAATTTTCACTTTCTGAGGTTTTTGAACGTTAATGTGAGCTCCCCTACCCTGTTTAGGGCCCCCCCAATGGCTAAAAGTTGCGAAATGTCTAAACTGAGCATTTGCGATCCTTTTCTGCATTTGAAAAAAACACAGCTCAAACGGGCGATTCTGGACAAGGCACATTATTGACGTCAGATCGAAAAAAGAAATGCAAATTCAGTTCCACCACCGTCTGGATCTCCACCCCCTGTCTCTGGAAATCACGCCCAGAGAGTTTGGACTGCGGAGGAGCTACGCAATGCGAAATGCGTTTTTTTATTTGCCTGGAGGCACGTGCGAGTGTTTCTAGGCTCGGAAGTCCTTTACCCAACCCTCTGGACCTCTGAAACAGCAGTGGTTTAATTTTATTTTCTGTAAAAATGTGTTTTTTTTTCATTGAAAAGCCTCTCCTTTCCTCCTTCGCGCTTACACACGCGGAAGTGGGGCCAGGCACAGCGCACCGCTAAAACAAGGAACCAGCGGCGCATTTGCCCCATCCCCCCCACCCCCACCCCCCCACCCCCACCCACTCCTCTAACCAATCTGTGTCCTTCTCATTTGCATTCAAGCAACAAGGCCCAGAATGAGTTGTTCAGACAGAGAGATTATGACTCTGACTCTGTACATGTGTCTTTCTCATGCATTAAGTGTTGATTTTGAAGAAGGATTCATTTACAGTATTAGGGAACCATTAAGGAGCCATATAAAAGCATCAAGAAGTACCATGTCATGGGATCTTTAATCAAAATTGAGTTCTAGTGTCATGACAACACTGCCTAGAGCTGTACAATACTGTATATGTATGTACTGTATATAATACTATATTTTTTCTACATTTTCTTATTTACTTATTTTGTTATTATGACTTATCTTGTCCTGTGTGAGATCAATAAAGTCTTATCTTATCTTATATTGGATCTAAATCACAAAGGCTGCAATTATTTAGATAATAAACCATATGACATAAACATTTTTCTACAAACATGTTCTGAAATGCATAGGATTCTCGTATTCATTTATCAGTTCATATTTCAGTTTTCTGAACACTGAACAGAATCCCATTTTAATCATGTTGTGCAAATCCAAACGCAATATTTGTCAGAAAAAATTGGATTAAATTTTTTTCCCAAAATCATGCAGCCCTTCTAGTACCTATCAAATAAACCTACACATTCTCGGATTAGCCTTTCCCATCCTGGCCATATAAATGCATTAGCTAATTCCCTATAGGCGTGTGTTTGTTTTCTCTCCCGGCCACTCTGTTATCTTCAGTTCACTTTGTACCTCTGCGTTCTATTGACAGCTCCACCATTAAGAACAGTGGCAAAACACTGCGTATGGAAGCAGCCAGTGTGCGCATCCATACCTCTCACTCACAAGTCTAAAGAGGCACTTAAAGCCAAAGAGGAGTGAACACTGCTTTGAAATTCAGCCACTCCAAACCAGACACAGCCCAACACACCAAAGGTACAGCAGCCGGAACACAAGACAAACAAAATGGAAGTGAAAAGAAAAGAGATAGTTTATCTAACAGTGAAAATACAGTTTTTGTTTTTGAAATAACAATCATTACTCTAGCAAGATAAAAACAAAAAGTACTTTGTCCCCTTTGAGCGGTTAAAGAGTTAAAACTACTGCATGTATTACTCTTTTCTGGAAACACCTGGCTTGACGCCACTTAAAGGCACTGTACCATTACTGCTGATTTTATGTGGTTTGCATTTCACTTAACTTATGCATTCTAAGCATCAAAATTGCTTCATAACCCACATGCAATACTTATACTATATTATATTATCTGCAATACGAAAACCATTTGAGCAGTATTACCACCTGTGAAATACTCTACTTTCACCTGATTTAATCCTACTTGTACCCTTGTATTTTATTATATTTTATTACATATTTTTTTATTATATTGTTTACTTTTTTCGCTTGTAATTTTTATCGCATGCTATCAATACTTCTTGACTATCTTAGCGAGTCAATGGTTCTTCTGATCCTAAGCATTTCATTGCATTGTTGACCTTGTGTTGATCCCGCATATGACAAATAAACTATCTTGAATCTTGTTGATGCTAACAACAATTAGTATGCTAACTGCACACTTCCTGATTCTTGTTAAAAATCAAACCAAACACTTATACAGACCTCATAGTACACAGCAGAGTTATTTTGACCTCAAGAGCTGCTTATTCAATATATCTGTATTGGACAAATGTTGCTCAGATACATAAAATACAAAAAAAAAACAAAAAAAACAATATAATAACATGCAAAGACCAATTATGTAACCCAGTCTTTCTATCCATGTTGTAATGCAAATACTAATTTGTACATACAAGTCCAAAGTTTGCATGTAATATTTGTCTGTTTTGTGTGTGTTTTTTTTTTACTCAAAATGTACAAACAAGTAACAAACATATTTCCTTTTGTAAAATACATTACAAAATACCAGCACACTGTATTTGTCTTACCGTGCTCCAACAATCAGCTCGTTCTGTCCGGGGTCAAAGGTGAGCTGGGAGTAATCGACTGTGCCCTCGGCCTTGAAGCGTGAGAACCAGGGCTCCATTTCTGCCAATCACACGACAGAACACAAGAACGTTAGCCAATCAGAGCCCAGGATTTATGACAGGGGATGACAGCTGCACATGAATTAGCTGCGTCCAAGATGGCCGTAAATTTCACTAATGACGTCTTTAAAATTAAATTTACAACCGAGTATAGCGTGTCTGCTTTCTGCCACACAGACACAAGGATTAACCGGTTTAGATCGAGTTACATATTTGAAATACCACTTCAAATTCACTGTGGTGTTTATCAGCACGATCTCAAATAAATAGACTTCCTTGTACTCCATTAAAGGTTGTATGGAGGATTTTTGTTTGTTTGTCTCAAATTGTCAATGATAGCATTATAGAGACGCAGCAGCTTTGTAATTATGAAAAAAAAATAATGAAAATCCATCAACTGTGGATACAGTGGGGCCAGATAAACATTAGTCAGTAGATTACGAGGCTACCTCAGTGTTTTCACGCAACTTTTGAAAAAGGACAGTCGCTGGACTTCTACTTCCTTGAAAAATCCTCTATACACCCTTTAAGATGCTTTATCCTGTGTTCAGAGGTGGTTATGATGAATAGAAGTATCCAATGTAAAGCTAATAAGTCAAAAATGATGCACTAGTGCCAATACGAACATTTACAACTCAGTTTTGATACTATGAAATGCACGATTTTGATACTGACAGGCTTAACAATCTTACAGCGTACACACTATTACACTACATAGTACAATCTCACATATGGGTCATCATACAACTACCACAACAACAGATTTTTCTACCACTACTAGAACCAGGGCTCTCAAGTTTTGAGCGGGGTCGTGTGTGAGACTGCGTTTTTTTCGCTGAAAACGCACGGTGCCTGCATAAACTGAGCCACACAGATCGATTTTCTGGGCACAGAAAAAAAAAATAAAAAATTCAGCGTGAGAAATGCCATGTGTGGCGTGTGAGCGTGTGAACACGTCGAATTGCGTGTGTCACACTCTCAAAGCGTGAGACTTGAGAGCCCTGACTAGAACAACCATGAAATCTGCCATAATTAACACTTTGCAGATGATTACACATCTTACACACACATTAACTGTAGGTTCTGCTCTGTCTTTTTTTTTAAACACAACAAAGTGACTGGAAGTGACTGGAAGTGAGCTGGAACAACAACAGGTGAGTGAATAACATTATAGTTAGCATATAAGCAAATAGTTAGCATATAAGCAAAACCATGAATACTCGTGAATACTGTGTTGTTAAAATTAATTTTGCATTTTTTTCTTGAGTTTTCAGTCAATCTTAAAACTGTTTTGGTAGTTTTTACAAATTTATGCATTGTGTCACCATGGAGGAACATTCCCCCATATAGATAAATATAGACCCCCCCCCCCAGCGTTCAGTTTTGCATATATCTATTTCCGTCATATCATTTTCAGGTCTATATCACTGTGACTTGATGCAAACGTACCCTTTTGTCAAACTCAATAATACACAGTCCAGAAGTCCACTGCAGAGACTCCCAAAGATAGTCCAGAGACAGACTGTGACATCTTATCCACTGCACGCCTGTTGTCATGGCGCCCGGCCCATTAACCCCTGACCAATCGAATGGCAGGGTCTCGGCTGGTGCCCTGCCTGTCTGCTGTCCGGATACCCGATAGGATAAGTTACTCTGGACAAATCCATCATAAGCTCCATCACATGTCAGGCGCTTGTAACAGTTTTAGTCTAAAAGGAAACAATCTAGAGAGACAACTGGAAAAAACCATGTGGTTCAATTACACAACGTGATGTGTTTAAAGTTGAAAAAGAGGCAAGTATAAGTAACTTAGAGATAAGATACAAGATCATGAAAATTGTTGTTTTGTATAGACCGTATACCTGAAGTGAAATATACCAATTATCATCTGAAAATTAAAAATAAATAAATTAAAGGTCTATACTTCTGTACTTACAGCTCTGGAAAAAAAGAGACCACTGCAAAATGATCAGTTTTTCTGATTGTACTACTTATAGGTATGTATTTGGGCAAAAGGAACATTTTTGTTTGAGTATATAAACTACTGACATTTCCCCAAATAATAATATTATCATTTAGAGCATTTATTTGCAGAAAATGACAAATGGTCAAAATAACATAAAGATACATGTTTTCAGACCTCAAACAATAGAAAGAAACAAGATCAAATTAATTTTAAAACAACATAATACTAATGTTTACACTTAAGAAGAGTTCAGAAATTAATATTTGGTGCAATAACCAACTGCAATAACTTATTTTTAATCACAGCTTTCATGCGTCTTGGCATGCTCTCCACAAGTCTTTCACATTGTTCTTGGGTGACTTTCTTCCACTCCTGGTGCAAGAACTGAAGTAGCTCAGCTTTGTATTTGTGTTGGAATTCAACAGACGCTGGAATGGAATGGCTGTAATACATGTAGAGATGCTGATTTCAGAAAAAAATGCAGTGGTCTGTTATTTTTTTCCAGAGCTGTATGTGTTTAAATGTAATGCCCATTCAGTTTTTGTATGGCCCATGGCTAGAAGGACTAACTACTAACAGTAACTACTGTTACCAACACAATCCAACAAAGTAGAGGTATACTGTACTTTGACTGGGAAATTGTACTGTTGTACCAAGGACACTCAGTCGTTGTTATGGTATTATGCCAGCAGAGAAATAATACTCCCTACAATGTAAGCATAGCCAGACTTGAATGGACAATATCACAATGTGGCAAGTGTTCATGTTCACATTCTGTTGCTAAATAAACTTAATTTCAATATTTCCCACATGTACTGATAGACACTGGGTCAGAGCCTGGTGAAAACAGCACTACTAACTTACTAAAAAAAAAAAAAAAAAAGCATACCTTACAGTTAGTTCGGTTGCTTACATGGGGGTGTAAATTAGGGCGATAAAACAGTGTCAAGATAATCTGATAAGAGAATTATGTGATTTTGAATTGGATCGTCTTATTTCCATGTATGGCAATAGTCCGAACACACTGTAGGTAAGTGACTGTTACAAAACACATGGCTGAGTTTTATGGAGTGGTTGCTTGGTGTCTCTTGATTCATCACTTTTTGTGTTTTTGCAAGCAATTTCTGAACTCAATACATCACAGCCTTCTTCTTTTTTTTTTTATTTACCAGAGAGCTTTCCATCTGGACAGAAAATCCAGCCCCAAATACATTGTGGGTGAGTTGATGCGCACCTGTCAGACACTGTTTTCATGTGAAAGCACCTCTCTCCTCTGACTGCTGCAGAGAGGACGCACTCCAGGCTCTGTGACAAATGTGGGATTTTGGATTCAAAGGGAAACACAATAGAGAGGAGCTTTCAAAAACATCTGCCTTTTTCAAGTCTGTACTGAACGACTCAACTGGGAATGCTATCCGGTAAAAAGCATTGTTGTACATAAGGAACTGTGAACGCCTTAAAGACAGGATATTATGCAAAATCAATTTTTTGATATTGTTGTTCCCTCATCAAAAACATGCCTGAAGAGGTTTTAGGTGTCATCCATACGAGTGTCAGTAATTTAGCGATCTTTCCAGGGCCCCGTTCGAACCCTTTTTGGTTAGCTGTAAGATTCTGCTCCCACACAGCAATTCTCCATAAATATACAAAAGCACAACAACTTCACAAACCACAAACTGGTAGCATTCTGAAGGGGGAGTGACTTAGCGTGAGGAGAAAAGGGACAAAAACAAAAGGTGTAACTGATAAAACAGGTTAATCACTGTTTTTGGAAATATATATTTGCAAAACAATAGAGAACACAGAGATTTGTTATGTGTTATATATATTATACAAAATGCCTATATGCCAACCAATGCATTTTAGCTTCTCCATTCATTTGACACATTAGATTATTTTAGTCATACAGATGTGACATTTTCTGAGAAGTTGAGTTATGAGCTAAAAAGGTGTCCTCAAGATACCAGACATTTTCAAGAATTAAAAAAATTCTAATAAAAATCACCACCACAAGGTACTGATTACCTAGTTTCAGTACATTCTTTATAATTTTGACACACTGTTTAACATCTTCTCCCAGCACCCAAAGCTAATCTTAATAAACTTTCATTCTAAATTTCTTTGCAGTGAAGGCCCTGGTCTCAATTATTCAATCTCTGGAGTTTTGGTCGTGCCAATCTCTGGGCTTGCTTTTAGTGCCATTGAAAGGGATTACTGGCATACAAATGCAGCCAGCAGCCCTCAGGGAGACACCACTTGGAGCACTCGGCAGCTCCCATAAATCTGCAGTGACTATAGTTCTCCTTCACCAAAGAGAGAGAGAGAGAGAGAGAGAGAGAGAGAGAGAGAGAGAGAGAGAGAGAGAGGGAGAGAGAGGGAGCAGATGAACGAGGGGAGGTGAGGGAGGAATGGGGAGTTGGGGAGCAATGAGACGATGGGGCGCTTATGTGCGGACTTGTGCTCTGGAGAAAAGGGCACCTGAAGTGGTGAGAATTTCATTAAACAATACAAGATTTACAAGCCTAGCAGAAAGGCCACCAACACCACATACTCTAACTATATATTTTTTTTCCAACTCTTAATCAGACAGCCATCTAGAGTTAAAATGTATTCATTTAACCAAAGTATTCATTTAACCAGTTAACTTTAAGGTCCTATATTATGCAAAATGTGAGCTTTAAGACATGTTATAATGTTGTTACCTCTTCAGAAACATACCCAGAATTGTGTTTTGCTTCGAACATGTTTGAGTAATCCTGCATTATTCGTCTGTCTGTATCTCCAAAATTCAAAATCCTCCACTCTATGGGGGGATGCCGTATAATGGTAGTTTTCAAGTTCACGGCTACGTTTTTTCTTTAGTCCGGTAGATTCCAATTCCAGGGCGGAAATAATCCAAATGATTCTAATGACGGTGTATGGAGTTTAAAAACACAGTGGAGCACTTCTTGTATTACCACATGAAATCACATGGTTGAACAGAGCGTTTTTCGTTTGAAGGGTTTGTGAATTAAACGTGTGAATGAAACAAAACACAACTCCAGGTATGTTTGTGATGAGGAAACAACATGAATATAGATCAGAATACAGCGTGATACAGGCCCTTTAACGGTGAAATTACTATAGATAATTATTTTTAAAAGCTCTAGGCTAGTAAGCTTTTGTGTTTTAAACTGAATTAGTGGGCCAGATGTTTTAGAAATATGTCAAACATCAGATGACGCTTACATTAATTTATGAATCTTACGCTTAAAATATGGATATATGACATGTCTCTAGGCTACAATTTTTATATTCACTCCATCCTGGACTGTTTCCAGTAAAAAAACATGGTGGTCTTATTTTATTTGATGATAATTTTACATATCTATTCCCCAAAGTGATTTATATAAGTGATAATGCAATCAAATCTCCACATTGCTATTCCAAGAGTAGTCGGCATTAACAGTGTCTGCCGTGGAGCAAAAACACACAGCTCAGAGCTCCTTCTTTATCCCCTTACCCCTAGATGCACCCTCTGTGTCCTGTATAGACCACAGCATCACTCATATCACGTTTGTTAGTCCAGGATTTGACAAAATGACAGACTATATCAATATTTACAGCCCACATCAGAGGCCATGCCAGTGTGCAGCCTGGCAGATTGGGAACTTGAATCTAGTGCTGCGTATCTGGCAAAGTGAACAGCAATGGCTACACGCACAAACCATTCTGAAACAAGAGAGGTGAGTGGAGAGGAGGAGGCAGCAGGCTCTCGAATCAAAAGATTAATTGTATCCAAATACTCGGCACACGTCACTGAAGGAGGACTTTGTGAAGAAGGCGATGGCTTTCAATGGTTCAAACTGGAAATCATGTCAACATGGTGCCAAAAAGTTGAAATCAAACTTTTTTGTAGAAGAATTTAGTTTGTGTTTTACTTTTTAACCAAACTGCAAATTATTTTAAGTATTTTTCCACAACATTTTAATTTGCTGTGTCTCTTTCCTTGAAATAACAAGCAGCAGTGTAAAAAGAACGTAGTGATTAGAAGCTTTGATTGGATTTAATTGTGTTTTTGAAGATAGAGGAAGATAGATGACCTTTAAAATAAGCGCTAAGTTCAAAGGAAAAATGTTTTTACAGATTAAATTCTCAATAAGAATACTAACGTGCATTGACTCAGAAGTTTACAAAGTGAATTCATTTACTATTTAAAACTTTTCCATTCAAAAACTGAAACATTTTTGATATGTTCAGAAATGCATTTGAATTGTGATAATAAAATCTAACCATAGATATGTGTATGAACATGCAGGTGATTTAGAAACCAAAATGACAGATGGATAAATATGTTAATACGTTCTAGCCCTTCAATTAAGACTTCAAAAAGACACTGAACATCTGTTCAAAAATTACAGCTTAAAATGCCCATATTATTTAATTTTCTGATCTATGTTGTTATGTCTTTTTCCTCATCAAAAACATACCCAAAGTTGAATTTTGTTTCACACATGCTTAACACACAAGTCTTGCATATTTAGGCTGACGTATTCTCTTAAACACTACACTTGGCAGCTTGTATTACTACGGTAACTGACACTTGTTATTTGGTAACACAAAATGTGCCCCACTAGGTTTTTAAAACTCAAACACCTTCAATTGAACCATTTGGATGATTGTCATTCTCTACTGAACAAAAGGTAAAAGATAGCTGCTATCTTTGCTAACATTTCATGACATCACAAGGTGGAACAAAGCATTTTGAGCTTTAGAGATGTAGACAGGCTAATAACAAAGGAGTACTCCAAACACGTGTGAATGAAACAAAATACAACTCTGTGTATGTTTTTGAGGAACAACATTACAACATGATTTAAAGCTCACAGGAGTAAAATTTGATTAGTAAAGGAAAAGTGCATTATGCTAACTCTATGGTGGAGGGTCCACCACTGGCTTGTCTCCATGGAGACACCAGGCAACATTACAAATCATCTGTGGAGAAGTGATCAAGCTCCCAGTAAGAATGCATGTTTTCCACTGTCATACAGCTCCTTTAAGCAACATACATGTATGGGACAGTGCATACTTGGATATATCTTCTGGACTTTTCATAATAAATAAAACTCCTGTCCCAGAGGACCAATTAAAACATCTGATAGCCTGTGAAGCACATGCTGTTTACGAATGTGATCATATATCTGTTCTTAGTGCCTGTTTCATTCTCACTGCGGCGTTCAGGGATGCTGGTTCAGGGATGCTCTGTGGCGGTAAAACTGGCCCCTCCACAGAGACATGCCCCTCTCGGCCCGTGAAGCTCCTATTTACTAGAGATTTTATAACCTTTAAACGCCTCACAGGCTCCACCAGGGGCTCTTGTTAAGTATGCTTTAGTGATGCGTACCTCTCAGGGGTTTAAGCTCGCACAACACAACCAGTGCTGATGAGCCCTGTGGAGATAAAAGGAGGAATAAATTTTACATTCATTTAAGCAGCACTGGAA
Source organism: Paratrypauchen microcephalus (assembly GCA_036785185.1). Classification (NCBI taxonomy): domain Eukaryota; kingdom Metazoa; phylum Chordata; class Actinopteri; order Gobiiformes; family Gobiidae; genus Paratrypauchen; species Paratrypauchen microcephalus. The sequence goes on along the minus strand of JAVJIX010000012.1, from coordinate 4,079,087 downwards.
ATCCTGCCAATAGAAAGGAGAGTACTGTTTGTGCCAGAGTCAAGCCTGGATAAAGACGTCAGGGAGGGCATCAGGTGTGATGTAATTTAATGTGTAATGGGTGCAAAGAGACAGATGCTTCAAGTAACTTTGTAAGTTTGCAATGAAAAAACAATTCTTATCATTTTTATTGTACTGCTACTTCTCTTGAACTCTGCTATTGAGACACTGCAATTACATGGGAGGAATACAGTTCTTCCAAACTCATTTCTAGGTGCTTCTGGAAGATTTTATTTGATTGCAAGATAGGGCCAAAAAATCCCCTCTTTAATTATTTTAAGATTTATGGATTTGTCACTTTACCTTTTTTGTTTATTTTGATCATTTTGCCCATTGTTTTTCTCTTTTTCTCCACAAAACTTCATTGCACTAGCCCAGAGTTCAGTCCTAAACTCACTTTCCCAGCATAGACTTCCACAGGAGCCTATATTTAGACCTATTTTTGTCAGTATAGCGGCTTTACCTTTTGGGGATCACATTCTAGATTGTTTATGCTAAAACTGTATTTTTTCTCAAAACCAGCCAATGGTCCACACCGCTGTACAAAGCAGAAAGTGGTCTTTATGGGCGACTATAGGCTCGCACCACAGTAACACTTCTGTCAGACAAGTGTTGTGCCAAGTCAGAATTACCCACAATCCTGAGAGGCACACCCTTCCCCAGTGCAGCCACAATGATATACAGACAGAATGAAGAGCTGTCATAGTTACTCATGCACTATGGCCTTGGACAGTCATGACCACAGTGGGGCCACAAGCTAAATTTCCCCAAACTACCGTGACTCAACTTCTGTATTTAGCTCGAAACAAACAAGTCCATTTCATGGATTATGGAATAGAAGAATAGTGTTTAAGTGAAGATTTGTATTTCATCATGTAAGTCGAGAAAGTCATTTTACTTTTTCTCAACACATTTCACAACTCTAGTTAGAACTAAAGGCTAGACCTGTGTGTGACTGAAGTGAAATGTAGTTTGAGGCCACGCTTGTTTTGTAAATTCTAGCCAAATTAAGAAAACCTGAATTACGAAAGTTTCATCATGATTTCAGTAAATTTCACTTGACAAGGAAAATTATCTACAAAATGTCTGGAACCAGACATTTTGAATGTCTGGAACCAGACATTTTGTACTTAAAATATCAAAATACATCTTGCTACACTTAATAAGAAAAACAACTCCTTGTATTTAAAATATAACAAACAAAATCTATGGCTGAACGAATTGGAATCTCCTCAAATCAAGTAAAAAATATATATACAGGGGGTCCTCGGGTTACGACGGTCTCGGTTTACGACGTTTCGTGGTTACGAACGCGCCCCCATTAAAAATATATATATATTACGCGTCATTCCGTCTTACGCGGTTTAGCGTGGTAAGAGATGTAAACAAACTCTGTTGTGGTTGTAGGGAGAAGAAGACGGCCTCGTGTGCGTGCCCAATGTGGGCGGAAGTACCTGATGTGGGCTCTGATCTGCTCCTATGAAAGCGGCAGTGATAACCAAGCAGCGTAGTGGTCTAATTATTGAGATGGAAAGGTTATTGGTGCTTTGGTTGGAAGATCAAAGGCAAAATCCGACTTACGACGAAATTCGGGTTACGACGCATCTTAAGAACGGATCAACGTCGTAACCCGAGGACCCCCTGTACTATGTCCTTATTTGGAACGGTCCAATCAAAGCTTCTAAATTGTTGCGTGCATCTCTCAAGAAGACATCTCCTTTTGAATATGTTTGTATCATCAGGACAAAATGATCTAATATTTTGTGTTAAGTTCAAGTTTTACAGCTTTTATTGTTCATGTAACTGCTTTTATGTGTGACACTTGGTAGCTATGCTGACAAGTTTATGTGATGGATTGGTGAGTCAGACTTAAAAGTGTTTAATTCTTGTTTTTGGCTTTGGTGACCGCCTACAGTAGCTCTTGCGTCCAGAAAATAAACAATAAGAAGTACAGTAATTGTGGTGCATTTCCTTACACTAGACTGCTACAACACTGTATAAGTTCTTTTACTTCCAATTTAGTTTAATGCTTCACTTGTTGATTCAGCTTGTTGATTATTTCTTTACATTTTTTTAATTCATAAACTGCCATAACACAAACTGACCATAGATTTTTGTGATTGGTTCTTCCATCTGTCAATCACATCCATCACAAATTAAGGAGACAGGATAGAGTTTCAGACCCAAACATCTTAAAGGAATAGTAACGTTTTTACAATCTGAACCTTATTTCGGTAATAAAACAACGTCATTTACTCACCTATTGTACTTTGGTGTCATTTGGAGCATTTCCGGAGATTTTGTAGCGATGTTTAGCGATATCTGTAACGTGAGTGCTCGGAGCACGCTGTTGCAGTCACCAAATGACACAAACTTTAGCACTTTTCATATGACAAAAGCTCAATGTTAGCCTACACTTTCGCTGGAGTCCAAAGTGGCCTGTAATACGATATCCATCCATGTTTTCGATTGGATGACGAGGACAGTGTGCATGCGCGCATTCACAGCTGATATGCAGATAACAAGACGCTCTCAGCTCTCGGTTACAGTCATAAACATCTCCGCTTGAGAAAACCTGAAATGGTGCAAACATGCATTTATACCGGTTATGAAAACATTAAGCTTGTGTCTTCTGAAAAGTGCTAAAGTTTGTGTCATTTGGTGACAGCAACAGCGTGCCCCGAGCACTCACGTTACGGATATCGCTAAACTACAAAATCTCCGGAAATGCTCCAAATGACACCAAAGTACTATGGGTGAGTAAATGACGTTTTATTACCGAAATAAGGTTCAGATTGTAAAAACGTTACTATTCCTTTAATAAAGCGTGCGTTGAAAGCTGGAAATACAACTGTTGAAACCATCTGTGGCTGGGTCCTCGTGTTAACCTTAGATGAATTAATAAAACTCAAACATTTTCTTTGGAGTGAATAATTTAACACTTCCATTATTCACTATTACGAAATACTTTCATTTTGATGGATCATTTGGTCATGTTGTGAAGCTGAAATCAAATTCCCCTGAGAGACAGAGTGCAAAGGGGACTGGAGATTTACTGGGCACAGATGGATGGGGAAATGGGGACAGCAGTGGTCACACAACAGAAGAAGAGATTAGCTGGAGACAACACAAAATATGATTACTGCAAAAAACATTCCATAGGTATTACCTACAATTGTTTACTGAAATTGTGTTGGTTCACAAGAGTTGTACGCTACTAGTTTTATGTGTAATTAGAGAGTCCATATTATGCTATTTTCTGATCTGTTGTAATCCTGTTTCCTCATCAAAACATACTTGGGGTTTTGTTTTGTTTCATTCACTCCCTGCATTTTTAGTTCTTCTCTCAGACAGAAAACACTCCACCTTGTGATGTCGTAGTAATACAAGAAGAGCCCCACTGTGTTTCTGGACTCTATACACCTTTACGAGAATCATTTGGATATTTCAGCAATTTCTAATCTCTGCTGAACTACATGTAAAAGGTAGCTGTTAACTAGAAAACTACCACTACATGACATCACAAGTTATAAGAGTCTTCTGAGTTTTGGAGATGTAGACAGACAAAACTCCTGGTCTTTAAATTCTTGGGTGGTGTTGGTGGTGACGTGTTGTATATCAGCTGTTACTTCCTGCAGGCATGGTCACCCTGATTGACCTGGCAGGTGCTCTCTGGAGGAGAGTGTCCCAGGTGTGTGAAAGGAGGAGGAGGAGGAGGAACGTCAAGTCATCACGGTTAAAGATCCCATGACATGGTACTTCTTGATGCTTTTATATGGCTCCTTAATGGTTCCCTAATACTGTAAATGAATCCTTCTTCAAAATCAACACTCAGTGCATGAGAAACAGAGATAAGATGAGAAAGAGACATAAATATCTCTCTCAAACACTTTATTCTGGGCGTTGTTGCTTGAATGCAAATGAAGAGAAAAGAGCTGGCCTATAGTAGAGGGTGGGGGCGTGGCCAAACTCTCCGCTGTCGGCTCTGAGCTCTCAGCTGATCCATTTCCATGTTTTTGCACGGGGGGAGAGATTTGAAGCGTTCCATTGAAAAATAAACACATTTCCACAGAAAATAAAATTAAACCACTGCTGTTCAAAGGTCCAGAGGCTCAGATAAAGGACTTCCGAGCCTAGAAACACTCGGACGTGCCTCCAGGCAAATTAAAAAACGCATTTCGCATTGCCTAGCGCATTCGCAGTCCAAACTCTCTGGGCGTGATTTACAGAGACGCTGAGTACAGACAGACGGGGGTGGAACTGCATTTGCATTTGTTTTTTCGATCTGACGTCAACAAGGTGCCTTGTTCAAAATCGCCTGTTTGAGCTCCGATTTTTTGTAACGCAGAAAAGGATCGCAAATGCTCAGTTTAGACATTTCGCAACTTTTAACTTTTTTAACTTTAAATAGGGTAGGGGAGCTCACATCAACGTTCAAAAACCTCAGAAAGTGAAAATTTCATGCCATGGGACCTTTAATGCTGTCCGTGCCTCGTTTCTTAATTTCAATAGCCTCCCTCATCCAGCGTTTGAACTTGTTGTTTTCTGATGCAATGACCCCTGCCCCGTCCTAATCCATGTGGTTATGTCTTTTAAGGTGGTCGGATATGGCGGATTTTAGATTTTCCTGCAATGCTTTGTCTTTTTGTGTTCTGGTGAGTCTCCCTGATGGCGTGGTCAGTCTGAGGGACCTGCCAGGTCAATCAGGCTGACTACACCAACAGGAGGTAACAACAGCTGATATACGACATGTCACCACCAACACCGATGGCAGTTCTGAAGATGCTTGCAGCTAGCAGCCGAAACATGTCAAGAAGGTAAATACACGTTACTGTACTGTCTTTAAAAAAGAACCCAAGAAGTTAAAGTAGATATGAAGACAAAATTAACATCTTTGGTACAACTCCTGGTCTGTTTTTGAGGAGGTAAAAACATTATATCATTATAATAGCCTATTGCTTAAAGCTCACAAGTTAATTTAGCATAATATAGGTCCTTTAAATACAGAGCAGGTTGAGAAGACCATCTGAGGTGAAAGCATTGCCAAATCAATATGAAACTCACTTTTTGCAGAAGGTAGAAGTCTAGCTGTGACAACCCTTCAATACAAGATACATAACGTATTCAAATGTATGCTGTCTGTCTATTACTGTCAGCCTAAGTCAGTCTGCTACCTTTGACTCTCTACTACTACTTTTCAAGCATTTCAGTCATTGTACTTTCACTTGCTGCTAATTCAGTTACATAGCAGTCCTGGTAACTCATCTACATCACAACAGCAACCCTCTGCATCTCCTCTTCTTCACTTATCTTGACCAAGCTCCAGTGGCGGCTGTAGCATAATTTTTGGGGGGGACGCCTAGACCAAAATTATAAATATATATTATAAATATGCTATATAGTATTATAACCAATGTCAGAAACAGACATTTTGGTCACTATTGGCTGAACTATATCTTGAATAAATATAAATAATTTGCCCATTAATGCCCTGTCCTATGTTTGCATTGTGCTTGGTTATCACAATCACACACAGTTAAACACAAAGTTTACACACCAACAACACAACCTGGTCCACCACTGACAACCAGCGCCAACAACGTCAGCAAAACTACACTAAAAGGCTATGGTCACAACACTAACACACTGCATCATCGCCACTCCTACAACACAGACGGCAGAACACCAGAGCAGCTCTGTTGCACCCACAAGCTCATTAACGCACTATTTACCTGTGAGGCTCCGTCCTCAGATTTGCCCAAAACTATCGTAAACAAGCGTCTTACCTTCTCCAGGGAAATGAAGCAGAGTGTATCCTCTATTCGCTGGCCTGTTGGCTCTGTCTCCAAAAGTGTATTATTGTTCAATATGAAGGGATGAAACTGGTCCAAATCCTGGTCTGGACCACCAACTGGTCATAAAACAAGTCTTAATCTTACTTCCCACTTAAATCTGAAAGTTACGACCAGTCCATATTATGACTAAGCCTAACTTTTCCACCCAGAAACAAGTGGGCAGAGGCTAATAGAACAGCGAGCGAGTGCCCCGTCCCCTGGCTGAAAAGGCTGAAGGCTAGCTGTTAACTTGTTTTTGATGAGGTAACATTATAACATGGCTTAAAGCTCACAAGAGTCAGTTTTGTATAATATACTTTTAAACTTAAATTTCAGTAGCTTACAGCTTGGTCTCCTTGAGAAATAACAGGGGATAAAATAAACCAGTGTAGTAAGTGAATGCAAATTGTGGGATTTGTAGTTCTTTCAGGTCTGGCCAACGCTTGAGGTGCAGCTTTATGTTTCAGCTTATGATCCACAGTGGTACAGTTAAGTGTTTGTAGTCCTCCCAGCTCACCTGAAAAACGGCCACTGCACTGTCACTATGCCCATTGGACACAACCAGGGATTAGTCTACATTACATGGGCCCAGTGATTCACAAAGAGCATCGTAACAGCCTAAACAAGAGCTCTCTGGCGGCATGTGGATGTGTTTGGGTGTATGTAGTGTAGGCTATTTTGCATATAAAGCAAAAAGAAGAACGAAAGAAAGAAAGAAAGAAAGAGGAGAATAATTTGGAAGTTGTGCGACGAAAGTCATCGAGGCATGAAAAGACTTATTATTAAGAATGAATGGGAGATATGGCAGTCAAGGCAAAGATTAATGGATAGCTTAATGACTGCATAGAAATTACCAACTGTTCGGCACCTTTACAGAGCAAGCGCTAATATAGTGTGGCTGCGGGAGAAACGGAATAGACTTCAAATAAACAAAGGATTAAATACAGAGGAGAAAAAGTCCATAAAATGAGGTTAGTGAACACAGGAGAATTCACATCAGTGTTGCAATGTGAGATAATTACAACTCAGTTGGACCTGCAAGTCATGCTGCTGTTAAGTCATAGGATAGGAGGCATATCTCTACATAAGAAGTATTGGAGTGAATGAATGATCATGTGTAAGGGAATGGCTATACGGCTCTCACAGTTCTGCTCATTGCATTTAAGGATATAATCACTCAGACTTTCCAATCATTTCTATTGACACTTTGCAGCTAATGTCATCAATATTCCCTTGGGATGTGAAGCTAACTGAAAGCACTACTCTGTACTAATCTGAGCTTTATTTCAACACAATCTGTGAAAGAGCTGACTTGGTTGGAAGTAGTTGGTCATTTATGTTTTTGTTAGTCTCACCTTTTTATTAAACATTTCAATGGGACCATGAAGACTTGTATTGATCATAAGCTCCTGAAAATTAGTTGTTTAAATCCATTTAGTATATTTCTTGACTTTTCAGAAGATACATCAGCATCAGCTAATGTGTCATCATGGTCACTTTTGAACATTCCGCCAATAGAGATGCATGTAGGACACCCCCAGTGTTCTACATGCAAAGTATTAAAATGCTATTCTGGATGTGCATGATTTTGAACAGCATCAGTTCCTGTTTGCAAGGAGAAAGTAAATGACCCATTAAGTACCAAGAGTTGGAATGAAAGAGAAGATATCTTTTTATATCAAGTACAACAGCCCTTTTGAGAACAAATGAGGCAATGGTCATGAGGTAGTCCTATTTTGGACCTGGTTTAGACCTGAAATAGTGCTGTTTTAGGCCTGGTTTAGATGCGGTAGTACTGGGAGGACTTTGAAGTTGAGAATCACTGTTCAGTTATGTATAAATAAGTGATTGATTGCAAAAAAACTACTCTGATTTGAAGTTCTGCTACATTAAGTCTACAACCAGTGTTCTTTCCACACATATACCACTTAAGCATACGGTCTGTACATCTATGGTAGTTTTCCCCTCGTTTCTCACTGCTCTTGTGATGACCCCCTTCATTACCACTGCTATATTTCCAGTGCGGTGCTCTATCCACGAGGCGTAATGGGCCCTAGTGGTGCATTAGAGAACATATCACCAATGACCAGCGATGACCCACCAGAGTCTACGGGCGTCCATTTTGCAGTTTTGTATCACGTTATCCACTGTTAGCCCATTCCACTCAGTTGGCTACGAGTGATGAGTGCTATCGCTGCTAACAATGAAAGTGAAAAAGACCACAAAAGAGAGTACAGAATAGGCATCGTCAAATGTGGCTAGATCTTTGTGCTAAACGACCTTGGATTTTTCGAAGTCAATTTCACCCAAGACATAATGCTAGGTGATTATCTGACTGCAAGGGACTCCATTGGACTGCAAACAATTCAATGGCATCTCAGTACTCAGAGGTAGGAAGACAGTGCACCATTGATCAATATTGAATTATTCTTTTCGACTAAGTTTCAGCGCATTTCATTAGACTTCAGCAGATCAATGCCAGCGCAGGATGAATGGTGGAGACGATGAAACTTGACGCACGAGTTACTGTATCCAAAAACAGCATAAGTGGAGAAAGTAAGTTTGATTCCTAACAGAAAAGCTTCACATTTGTTGAGAGGGGATCAAATGAAAATGACTGTGAAAAATGTGAGCCCTTTTGCAATGGTAACCTAATATAGCGTTCTTGCTGCACCGTGTTTTTATCGATGTTTGTGTCAATATGCTTTGCCAGAGGAAATTACAAACTGCCAGGGACAGTGAATTCATTATGGTGTACATATTTTTTCCTTCGTTGGTGTGTTTCTGGAGACATCATATAGCCTAGTCCAGTGTTTATATGGGCAGTTCCTTGATATTCAGTTGTTAAATGTTAAAGGTCCTATATTACAGGTATGCAAAACTGACTCTTGTAAGCTTTACGTCCTGTTATAATGTTGTTACCTCCTCAAAAACATAGTTGGAATTGTGCTTTTTTCAATTAGACATATTTGAGTAACCCTTTATTATTAGTCTGTCTACATCTTCAATGCTCAAGATGCTTGTTCCTTTGTTGTGATGTCATGTAATCGTAGTTTTCAAAATGAAATTATCCTAATCATTCAACTGAAAGTGTATGGAGTTTAAAAAATGTGTTTGAGCAAAAAGTTGCTATAAAAATAACGGTACACATTTCTAAAAACAACATATCCATCCACCAAGCTGTCAGGATGCTGAACTCTCTCTGTTCCCTGCCCTCCTTCCCCCAATGACACTGCTGCTTAAGTGACACCATTTGAGTTTATTACGCCGCATGTGTTTTTACCTATTTGTATTATATACAAGTTTACTGTACTTATGCTACGGGTATATGTGATGTTTTAGTCATTGTGTTTTTGTCTTGTTTATCAGATGTTTTATGTTCACTGTGGGCCTAGGGAGCGCTGCAATTTCAAATCCTGTGTGTGCAACCTGTACATATGTTTTTTTGACAATAAAGCTGACTTTGAACTTTGAACATATTACTACAAGGTTAAATCACAGTTCAGTTGTATCATATTACCAGCCATAATTTATTTTACAAATGAGCTTTGGGGCTACTTTTAGAACTGTGAGCAGTGGATATACAGAAACCACATACAGTTGTATGTGTTGATAGATTGATGTGATGACTGTGGGCACCCTTGTCACTTTGTTGCTTTGAATACCTGTAACTAATCAACACAGAGTAATTGGAACAAAAAAATTGGTTTGATGAGCTCATTAAACCTTGACCTTCATAGACGGGTGCATCCAGTCATGTCAAAAGGTATGGCCAAAATGCAAGTTGATCTTCTTCTCTTTGACACTCCTCTGAAGAGTGGCAACATGGGTGCCCCAAAACAACTCTCAAATGACCAAAAAACAAAGATTGTTCAGCATTATGGTTTAGGGGAAGGCTACAAAAAACTCTCAAAGATTTCAGCTGTCAGTCTCCACTGTGAGGAACATAGTGAGGAAATGGAAGGCCACAGGCACAGTTCTTGTTAAGCCCAGAAGTGGCAGGCCAAGAAAAATATCAGAGAGGCAAAGACGAAGGATGATCAGAATGGTCAAAAACAACCCACAGACCATCTCCAAAGACCTGCATGGTCATCTTGCTGCAGATGGTGTCACTGTGCACCGGTCAACAATACAGTGCAATTTGCACAAGGAAAGGCTGTACAGGAGAGTGATGCAAAAGAAGCCTTTTCTTCGCAGATGCCACAAACTGAGTCACTTGAGGTTTGCAAAAGCACATTTGGACAAGCCAGCTTCATTTTGGAATAAGGTGCTGTGGACTGATGAAACAAAAATTGGGTTATTTGGTCATAACAATATATGCATGGCAGCAAAAGAACACAGCATTCCAAGAAAAACACTTGCTACCCACAGTAAAATTTGGTGGAGGTTCCATCATGCTGTGGGACTGTGTGGCCAGTGCCGGTACTGGGAATCTTGTTAGAGTTGAGAGTCGCATGGATTCCACTCAATATCAGCGGATTCTTGAGAATAATGTTCAACAATCTGTCACAAAGTTGAAGTTATGCCGGGGCTGGATATTTCAACAAGACAACGACCCAAGACAGTGCTCAAAATCTACTCAGGCATTCATGCAGAGGAACAAGTACGTTTTGGAATGGCCATCCCAGTCCACAGACTTGAATATCACTGAAAATCTGTGGAATGATTTGAAGCAGGCTGTCCATGATCGACAACCATCAAACCTCACTGAACTAGAGACGTTTTGTAAGGAGGAATGGTCCGATATACTTTCATCCAGGATCCAGACACTCAATAGTGGCTATAGGAAGCGTCTAGGCTTTTTGCAAAAGGACGCTCTATTACTATTGATATGATTTTTCTATTAATGTACCCAAATTTATGCATCGGTCTAATTTTGTTTTGATACATATTGCACATTTTCTCTTAAACCTAATTCCACTGCTGAAATGTTACTGTGTTCATTAGTTATTTCATAGATCAAAATGACGTTGAGGACCCAAAGACCCAATGATTTATAAATGAAAATATTAGCAATTGTCAAGAGTGCCAGACTTTTTCATACAACTGTATATGCAGTATCAGTAAACATTTGAGAAGCTGGAACAACTTGGCTATTTATATTTGTGGACATAATGAGAACATGAAGAATGTAGCTACTGGCTGCATATAACTGAGACAGGGATATCGTCAAATTGTGTTATTCACTGTATCTACTGGCGACCAATTAGCGTTTATATATCTCCTAGCAACAGTATGCAATTAACACAGCTATATTTAAAATGTTTAATTAAAATGAATTTCTACATATATTGTGTCTGTGTGATTCACCTGAGTGTGGGATGACAGGGTGCTCGATCCTGTAACATGGCGACTCTGGCAGCAGCACTGGTCCTCTCCGGGCTTCCACACCCCACCGCAGGACCAGCATGCACTGCAGCAGGAGCAGTGCATGCTGGGTAACCGGACGTCCCATGAGGCCCCGGGGCGTGGCTCACTCCTCCTTAGGCCTCAGGGACCAACAACATTGGAGAGACACACCTGGGACAAAGAGACAAGAGTCAGCTTTATGTTTCAGACAGTAGACCATTTTAAAGTCTTATTTGCAATGTGGGTGTGGGCAGACATAATAATCAACCTACTGCATCATTGTAATTACTATTTTATTTCAAACGGAAAATATTGAGTAAATCTTCAACCCTAGACATATCATCAAGTGGTGGGAATCTTGCACTTTCTTTTTTCAGTATTCTGGTTTATTTGAACAGATTACACCAGATGCCCTGCCAGAACTAATTCCTTCTAATTCAGCCTGGCACTGGGTGAAAATAAAATTTATTATGATTTCCCTCATATAGTGTCTTATAGTGTCTTTTTAAAAACAAATGGTAATACTTTAGTTTAGGAAGCGCATATTAATAGCTAGCTAATAGTAAAATGCATAATACGTATTTAATTACATCTTTGTTAGTAGGGTTTATAAAGTACTTTCAATCCATTTTTGTCTAAGACTGTATAAATATTAAGCATTTGAATAAAATTATTTTCTTCCCATTAAAGATCCCATGACATGGTACTTCTCGATGCTTTTATATGGCTCCTTAATGGTTCCCTAATACTGTAAATGAATCCTTCTTCAAAATCAACACTCACTGCATGAGAAACAAAGATAAGATGAGAAAGAGTATTTTTTTCTCTCTCTCTGAACAGGCCATAATGGGCGTTGTTGCTTGAATGCAAATGAGGAGAAAAGAGCTGGCCTATAGTAGAGGGTGGGGGCGTGGCCAAACTATCCGCTCTCTGCTCTAGCTCTCAGCTGATCCATTTCCGTGTTTTTGCACGGGGGGAGAGATTTGAAGCGTTCCATTGAAAAATAAACACATTTCCACATAAAATAAAATTAAACCACTGCTGTTCAAAGGTCCAGAGGCTCAGATAAAGGACTTCCGAGCCTAGAAACACTCGGACGTGCCTCCAGGCAAATTAAAAAACGCATTTCGCATTGCCTAGCGCATTCGCAGTCCAAACTCTCTGGGCGTGATTTACAGAGACGCTGAGTACAGACAGACGGGGGTGGAACTGCATTTGCATTTCTTTTTTCGATCTGACGTCAACAAGGTGCCTTGTTCAAACTCGCCCGTTTGAGCTCTGATTTTTTGTAACGCAGAAAAGGATCGCAAATGCTCAATTTAGACATTTTGCAGCTTTTAACCATGGGGGGGGGCTAAACAGGGTAGGGGAGCTCACATTAACGTTCAAAAACCTCAGAAAGTTAAAATTTCATGCCATGGGACCTTTAAAGTAGTAGCGATTACAATAGATGTAATACAGTACATTCACTGAAAATGTTCCAGGTATATTTTTGATAAGGTAAGAACAGAGTCAATTTGTGTAATATCAGACCTTTGAGTCTTAGCTACAAACCATATATATATATATATATATATATTCCATAAAATAACTGATGAATTCTCTAAACCAGTGTAGAATCTATCTATGCATTATAAAGATGGGTCAACATAGGTCTACATTCTAACAAAAGTTTCATGTGAGCAGCTCTAGACAAATGAGGTCATGGAGAGTTTAAGTGAAAAGTGTTGCCTCACTCGCTAAAACACATGCACCCACTTTGCATCACAGCAATCAGAACAGATTCAGCTCAGGACAAGAGACAAGCAAAAAATAATCCTGTGAAGAGGAGAGGAAAATGCGGAGAGAAAACTATGGGCGGAAAGAGGAGAGGAGGATGAGTGATGTATTCAGAGCGCTAACCCTTGACTTGGGCATGAGTCAGGTGTGTCCTACAATTCTTCCAGCTTCCTCTATGGGAGATTTTGTTCTTTAATCTGGGCAGAAGTCACGTTTTTAACAAAGAGTAAGATCGGCATACAAAAGTCAAGGGAATGAAAAAAGAAAATAACTCAAATCTGAAGTAAAACCTGAACATACTCTATACTGAGATAAATGCTTTTTTTCACTGAGTGACAAGAAAACTAGTTTAAAGTAGTAAGTAGTAAGTACTTCAAAGATGCACTACATAACTTTTCAACAGGGTTTTCTAAGTGCTTGCCTCCATGGAGATACTAGGGTTTCAAACTAGGGTCTTTCAAAATGTATTCACTTATTATTATTTATTGCTAAAACCCACTGAACTCATCATTCTAACTGCGAGTGTGCTTCCATCTCCACAGATCTGACCTGTATCTTGACTTGAAAGTGCTTCCTACTTGTTTCCATGACCTTTAATGGCAGATACCGTGCAACATTCCAGGCAAAGTGATAACGTCTCCATAGAGAAAAGTTATAGTGCACCTTTTAGTAATAACTTTTCTTTTAACAACACACTTTCACGAAGCAAAGTTGTTTTTATGTCTCCCTTTAAACTCTGTCTCTGTGCTTCCTGCCACATATATCCCACGAATGTTTCACTTTTATTGTGTTGTAAATTTGTCTTATACATTTGACAAACTTTCCTCACAAGTGAAGTGAACCCAGAAGCCAGTGTAAATATGGTGTGTTTTTCTTCTCAAGCTAACCATGAAATTGCTGAATGTGATTATAGCTCGGGATCTAAGAAAAGTCGCACACTTCGCCGCCAGTGTTAGAATTTCCCTTTTGTGCTTCTGAATTGATGTGCAGTCTAGACCTTTTACATCAAGGCTGCTTAATCATTTATACGACACGGTTAAAAGATGATTCGTGCAGAGTAGGCTCACTGACACAGAGGAGGTACAAGGATCGTAGTACGGACACGCTTTCACGTGTTTTATAATTCAAAGTGATCCATACTGGAGTGGTTTATTTGAGATCTTGTAAAATAATCACATATTCAGTCTAATGCTCAATTAGAAATGAAAATTCAAATTATTTTTTATTATTTTTCTAAAAGTAAAACGGTTGTGAAAAAAAAAAAAATAATAATAATAATAATAATAATAATAATAATAATAATAATAATAATAATAATAATAATAATAATAATAATAATAATAATAATTCATAGCATTTATATAGCGCCTTTCATGACACCCAAAGCGCTTTACAGTTCATTGTTCATTCACTCTACACTTGGTGGTGGTAAGCTGCTTTCTGTAGCCACAGCTGCCCTGGAGCAGACTGACGGAAGCAAGGCTGCCAATCTGCGCCATCGGCCCCTCCGACCACCACCAACACACATCACTTTCATACTAGGCAATGTGGGTGAAGTGTTTTGCCTAAAGACACAATGACAGTTTTTTGCGACTGGAGCCCCACTGTGGCACCTGGAATTCCCACTGGTCTCCCATCCAAGTACTAACCAGGCCCTGCCTTGCTTATCTTCTGAGATCTGACGGGATCAGGCTTTGACAAGCAGGTACGGCCACAAAATAAGCAAAACTATTTAAAGGTGCATTGTGTAACATCAAATGATGCTTCACAGTATGGCATTAAACCATTCTATCACCATGAAGACCAAACCAGGCCAAGTTACAGGTCAGATCTGTGGAAAGGCGACCCCACTCACAGTCATAATGTTTTTGTAGGTGATTTTGAGCTATAAAACCACCTGTAACTGAGTAAATATGAGGTCGATCTCTCATACTGTGGAACATTTCAAGCATAACAATCATCACGTAAATTACATGCATTGACGTTTTTCACCTTTTGACTACATTTTCACTATATATCAGTTTCCTCATTTAAATCTGTGTGGTGTCCAATCCAAACAAGTTTTTACGCAAAAAGTTTAAGAACAAAAGAATCAGAATAGGAGCTAATTAAAATACCTTATTTGTGCTAAATTAAGGACATGCTTGTTGCTTTGCCTAGAATATTCCACAGTATGGTATTAACTTATCTATCTCCTTGGAGACAGGCAAGGGGTGCTACCAGACCAGATCAGATCTGTGGAGAGGCGAGCCCATACACAGTAAGATGCATATTTTGCAAGGTATTTTTACCAGCAATACAAACTAAAGAAATGCAATGAGAAAAGCTGGCAGAGGACTCTCACTAGAAAGGTTACAGAGTGAACCTTTAAAGTACACAGTAGGACACAGCATGAGATTATTCTATAAAGTTAATCTATCCATCTATCTATCAATCTATCTATCTATCTATCTATCTATCTATCTATCTATCTCTTATGGAGAAGCCTAAGTGTATGTTACTTTTTATTGTATTTCTCTTGAATGTAAACTTTTCCTTTGCCATAGTGGAATAAACCTGGTCACCTTGAGTCCTGCAGTTCACTCAAATAGTGACTATAAGTAAATGCATATAGAGGTTTGGGTCCGTGGCTTCCTTAAACCACGGTATAATGTAAAACACCTGTCATACCGCGCGGAGGCTGGGGCACATTGTTGCATTGTGTTTGCTCTCACTTTCTCTTTGGCAGTCTCTCTTTAGTCAACCTCTCACTGTAAGTGTCACTTTGCTTTGTCTGCTGCTTTCCTGTCAGTCCCCACCACTTTGCCTCACTTTGCCAACCAAGCCGTTCTTCTTGTTACAGCAAACAGTGGAAAATATCAAGAGCTTTGAGAAGACGTCGTAGCTAATTAGCATCAGTCAAGTCTGTGGATAATAAGGGCTACAGAAGATGTGTTAGGGATACAATAGTTTGACTTATGGAGCTATAGCATAAATTCAGACTGGAAGACTTAACTTCACTCCTGTCCGCCTCAATGCTTCTCCAGAGTTTACCTGCTCCTCAGCCTTCATCCCTCACTTCAAATACTCCTCCCCATTGCTCAATTCACCTCCTCCTCGTCCAGTCATTGCCCAGTCTGCCCAATTTAAACCTCCATTGCAGATTCATCGTCCTCTTCACTCTCCTCATCCTCTCATCGTCCCCTTCACCCTCCTCATCCTCTCATCGTCCCCTTCACCCTCCTCATCCTCTCATCGTCCCCTTCACCCTACTCATCCTCTCCTCATCCCCTTCACCCTCCTCATCCTCTTATCATCCCCTTCACTCTCCTCATCCTCTCATTGTCCCCTTCACTCTCCACATCCTCTCATTGTCCCCTTCACCCTCCTCATCCTCTCATTGTCCCCTTCACCCTCCTCATCCTCTCATCATCCCCTTCACTCTCCTCATCCTCTCATCGTCCCCTTCACCCTCCTCATCCTCTCATCGTCCCCTTCACTCTCCTCATCCTCTCATCGTCCCCTTCACCCTCCTCATCCTCTCATCGTCCCCTTCACCCTACTCATCCTCTCCTCATCCCCTTCACCCTCCTCATCCTCTCATCATCCCCTTCACTCTCCTCGTCCTCTCATCATCCCCTTCACCCTCCTCATCCTCTCATTGTCCCCTTCACTCTCCTCGTCCTCTCATCATCCCCTTCACTCTCCTCATCCTCTCATTGTCCCCTTCACTCTCCTCATCCTCTCATTGTCCCCTTCACCCTCCTCATCCTCTCATCGTCCCCTTCACCCTCCTCATCCTCTCATCGTCCTCTTCACCCTCCTCATCCTCTTATCGTCCCCTTCACTCTCCTCGTCCTCTCATCATCCCCTTCACTCTCCTCATCCTCTCATCGTCCCCTTCACCCTCCTCATCCTCTCATCATCCCCTTCCCTCTCCTCGGCCACCTCTAGCCACCTCCATCATTCAGACATCTCCTAAACATCATCTAACCGGCCACGCTCTTCATCTCAATGTCTTCTGCAGGGTCTGAACACCAAAGAGTATGCATTCACTAAAACTACTAATACTACTAACTATTTCCTCTTTGTGTCTGTCTGAGTCTCTCCAGGTTGAAATGAAAGTCACAGTTTTCTTGGAGTTATACAACAGCACTTTGCCTTTTATTTGTTTAATCAGTTGATAGTGTCTTTAATGGACAACCAAATAGTTTAATTAGTCATCTAATTACTTTTAGAAGGCACTGAGCGAGTTAACTGGAGTTTGGGGAGTGACAGTTTAATCTGCTCTTTTACTTGTGAAAATGCAGTTGTGTAGTACTTCTCTGTATACACAGCAGTTTTGGAGTGAGCACAGGGCATGTCTTTTGCCAATCAAGAATTTCTTTAGTCAACTATTCCTACTAGATAACAATTGAGATTTTATTATGATTGTTGTACATGAAGTATCTTTATAATTTAAAGGTGCATTGTGTAACTTTCTTGGTGGAATGTCCGCTTAACTGCTTGTTTCCATGGCTATGTCTTTGCTTTACCTGAATTATTTTACAGCACAGCATTAAGCATACCCATTTCCAAAGAAGCAAGCAAGTGACGCTACAGGCCAAGTACAGGTCAGATCTGTGAAGATCTGTGACTACACTGACAATGAGAATGAATGTTTTTAAGGCTTTTTGAGCAATAAAAAATATCTGGAATTTACTTAACGTAAGATAGATGTTTTATGGCATACTGTGGAACATCCAGCATCTTCCCAAGGGCCATAACCACCTTGAACACTCACACGTACTGACTCACCCCATAGTCCTATCCCCCATTCTCCTTCCATCCACCCGTTGTGCAATTACTTAACACAGTGCAATATATCTTGTTGGGCAATATTTATTACCGTGTAATATCTTAGGCTGAGTTTTTGTAGCATATCCACCTGTTGTGCAATACCTAATTACAGTGCAATATCCTGTTGTGCAACACTTAACACAGTGCTATAGCTTCAAAAGTTCAAAACTCCATGCACAGCTTCCAGGTGCTGGTAACAACAGGAACATTGAATAATTCCAGAAAAGAAGAAATTGACCGCACACTCGCTTGACTTTACTCTTATTCCTTTATTGGGCTTAGAGTGAACAACACGTTTCGCTTCTACAGCATCATCAGGTTTGCCCAATTAGTGCCAGGTGTGACTAAATACCATCTGGTCACATGTTCCTTCACTTAAAGTCATTGTTTTTTTTAATGCAATACAGTGGTACCTCACCTTACGAAATTAATTTGTTCCAGAAGTGGTTTCGTAACGTGAATTTTTCGTAAGTTGAGTAGCTATTTCAATGGAAAAAGCCTGATTCGTTCCAAGGCCCCGTTCCAAGTTTTTTTTTTTTATAGTGTAACTTTTTTTTATAGTGTAACACTGTGTTCTGCGTCCTGATTGGCTAAGAGACTGTAGACCCAGGACTAAACGTGGACTAAACCAGGTCTAAACAAGGTCTATACCTGGACTGGACCAGGACTAAACCTGGACTAAACCAGGACTGGACACCAGGATTAAAGCGTCGCGTGCGGGTCTATTTCCTGGTTTCGTGCTAGCTCTGCTATTAGCAGCAGCACCGGCGTACCTCACGAGTCATGGCTGAGGAGAGCAGCGAGGAGGGGAGGGGATGTGCCTGCCCTCGGGACCGCAGGCAGTCTGAGCACATGAACGAATGCAGGCAAGAGCCGCGGTGGTTTAATCCTGGTTTAATCCTAGTTTAGACCTGGTTTAGACCTGGTTTAGACCTGGTTTAGATTTGGTTTAGAGGAGGCACGGTTTGAGCACGGGTCTCGTGCTCGCAGCCCCGCGCCGGGTTATGCTGCGCTATCACACACGTGTCCGCACGCACACTTCTCCACCCTCCCCCTTCCCCCCAAGCTTCACTATTAATACATTTTGTTGAAAATCTATGAAAGTTTGAGTGTTTAAACGAGAGACCCAGAACCTTCTAGCTGTGAAGCATGAGTGCTAGCCACTCAGCCACCGTGCTGGATCACACTCTAGTATACCCCAGTGCTTTTTAATGATCTTTTTAACTTGTTTTGATGTCGTCAAATACTGTGATACAAAGGTGACTCTATTGGTGTTGTGACAATGAGTAGGTTGAGGATGTAAAAGTTCTCTTCTCTCCTTTTGGTTGACTTTCTCCATGGCTATGTCAATCCAAGACTGACTGTAGCCCCTATGTTTGAACCATTCAGACATTTCCTGAGCCTTTAACACAAAGTCCTCTTCCCTACTACATATTCTTTTGAGTCTAATGAATTGTCCATAGGGAATATTGTCAATAACATGGTATAGTACAGTGCTATAGCTTGTTGGCAACATCTAATACAGTACAATATGCTAAACTGAGTTCTGTGAAACATTTCTCTCTACAATGTAGAGACTCTCAAGTGTGTGTATATATGTTTGTATGTGTCACCCCTACTGCAATATCTGAGCAAGACTTGCAATAACTTGGATAACTAATGTGTAGTACCAGCTTGTATAGAACTTTTTTCTGCCCTTTTTTTTTTGCACAAATTTTTTGCACTATTTTTTTCTATACTGTGTTGTAAATATCCTGCTGTGTTGTATATATCCTACTTAAATGTCTACCTAAATGTCTGTGAGATGCTTTCAATCTCATTGTGAGTATGTATAATGTAAATTGTACATGTGAACAGTGACAATAAAAGGCATTAATTCTAAGCAAAGCATTAACATCTCCATGGAGACAATTAGGTGACAGACCCTCTATTTGAAAAGTTGCAAAGTGCATCTTTAAGTGATATGTGACAAACCACATAGTGCTTCTGAAAGTTCAAACTTTAGTGTGACTGTTTAAATCCAGTTGTCACTCACTCAGAGTTTGATAGAAGTTTACTAAAAGAAGTGGGTGGAGTTGTTTGAGAGTTGCACACAGAAATGAGATCAGGATTCATTTTTTCGTGTCCTAGTTTGAATAAAATGCATTCTTCTTTGTCCCCGGACTAGAAGACACAGTAGTCCAGATAGGTGAAAGCAATGTCATGCCTTTGCTATGCTCCCAACATTCACCAACTGAACAAAACACAAAACACAATTTCAAATATTCCTATATTCCCTATAAGCCCACAGCACCCTATTATAAAAAAGTACTCCGGATGACCAGATTGTGAATTTGAATAAAGTCCATCTGTTTTTACTTAACCTTTTGCCCATGTAACTCCTGACAACACCATAAAGCTCCCCCATTGTTCAGCATTCTTAGTAGAAGCTAACTTATCCCCCTATATATTACTCCACAGCGTGAGAAGAATTATTCATTTTCTAGGTTTTTAGTATTCATATTTGGAGAATGTTCCCATCTTGCGTTGATTACAGTACATCTGGTCTGAATAACTCCACCAAAACAGTTGCAAAATGATATAATGAAACCCGGAGCTTGCTCTGTCACTCGGAGACATAAATTCACCAATTGGAAAAGATGTATGCCTGCAGCTATTAGCATCAAGGCTGTTTAGCGACACAGATGACAGGCCTCATTTGATTTAAAACCTTGCGATGTGAAGTTATGTTGAAAAAGGATTCTCTGATGGATCACTGTGTTGCATCCCAACAAGTCACTGTCTGTTCCACAGAGATAACAGTAGAGATGTCTTTAAGTGACTTATTATGACTTCATTTGGTGGGATTATGATAAATATTGATCATAGTTTTACGTTAAAGGTGCACTGTGCAAATTTTCTAGTGAAAAGTGGAGCGGAGATGTTACATGGAATGTTCCACAGCATGGCATTACTTATTTATCTCTACGGAGACAGCAGGTGAAGTCAGAGGGCCAACCTAGATGTTAGATCTAACGAGAGGCAACAATCAGCAACAGCAGGTTTTTAAGTCAATAAAAACCCACATTATTGAGTAAATGCATGATTGATACATTTAATTAGGTTAATTTTGATATTCTCTTATTTACTTATTTTATTATTATTACTTATCTTATCTGCATGCACTTTTTTGTTCTAACTTTCTTTTGCACTAAACTGCCTGGAGCTAATGTGGCAAGTGAATTGATCCTGTGTGAGATCAATAAAGTCTTATCTTATTTTATCTTAAATTATCTTAATGCCACACTGGACATTCAAGACAAAGCGACAAGATCTCCATGGAAACCACCATCCACCAGAAATGTTACACAGTGTACCTTTCTGTTCTGACCGTGAGAGAGAGCGGACGTGTTTTCTCTTTCCTCTTCCTTATCTATTGCTCTGCTGTCTGCGTGGCTCTCTTGTTTTTTGTCATTTTCTCGCTTTTTGGAGCAGATTTTCCAAATTCCTAAAATATGGATGTGATCAGCTGGACCCTCAACACGATTGATACTCTTTTTTCACGGAGGAGTGCTGCTCCGGGAGATGCGGCGTGTCCGGATGGTACTTTTGCTGCTGGATATGCGAGGGACTCGTATCGTGCGTGGCAAGTCGTATGTCTGGCACCATTGTATCTAGAGGATGTGGAGGATATTTACGTATTCGGATTTCTGATAGCTGGACATCTGTTAATTGGCCTGGGATTGTCCATGATCTATCGCAAAATTTGTAAGCTGGCAGCAAGTAAAGAGTCCCCCAAGCTGTCTGCAGCAATTTCGAGCCACTGTGAAGCCGTGGGAGATCTCGTGAAAGGATTACATCAGAAAGTGGTACAGGTTGAGGACCTTTTGGAAGGGTTTCAACCGAAGGAAACATCTCGACGTTTGGATATCATCACGGGCATGGTTACAGAACTGTGTAAAGCCAACGCAGCGCAGTCTGTGCGCCAAGAGGAACTAATGAGATCTCTCATGAATCTTCATGGCGATATGAAGATGGGGGTCTGGCAAAACCCAAGCTCAATCTAAATTGTTCACCTGGGTCTCTAAAAAATGTATTTCATCATGCTAAATTAATCCCTTTGAATAATTATGTCTCCCTGTGAAAATCTGTGTGGCTCCAACTGCTTATCTTTGTTTTGACTTTGTCTCCCTGACACTCCCAAGGCCACAGATGTGGTTGTTATCATGGACTCTACATAAACATAGCATACACTATTGGACTAACCACTCATACTGACATGACTGAGTAAAATGTTCCCTGTCTTTTAGAAAGGTCTGATCTCTGCTCTCGGTTCAATCAATTTCATTGATTTCCAATCTGATCCCCCCACACCCTTCCTTCTGTTGCCAAAGAAAAAGATCATATGTTATATCTCCAATTGTTTTTCTGTCATTACATGTTGTAAAATTGTCACTGATTGTATTGCATCTTTTCTACTCTGCATCTCCCCGGCGTGCACATGCGCAGGGGACCCTCCCCTAGCCCACTCTATCACTGTCCTGCCTGGTTAGTGGGGAAATGAAATTTCGAATTCACTCTATGTACATGTACATGATTGTTTTTCGACAATAAAGCAAACTATGACTAACTATGACTATGACTATTTAAGTGGCAGTTTGTGTGGAAAAATAGTTTAGAAGAAAGTACAAAAATACAGGAAGAGGCAGTGACTTTTAAAACAAAATACCTCTATTTCTGTCTCTATCAACACAGAAAATAACACCCAAAATACACTATTTACTATATACAGCTCTGGAAAAAAATAAAAGACCATTGCAAAATGATCAGTTTTTCTATTTTTTTGGGCAAAAGGAACATTTTTGTTTGAGCCTATAAACTACTGACAACATTTCCCTCAAATTCCAAATAAAAATATTATCGTTTAGAGCATTTATTTGCATAAAATAACAAATGGTCAAAATAACAAAAAAAGATACATGTTTTCAGACCACAAACAATGCAAAGAAACAAGATCAAATTCATTTTAAAACAACATAATACTAATGTTTACACTTAAGAGTTCAGAAATCAATATTTGGTGCAATGACCTTTATTTTTAATCACAGCTTTCATGCGTCTTGACATGCTCTCCACAAGTCTTTCACATTGTTCTTGGGTGACTTTATTCCACTCCTGGTGCAAGAACTGAAGTAGCTCAGCTTTGTGTTGGAATTGAATGGCTGTAATAATGGAATGCTGATTTCAGAAAAAAAGGCAGTTGTCTCTTATTTGTTTCCAGAGCTGTATGTGGAAACATTCAACAAAATAAAGGTGTTATAATTTATTTTTCATGAGTCTAATCATAATATGCAATTTAGATAAGTTTGTTTGAGCCTTGTGAACATTATGGTTGCTAAGTAACAGTTATCTCAATGTCCTTTTTGCTAAACAAAAACTAAATACATAAAAATGAGTATTGAGAAATTGGTCTGACCTGTCAGATGCAGTTTAAATCTTTTGAGCGTATTGAGATGTACAGTATATACTGTATAAGCTCCGTATCTCCTCTATATTTTCCTCTTATCTGTAGATTCTCTTGTCTGCACCACTGTTACACGCATACATGTACAAACACACACACACACACACACACACACACACACACACGCACACACACACACACACACACACACACACATTGTAGATTCAAAAAATCACCCAGGGACCTATGATGGATTACACAGCAGCACATGAGGGAGCACAGACACACCAAAGCTCAACAATTTTGTAATGTGAAACGTGGGCAGAAATTACAGTAACGCAATATACAAGAGGGAAGAGTATGTTCAATTTGCTTTGGTAATAACTTTAATAACAATGTGCATAATTTGTTGTGAGATGGGCGTAAGCTAAAACACGCGCTATTCTTTTTCGCCTCTTCTCCTCTATTGTGCAAGTAAGCAGAACAGGATCTTAAGAGGATAAGCTTCATATATTTCTCAATGTTCTCAATGTCTATACAAAGAAAAGTTGAAAATTATACTAGCAGAAGTTTACTCGATAAAGATTTGGATTTTAATATATTTAATTCCATAATTGCTGTGCTATTTGCATTTTAATATAAAAGGAGCTACTGTCTTCTGTCCTTGCCTTGCTTTATGAAGAATGTGGAGAGTATGAGTAAGTGATTAGTTGGGAGGGGGAAATTGTTGGTTAAGATTGGTAGCCATGTCTTGCTAGTCAGTCCCAGGGCAGTTGTGGCTCCATTCGTAGCTTTGTGTGAATTATAGTTCCTATATTACACAAAACTGACTCTTGTGAGCTTTTAGCCACGTTATCATGTTCTTACCTTATCAAAAACATACATGTTTTTGTTCTGTTTTGTTTTATTCTGTTCTGTTTTTTCACAAATGTTTGAGTAATCCTGCATTACTAGTCTATCTACCTCTCCAAAGCTCCAAATCCTGTGTTCCATCTTGTGATGTCAAGTAGGGATAATTTTAGAGTTAACAGCTCCTTTTACTTTTATTTCAGTAGAGATTTGCAATTTCAGGACTCAAATTATCCAAATGATTCTAGTGAAACACAGTGGAGCACTTCCTGTACCACATAATGTCAGATGGAACAGGCTGTATTCTGTTTGAGAGAAGAACTCACCTTCAACTTAGGATTTGTGTGTTAAACATGTGTGAATGAAACAAAACACAGCTCCAGGTATGTTTGTGATGAGGAAACAACATTGATCAGAAAATAGCATAATGAGCCTTTAATCATGCACTGTAAAGCAATACATATTCATACAATTAATAAAAGGAGGAGTTTCATACTGGGCATTATATAACACCATATGTAATCCTATAGCTCAGCCTAGAGATTCACTGACTATTCTCAGGACATGACTTATTAGGGGTCATATATTCTTTACATTACATTGGAGTGGGGTTAATTGTCTAGCTGTAAAGTAAAATCGTCTGGGAAGTAGTCCATCTGCTTGTGTAATCCCTGTATTATCTGGGCTCCCACTTAAAGCTCACTGTAATAGTCAGTTCAACGTCAAGCAGTGAGCGGTGAGAGACGAGACCACATGCATGAGACTGTGGGACTAAAGGGATCCAAGATAAGATTCAAATTAAATTAGCCAGCACATGCAGATTCAAGGACTGAGGTTTCTGATAGAATTCATTAAAATCTATGAAGGTGCATTCTTGAAATTCAAGACAAAACATGGAGTAAACCTGGAACTAAACCTGGACTAGATTAGAACTAAACCAGGACTAGACCAGGACCACACTGACATCAGATTAAACTGGGCTCAAACATGCATGAGACCAGGATGAATCAGGACTAGATCAGAACAAAACAAGCCCTAGCTGAGCTCAAACCAGGACCACAGCAAATGTATGCCCTTATACAGTGATTTCTATCAACGATGCACCAACCCAACTTTTTCAGTTCCAATACCAATTCTGATCCTAAAGTTTTAAGTATCTTTTGACAACTGTTATCAACCGATACCAATGCAGAGACTGAGAAATGCATTTATATACTTTAAAACAAAAATGAAATACAAAAAGTATGTGTGGTATGTAGTTATTTATCCCACAAGTAACTGCTGAACAACTTTGGGTAAATAAAAATTAAAATATAGTGAGACTTTCTGATAATAATAATAATAATAATAATAATAATAATAATAATACATTTTATTTATAAAGTGCTTTTCAAGACACTCAAAGATGCTGTACAGAAGGTAAAATAAGTAATAAAACAATAGACAAATCAAATAAGAACATTTGACATGGGACAACAAGTATGCATAAGATTAAATAAAAGATAAAAGATAGAGATAAAAAGAGCTAAGAGGCAAAGGCCACAGTGTACAAATTAGTTTTTTATTTTGGATTTAAAAGTGGTGATTGTTGGAGCAGATCTGATGTCAGCAGGTAGACTGTTCCAGAGACGTGGAGCTGCCAAAAGCACGGTCCCCTTTGTGCTTGAGGCGTGAACGCTATTGATATATGTTAAAACTCTAGACATATTAAAATGAATGTATTGGAATGTGCAGACAGGCTTTCAGATAGAACTGGTTGCTTGTAGACACACTGTACCTTCTGATAAACTACTGTTTTTGCCATATTTTGTATAAATTTCCTATTTTGACCCAATACTATCTTGGAAACTATAGCCAATCAGCACTTCTGACTTACTGTTTCTTTATTAGTAACCTAAACCAAGAAAAATTTCACTACTTTTGTTCCAGAAGCATTTTGCTTGTAGACCAGTGTATTTGGAAATCTTGGAAGTTTTCAGTATTGGTGCCAATATTCTATAAGCATTCAATTTCACTAGATGCCCTCCCTGATGCAGCCCTGTATGTGGGATGGCAAACTGACTGAACTCACCTAGCTGAATTATTACCGTAATTTCCGGACTATAATCCGCTACTTTTTTCTCATACTTTGAATCCTGCGTCTTATACGAATCTTGAATCTTGAAACAATGCGGCTAATATATGGACGTATTATTCGTTTATCGCAGCCTGAGTGAAGAAAGCGCCGCTGTCTGTGTTTAACATGGTTAACATGAAGTTGCAGCGTTAGCAAGCCCTGTTGTCAGCACTAAAACAGTTTATCACCATGTGATAAAATAAGTTATGATGCTGAATGAACATTAGTGAGTGGGATACGTAATGACTCATATGCATTAAATGCAGGAGGGTGAGTAAATGACGAGAAGACACGTCTCAATCTTCAGACATCCACTCATACCTGATCGATACACCTAGCCCCAATCCCTGGGAGAGCCTGAAATCTGCTGAAATCCTATGAGACACTGAAATGATCCCAGACACGGACATGATCCCAGACAAGACCAGATCCATGGTCAGGACAGCAGCTCTTTCTGCAGGAGACATGTGCAGTAGAGCGCAAAGTGACGGAGTGCAAGAGCGAGACAGACAGGTGAAGAGATGATGCGCAGAGGTTTTGAACAGTTATTTTGCACTTCATGCACACCCTCCTCATGGAAAACACACAAAAAAATGCATATGACGCAGCTTTCAAGTTAAAGGCAATTGATCTGCACGTGAGCTTGGCATCGATGAGTTGATGGTGAGACGTTGGTGACGACAGCATGACGAACTGACTCAATGCAAAAAGTTGACAAAAGCTTTCAGAGGCAATAAAAGCAGTTGGCCCAAGACGTTGACACCTGCGGCTGATAGACAGGTGTGGCCTATATATGTACAAAAATAAAATTCTTTGAAAATGTTCTTGATGCAGCTTATATTCAGGTGCGCTCAATAGTACAGGAATTATGGTAATACCATAATTAACTTGAAGTAGTGGTAAACAAATGGTAGTTTCTATGCATAAACTGACCAGAACGCATACCTCTGATAGCTCTGATGGCTCTTTTGCATGTTCCAGTGTCCATTTTTTATTCGGAGCCATTGAGACTTCAAAGCCTGACTGCATGTGAAATAAGTAGTCTCCCTGGCTGCATTAATTGTTTACACTTCAGTAATTATCTGATCAATAGCATCAAAGTTACATAATGACACAGAGGGCAGCCTGTAGGCAAAACAACAGGCCCAGTTCACCTCACGCTGCAACTTAGCATTTTGGGATTTCTGGCGTCAGTTCACAAATCAATTGAAGTCTTCCTGCAGTAACCACTGGCAAGAGGATCATATTAAGACCACTATTGATTTTGTCTGAGGGGGAAACTGGGAGATACTTAAATTACACTATACATAATGAATAGGGTCCAGGATAGATGACTTTGTACACCCCACATGGCGCACACATGGGCTGGTTCAATTTGTCAGAGGTGAGTGGTCCCAGAGATGATCGGTCTGTCCAAACAACCATGCAGGGAGTGTGAGAGAGGGGTCAGGGCATACTGATGATGGATACTCTAGTTCCTGTGAGCGGGCAGAGACACACACCAGTAACACCAGTACGATATGGACGCTATGAGGGCTATGAGGTAAAGTGTACTCTGGGGTCTGAGGGTCTTTTTTTTTTTCAAGTTTGCACAAGTTTTCTCACAGTACAGGAAATCACCTAGGGCCGTGCACATTTGGTCACATTTTCTTTTCTTGCCATTTTCTTTAGGAAACAGTGGCAAGTTTGCAAGTACTAGCCCTCTGACCAGAAGGTAGTCAGTTCAAGTTGCATACAGTTTTTGGGTGCAAAAGGCTGTACATAATCACGTTGAATAATTTGAATTGTCCCAGTATAGATATATTGTAAAAGCAGCCAAAATGAGACCGCTGTATGCTGTCTGCATCTAATTAACTATCGGGAAGTAATGCTAGTTGAGTCGAGTTTGAAAATGTGAAAAGCTCTTACAAAATCATGGTAAATTAGAATTAGAATGCTTAGAATGTGTTGAGAAAGTGAAAAAAATAGTTTGGACTACTGGCTTGGCACAGGCACACTCAGCCAATTTGGAGTATTTTAAAGTTGTATGTTTGTATTTGTCTACTTTTATATTAAGTGTTATATCTTTGTGGGGAAGCTGGCCAAGTGGTCATAAGCAGGAGGCAGACTCTAAAAATGTTCCATTTGTCCCCAAAGGTTTATTCAAAATTTCACTGTGGTATCGTGGCGACCAAAATACATATTTACAAAAATAACTGTGCTCAAAATTAGGCATAAGCAACAGAAATTAACAAAACTAAGAAAACCCACGTGTACTCGGCTACACAGATGCAACTCTGAGAGGCTGAGCTGACCTGCTTTTATAGTTTCCCTCACAGGAAGCTGCTCCCTCCAGGTAAATCCACAATTTCTACAGGTTGGATATAAGTCAACTTCACCTTTGTCTAAAGTTACCCCGCTGATTTACTTCAAGGGCCTAAGTCCCCTTTAAATGAAAGTACTAATCTATAAATCCCGAGACATCAAAATCAAATATACAAAACCTAACAAACAAAAGGAACTGAAACCAATTCTCCCCTCCACTTGGTCTGGCCCAAAATTTCCCCCCAGAGGTTATAAATATGGCCGTCTCAGGGCACGTCACTTCTTTTGTCTCCAGACCAGGTGGAGTAACAGGTAAGCAGGTAAATGTGTGAGATGTTTAACTAAATTGAATAGATTTAACCAAATAAAATCCATTTAAAGTAACTTAAGTGTGCTGTGTTTATCTTAACAGAACTAAACAAACTAAACAAACCCAGGATAGTTATATTTAGTAGTTCAGTTGATTATGGAGAAATTAACAAATATCAAATGAAATTAAGGTGAGTATACAGGGACAAAGGCCCTCTTTGTCACAATCTTCTAATAATGAATTGTGATTTGTTTTACGATGGTCTTAATTGATGTGCAATGACATTAGACTGTGCAGGACAAAAACAAGTTTATGTTTCAATAAATTTGTTAAGTACAAATTGCCTTTGACATTGATTCGGCAGATGACCCCTAGCTCAGTATTACAAACGGCCTACTAGATCCTACACAATCCCTTGGCCGATGTATCACGCAGATATTTGGACTTTTTAGTGTATCGGCTATCAGTGAATTGTGTAACTTTTCTAGTGGAGGCTCCCTCAAATGCTTTTCTCCGTGGAGATGTTATTTCTTTGTATGGGATGTTTCACAGTATGGTATTAAACCTTTCTATCGTCATGGAGACCAAACCAGACCAAGTTACAGGCCAGATTTGCAGCGAAGCAACTCCGCTCAGTCAGAAGGCCTGTTTTTTCTAGGTATTTTTGAGTTATAAAAACACCTGTAATTTAATAAATGTAAGGTAGAGCTGTCATACTGTGGAACATTCCAGACTGACATATTCATAGAAACAAGCAGGTGACAGAACCCCAACCAAAAAGTTAGTGCACCTTTATAAAATCTCCAGCACAGGCCAATATTTTGTTGCTGTCTAAAAAATACACAAACCTTTATATTAAGACAGTATGAGAAGATCATATTTAAATTATCATATGGAGAAAATAATAAAAATCATCCCTAGATTGGCCCCAAAATATTGGCAGTTTATCGGCCATCTGTTGCGATGTTTTCTAAATCGTATCGGCCTTGAAACACCCATATCAGCCGCTCTCTAATCCGTCCATTGATCCTGTCATAAAAGTGATGCCACACGCTCGTTTTCCTCACCAGTGAGTGACGTGCGGATGGCAGGATGTATGTCAGGGTGGGAGTGTGAATGACAAATGATCAGAGAAAAGGCGCCGCGACGTTGTGCCTGACGGTGAAGAATCGGCTCACGGCTCACTCCACTTCCTCTTTTTCCACTGTCACCCTGTCTTTTACAACCCTCATCTGTCAAGTCTGTCCATAACTTTCATCATTATTCTCTCTGCAGCTGCTCTGACCTTTTCCGCCTGTGTTTGTGCCGGCGTTTTACCACCGCCAAGACCTGTGCAAGACGGACCAGTGCATGTTGAGAAAACACAATCGTTTCTGCCATGTGACCTCCATATCAGAGCTATACAACAAAGAGGATAAGCAGTTTCAACAAGTGGAAATTGCAAAATAAACTCCACTACAAGATACAAATGGGATACATTAAAAAAAAAAAAGACATATAATGCTTTTTGGGGGTTTTAAACTATACCATACAAGTGTCAAAAGTTTGGACACACTTTTTCATTTATCTTCCTTATTTACACTGTAGATTTTCACTGAAGGTATCAAAACTACAAATGGACACAAATGTAATGTAGTAAACCAAAAATCACTTCAAAATAACTCAAAACTTATTTTACATTTTATATTTTTAAAATGTTTTGACCGCTGCTTTGCGTGGCACACTCGTGAAGTCCTCACTGAGGAAAGGCCAAGGGGTTTGCAGCTCTGTTGACAAAGCAAAGAGTGGATACTTTGAGGTACTTTATAAAATTTACTTTGCTACATAATTCCATACATCTTGCATCATATATTGGATGTCTTCCTTATGTAAAATGTAGTAAACAAAAGAAAAACAAGACATTGAAAAAGACTGATTGCCTGTTTAAAACTCCAGAACTGAGATGCGCCTCATAGTCTTATTTCCTCAAAGCAAGTCTCAGATTTACACGTTTTATTGGTAAAAATTGCTATGGGTTTAGATACAGTAAACTTAAGTCATCGCATGCGGCGACTGTCCAGGGAATTGAACCAACAACCACAAAAATACAGTATCCAAACTACAACAACCCCACAACTTTACAATAGAGATTCACAATTATGTTTTGTATGAATAGGCCCATCTGGAGTTATTTTCCGCTGTGGTATAAACATATTGGTTTGTGTGTGTGTGTGTGTGTGTGTGTGAATCTAGATCCATCTATAAAGTAAAGGTAACCCACTCTTCCATCTCCTCCAAGCCCAAAACAAATTTCACACGGCTGCTTCCTTATTTTGTGTGGATGTTCGTATATGCAGTCGGGTGCCATAAGTCTGTATTTGCCCTGGAAAAACCCACCGGGGGAAATCTGACCATGTTATTAACTATCATATATTGTATACACTGGATACACATATTGCTCTTCCACTGATGCCATTGTGAGTATTGTTTTCTGGAGGTTTTATATAAAGGAGGCAATATCACGTCCATATTTGTCAGACCGCTGTTGGTGTACTGCCTTCGCTTTCAAAAACGGGGGAAAAAATGAAGAAAACTAAACAAATAAACACTAACACCTAGAGAAAAATACCTCTAAAGTATAATAGTGTATAGGTCCTATATTACACAAAATTGACTATTGTGAGCTTTTAGCCATGTCAGAATGTTGTTATTTCCTCAAAAACATACCTGGAGATGTGTTTTGTTTCATTCATTGTTTGAGTAATCCTTTATTATTAGATTTCCAAAGCTCAAAATGCTGTGTTCCACCTTAACAGCTACCTTTTATCTTTAGTTCAGAGATCAGCAATTCCAAGGCTGAATCATCCAAATGATTCTAGTGAAGGTGTATGGAGTTTAAAAACACAGTGGAGCACTTCCTTTATTATTAAACGTGTGAATGAAACAAAACACAGCTCCGGGTATGTTTGTGATGAGGAAACGACATTATAACAGATCAGAAAATAGTGTAATATGGGCCCTTTAAACATACTGTAGTTGATTTTTACAGAACAGTTTATTTTTCTCATTGATTTTCAAGCATCCTAATTATTCACCATGATGACGTTTAGGCCAGAGCAGAGATTTGCTGTGACAGCAAAGCAGCAATGCACTTCCTGGTTTTCAGACAATAAAATACTTTACAATCTGGTGAAGACGGCATAGAAATGATCATTAATACATCACTGCCGTAGCGTAAACTCACAAATCAAAAAATCGCTTTTAAATCTGAATGCAGCATACAAGGTAATATTTCTTTTCCTTGGCCCTATGCTAAGCTTTTATTAAAGTTTCACAAAAATCAATGCAATTGTGTCTTAGCACAATTTATTTCAAAACACTCAACTAATCCAAAATTCAGATTTAATTTGTATTTCTCTGAACAGACTTGCACATTTTAGACAGCTCTTACCCTTGAATGTGAGCTTTCAATTACGCCACAGCAATCACAATTACAATAAAACAACACTGCCTTTTGTTCTGAATTTTCGTGTGGCAGGATATGAAGGAAAACAGAAGAGAAGAAGAATAATGACTCGCTGAATATTTGGCGCTATTGGCTGTGGAGTCAAGGTTGATGTAACGCAGACATTTTGAGCACGAAGCAGAAGTGTGGCTCTGCGGTGGTCTCACGCTGACATTACAGGCGTCCCACTCGCTAACAGCCTGCAGACCTGGTATTCAAAGAGTGAATCATCCAAATGATTATATTTTACACATTATATTGCAATAACACAGAGTAAAAAAAAATACAAAAGGAGAAATTCAATTTGTCAACTGGACAAAAGTTTTAGTTTTTTTTTTTTTTTTGACAAAAAAATATTTTATTTACAGTTGACAATTTGGATTTCTCCAAATTGAATTTCTCCTTTTGCCATGGACTACCTGGCCAACTGAGGAATTCTATCTATCCATATACAAAGGCTGTGTCCCACCAAAGTGGGGTAGCCTAGACAGGGCATACATTTTTGTTCCTTTCCCTCCTTCCTTCCTTTCCCCTCTCCGAACATTTCTTCATATCCTATGTTGCCCTATATTGTGTATAATGTGTATGCTATTTATATTGTGTCTAAATGCATTAAAATAACTGAGGGATTCTACACACTTTTAAATAATTACTTTTGTGATACTAAACCATGTGAGTGGGTGAGACTTTTTACTGCTTAAATCAATTGTATAATTTATGTTTTTATTTGTCTGAATTGTGATCTTAATTAACCTGTTTTGTTCTGTAAAGCACTTTCAATTGCTTTGTTTATAAATTGTGAGCTACAAATAAACTTGCCTTGTTAAGTTTAGCTTTATTTTGTTAAATGGAGTAACTCTGTAATATATTTGGGGTTTAGACCTATTTGAATATTCATCATGCATACTTAATTTGAAGCTTTAATCACAATATTGCATTAGCCTATGAAAAATTTGAGTTGGTTCCCCAGTACTTCACTGGGCTATTCCTGGTACAACTAAAAAGGTCATCTTGGCGAGGCAGTAAAACGGGCAAATCTGATGATGAGGACTTGCTTTACCAAAACCGTGGAGTTGGTCTTGTTAAATATGGGACATACATCATACCCACTTATACATGACAGCCCCGCTCTCTCACACACACCCAGCAATTTCCCCAAGTCCTTCCCTGCGCCCCCACCCTCCATCCCCCGAGAGCCCAAAAACCTCTGTGTTATTTCTGTCCCCCTCACTTCCCCTCTGAGTCCTGACGCTGAAGCATGACCACGTCCCCACTGTGGTCGGCCTGTCTGTGGCTAACAGGATTTTGGGCAATTCTGCTAAAACATTTTAATACATGTCATGGAGGCGAGAGGAGATGACATCACGGAAGTCAAGGAAGTGCCAAACAACAGCTCTTGGTGCGGAGAAGTGGGATCCCTGGTTTAAAGCCATTAGCGAGCTCCTAACCCCCTGAATAGAGTGCAGGCCCTTTTAGAAACAGCTTATTTTCAAATGTAGGTCAAGGTAAGGCTGAGCTGGGGCTTGCAGTTGACTTCATAATTGCAGAGTATTAATCTTTCAGAGAACAGCCTTACAATTTAACAAAGGTTTGAATAAGACCTCTGCGAATTACTGTTATTAGAGGGTATTAGGATGATTCTGACGTTTCTCAATTAATAATTTAAATGATTAAGCTGACTGTATGGTTTTTGTTATTGTTGAAAAAAACTTTATGAACAGAATGTTTAGAAGGCTACTAATTTTGTGTTTAAAGGAAAAGTAACGTTATTTTACAATCTGAGCCTTCTTTCGGTAATAAAACAAGTCGTTTGACTCACCCATATCACGTTCGTGTCATTTGGAGCTGTTTGAAGAAAGTTATGTTGTAGCGTATCTGTTAGAATCCGTTAGCATTTGTATTCGGGGCATTACTTTGCGGTCTCCAAATAACACAAACTTTAGCACTTTTCAAATCATAGAAGCCCGATGTCTTAATGTAAGAATTCGTTTGAAGCAAAAGTGGCCTGTAATCCGAGATTTATCCATAGTTTTCAGGTTTGCGTTTCATGTTTGGGTCCCGGGAGCTGATAGCACAGTCCGCGCATGCGCACTGGCGTCCTCATCTACTCGAAACTATGGCTAAATCTCGGATTACAGGCCACTTTTGCTTCAAACGAATTCTTTCATTAAGACATCGGGCTTCTATGATTTGAAAAGTGCTAAAGTTTGTGTTATTTGGACACCGCAAAGTAATGCCCCGAGCAAATGATACAGCACCATGTTAACGGATACGGGATCATTACTAGAACAGAACGGCTCAACATAAGTTCTGCGATACTGCTCCAATTGACAGAAAAATGCTATGGGTGAGTAAAACTACTTGTTTTATTGCCGAAAGAAGGCTCAGATTGTAAAAAAAAAACACGTTAATTTGCCTTTAATTAATATGAACAATAATATTTGAACTTAAATATAAATAAATGAACAAATGGAGAACATAGGATCTTGAAATGATCTGAAAATTAGCGACGTAACATATAAAAGCACTGCCAAAACTATTTATATGTTGCATTTTCAGCTCCTAAGAAGGTCAGCATCACAGCATAGAGATTTACTTTAACACGAGGGTTCGAATCCCCCCCCCGGCAATGAGCAAGCCACTGTGGGTCCTTGGGCAAGACCCTTCACGGTACTGCCCCCCGGGTGCCTGAAAAAGGATCGGTCAAATGCAGAGAAATAATTTCCCTACGGGGATAAATAAAGGATATCTTCATCTTCTTCAAACACAAATGCAGCTCTGGAATTTCCCCATTGTGGGTAAATAAAGGTTCAACATTGGTAGAAATTGAAAAAAAATCATCCACCTGAACCCATTTTCATGCACACTTTGGCCTACAAATATCCCTGCGGTCCAGATGTTGTGGATGGGTGAGAGGGTGGCTGCAGCTCTACAGCCAGACCCTACAGCTATAGACTCAGCTCCTCGGTCTGTCAAATACACAGCTTCTTTTCACTGAGAACAAGCCATCACAACAAGCTCACAAAAGTCTTTCAAAATTTTACTCGATTGTCAGACTTCCTCCATATATTACTGGTTGTTTTGTGAGAGGAACGTGAAACTTAGCAGCAAATATTAAATGTAACTTTCACTATGATTTGATCAAAACAACCCCATATGAATAAAATGTCTCATCCTGTCTGAACTTCAGCAGCATCAAAGAATTCTTTTGCTTTTAATGGATCTGTTTTCGGTATTAGCCTGCCCAGCTCACATAAAGAAATACGGGACTTTTGACGACTGATCAAAGAAGTCCACGGCACTCGAAACTCATTGTAATGCAATTTTATTCCTGTGGAGTAAAGTGTACATTTTGAGAAACAAACATCTTTCTGGACTATTTATCATTTTATTAAGCTTTACATTTATATGAGAGAAATCAAACTCTAAAAGTAAATAAAAGTAAACAATAGTTACATGTTATTCTGTGTAAACAACTAAGGTGTGTTAGTTTCAGTGCAGATTCTCCTTTCAGGCAGATATAAGACACTGACTTACCAGAACCTTCTAACTTTCTACAGTAACATAAGTTATATAGTAATATAGTAATATAATGTTTACTTGGGTGAACATTTACATGATGCAAATAATTTCAGTATTATTTGAGTAAGTATTCCTTTTATGTATTATTTATTTGTTATATGAATAGCATTTTGGCTACTGTATTCCCCCCTCAGGGCATTGGATAAATGTTGATTCCAGATTTGACTCATTACACTATAATTCAGTCAATGCCAGACTAAATAGTCTTGTGTTTATTTTATAGGCTCTAGCACATGCACCTGGGGGCGCTGTGATAAGGGGCATAAAGCCCACCACAGTGGCGCACTGACATTTTTAAAGCTTTAATTACATGCTTGGCTAACAGGAGCTCACGAGGAGCTCACTGAGTTGGCGCGTGCAAATGACGCTATCACTGTCTACAGCTGCGCACTGGGCCAAAACTCATCCTCCCCTACGCACCTGCCGCACCTGCCGCTCCTGCCGTTCACACCTCCAAAGTGACGAGCTAATGTGAGAGCCCAGAGCCCTGGATCTGCTGCTGCACTCCCCTGACTCTGAGATGGTACAAAAAAAATTAACCTGGAGTATTATCACTTGAGATGCACATGTAACTGTACCTCACCTGCTTGTCTCCATGGAGAGACACGCAGGATGCTTTGCCTAAAATGTTCCAAATCTTAACCTTGTCCAGTAAGATGGATTCTTGTGTTATTTGTGTGTTCACAAACTCACAAGAAAGCTTCTTGAGAGACTCCCACTCTCAAGATGGCAGAGCGAACCTATCACAGAGCAGCATTAAAGGTCCCATGACATGGTACTTCTTGATGCTTTTATATGGCTGCTTAATGGTTCCCTAATACTGTAAATGAATCCTTCTTCAAAATCAACACTCAGAGCATGAGAAACAGAGATAAGATGAGAAAGAGTATTTTTTCTCTCTCTGGAACACTCCATAATGGGCGTTGTTGCTTGAATGCAAATGAGGAGAAAAGAGCTGGCCAATAGTAGAGGGTGGGGGCGTGGCCAAACTCTCCGCTCTCGCTCTGAGCCCTCAGCACGGGGGGAGAGATTTGAAGCGTTCCATTGAAAAATAAACACATTTCCACGGTAGGGTAGCTGAGTGACTAGCGCTCTTGCTTCACAGCAAGAAGGTTCCGGGTTTGATCCCTGGGTTACCCAGGCCTTTCTGTGTGTGTTCTGTGTGGAGTTTGCATGCATGGTCTGGGTTCGATCCCCGGGTCGCCTGGGCCTTTCTCTGTGGAGTTTGCATGTTCTCCCCGTGTCTGGGTGGGTTTCCTCCGGGCACTTCGGTTTCCCCCACCAACACAAAACATGCACCATAGGTAAAAATCCTCCAGCTTAGGTCCTGACCAAACCGAAGCAAGAAGATCATGGAGATGGTCCCCGGGCGCAGGGATGTGTCGCCCACTGCTCCTAATATATATATAGGATGGGTTAAAATGCAGAGAAGAATTTCTCCAGTGTGAGATCAATAAAGTTCACTTCTTCTTAACTTCTTCTTCTATAAAATAAAATTAAACCACTGCTGTTCAAAGGTCCAGAGGCTCAGATAAAGGACTTCCGAGCCTAGAAACACTCGGACGTGCCTCCAGGCAAATTAAAAAACGCATTTCGCATTGCCTAGCGCATTCGCAGTCCAAACTCTCTGGGCGTGATTTACAGAGACGCTGAGTACAGACAGACGGGGGTGGAACTGCATTTGCATTTCTTTTTTCGATCTGACGTCAATAAGGTGCCTTGTTCAAAATCGCCCGTTTGAGCTCCGATTTTTTGTAACGCAGAAAAAGATCGCAAATGCTCAGTTTAGACATTTCACAACTTTTAACCATGGGGGGGGCCTAAACAGGGTAGGGGAGCTCACATTAACGTTCAAAAACCTCAGAAAGTTAAAATTTCATGCCATGGGACCTTTAAGGTTTGTTCATTTGTGACAAGTAAATTTCTCCTGCGTGAGATCAATAAAGTCTTATCTTATCTTATCTTGTTGTTCCACAGATTCAAATAATCATGTCATGATGTTCCGCATTTTCCGATTGCTTTCAGTGAGAGCCATCCCAGATTGGTGTGTAGAACTCAATTCAGAGTCCTAATTTGGTGTAAGCCGGGTTACTAGTCTAGCATTTACCAATGAGTACCGTGCATTTTTTTCATTTTTTTCAACAGTTTTTTCTGTTGCTCAGAATATACCTTAATAAACATGCAATCTTTGTGGAGTCGCCTATCCACAGATCTGATGTGTAAAAAGGCCTAACGGAGAATCCACCATCTGCTTATCTGCATAAGTTTAATGTACTACTGTGGAATATTCCATAAAAACATTCTATATAAAAACACAAATGCCAACAATACAACAATAACACACACAGTGACGTGCATAGCTATACAAAACTGTAAGTCATTAGTATCCACCTCTCGTAAGCTACAGCAGCATGTCTCTGATCTCCGCTGTGTAAAGGGCATAGACTGGACCTGAACCCTGATGCTAAGCTAACGCTAAATGAAAATGAAATGTCACGGATGAGTCGTTTTCATTCACAGATTCACTGACTGAGGGTTTCTTCCCCTTTTTGTTCTGCCTAGGCGCGCTTGAATCATGGACTCCCTAATATCATAATCAATCACACCAGCTTTAGTGGTGACACAATATGAGTGGAGCAATGGTGGGTGAAATCTTTACCGGATAGGTTTCACTGTGGTGGAGTCTGTCTTTTCTTGTGGTAAACATCAGAAGTACAGGAGCTACCTCGTGTAATACAACACTACATGTAAAAGCATTGTAGCATAGACAGCAACAGTGAAGAAATCTGCTTTATACAACTGGCCACAGATCACGTCCTTGAAGCATAAAGACTACAGTGGCTTTTAAAACAAGCTATTATCAGTTCACGTTTGCCTGGCCAAAGCTATTTCTCATCATTTGTAATGCCGTTGTAGTGTGGTCCTTAATGAACTTATTTCAGCTTATTTACAAACATGGCAAGCTGAAGGCTCCATTCATAATCATAACTCACCTGGAAATTGCATATTGGCCTAAATATCCACTCACCAAAAAGGCCCCGAAAAAACATCTGGACCAAGTACCTGTGCTGATCTATAATCATTTTTCATCATTTTGTGTTCACTAAATGGGTCAGCTGAAATACGTGACAATCTAGACAGCTAGCTCAATTTAAGCCAACTCTAGCAAGCATTTTTGTTGCAGACTTTCTCTCCTGTAGTGTTATTCATTGGTAATGTCAAAGAGAACTACTGTAATAAAAGTAAAAAGTGGAAGCTGAATTACATGTAGGTTACTTGAAATAATTATGTTCAAGTAAAAGTACTTTGTATTATTGTATTAAAGGTGTATTGTGTAACATTTCTGGAAGGCCACTTCATTGTATCTGTGAATATGGTATTGTTTATCAGACCCTCCAGGAATTCGCGATGTTGCGATTTGCAACTTCAACGCAACTTCAGCCAATCCCCGCGAATTCAGGGCGGTGTTGCAATTTTGACCAATCACCGCAACTTTTCCGCAATTTTTACTATTTTTTTTTACAATTCTCACCAATCATCGGCGACGTATTGAACGCCGACCATCTTCCTTCTGCTTTACTTCCGTGTGACAAAACGAAACTGCGGCCGTGTCCCCAGTTCCCAGAGCGCACAGCTCGGAGCGCGGCCCGAAGGGGGCTCAGACTGCAGTCAAGGCGGTGCACACTTGCTCAGCCCCGACTGCAGTCCGCGGACCGCTTAACGACTGCGGTGTTCGGACCGCGTGTTAACTGCGCATGGGACAAAAAAGAAGGACAGCAGTCGTCGCGCTGGTGTTCTGTCGAAATGTGTGACGCACATGCCCTTCAGGCCACGCTCCGAACTGTGCACTCTGGGAATTGGGACACGGCTTCTAATGGCAAAGAAACATGTCTGCGGCGCCATTTGCCCACAAAAATAACAGCAAAAGACCGTGCGAAACAGTTCCCCTCCTAGTAGTAATTTATTTTCGATGTCAGTTTGGGACCATCTCTGTGTCTTTGTATTATTCTTTGTCAGTAATAACTCAGTATTCAAAATATTACTCAATTTTAATTACAAAAAGGGAAAATCGCAACTATGTATCGCAACTTTCACTTCCTCCCGCAACAAAATCGCAACAAAAACCTTAAAAGCACCGCAACTTTCATCGCAACTTTTTGGAAAAGCTCCCGCAAATTCAGGCATTTTAGCCCGCAACAA
Organism: Paratrypauchen microcephalus; assembly: GCA_036785185.1. Taxonomy (NCBI): domain Eukaryota; kingdom Metazoa; phylum Chordata; class Actinopteri; order Gobiiformes; family Gobiidae; genus Paratrypauchen; species Paratrypauchen microcephalus. The sequence goes on along the minus strand of JAVJIX010000012.1, from coordinate 4,038,980 downwards.
TCACAAAAAATGGCCGCGAAATCCTGGGGGGGTCTGGTTTATGGTATTGTTTGCCTGTGGATATGGTATTGTTTATGGTATTGTTTGCCTGTGGATATGGTATGGTTTTCCTGGAATGTTTTACAACGTAGCCTTAGACTAATCAATTTCTTATGTCATTAGTGTTTATATTGCTCATATTGTCTTGAAAATCATGCATTTTTGCTCTGAGTTGGTCGCCTCTCCACAGATGACCTGTGACCTGACCTGTAACTTCTTCCATGATGGTAGATAAGTAATGCCATACTGTGGAAATCTAGAGCAATGACAACTCTATGGAGAAAAGCAGGTGGTGTACTCTCACTTAGAAATGTAGAGCTACTTTAAAGAAGAAGAAGACACGCTTTATTCATCCCCGTAGGGAAATTATTTCTCTGCATTTGACCCATCCCTCAGGAGCAGTCCTATATTGCACAAAATTGACTTTTATGAACTTTTAGCCACGTTATAATGTCATCTCATCAAAAGCATACCTACAATTGTGTTTTGTTTTTCTTACAGACATTTGAATAATCCTTTATTAGTAGTCTATCTACATCTCCAAAGCTCAGAATGCACTTTGTGATGTTATGAAGTGGTAGTTTTCAAGTTACCAGCAATTTTCTACATTTAGTTAAGTGGAGATTAGCAATTGCTGGGCTGAAATTGTCCAAATTATTGTAGTGAAGGTGCATGTAATTTAAAAACAGTGTTTTCAGTTTAAGAGAAGAAGTCAGTCTAAAGATTCAGGGTTTAAGTAAGAAGATTAAGTACAAAGAATGCAACCTCTGACAGTAATGATAGTGTCCAAATCGATCCAAAAGTACTTGAAGTCTGAGTCTAATGTTTCAGCGGAGTATTGACCCACTATTTGATCCTTAACTGCTTTCACAAGGACCACTGCATACTAGTACATCATGAAGTAATTAAAACAACTTCTGATCTAACTACATATTTTCTCTCAAACTTTCAAGCCTTATCTTCACCATAGTGTAAAAATGAGCAGCAATGCGTTTCATCATTGCTCTCTCATTTCTTCCATGGACTGCCTCTTCTCCGTCAAAAGTCCCAGTGGTCAGACCTGAAGGGAGAACTCCTCTGCCATCATCAATCTTTCCACATGTTTCTTGCAATCAACACAAGATAACAAGCCGAGCAGAGCTGCCAACTCCTACAGCGCAGTAATTATACGCAGGCAAAAACAACAACCACCTCTTTTGGAGAAATGAGGACCTATACAGATAGGGAGGCAGCCATAAGGACTTTTAAGAGAGCGTCTGAAGATTATGGCAAAGGGGAAGATGCTAATTTTGCTAGCGGCTCCACTGGAACCAATTAATTATCAAGATGTATTGGAGCTGTGCATTGGCCATCACTTTGTTAGTTGGCTCCAGCACAAAGGCATATATTAATATGAGGGGCTTTGGTGGACAGTGTGAGCCAGCCAAAAGGAGGTCAAAAGATACTGAAGTGTTATTCCTAAGCCATGTGTTATTCCCAAGCCTGGATGAATAAAGAAGCTAGGGAGAGCATTTGAAGTAAAATAAAAACCACAGCAATCAGCGCTGAAGAATTGGATGACAAAAATGAGAAAATGTGTATATATTATTATGTGTTTATATAATGTGAAGTAAGGATAAAAGAAAGGTCAAGAATAATTTAATTTACAGGTAATGATGGTCAAAGATGTTTTTATATCAAATTGTGAAATGGGTTATGCTGCTAAAAAGTTTAATTAAAGATGAGCAAAAAACAGGATAGAGGTTTGAAAATTTGCCACACAAAACATATACAAATCAATATTTAAAGCTGTTTTAATTAGACTGGCTGACCCGCCGCTGTTCTCACATATCACCACTGGATGCTCACTACGTCACTTTTGTTTGACAGTGTACAGCTTTGGCCTGACAGAAGAAGACAAGAGTGCACAGGTGAGCCAGGTGAGGTGAGAACAGGTTTCACATCTGCCAAAGGTGCACTATGGCCAGTGTTGGGTAAGTTACTTTATAAATGTAATCCGTTACAGTTACAAGTTACCTTGATTAAAATGTAATTGTACTGTAACTTTTTGGATTACTTTTACAAAGTAATGTAACTGATTACTTTTGGATTACTTTTGGATTACTTAAGTTTAAATGAGCATTAAACCCATGTTCAACATTTTATTTGTGAGAACTGACAGTGTGAACCTTAAAAGAGTACTAAACTGGGAGGGAATTGCTGACAGGCAATCACAGGAGGTCCACAAGAAGAGATGCCTGCACCAGACTTGTAAGATTTTCAATCAATCAAACAATCAATCAAACATTTATAAGGCGCTTTTCATACAAAATTGTAGCACAAAGCGCCTTACAGTGGTCAAGGATTAGAAGATTGACCTTTATTGATCTCGCACAGGAGAAGTTGTTTCTATATTTGACCCGGGGACCATCCCCATGATTTGTTTTGTTATTTATGCTTTGGTCAGGCCCTAAGCTGGAGGATTTTACCTATGGCGCATGTTTAGGTTTCACACAGTTTCCCAATGTCAAGTGTTCTAGCCACTGACTGCCAGCTAACTGCATTACGGTACTTCATACATTTACAATGACACCCTTGCTTGTAAAATTACACAATCACTGTTTTAGACCAGCAATGCTGTCAGGTTTCACACATTGGATTGGACACGGGTCTCTTGATATCAGGCAAAGACTTTACCACTAGATCACATTTTAGACTCAGATGCCGTCGGTCTGTCGTCGAGACGGCGCACACTCGCTCTGTCCTTAGTGCACTACGTTTCTCACATGGCAGTCTGCGAAATTGAACAGGTCCCGCCTCAGCTCAATGAGCTGGGTGGTCTGCTCCTTGTTCCCTAAAGACAAAAATATTATACTATTGCGACTAGTAATACTTGGAATTGGGACATGGCCAATGTTCCCCCTAATTTTTAATGTTTCTGAGCAAACACACTAACTCCACATCCGAAATGCCCCCCCCCGCGCGGCTCGCACTTTGCAGATATAAAAAAAAATGCCCCGCGGCTGAATAAAAAGCTCTTTCATCCCTGATTTACAGTGCGCTGCACAAGTTTTCTTGTGCGCTGAGAATGTGCGAACAGTGCGCAGCTTAGAGTAAACGCTGGACATGGCGACACTGTAGAATATCCAGCATTACAACAGCAAAGGAAATATAGAAGTGTAAGGTGAAAAGCGTGTGAACGGTAATACAGGTGCCGTGATCTATGCCGTTACGGCTACTGTCACACATGTTTAGTGTAGTTTATGATGAGTTTCATGTAGCATAGTTGTAGGTGAGGAGAACCAGTACGTATATTTTATAGTGACGTCGCAACTCTCACTTGTGGATGTCGCTGGCGAGTCGGTCTTTGGCCGTTTCCCAATTCAGTGACGGCACGCTTGTGAGTGTGCCGTCGGTCTGTCGTCGAGACGGCGCACACTCGCTCTGTCCTTAGTGCACTACGTTTCTCACATGGCCGCCTGCGAAATTGAACAGGTCCCGCCTCAGCTCAATGAGCCGGGTGGTCTGCTCCTTGTTCCCTAAAGACAAAAATATTATACTATTGCGACTAGTAATACTTGGAATTGGGACATGGCCAATGTTCCCCCTAATTTTTAATGTGTCTGGGCAAACACACTAACTCCACATCCGAAATGAACCCCCCCCCCCGCGCGGCTCGCACTTTGCAGATATAAAAAAATGACCCCGCGGCTGAATAAAAAGCTCTTTCATCCCTGATTTACAGTGCGCTGCACAAGTTTTCTTGTGCGCTGAGAATGTGCGAACAGTGCGCAGCTTAGAGTAAACGCTGGACATGGCTACACTGTAGAATATCCAGCATTACAACAGCAAAGGAAATATAGAAGTGTAAGGGGAAAAGCATGTGAACGGTAATACAGGTGCCGTGATCTATGCCGTTACGGCTACTGTCACACATGTTTAGCGTAGTTTATGAAGAGTTTCATGTAGCATAGTTGTAGGTGAGGTGAACCAGTACGTATATTTTATAGTGACGTCGCAACTCTCACTTGTGGATGTCGCTGGCGAGTCGGTCTTTGTAGTCCCGCGCTGTGCATGCTGGGGCTTTTAAGTGTGCGGAGCGTGCATGTTTGCACACTTGGTCCACGCCCCGATTTCCATGGAAACGACGGCGCCGTTCAGAGCTCGTCTTGACGGTGCAGGGGGAAAAAAACGAATGGAACGGCCCTTGTCGCGCCGGATATGACGCATATCCCGTTCCAAGGACGCTAACAAGCGTGCCGTCGGTGATTTGGGAAACGGCCTTTGTAGTCCCGCGCTGTGCATGCTGGGGCTTTTAAGTGTGCGGAGCGTGCATGTTTGCACGCTTGGTCCACGCCCCGATTTCCATGGAAACGACGGCGCCGTTCAGAGCTCGTCTTGACGGTGCAGGGGGAAAAAAACGAATGGAACGGCCCTTGTCGCGCCGGATATGACGCATATCCCGTTCCAAGGACGCTAACAAGCGTGCCGTCGGTGAATTGGGAAACGGCCTACGACTCGACTGTCGTCATTACGTAATGGATGCCGACGAAAAGCCAAAACCATACCGCAGAAACGATGAGCAGTTTGCCCTAAATGCACAAATTTACTAACTTTTGACTGCCTTAGTTCTGGGCCTCCCTCCAACCAATCAGAACTGGCCTGAAGCGTTTGGTTTCCGACTGGGTGGCATTGGGCCAAGTTACATCTTATCAGTGGTGGAGGGTAGCAGTGCTTACCTTAAGAGCTGTAGACTGCACGGTGAGGATACGGGAGCTCTACCGAGAGGAGTTTACGACACTACGGTGCGGAGGGGAAACACGGGAGCGCGGCAGGCAGGAGGGACCAGCCGACACCGCTCGCAGAAATGGCGGAACACCACGCTACAGCACGGTGAGGATACGGGAGCTCTACCGAGAGGAGTTTACGACACTACGGTGCGGAGGGGAAACACGGGAGCGCGGCAGGCAGTAGGAACCAGCCGACACCGCTCGCAGAAATGGCGGAACACCACGCAGCAGCACAAATTGTAATCCTGTTAAGTAATCCCCATTCTCAATGAATGTACCTGTAATCTGATTACATCGTTTTTTTCTTGTACTGTAACGGATTACAGTTACTTTTATTTTGTATCCTTTTACCGTAACGCCGTTACATGTAATCCGTTACTCCCCAACACTGACTATGGCTATGTTCAGACTGCAGGGCTTAGGGTCGTTTTCACACCTGCCTTGTTTGGTTCGTTTAAAACGAACCAGAGTTCGTTTGCTCCTTTGATTCGGACCTTTTGGGCTGGTGTGAATAAAAACCAAAAGTCTCGATCCGGAGCAAACAAGCGGACCGAGACCACCTAAAAAGGTCGGTCTCGGTCCGGTTCCATACGAATCCTGGTGCGGTTTGTTTGAGGTGAGAATGCAGACCGGACTCGATCTGACACAAGTTGGCTTTTTGTACTTAACGAGCTCCCGTCGTATGTCGAGCATTATGGGAAACCGAGGCTGACGAAACGAAACTAAACTAAACAAAACTAAACTTATGAGGCTTACTTACGTTTTGCGTGAAGAGCAAGAGTCAGAACTTGACGCGCACATGAGCGCTGTCCTCCGTAGTCGTCTTGCCCTGTGTCTTCGTCATTTGGAAATTGATTGTAAAATAGTGTAAACCTCACGATGCTGCTCAAACATTTGTGCAAACTGTATAAACTGACCAAACCATATCGCTAAGGCTAGATTGAAAACAGCACGTAACACCGTTATTCTCCTCCTTCCGGGTTTGGACACCGACAGGGCTCATTCTGTCCAATGGCTGAGCGACCTCAGCACATGTGCTTTTGTTTATAAATGTTAGTTCGCTTGGGGAAAAACTGCAGTGTGAAAGCGAACCGCACCAAAATAAAAAAAAAAAAAAAAAATTGGTCCGGACCAAAGCAAGTGAACTATCGGACTTTCCTGGTGTGAAAACGACCTAAAGCTCAATTCGGATTTTTTTGTGAAATCCGATTTTTTTGCGAGATCGTTCACATTTCCAATTAAATGCGACTTGTATGTGATCTTCAGCGTGAATTTTAAACTCCCCAAAAGTGTCCCGCATGTGCCTTGGAAGACACGATGACTACACATGCAGCGAGCGTGCTCAGTGTTTACGGAAGTAGCCTAAACATGGACGCATTGAGCACCTGGCGATTTTAAAGTTGCTGTCATACCAGAGCCAGAATATGTACAGCTTATTTGTTTTAAAGGGATAGATCGGATTTTTTGATGTGAATCTGTATGTCATCCCCTTCAGTAGTGTCGTGCATTAACACTGACATTATTATGATTCGCCTGTTCACTTGTAAACATCACCACTTACAAGTGAACAGGCTAATAATAATAATAGGCGCGCAGTGATAGGAATCGAGAGAAAATAGCACCAAGCGATTATGACTTCTTACTTTTTCGTGTGCAACTGTTTTGTGACGCAAATATATCACTTTTTGTACAAATATTGTTTTGAGAAGAAAAACAAGCTTTATTAACTGTCCTGGCTAACTTGCTGCAGAAACTCGGCTCACAGGACACTGTCAGCGATATTCAGTCAGTGTTATTGCATGACACTGCTGAAGGGGATGCCATACAGATTCACATAAAAAAAAAAACGAACTATCCCTTTAAGGAAGAGGTTGAGAAGGACAAGGTTTTTGGCCTTGGCGATTTGTGGGGCAGTGGCAGCAACGTCCGTAGAAAGGAGCGTGTTGGTGCTGAGAGTGGTGGGATTGCTATGTGCTTTGCTGGTTCACTGACATTTTCCGTATGACGAGAAGAACGTTTGTGTGCATTTGTGAGCGCCTACTTGTACCACTTTCGCTTGTTGATGACGTGTAGGCCGGTTGGATGCGACCTGGCCATTCAGACTGAAGTCGCATGTAAAATGATCGGATATGTATCGGTTTTAGGACCACATATCCAAGTGGCCTGGGTGGCATTCGAAAAAATGTCGTTCAGACTGTCATTAGAAGATCAGATACAGGTCACATAGGGGCAATAAAAATCTGATTTGGGTCACTTCAGGCTGCAGTCTGAACGTAGCCTATGTAACTTTTCTTGTATAGGGTTCGCCACCTATTTGTCTCCATGGAGATGTTAATGAATTGCCTGTAGTGTTCAACAACAAGGCAATAAACTTTATCTGTTTCTATGAAGACAAGCAGGTTGCAGGTTGGTCAGCTCTGTGGAACGGTGACCCACCCTGATAATGCACAATTTTCAAGTTATTTCTGACCAATAAAAACAAGTGTAATTTGAAACATGCAAAATAGATTTAAAGTTTAATGCTATGATATACTATGGAACCTTCCAGGCAAAGCAAAAACATGTCATGTAGACAAACAAATGATGTCCTCCAGAGAAGTCACACAATGCACTTCAAGCTTCAGATTAAATTTTACATATTGAATAACTTCTTCACAATCTTGTACTATACTGTACTGCTGGAAGACAAAACAAAAGCAGTATTTCTGTTCACAGCGAGATATAGTATTTGTTTGTGTTTCAGATAACAGTGAACAGAGGAGCTGGAGAGTGCCTGCAGGCAGATGACTGACTGGAGACATGGATGACTCTCTCCATCTTCCATTGTGTTCTGCAGTATTAAGTTTCACCTACTGTGTTTGAATGGACACGCTCACACTGACGGGCTCTCCCTTCAAAAACACTTTAAGACGTAACCTGCACTTTAGCCCAAGACACCGCGTGTCTCTGTAAATCTATTAAGGCCATGTAAAAACTCTATCTTCCAAATGCACTGGAGCTGTAATTCCTCCTCCAGCTCTCTCTCTGTGTTGGCTGAGCAGGAACAGGCCAAAGGGTAAAGGCTTTAATTGGGCATTTGATCTCAGTTGGAGAGGAGTGGGAGACATACTGAGGCATTCTGGCAATTAGAAGGAACATTCTTTAAAATGTGGTTAGTATGCACTGTAGCTATTTGGCAGAACATTAAAAATGATATTGTATTTATTGTTTGGACTATATACCTGGTAAGGATGGGCGATGCTGACAAAAATGTATAAGTAAAAAGTGATTCTTATGATGATTTTTAGATTAAATTATGGGCAGTGTGAGTGCAAAATAACTGTGACCAGGTACGCATGGTTGGGACATAGGAGAAGGTTTGCTAAACATGTCATGGTAACTAACTACATCTCCTGTTTATCATTTTTTCTGTCTTGATTGATGTAACGTGTCTTTGAGCGTCATGAAAAGCCCTACACAAGTGCTATATATTATCAACACGGGATAAGTGAATGAACTCACGGCAAATCTGTGCTTACCTTCAATAAGGACAGTGGGCGGAGACAGAAGTTTTGAAGCTTCGAGATCACAATAGGAAGCATATTGGCCTCACTATTTAACAGATTTTTCATGCTGCTCGACTTATTTTCTTGGTTAAAGCGATAGCACTGCTGAGTGAGATGTAAACAAACAGTGCTGTGCGATGACATCATCGGGTTGTTGGTCGTGTTGTGCAAGTGTGAGTCTGGGCCACTGAACGCTCCACAATCGTAAAGGCACAGTTCACAAGGTTTAGTGTGAGTATGCTATGACAACAACAAAATAAAAACTGTCAACTGGAAGTTATTTAGTGCTAAAAAGTTTGCTTGTAAATGATAAAGCTGCATGTACATCACAAGGCCATCACACAAACTATGACGGTTTGGCAAAGTTATCCACAGTGTAGAGTAAAAAAAAACTTTATTCTTCCAAAGCAATATTGTGAGGCTATTTATATTCTCTGTTGCATCTCCTGAATCATTTTTAATACCAGGTTTGATTAATGGCTGCCAAAGAAAATAACCTGTATTTTAGCAATTACAGCATTTCGCCTTGAAAAATGCACAAATGATATAAACACAGAAGGCTGCGCTGAGAGGGAATGATTTTCATTTCTTTAACTAAAATTGTCATCTTGTTTCATGTATCTCTCTTTTGTGAATCAAATCAAAAGTTCAGTTTGGATTGGAAGGATTAAACCTTTAAAACATTTCAAAACCTTTTCCTATGCTGTTTTTGGAGCTACACTAGACCCCCTACAGGGATACAAGAAATAAAAACAACTCAGGTTTTTACTTCCATGCTGAGAAATAAACATATTTCATGTAATTTATTAATTTTCGCAGCTCATCTTCAGAGAGTAGATATGAATAAAGTCAGGACCTCCTTTCAAGGTCATGGGTGGCCATATTAAAAAGCAGTAGTTAATAAGCTTATTTACATCATGAGAAGACTAGAGTGAATCGAATGCGTGTGTGGTGCCTCTTTGAAATGCTGCACATTAGAGACTAACTTTTAACATCAGGCCTGGTGATTAGGATTCTGCAGGGAGGGCGTAATTTCTGTCTGTGTGATCTTATTTTCCCCATGAGGTCTCGGCTCTTGCATATTATTTTGAAAAGCACAACAACTTTCACGACTGATCGCTCGCCTGCGTCTCCCAAAGTAAACTGTGACCGTGTAGAGCGAAAGGGGCAGCTGTAGCATGATTTCCTACATGATAAATAGATCTGTTGTAACATTTAGGAAGATGCATTGTGGAAGAGTGGTTAGCTGTATTGCTATATAAGGTGGTTTTGGGTTTGGGTTTTGTCCATCTAGGCTTAGACTTAGACAAACTTTATTGACCCACAAGGGAAATTATTTGGACACAGTAGCTCACACATCACAATAAAGATAATAACTGAGACTGGTGTCATTAAGCACAATTATATAAATGTACAGCTATGGAAAAAAATACAAGACCACTGCAAAATTATCTTTTTTTTCTGATTTTACTACTTATAGGTATGTGTTTGGGCAAAAGGAACATTTTTGTTTGAGTCTATAAACTACTGACAACATTTCCCCCATATTCCAAATAAAAATATTATCGTTTAGTATAAATAACCAAAAAGATACATGTTTTCAGACTTCAAATAAGAAACAAGATCAAACTCATTTTAAAACAACATAATACTAATGTTTACACTTAAGAAGAGTTCAGAAATCAATATTTGGTGCAATAACCCTTATTTTTAATCACAGCTTTCATGCATCTTAGCATGCTCTCCACAAGTCTTTCACATTGTTCTTGGGTGACTTTTGCCGTTCATGTTTTTAAGAGTGGGCTCAAGACTCACCTGTTTAGCTTGGCCTTTGATTGAATTTGTTTATTTGTTTGTTCTTTCTTTTGTCTGTTTCTTCATTTGTTTGTTCGATTGTTTGTTGTTTATTCATTTGTTTGTTCGTTTTTTGTTTTTTTTCCTGTTGGTGGCACGGTGGCTAGCACTCGTGCTTCATAGCAAGAAGTTTCGGGTCGCCTGGGCCTTTCTGTGTGGAGTTTGCATGTTCTCCCCGTGTCTGGGTGGGTTTCCTCCAGGCACTCCGGTTTCTCCTACCAACCAAAAACATGCACCATAGGTAAAATCCTTCAGCTTGGGTCCTGACCAAGCCTAAACAATAAAATCATGGGGATGGTCCCCGGGTCAAATGCAGAAAACTTTTTCTCCTGTGTGAGATCAATAAAAAGTAAATCTTCTAATCTTCTAATCCTCCACTTTGTGTTACAATTTTGTATGAAAAGTGCTTTATAAATAATGTTTGATTGATTGATTGATATTCCACTCCTGGTGCAAGAACTGAAGTAGCTCAGCTTTGTGTTTGTGTTGGAATTCAACAGACGCTGGAATGGAATGGCTGTAATTCATGTAGAGATGCTGATTTCAGAAAAAATGCAGTGGTCTTTATTTTTTTTCCAGAGCTGTATACGTACAAGTAAAAATACAAAAAATGTAAACTCAGAAATATAGTAATACAAATATATCTCTCATCTCATTTGTGAACATTGATCTAAGTAAGAGAAAGAGAAATTTATTTTGATTGAAAAAAACAAAAACAAAAAAACCCAACAACATGATTTTGAAGTCTGATTACAAAATGATAATCAGTTTGGGTCCAAAAATTTTAAAAAAGAAACAAAAATCTTCAAAAAATATGATTTGACTTTACCATTGCAGGATAGCAGTGTTTTTTTTTCAATACCAATCAAATTCATTGCATACTCTACCCTTCAACTTCCCAGACTGTGTACAGCTGTGTACCCCTCTGTTTTTCCCCCACAAATTACAGAACGAAAAATACTGAAAATCAAAATATATACAACCGTACATACAGTTCCATTCTTATGCAAAGTCAATAGATGCCATTACCCACATGTTCAGAGGCCTAATGACCAGTATGTCCTTCACTGCAGCTCATTAACGCCAATGACAACGCGGTGCAGGTACAGCTCCCTGTAAATGCCAAACGAAGGTCACAAACCAGGTACTGCGGTGACACAGGGCTAATGCAGGCATGATGGGAAAGTGGAGGGGTTAGCCTGTCACTGTAATGAAAACTCTAGTGTTATAGTATAGTTAGACAGGCCCTGGTCTTAACCCTGTTTTTATAAGGCACTTTTAAATGTCTTGGTCCATAACATCTTTATTTTATAGTACAAATCAGTCATCGCTTGTTTGTATGGAAGGAGTGGTAGGGGTGGTGATGCTTCTGTCTCTTTATGTCTTCTGTCAGAAAAAAAAAACTAAATTTATTTTGCATGTTTGACTCCAATGTCTAAGGAAAGGTAAGCTGAGAATCTGTGGCACCAATAGGGTTATAGGGAGTTAATCAGCAATTAGTGAATCACAAAGGCTGCAGTTACTTGTTTAATACTGTAATGGCCTTTGCTATCCTTTTTATCTACACAAACTGCTATCCCTGTAGACTTTAGGTCAGGACAACAAATTTGTCCAAAAAATATGATTCTTTGGATTCTTAATGATTCAAATACACACTTCATTTTTAAAGCAAAAATCATAATTTAAGAAGGTTGATTTGAAAAGACCATTTTAGAGAATACTCTGGACGCATAATTTGTTTTGGCCATTGTGCATATGAACCTTGAATAGGTTCCTGTGTCTGGTTAAGATTAGGCATTAGTCTTGAATGGTCTAATGGTAAAAGAGATGATAAAAACAGAATAGATGAAGAGTAGGAGGAGAAGCAGGGATAAGTGGGCCGAGGGGATGGCATTGTCCACTATCTCCTGAAGAGCACTCTGCACAAGTACATCTCGGTGAAGAAGTTGAGGAAGATAGGATCAGCTCAAGCCCAAATAGTCCCCAAGATAACTCCTTTCCCCATCACCTACACTGCCAATGTTCTCCACCGTGACCAGATGTTTGATTGCAAACCCGGGGCCTATAAGTGCAATACAGAGACGGAGGAAGACCCACGGAGTGAAGAGCAGAGACAGAATGCCAAGAAGAATATCTTATGTTTGGTGGTCCAGTGCTACTTCTTTGCACCTAAAGGCCCATCCATATCCTTGGAGCTGATGGAGAGGATAATGATGAAGGCCACAGACAAGCTATGGGATGAGATTGACACCCCATGTGCTCTGAAAAAAGCAAATATGCAAATTGCCTTTACTGAAGCCCTGGGCGGAAACCTGTGGAAGTGGTATGATGGTGCTCCACTGACCACTGTGCTGCAGAGGTTCAGAAACTGGACCACAAAGGGGGCAGGGGCGAGGAGACTAACAAGAACCCAGACCAGAAATCAAACATAGGTCTGTCCAGGTTTAGTTCCAGGTTAGTCCTGGGTTAGACCTTGTTTAGTCCTGGGATAGACCTTGGTTACCTATAGAACAGGTTTTACTGTGAAGGAAAAGCTGTTCTTTCAAGACAAATTCATAAAAAATGTAGTATGCATCCTGGTGTTTGTTCACTGCAAATTTCTATGATCTGGCCAAGATTTTAAAACTCCTATCAGGTTATTCATCTTTTTTTCACATTTATTATCTACTTACTAGTTCAGAAATGGCTTAAAGGGATAGTGCGTTTTTGTTTTTGTTTTTTTTTATGTGAATCTGTATGGGTTCCCCTCTAACAGTGTCGTGCATTAACACTAGCTTACCGCTGACCGCATCGTCTGAGCCCAGTTCTGCTCCGGTTCTGGAGCTCAGGAACGTAGGTCCGGTAAGTTCGCGGGGACATTCAATAAAGCTTATTTTTCTTCTCAAAACAACATTTGTCCAAAAAGTGATAAGTAGTTTATTTTAAGATAACTTGTCAAGTAATATATTCTTGCTGCATGGACAGATAATTTGACTACTTTTAAGTCATTTTCTGATAGATTTAAGTGTTTATATCTTAAATTTTGGACAAGCTTTTTTGCAGTGTTGTTTAAAAGAAAATGTTAAAAATAAATATTAATAAACAAGTTACAAACATATTTTTTCACACTGAAAAACAACATAAGGCAATGGATGTGATATTTTCTCCCAAACAAACTTGTTGAAATACTTGGTTGTATAGAGGATTTTTCAAGGAAGTAGCATAAAACCACCCCCTCCCCCACAGCTCCCTAAGTAGAAACACCTCCTCTGTTTAGGCTGTTTGTTTACAGCTGGTACACGTTCAGAATTGCTGTTGTTGCTGCAACTGTACTGTTCGTATTTAAATGATAAGCAGAAGTTTCCTGTCCAGAAGTAATTTAGCAACCAACGCAACAGTCTATAGACCCATCACAGGAAGGAATCTCCGAGAATCAGTTTAGTTTGGCTTCACTCCTTTTCCCCTTCAATTCTTCTTTCAGTGAATTCAAAAATGGACTTTCATTTGCGGCTAATTGGTAATGGTTTATTGTCTGCAAACTTGTCAACAAACTTTGTGCTAACTGCGAGGAAGCTACAGTTGGAAAAAGCTCTTAAGAACCTCTGCGTTGGTCGAGTAAACAGTGTCTCGCATCTGTGGAATACATGAGAGGCGTACGTAAACCACATAATCCCAGCGCGTTGGCGAGTCAGTTATGCTAGAAACGTAGGGAGTTTGATTGACAACCTAACAGCCAACAGATAACGAGGTAGCCTTGTTACCTCTGCTTGTGCTCCTCATTTACATAATCGTAGTAGAGTAACTTAGGGTTAAAAGTAGTATTATCATGATGACCCTCCCTCCCCAAGAAGAGAGACAGTCTGAACCTGACTAGATGATCAAAGGCTTGGCACTGGTCCATGTATGTCACTTGTTTTGGAGTCCTTGCCAAAGGGTCATTCTTTCTAAAGTTGAAATTAAAGTGCTGAGTGAGTCCCACTTAAGATGTTGGGCAGATTTCAGTTGGTAGACTTGTCTTCCGAAAACTTGAAAACCTGTTTACAAGAAATTATGATCAAACTTTGCTTGGACAGTAGTGTGAAATCAGGCTGGCAAAATAGGCCTCTGCTACCCCCTGTGAATGTTTGAAAGAGCAGATTCTAAAGGAATATAATGTCAATAAGTAATAATAAAAAAATAAATAAACATATTAAGTGGTGTGAAAACCTTAACAGGGTAGTTTTAAGTCACAATTGTAATATTAGATGTTTTTTCCAGAGTTATTCAGCCCAACTTTTTGTGTAATCTGTGGCACATGACTGAAGCCACGCTTGTCACTTTGAGTCAATCACAACTTGTTATCCCTGTGTCCCCTTTCCCTGTCAATCTCCTGCTTAAGCATGTCATTTAAATGCACTCTCTCTCCCCTCATTCCAGCACCACCGCGCTCCACACCTCTCTCTCCATCATGCCAATATTTCACGAGCTTATTTGATTTTCTTCCCGTTGTCTCCTGGCATCCCACAGCTGTAAACATAAGCACAAGTCAAGTCCCCACTAAAAAACAAGTCACTGGGATTTTGTGGTTGTCGTTATTGATGCTGATCCCTGAACTCTCCTCTCTCCACTCACCGCTCACCTCTCTCCTCTTCCCCTCTATCTGTCTCCCTCCTTCCCTCACTTTCTCTCCCTTCTCCCCTCCTCGCTCTCTCTTTCTGCCTCGCTCACTCCCCGTCTCTCTTTCTTTCTCTCTCTCTCCCTCCCCCTCCTTCACACTCTGTTTCCCTGCGTCTCCCTCTTTCCCTCACTGTACATGTTCCTGCTCTGTCTCTCGTCCCACTCACTCCAGTCGGGGCAAAGCTAATCCAGTCTGTTTTGGTGAGCCGCGAAACTGTCAGCAGCAGGCCACATGGGACAAACACCAGATTCAATTACACACATGAAGAAGACCACATTGACGGGTAAACAGCGCCATTTTACAAAATCAACCACTTTTTATGTTGCATTTATACCCGTTATTTAAGACGCAAATTGTAATAATGATGCCATAAACACACCAATGTATGTAGTCAAGTTAAAGGCACAGTATGGAACTAAACCTTTCTATCTTCATGGAGACCAGGTCAGATCTGTGGAGAGGCAACCCCGCTCACAGTCAGAATACCTGTTTTTCTAGGTATTTCTGAGCTATAAAACCAACTATATAATTGAATAAATGTAAGGCAGAGTTGTTAAATATGAGGGGCCGTTCAAGACATTATTCATTCTGGTCCTCTCACATACATATATTCTCACTCTCACATACATACATTCTCCTCTCACATACATACATTCTCCTCTCACATACATACATTCTCCTCTCACATACATACATTCTCACTCGCACATACATACATTCTCACTCGCACATACATACATTCTCACTCGCACATACATACATTCTCACTCGCACATACATACATTCTCACTCTCACATACATACATTCTCACTCGCACATACATATATTCTCACTCTCACATACATATATTCTCACTCTCACATACATACATTCTCCTCTCACATACATATATTCTCACTCGCACATACATACATTCTCACTCGCACATACATATATTCTCACTCGCACATACATATATTCTCACTCTCACATACATACATTCTCCTCTCACATACATATATTGTCACTCGCACATACATACATTCTCACTCGCACATACATACAGTATATTCTCACTCGCACATACATATATTCTCACTCGCACATACATATATTCTCACTCGCACATACATACATTCTCACTCTCACATACATATATTCTCACTCGCACATACATATATTCTCACTCACACATACATATATGTGCGAGTGAGAATGTATGTATGTGCGAGTGAGAATGTATGTATGTGAGAGTGAGAATATATGTATGTGAGAGGAGAATGTATGTATGTGAGAGGAGAATGTATGTATGTGAGAGGACCAGAATGAATAATGTCTTGAACGGCCCCTCACAATTTAATGTGGAACAATCCAGGCAGAGCACTGACATATCCATACAAACAGGTAGGTGACGGGCCCCCAACCAAATAATTACACAGTGCACCTTTAAATTCAGCAATAATGTTAATAATATAAAAATACTAAATTGGTACTCAAGTTAAAATGTGTTTAAAAATCATATTTGCATGAACATAAAACAAGATTGCTGAACAAGAATGTATTTTTACATGCATTGGAAGTATTACAATGATACTTATACTGTACTACCATAATAGAAACTGAGGAAACCTTTTATCATGCTCAAACAGTCACCTGTGACAACACCTGTAACTGATATGAATACATTTAAGGGAAAGTAAAAATGAAATGAAGATACTTCTCTTTACCATTACGTTGAAGTCACGAAAAAATGAAAATAAATAAATAGAAATTGCAGATTTTTTTTTTTTTTTTTTTTTTTTTGTGAGTCATCATTTTATAGTACTGAACTGAACTCAATTCCACTGACTGAAATAGAACCAGCCCTGGAGTCCTGTCACAGAACAGCAAAACTGAATAATGGAGAAAAAAAGTATAATTAGAAAATATGTTTAAGTTGCAAAAATGAGTAGATAAATACAATTCTATGTTTTTTTTTGTTGTTGTTTTTTTCAGTGGATCCTTTGATAGTTAATTATAAATGTACTGAACTAATTTCCGCTCTATATGACTGAAATAGAATAGAATCCAGCCCCGGAGCCCCATTCCAGCTTCTGATGATAAACATTCACTGCTGACTCTGAGCTAATTGCGTGTGTCTTGGGGGTGTCGATCCATTTTAGTTTCAAAACGCCCAAAACACTAAACAAGTTTCCTCTAATTGACCCACTAAATGAGCATGTAACAAATAGAAATCACTTTGATAATGTGTCATCATTTCCTTGTAATAAAGATGAGTGAGGGGCCAGAGGCGGTGAAATCGAGGTATCTTTGACTGTACAAGATTCACATGTGCAAATTACACCAGGAAAACATGTTTATTGATCAGACCTATGGCAAGGCAGATTCATATCGGGGCTGGGAATCACAGGGTCCCTCATGAGTCGATATACGATACATGATATATGGCTCACGATACGATATTATCACAATATGGCGATACATGTGAACCAAATACATTTTAGCAACCATATTTATTTATTCAGCTAATACGTGTGCAAAGTTAATATGAAATACTGTACATCTATTTTAATAATCAGAACACTAAATATTTCAAGTGTATTGCATAAATAAGTTTCCTTCCACTAAATAAGCAACAAAATTGAAGTGCGGTCACAAAAGATACCAAAAAACACTCCAATACTTTGATACAGCTGCCCTTGATGCCATATGACCAAATTTTGTATCACAATATATAGTTCAAATATTTTTAATTCTCATATTGCAGTATTAGACTAATTTAGGGACAAAAAAACGGACTCATGCCACTGAATTTGTATGAAAACAGCATCTAAATAAATTATTTTCAACAAAACTGTATCACATCTTCTTAGAAAATTGAATTTTTTATTTTTTTAAATTTTTTTTGGTCAGTTACTTTGCCACATTGCCACAAACTTTCATAACATTTAACAGTTCATGGGAGAGAGTGAAGAGGACATTCAAACAAGCCAAAAAAAAAAAAAAAAAAAGTTTATTTTTTAAAACACCTTTGAACAAGTGAATTAAACTATTCCCATAACTCATCACAGCTAAAATTTTCAAATAAAAATTAGACTCTTAGGCCTAATTGACATAATTTTCACACCTTAATGAATGCTTCAGTACAGCTCTATAGTAAAGCTGTAAATTGTCACATGTTACACAAGGGGGATGAGGCATATCTTTAACATTTCTGTCTGGGCACAAAGCTATAATTATCAAATCGTGCCCCTCTTTTGGAACACAGTCTGTAATTGTTGTGAAAATGCGAGCATCAGCAGAGTACAGCAGGTGTGTCTGTCGCTGTATAAACACTGGATTTGGTTCCTTGTTGATGGATAATGGGTTTTCAGGGGAGCTCCAAGGTTATAGGAACAAAAGTGAGAAAAGTTATTGTCTATTTGGGCTTGTATTAACTATAGCAGACTTCATAGCTGGGGGCGACTGGGCTGAGTTGATTAGAGTGGTATAGGCTAGGTGCTCTGTGGCCCCAGTCTCTGTGTGTACTCAGATGGAAAGGAAACTCACATAAGACAAGGTGACAAGGAACAAAGGATTCAACTTCTGAATAAGGTAAACACAGACCTGCAGTTTGAACAGTATTTCAAATAGACAGCGGCATCCTATATCGGGGAAGAAAGCGGAGGAAGCATAAAAAAGTGAAATATTGACTTTAAGTGAATGTCTTTCTTTTCCATATGAATTTTTAATGGAAGTATACATTTTAAATAAAGTCACATAAAATCGCCCATATTGCTTTCAGTAAACATAGACTGAATCCAAGAAAACTATGACATAATACATATCAAAATAGACAAAAGAATTAAATGTAATAGTAAAAATACTGTAGTACTACTATAGTTCTACAATCACTTTTGACTTCTGATAGTACTGCTACAACTATTTGCAAGTATCACCACAATGTCAACTATTTGGGACAGTGTGTTAGGTGATAGGGTTATAGGCCAGAGGTCAGGGCAGTTCATATATTGCCTAAGCACATACTGTTGTTGTGTCTCTCGGCAAGACATTTCACTCACATGTTCCACGCTAGAGTTCAGTATAGGGATGTTACAATACAAAATGTTTGTGTTACCATTACTGTGAGAAGAAATATCACAACTTTACCATTACTTTACCAAACAACCGTGTAGTCTTCCATTTTCTTTCATTCTTATGGTATAATACATTATCACTTCTTTAGTATCTCACCAGCTTTACAAAATGTAACTGTCAATGTTAATTTGTCAGAGCTAGCTAAACAGAAAAGTTAGGTATGCTTCTCCTCACGATTACATTCTCACTTGGATAATCATGATTATTGATTACCCCATTCCCTACTCTAATGTGGCAATTTCTTGAGCTACTATCACTCCAAACATTTTACCATTCCCTATAAAACGCCCCGTCAACCCCATTTCAAATAGAGCTGCTAAACTGGGCAGAACCTGGAGGACTAAAGAAAAGAATGAGGAGGAACGAGGGGGGAGTGACTAGGAGTATAAGCATAGACTGTATGGACATATCTAACGTGCTTGCAGTCCTGTTCCAAATAGGTTAGCATGGGTGCACTTCCAGTTCCATTGACTCCAATTCACTTCATATTGAAAAATCTTTCCCCCTCTTTCCAAAATTACCGCTGTCAGCCTCATCATTTTGCTCTTAAAATGTTCGTATTAACACACTTTACATAATTTTTATAATTATTATTGTTATTTTGTCCATAAATCAATTCCTATTCCTAATATGAAGCTTGATTCCCAATCACATGTATAACTGCTTGCATCATGAAATTAACTTCTTTATACATTAATAATAATAATAATAATAATAATAGATTATAGAATAGAATAGAATAATAATGACTGAGGGACTTTTCACGCAATAATAATAATAATAATAATAATAATAATAATAATAATAATAATAATAATAATAATAATAATAATAATAATAATAATAAATTATAAAATGGCGGCACGGTGGCTGAGTGGTTAGCGCTCATGCTTCACAGCAAGAAGGTTCCAGGTTCGATCCCCGGGTCGCCCAGACCTTTCTGTGTGTTCTGTGTGGAGTTTGCATGCATGGTCTGGGTTCGATCCCCGGGTCGCCTGGGCCTTTCTGTGTGGAGTTTGCATGTTCTCCCCGTGTCTGGGTGGGTTTCCTCCAGGCACTCCGGTTTCCCCCACCAACCCAAAACATAAATCCTCCAGCTTAGGTCCTGACCAAGCCGAAGCAAGAAGATCATGGAGATGGTCCCCGGGCGCAGTAATGTGCTGCTCACTGCTCCTAATAACAGGATGGGTTAAATGCAGAACTGGAATTTCCCCACTGTGGGACTAATAAAGGCATAGCTTTAATAATAATAATAATAATTCATTGCATTTATATAGCGCCTTTCATGACAGTTCATTGTTCATTCACTCCGCACTTGGTGGTAGTAAGCTACTATTGTAGCCACAGCTGCCCTGGGGCAGACTGACGGAAGCAAGGATGCCAATCTGCGCCATCGGCTCCTCCGACCACCACCAACACTCACACACACATCACTTTCATACTAGGCAATATGGGTGAAGTGTCTTGCCTAAAGACACAACTACAGTTTTTGCGACTGGCAGCCCACTGTGGCACCTGGTATTCCCACCGGTCTCCCATCCAAGTACTGCCCAGGCCTTGACAAGCTGGTATGGCCACAACATTTTATGGGTATAAGGAACAGGGTGATTGGTCTAACAGGTATCCACACTTCCCTGTAATCAGAACAGTCTTACGTGATGTCACCTAGCACTTACAATTCACACTGGTCACTGGAGCCAGAGCACACTCATTTTTATATGTTTTTAAACTCAAAGCTGCGAATATACCAAGTTTGTGCTAAAATGACAGTAGACAATACTATTAAAATAGCACATACACAGTTTAGTAGTGAAAACAAAAAAGATTTAAAGTTTAGTTTCACTTTAAGCATCTAAAATTCTGCCTTATATTGGATCTAAGAGAGCAGCAGCTGGTCCATAGACAAATGAAGATCTTCACATTGCACCAGGATGCCATGTGTCTATACATGTAGCTGTGACAAGTCTAATTTGAGCTGTGAGCTAAATATACAGTCAATGTTAGCCCTGTGAACCTCTCCCTTTCATGACGCCTTTGATGGCTCCCACTTCAAAGCTCCATATCAACAATGTGGGACATTAATTCACAAGCTATGTTTAGTCCCGGTTCACATTTCACCACTCCCAGATCTGCTAGGTATCTGCATGCATATTCAGAGATAATACACAAAATTAGGTCGAATAATACCGGTGACCTACATTTCCCATCAGCCGCTGAATGAGATAATTAAAAGGTGTCTAGTTCTTGTAAGGTTACTGTTTAGAGTGTGTATGACTTAAAGGTGCACTGAGTAACTTTTTTGGTGGAGGGTCCATGACCTACTTGCCTCCATGGGAATGTGTGTTTGCTTGGAATACACAGTACGGTTTTAAACTTGTCTATTTTTGCATTTATTCCGCCTGTTGTAAATATTAATGACTGTGATGTGTGATGTCACGATTTCCAACCAAGAAGTAAAATTTGAAACCTAAAAAAATGACCAAACTTTAGTAAAATTAGTAGTCTAACCTGTTATAGGCACTTTAACACCCCCTTCCAGGTCACATCTATAGAACTGCTATGTATCAAATATTTATACTTGTACCTTGAGGTCCAGCTCCACTTTGGCCCAAATAACAGATGTTCCTTCTTTTGGTACCAACCTGCCTAAAGCATCTCTGCACAGCTGTTGCCTGGCCCCAATGTATCCATTATAAAGGTTAAAACACTTACTCACTTATTACTTTGACTTACTCACTTATTATGCTGCACTAGTTTGTTGAGGAGTTTAAGACACAGAAATCATAAGAAGATATGTTGTGTTTGCTAAAAACATCTGTAATATTGTACGTTTATTGAGTTTAAAGGTCCTATATTATGGAAAATTGAAACTTGTGTTTTGTTTCATTCACATATGTGACTATTATTAGTCTGTTCACAAAGACTCAAAATGCTCTTTTAAATCTTTTGATGTCATGTAGTGATACTTTTCAAGTTATGGAGTTTAAAAACACATTTGAGCGGTTCCTGTATTACCGCATGACAGTACAAAATGGGACACTTTGTGTGTTTTATCTTTGAAAGAACTCAGCCAAAAGGGTTTGTGTGTTAAACATGGGAATGAAACAAAGCACAACTCGGGTATGTTTGTGATGGGAAAACAACATTATAACACTGATTTTAAAAATAACATAATATGGGCCCTTTAATGTCTGATGCTGTACCTGATGCAGAACCTTCAATTATTACTTGTGACTGGGATAAGATACTAGTTTTTACCTTTAGTTACAATAGCACTTTTATAATTTCATGGATAGAGCATTTATAACAGAACTAAAAGGTGCAGCTTTGAGCCGTAAAACTTTATTATTACAAGAAAATGCCAAAACATGGCTGGATGTCAGACCCTTATACTATATGCATGTATTCTATTCTCACGAGGGACCAGGTGCACGTCCATAGATTAACAAACCAAAACAAGCATCGTCTTACTTCTAGATTAATTAGCACATTTGCATACAGTATAAGAGTTACAGCATATACATATTATAATTGCCGTGGTGGTGAAATATGTTCTTTATAATGACAGTTGACATCCAGAAATCTTTCTCAACATCAGCACAACAAGATAGGCTAATGAGATGGACAAATATATAGCAGAGGAAGGAAAGGTGGATTAAGTTGAGCAGAGTTTGGTCAGGAACAAAAAGAGAGGATTAACGGTGAGGTTGTGACTTCGAATAGTAGATTAGAAGAGACTTTAAAGCAAAAAGGTTAGAGACCGTGTACAGAATATCCATGACTATGAAAAGGTATTGAGCCTAAAATAGCTTTTTGTAGGGGTGTCCAACCTTTTTTAACCAAATCTTGAAATATAGAGCGAATATAAAGCGAAGATGGGTGCATTTCACATAGTTAGAGCTTTGAGAAGGAGTCAAACATAAATTGTAGGTCTGTATTACAATGGAATAATGTTGAGATTATGGCAGAATTACTGCCTTGGGCCAGTAACAATTGTTCTGAAGACATTTATTCTTGCTTCTTACTGTGCGAGGTCATTACTGTTACTAATTCACTATAATTTGTGTGTCCAGTCTATAAAAGCTCTTCAACTACTGTTACTACTAGGGATGCACCGATACACATTTTTTCACTTCCGATCCGATCCCGATACCTGGATTTGGATATTGGCCGATGCCGATACTATTCCGATACCAAAAATGTTTGTTTTTAAAGCTAGCTTAAAATCTCTCCCAAATTTGTTCAGTTGTCATAGCCAAACATTGTGCATATTTTTGCCCGTTCATCCCAGCAGTGCACACGGCGACTATAATAAACCAGACAGTGTCATAACGAAATCGTGGCCATCTGAGGTGTCTTTAAATAGGATGTCAGTTCCACAGCCCTAGCCTGCTCTGATACCTCTGGGCCTCTGTGTCGGTGGTATGAGGCAGAGGTCCTGGCCCGGAGGTAATTGAATCAGGACAGAAAACACTGGGGAGCAGACTGTGGGGTGAGGGTGGTCAGGCGCAGCTGGATAAGCAACAGTTGGTGCCTTTTAAAGAGCAGAGCCAAAGAAAACAGCAGGCAAGAGGGATGGGAGAACCCAAAGCCAAGTACACACCAAGAGGTCCAAACAGGCTGGAAATCCTACAGGGGAATACTGGGCACATCTGTCTATATTCTCCACTATTCAGACAAGAAATGGCTGAGATGGCTAATTAATCAAATTTTAATTATCCAATCGATATTCAGGAGATTCAAATTGTCAGCAGCTTTTTTCCTATTTCTAATCCAGAGGTCTACAGCCAATTGTCTATGAGTAAAAGCTTTTGTTTTTGATTTTGAATTAATTTCAACCAAAGGAACTAAACTAAATGTGCTAAAAGATGTTTTACATGCTGTTAAAGTGGCTGTACTAAATTTTTATCTATGTATTGATTATATATGTTTTGTTTTGTTTGTTTGTTTGTTTGTTTGTTTTTTTGCCAAAGTAGAGATATTCTTGGGGTCATAATGAGACTACTGTGTGCTATCTACATCTCATTAGCCTATAAACAATTGTACTGTTCAAGACTCAGTATGCAGTTAGCATGCTAGTCGCACCTTTACTGTGACATTAAAGGAAAAGTAACATTTTTTTTACCATTTGAGCCTTATTTCGGTAATAAAACAAGTTGTTTTACTCACCCATAGCACTTTGGAGTCATATGGAGCACTTCCAGAGATGTTTTAGATTTTCATTAGCCTAGCGCGACTTCTAGCCATAGCTCGGGGCATATAATATATTCCCCGAGCATGTAATATGCCCCGTGCGGGCTCCAAATAACACAAACTTTAGCCATTTCAAATCATAGAAGCTCGATGTCTTAGTCTACGCTTTCATTTGAGTCAAAAGTGGCCTGTAATCCGAGATTTATCCATAGTTTACAGCTTTGCGTTTCATGTTTGGGTCCCGGGAGCTGAGAGCACAGTCCGCACATGCGCACTGGCCTCCTCATCTACTCGAAACTATGGCTAAATCTCGGATTACAGGCCACTTTTGACCAAACGAAATTGTAGACTAAGACATTGAGCTTCTATGATTTGAAATGTGCTAAAGTTTGTGTTATTTGGAGACCGCAAACATGTGCCCCGAGAACTCACATTATAGAGATCGCAAATCTAAAACATCCCCGGAAGTGCTCCATATGACACCAAAGTGCTATGGGTGAGTAAAACAACTTGTTTTATTACCGAAATAAGGCTCAGATTGTAAAAAACGTTACTTTTCCTTTAAAGGGACAGTGTGTAAGATTTTTACCCGTTAATTACTGAAATTGAAGATACCCATTCAAAAATACATTGTTTTCCAAGCCTTTTCACTTCCATCATGAAATCAAAGTATTCTTTTGGACTTAGATATAGTCACATAAAAGGGGGATCTTCCCCATGCAGAGGCAGCCATTTTGAATACGAGAGCCGCAGAAGGACATTTGGACTCCGCCTTCGCCTTCGGCAAGGCTCGTGGTTTGGGGTAAACAACACAAGCATGCTGCCGGATCAGACGTCGTAATGGATCTAACACGTGTTTTGGACTAAACTGTTTTACTGGATTTTATTCGCTGGATCCTTACGGACAAATTGAGAGCAAGTCTATGGTGAAATACAGAGTTTGACCTGTGGAAAGCATTCTAAGGTAAGCTAACCTCGTTTTGTGCTTTTCCGTATAAAAGCCCCATGTGCTCAAGGAGTGATTGTTTTGCAGGGAAACGAATTACATAGTCAAAAAGAGGAGACTGTAAGGTTTCATTTGATGTGTAGAGTGTCATGGTACATGATCGGGAATGTGTGTTTTCATGAGAAAAAAACAAAAAAAAAACGGGACCGCGCGGCGCGCGGGTCCCTCGAGGTCTGCCGTAGCTAAAACAGAAAGTGCAATAGCACCATCCACCTATGCGGCACGAATCCTACACACTGGGGCTTTAAGTCTCCACTCAATTTGTCTCAAATTTGTTGTGAATAAGGCTACGTCCACACGAAAACACTCCTAGATATTTTTTTTTATGTGGGTTGAAAAAAATTTGCTTCCACACACGCATCCAGACGAAAACGGAGCGCTGAATAAAAACGATGTAATGCATACGCCACACCAATATGTGGTGCTGTAAACAGGAAACAGCCAGAGCCACCGGAAACGCAATACTACAAAGAGCGCATGCGCATAAAGTCCTTTCTGTTCTGCAAACAAGCATCGTGGCGTTATCGTTTTCCAAAAGCTGCGTTTTGCTCATCCATGCGACAACGCGACCCGGCGTTCTCAGATTTCTCCACTCTGGAACCCGTTTTCAAAAAACACAGTTTTTGTCCACCAAAAACGCCGGCGCTGTGTGGACGAAAGGCCAAAACAAATAAAAACTTCAATGTTTCCTCTAAAAACTTTGTCATGTGGACGGGCCCTAAAATGCATTAGAAAAGTGACAAATAACTTTGAACGAACGACTGCAAACAGCTAAAATGAACTAGCTCTGTTTTTCACAATTTCAGAAAAAGTTTTAAGTTTAAAGAACAAATTCAGTACAAAAGAATTTGAGAGAAAATAAAAAACACAATTAATTTTTTGTCCTACCGCCCAACACTACTGTCAATGCACTGTGTGAAAACAATGCTAATTCATGCTAAAACAATAAAACCATAGAGGGAAAGCTCATTCAAGTCATTGAATACTTTGAAACTTTCCTAATTCTGTTTTATTTGCTCCGGCATCTGCTGTATCTGCGACACTTTCACTGTCCGGCCCAGGAACGCTGTCAGAATGCAAAAGATGTCCAAACTAAATCCTTGTACTACCACCAACTATTTGGTGAAAAGGCAAATTGTATTTTCTGTTTAACTATGAATGACTTTAATGAAAGAATTTTTTTATGTATTTATTTTTTGTTGCCGGTAAAGTTGCTGCGCGATAAGAACATTTTTTCCTGTTGCAGTCAGTACATTGAAAACTTTCAAACATAATGAAATGACCTTCTTCCTGTTATCAGGCTCGAGTCTATGCCACCATGAAGCACTGAACTCATCAATAGAAAATAACCTTAGCCTCAGTCTGCTTATAGTTCAGACTGTATGTTTGCACTTAATGAAATCTTGTAAAGTGTGCCTATTTTAAAACAGAAATTGCTTGTAATGCTTTTTGCTATTTTGGGGCGCACAAACATAAAAAAGTACACATTGCTGATTGTAAATGAGGTGAAAAACAGACTAACCTGGTAGACGACTTTACAATCAGCTGAGACTGTTAATGCCTGCAGTATTTCTATTAGCAGTGGACCCCTGACCGCAGATTTCCTTACGGTGCCTCCACATAGTTACACTATTCTTCTTGGGAATGGGGAGAGTGACTGTCAGCTTTGTGCAACCATGGCTGGAGGTAATAAACACACGTAAAAACACATAAATAATGACTTAATGACCCCTCCGCCCTGCCGTACCCTGATGATGCTGGAGTTTCCCGACGTTGAGGTGGGGAAAGTGAAGGCGACACGGTGCACATGTGGTCTCCAGGTGTTTGCTGGCTATGGGATTGTTAGTCTAATGGTGTTCCACTCACAATGGTGCCCTGTTTACATTATTCACTGTTTAAGATGATAGTTTTGAAACTGGATTGAGTTGAAACTAAAGTTCTGTTCTGATCTGTTATAATGTTTTTTCCTTTTACGTTTGTTTTGTTTTTGTGTTTTTCAACTGAACTGACAAGGAAGCTAAATCAATAATTTAAGTTATGTTTTGGAAGACAGGGTTGGGATTCAATAAGTTTTGTTCTTCCAACTCCTTTTCGAGCAAAAAATGGATGCATTTGACCGTATATTGGTTACATGTATTTATTTCCTTAAATTAATGAAATGAAATACTTCCACTTTGTAAGGTCATGTGCTAATACAGGAAGTGCTCCACTTTGTTTTTAAACTCTACAAAGCTTCACTCATCATTTTGATAATTTCAGCCCTGGAATTGGCCATTTCTGCTGAACTAAAGTAAAAAGTAGCTGTTAATTTGAAAACTGCCATTACATGAAATCACAAGCTGGAACAGAGCATTTAGAGCTTTGGAGACAGACAGTTTGCTCAAACAAAGTGTGGTGACTGAGACGACTGAGAAGCGTTAACACTGTTGTGAAAATTTGATTCTCTTTTCCATGTTCATATATTGGTGTAATTTATTATTTTTATGGCAGATTCAGACCTTTGAGACAACATTTAAAAGTTTAAATGAAATTTTCTAACCATTACATTCTGCTTTCATTGCATTTTTTCAGTCTCACATAACTTTTTGGGACTTCTGGTTTAAAATTAGTATCTAGTTCATGTAGCCCTCCCTATCTCTAGAGACATCCCAGCAGAGTTATTTGACTGGCTGCATTAATTACTGCCATTTTCAAAAGGTTGTGTTTACCGAAAATGTGAGCAACTCAGTGAGGAAACAACTACAAAAACAGGTCATTTTGATAGACAAGAAACCTTAAATCAGAAAAACAGTATAATTTTGTAATTGTGTTTTTTTGCCTAGTACCTCCTTATAACAATAGCCTCAAATCATGTCAGTGTAACCAATAATTAGCGTTCCCTGACTCCACAGTAATTGCTAGATATGAATTGAGTGAGTGGGTCTTAAAAGTAACAAAAACAACATTGCTTCAGCTAACTAGAGTTTGCTACATCTCCTATTTTAAAGTACATTATTGTGTGTTTTTGTGTTTTCCAAAGGTAGACGTGATTTCAAGTATTTCACTAATTCAAAAGCATCCGAAGGATCCAAAACTTCAAGATAGTTGGATTGGAGAACTAACAATTAGCCTTTCCAACTTGGAGATAAGACAGCACAGTTCTTGTACATGGAAGTAATCAACTAAATAATAACTCATATGAAGACATTGTTGGATCTGATATTAGAATGTGTTAATTATGATTATGACACCAAAATAAAATACCGTATGTGAAAATGTTGCACAGTTTGTTCATTTCATGGACACCGTGTTTGCCATAATGTTTATTGCGGCAAGGATAAATCCTAATAAAGCACATAAAAGCAGATAAGATTGTTAACAGTATAGAAAATTAAATTTTTTCCTCCTGAAGCTATAGGTTTGCCTGTGTACAGATTATTTTTACACCAGATGCTCTGGTCTTGGGAACAGAATAAGCTAACTTCTCATTAATTATGCCTGTTTTGGATCAATGAAAAACAATATTTGTCAAAAACACAATAAAGTCAATTTTGGGGTCAGTAGATGCATTAGTGACCACTCCTCCCTCTTGACCCTGACCCTTCCAAACACAGGAGGCTATAGGGCATTATTGTTCTCAAGAGACGTGTTAAGAATCCTGCTTATATTATGGCTTTCTTTCTGCCCAAAAGTTAAAGCCTGGGGAAATACGTACATAGATTTTACACTTTCCAAACACTGAGAATTTCACAGTTGCAACATTTTCTGTTATTGTACAATTCTATACTTTCTCTTCAAAAGTCAATAGAAAGTTGGACGATGCAGGAGAGGAGCCCCCTTTGCCCTTAGTTGGAGCAGAGCCTCAGGGAGAAGAGAGGAGTGCAGGATGCTACGGGCCTTAGCTTCAGAGGGGCAGAGGTCTATTTTTAATGACAACTCAAAAACCGCTACAAAAGCGTGTTATGAACGGCCAAGTCTGGAGCAGATGTATCCCTGTACAGGAGCGTTTTGGGAAAGTCAAACAACTAAGAGAGACAGAGCGAGGTTTCCACTGCATAATGGTCTCCAGTTTACAAAGGGTAAGTATTTCAAGATTATGTACCATTTAAAGGTGTATTATGGAACTTTTCTGCAAGGGGATCAAGTACCAGTGTGTCTCGAGATGTCTCCTCGGAGATTGATCAGTTTAATGCCATACTGTGGAACATGCCAGATAAAGCAATTGGTAAAAAGTTCAACAGTTACCATGGTGACACACATGAGCAAAAACTGTCAAAAATGTTTTTATTTGAGTAACAGAGCTTCTAACATAGCAGTGCTTTCAGTTAGCTTCACACCTCCAGGGAATGTTGATGACATCAGCAGCAAAGAATCAATAACCCCTTCAATGAAACAAATGATGCCAGAAAATGTTACATAGTGCATCTTTAAAACTATGATTTTTTTTTTAAAGATATAATTTTACCATTGTGATGTCTGTAATTCTTGTGAATCAGTAAAAGCCGAATTTAGCACAAAAAAAAATAAAAATAATTTTACCATCAGTGTAAAGTTGAACTTGTTAGCAGAAGTAGAAAATCTCTTCACCTTTCCAAACAGAATAAATGGACTGGTTTGATGCCCCTTTCAAAATGCCAGACAATGTCTTTTAGTGCTAAAGGGTAGAGGTCAAGAAGGGGTCAAGCAGGGGTCAAGTGGACTGTGAGAAAGAGAAACTGGACTTGTGGCGTAAGACATCGAGTCTGTCACCTCCGTAACCTTAAAATGTCTCACGCACCTGAGACTATAGAGCTATGAACAGCCAAATAACTCCCTACTACACCCACCCACTTTGACTGTTATGGAGGGCTATAGGGCGAAAAACTAAACACGTTTGTGTTATGTATCCACCAACCACATTAAAATACTCTGCTTGTCACCATGGAGATGTTAATGCTTAGCCTGGAATACATACATAGTATGACATTTAACATATTTATCATCATCATGGTAAAAAGAAATTAAATTTATCAACTGGACAAAGTTTATTTGGTCGATAATTTGTTTCCACCAAATACACTTTGTCCAGTTGACAAATTGAATTTCTCCTTTTTACCATGGATTCTACCTGGACGACTGAGGGATTCTTCACATACCATCATCATCCAAATGATTCTACTGAAGGTGTATGGAGTTTAAGAACACTGTGGAGCACTTCCTGTAACACATGACATCACAAGGTGGAGCAGAATGTTTTCCAATTGATAGAAGAACACAGCCTGAATATGCAGGATTTGTGAGTTAAACGTGTGAATGAAACAAAACACAACTCCAGGTATGTTTGTGATGAGGAAACAACATTATAACAGATCAGAAAACGCCGTAATATGGGCCCTTTAAATAAATGCAAGATATGTAAGATATGTATGTTTAAAGCTGTACAGTGGAGCATTCCGGGCAAAGAAATAACACGTTCATGAGACAACTAGCTAAGGGATCCTTCACCCAAAAAGTTCCACAGTGCACCTTTAAGTTGATTTCAATGTCAATATCAGTATACAAACTGTGATGCTGCCTTCTCGCCAAGACATTGCCCTAATTAGTATTTTCCCCGACGAGCACATTTTGAGCCAATGCTATCATGCATATTTGGCTCCGCTGTCAGTACTGTTGAAAGCAAATGCATAATTAATGTCATGTCCAATATCACTGCGACCTTCTCCTCGTGTCCTCTCCTCAAAATGCCATTGTCATTTTTGCAACTGTTTTCACTAAACTAGGACAGTCTGAGGGTGCATTCACATTCGCCCTGGTTTGGTCCAAGTTTCAGCTCAGACTAGCCAAAATTTGTATTCAAGACTAAAGTTCAAAATAAAGTTGCTGAAGTAGAAGTGCATATTAGCAGTCCAAGTAAGAGCAAAAAATATTTTGGTAACCTATCTAGTAAAAGTAATTGTAAAAGGCTGGACATAAGATTTGATTTATAATTTGAAGTCAATGAAATGTGAGGGGAAAATCCTGAACAAAATAAGCTATTTTCAAAGAATAGACCAGAAAATTTTGAAAAAATTATACCTGTAGGAATGGTGAAAGAAACACAAATGGCATTTAAAGGTGCCATTCTGATGGAGGGTCAAATACTTTTCTCCATGGAGACGTAATTGTTATGTCAGGGATGTTTCACAGTATGGTATAACTTTTTCTCATCAGGGATACCAAACCAGATCAAGTTACAGGTCAGATGTGGAGAGGCAGCCTCACTCACAGGCAGAATGCTTGTTTTCTAGGTATTTTGAGCTACAAAACCACCTGTAATTTAATAAATGTAATGTATATGTATGACATATCCATAGAAACAAGCAAGTGATGGACCCCTAACTAAAGAGTTACCATTTAATATTGTAACCATAACATTTTGCTTATTGGGAGTACTGTTATACTTTAAAATACGTTACTACAGTAGGAGTAAAAGTATGGTGCCTGGAAAGGTTACTAACTGAGTACCCATCTCTGGTTCATGTTCATATTTGGTTCATTATCCAAACCAAAAAAGTCCAGACGGAGTTTGTATTTTTGCCAGTCCATGTTCATATAATGTTATTTCTGTAGTTTGCGGTCTGCGTCTTGTTATCTTAAGAGCAAACAATGGCTAGCAGCACTCCAGCTCATGTTATTTATTTTTATAACGCACTTTCCTTCTATCTCCAACCAGAGCGAGAGGGAAAACACACATTTCATGGCAGTGAATACTGACAAAAATCTGCAGGGCTCCCAGTAGGATGGAGCCAACAGAAGAAGTTCAGTGGAGAGTCAGCACTGTGCACCAGCTCCTCAGGGGAATATCTCAACACAATAGAACAAGAGAAGGAGAATAGACACACACTCTTCATACAATTTCACTGCATAATCTGACCGCTGTATTAGCCAACCACAGAAATGGCCCTCACCCACACACTGTTATCCATTGATAATTTACCAGACAGTTAACAGATAAAATGCCAGACATATTAAAGGGACCATTATTCTATGTTTAAATGTTGTTGCCGCATCAAAACATATGTGGAGTTGTGTTTTGTTTCATTCACTCATGTTTAACACACAAACCTTGTATATTTAGGATGAGATCTTCTCTCAAACAGAAAACACTTTGTTGTTGTGTGGTTAAACGCTACACAGCTTCACTAGAATCATTCGGATAATTTCAGCCCTGAAATTTCCAACCTCTGCTGAACTACTGAACTAAAGGTAAAAGGAGATGTTAACTTGAAAACTACCACCACATGATGGAACAGGCGGAAGGTGGAACAGACAATTTTGATCTTAGGAGACGTAGACAGACTATTAATAAAGGATTACTCAAACATGTGTAAATGTTTTTGAGGAGGTAACAACATTATAAGATGGAGTCAGTTTTGTGTAATATTGGAGCTTTACAGAAGACATTACTGTTCCTATGTCTGCGCTATCGTTATCACTAGTTAATACCCATGGTTCATTATGTTATAATTAAGACATTCACTTGTTTGAAAACTACGGTGCTCAATGGGAAAAGATGTCACCATAAACATCAGATGCTGCTGTTAACACCACCTATGGAAAGCTGCAGATCACAACAGCAATAGCAGATTTTTTTTTCCATTTACCAAAATAACTACACAACACTGTTGAATCCTACAAGTATCACCAATTAAGAATATAAAATTGGAGAATGAAGTAAGGACAAAGCAGTGGGCATATGCTGGTGGTGAAAACAGAGACTGATCATAGCAATGATGTCTTGAATATAGGAATAAAGTTTACTTTAACATGCCTGAATCACTCTAAATACAACTTCGAGAGGGTACGTGAGAAGGAGAAAATTAAAACATGGTTAACAACTCTGAAAGTTGACTTTGCTTAATAGGTCCGCTTTAAAATAACCACAAGATTAAATCATGGTAAACAGCTTTGTCACTGCAATATAAAAGTGTGGTAAGCACTTAATTATATAGTGCATCTTTATGTAAGAACTGATTCTAAGTTAAAGGAAAAGTAACGTTATTTTACAATCTGAGCCTTCTTTCGGTAATAAAACAAGTCGTTTGACTCACCCATAGCACGTTCGTGTCATTTGGAGCTGTTTGGTGAAAGTTATGTTGTAGCGTATCCGTTAACATGAGTATTCGGGGCATTACTTTGCGGTCTCCAAATAACAGAAACTTTAGCACTTTTCAAATCATAGAAGCCCGATGTCTTAATGTAAGAAATCGTTTGAAGCAAAAGTGGCCTGTAATCCGAGATTTATCCAT
Source organism: Paratrypauchen microcephalus (assembly GCA_036785185.1). NCBI lineage: Eukaryota > Metazoa > Chordata > Actinopteri > Gobiiformes > Gobiidae > Paratrypauchen > Paratrypauchen microcephalus. The sequence continues at coordinate 4,005,575 of JAVJIX010000012.1, read as the reverse complement.
AGTTTTCAGCTTTGCGTTTCATGTTTGGGTCCCGGGAGCTGAGAGCACAGTCCGCACATGCGCACTGGCGTCCTCATCTACTCGAAACTATGGCTAAATCTCGGATTACAGGCCACTTTTGCTTCAAACGAAATCTTACATTAAGACATCGGGCTTCTATGATTTGAAAAGTGCTAAAGTTTCTGTTATTTGGAGACCGCAAAGTAATGCCCCGAATACTCATGTTAACGGATACACTACAACATAACTTTCACCAAACAGCTCCAAATGACACGAACGTGCTATGGGTGAGTCAAACGACTTGTTTTATTACCGAAAGAAGGCTCAGATTGTAAAATAACGTTACTTTTCCTTTAAATATCTGTATTTTGAGACCTACTAACAGGGTTGGGAGGGTTACTTTAGACATGTATTCTGGTACAGTCTCTAGTTACCCCTTAAAATATGTATTCAGTAACATAATCCAAGAACCATAATATTAAAGTAATGTAACATGATTTCTTTCAAGTACTTTTGGATGACTTTAACATCAAATATCCGATACAACAAGAAAACAATACAATTTTGTGCATTATAAAAGAAATTGAGGAAAGCAAATTTAAACAGTAGCTTATAGTCCTACAATGAAAGTGCACAAGTCTTGACCACATAGTACAGTTTATTAAGAAAAAAAATACCATTGTCTTCTTTAAAAATAAAATAATGTTGAAATTTCCACCCACTAAATGTTCTTCTGCAGCCATGCCAGTTGCAAGTTTGTTCCATAGTGTACAACAGTTTGTTCTGTTTTCCTTCCATCTCCAGCTTTAATTGAAAAAAAATTAAATAACATAACATGATTTAAAATTGTAATCCTGCTAAATAATCCCCATTTTTACTAAATGTACCTGTAATCTGAGTACGTCTTCTTTCCTTGTAACTGTAGTGGAATACAGTTACCTTTTTTGTATCCTTTTACTTAACGCCGTTCCTTGTTACTCCACAAGCCTGACTACAAACAAACAGCAACTAGAGAACGGTGCTTATTCAATGCGCCTTTGACTGACCCCCTCATCTCTGCTTGCAGAAAAGTCTGGTGCATGGGAGGTTTGTTATTTGCTTGTGGTTCTTGCTATAGTACACCACACATCATGAGTCTGTGTGGTCTGACTCCTGGACTGAGGCTGCATTGTGTTTAGAGCAGCCAAGGACCAAGGACAGTCTCTTCTCCTGCTGCTGCTTACATGCACTCCCTCCCTGCTCACATAATCTCTCTGAGGGTTTCTATCACTCGCTGAAGCGTTCTTGGAAGCACCAGAACCCTGTGTCCTAAGGGAGAAGCTTATTGGACGTGCAGCTGCCTCATCCATCCACGTTACGAAGCAGTCCAGCTCTCCTGTTATGGAGATGAGGACGCTAGTTCCCTCAAATGAAATAGTCATTGGCGGGGACATTAAGGTACAAATAAAAGCATATAAGAAAATTCGTAGGTTTCTCCTTCATGTTATAACTCTTTGAGGACTTTCAAAATATATATTGTTTAGTTTCACCTTGTAAATCGCTATGGCAACAGTCCTATTTTTGATCATTCAGAAACCAATAGATAAAACTACTGAATGTGTGGAAGCTCAGAAATGTTGTGTGTCAGTCTACTTATAATTTAAATCAATCTTATATATTTTTTGCAAGGATTAGTTTAGTTTAGTTTGTTTATTCGACAGGGATCATGAAGCATTAATCAAAAAAAAACTTACAAGAGATGCTTTGTACCAGACTATAGTTCTCGGAGCTAATTTCCATCTGCAGTCCCTGAGACATACACAACAGAGAATACATAGTAAGTTGTAGTGTTATGTTTATGTTATAACTGCATCCTACACTGTTTTTTCATTGTGTGTACCAATGTATACTGTCTGTGTCTTGTGCAAAAATTGAATAATACAGCTCTGGAAAAAAATAAGAGACCACTGCAAAATTATCAGTTTTTCAGATTTTACTACTTATAGGTATGTGTTTGGGCAAAAGGAACATTTTTGTTTGAGTCTATAAACTACTGACAACATTTCCCCCAAATTCCAAATAAAAATATTATCGTTTAGAGTTTTTATTTGCAGAAAATGACAAATGGTCAAAATAACAAACAAACAAACAAAAAAAAACATGTTTTCAGACGTCAAACAATGCAAAGAAACAAGATCAAATTCATTTTAAAACAACATAATACTAATGTTTACACTTAAGAAGAGTTCAGAAATCAATATTTGGTGCAATAACCCTTATTTTTAATCACAGCTTTCATGCGTCTTGGCATGCTCTCCACAAGTCTTTCACATTGTTCTTGGGTGACTTTATTCCACTCCTGGTGCAAGAACTGAAGTAGCTCAGCTTTGTGTTTGTGTTGGAATTCAACAGACGCTGGAATGGAATGGCTGTAATACATGTAGAGATGCTGATTTCAGAAAAAAATATGCAGTGGTCTCTTATTTTTTTCCAGAGCTGTACAGATTTTAAAGGGATATGCCACCCCCAGGTCAAATTTGGGCATCTCCCCACAGTCCAGAGACTAAAATAAGTGGTGGAAAGCGTTTTCCTGCTCACCCAGCCATTGTCCGAGTCTGTCGCCACTGACCGCCGCGGTATGTGCAGCTCCTCCGCCTTAGACTGGAGTCTAACGTCGCCAGAGAAAGATTTCGGCCAAAAGGAATTAATTTGCTCGATGCGTTTTCCAATTACTTTCTGTGTAGTGTGCATTCATATCGAGTGCAAATAAATGTGCAAATCAACACGGAGAGCTTGACTTGGTCATTTTGGGTGGGAACTATTTTCCAGTGCGGAAGAATACAGTCGAATCACGCACCACGTTGTGCAACAGGGGAACTCCCTTCCTGGTGCGTAACAGGGATTCCCCTGGCAGCGTGCTGCGTGATTCGGCTGTATTCTTCCGCACTGGAAAATAGTTCCCACCCAAAATGACCAAGTCAAGCTCTCCGTGTTGATTTGCACATTTATTTGCACTCGATATGAATGCGCATCGAGCAAATTAATTCCTTTTGGCCGAAATCTTTCTCTGGTGACGTTAGACTCCAGTCTAAGGCGGAGGAGCACCAGATACCGCGGCGGTCAGTGGCGACAGACTCGGACAATGGCTGGGTGAGCAGGAAAACGCTTTCCACCACTTATTTTAGTCTCTGGACTGTGGGGAGATGCCCAAGTTTGACCTGGGGGTGGCATATCCCTTTAAGTCAATATTGCAAATTCACAGTATGATTCCCATAATATCAATACTTTTCAAGCATTGAGTTATAAAACAACATTTATAGGGTTTAAACTGTAACCATTATTATGAAATACAAACAGTCATTAAACAACAACAATAGTTACTTAAAGTCCTTATAATGTTTTCTTATTTTTACATTTTGCATTGCCCTAACACAACTCCATCACCTGTGTCCACATCCATGCCTTGTTCTTTCTTTATATTGTAGTACACACATCGTAGTATAAAGGCGACTCCTCCCTTTGTCTGGAGGGTCTTATCCCCTCCTGCCCTCACTCTCTCTTCCTCTCTCTCTTTTCTTCTTCCTCTCTGTTTAATCTCCGGCTCCATCTTTTTTGTTCTGGTTGGCTGAACTACCAGTATGGTGCTGCTTTATCTCTCTGATCCTATCGCAAACTTTTCATATAAAGGAATAAACTCCAAATAAAAACCAATCGCGCTCATCTTTAGGTGCCATCTTTTCGAGGATATTGCTCTCATTAGCCTTTAGTAATCATTTCAAAGTAGCGATAAATGTTTTCACTTGTCGTAGATTAAAAGGCTTTTTCTGTATTTATTTCCAGACGCTGATCAAATTATGGCTTTGCTTGCTGTGCCATAGATCACATCAAAAGCGTTGCTTATCGTGTAATGATATGCTCTATAAAGATAAGAGCCCCAGTCCCATGAGGAGGGAAAAACTCATCCACCACTCCGACTGGAAAACATATACAAAAAGTATGTAAAAAAGTGTGGAAGGTTCATCTTATAAAGAAGATTAAATGTCAAGACCAGGCAAATAGTTAAATGTAACTTCAAATATGATATATTAATGAAGTAAATGTAGAGAAATATGGTAACATGTGTGTCAAATTTGTTTTTTAAATGATACATCAAAAAGACAAATACAGAACGAGACATAATGATAAAATGTTTTATTCAAATGGTAAAATAGCTCATTTTAATTATACTTTATAAGAACCACTAAGAGACTACAATCAATTTTAAAGAGGGAATATTTTATTATCAACTGCCAACATATGACATATTTAGATTACATTTTACCGTTTATTGTTTCAGTAAAATTTTTGCTCTCTGTGCTAAGTCACTCCTCCTTCAGAGTGCTATCCCAACAAAAAGAGTGTACATGTCACTAATGAAACTACTGCATATCGCATCAGGTTTGCGTATTGTTTTGTATTATTTTGTACATATTCTTGTATAAAATGGAAGCATGGGTGACGACGGCTTGTGGGCTGAGCATGGGAGAGTATCAGACTAACTGTAACATATGGATATGATATAAGTCCTACCCAAGTTTCTATATCAAGAAGCACTCCAAACACTGCATCAACAGACCACTCAACCGTTCACCACGTGTCTTGCCCAAGGGCCCAAGAGTGGAAATCAAACAGCCAGCCATATGTTTCAGAGTAGTTTTCCTTGACCATATCTCAAGAAACAGTCCTCTGGCTGTGGTCATGAGACAAAGCACAAGAGATCTCAACATGAGAGTGGTGAAAAGGGCATTTAAAGAGGGCAGACAAAGCGTGGCTATGGGTCTGAGTCTAATGGTACGCCCTGTGACGATAAAAGCTAATCACATGAGGAGAAAACAGAAGAAAGTCCACAACATAAACACACACTCTCTAGAAAGTGTTCCCATGTCATGCATTAAACTGCGCAGGCTGCTAATTTAACCAGCCCTAAACATAGAACGCAGAGTCTCCCAGGAGCCACTGCACTTTTCCTGCTAACCCTCAAATGCTGTAGGAGAAGACACATAAAAGAGAGTCGTACACCAAACGCCACTCACAAATGATGCTCCGATTCATGCCTCCAAGTAGTCAAGTTGAGAATTACAGCGACTGGTGATGGAGCTGGTGTGAGTTTGGTGCAGCGGTGGGAAAAGTGCTCAATGTTGTTCATTTAAAAATGACTCACACATTTAAAGACGTACGTGTGAGTATTTCACATAGATTTTGAGAACTGGTAAAGTGTTAAATGTAGTGTTACAGATTAATAAGTAGCAATATGAATCATTGTCTTCATTTTTTTGTGTGAAATGTACTGTATATGTACTGGAAAGCAAAACAGATGTTACCATGAACATACTAAAAATTGCTCCTCAGAAGAAGAAGAAGCACTTTTTACCTTTCTGTCCAGTTTTTGTGCAGAAGAAAAGGACAAATATGTACCTGTTCTACTCCTAAAAAGTAGATTTAAGTAAGTACAGTATTTTTACTTTTGTACTTTGCTACTATCCCCCACAGGTCTGGTGAAAAGTTTTGCCTCATTTCACTCACCCTTTGCCAAATGGTCCTGAATCCGTAGATAAACAATGACTTATACTTCTGAAAATCCTCTTTTGGCTCATGACTCACACCTCTTTCCCACTCAATTAAGCTTCCGACAAAATCCACCAAAACCCACAAACTTAAAGTGCTCCTGTCGTCACAAAAGTTAGGATTTATCTAACCTTTCAGACTCAGGTTCACGGATGGAAGAAAGAGAGAAACTTGGAGCATTATTTAGCACTGACCCAAATAGTAGTGTAGGAACGGCCCCTTTTCTACTGGTTCAAAGATCTTGGTCTTTTTTGAGGGAGTTAACACAGCGGAACAGTGGGGATAAATGAGCACCAGTTAAGCAGCTAATTCCTCTTGACATCCGGACATGAGATGAGAGCCTTTTAGTCCGACCACAAATGCTGAGATCACATAACACGCTATTTTCTCTGCACCTGCCGCTCTGATGCTAAAAGTTAGAACACTGTGTAAAATTGAGAATTATTTCCGTATCGAACCAAATTTAATCCTCAAAAGACAGGTGAAAATGAGACGTTCTAATAATTCATGAAGAAATTATTTGTTACCGCGACAATGCACGAAAATGCGTCATGTCAACAAAGAAAAGCTAAGAAAAATAAGCATTGTTCACAAAAAGGCTCCTATTAGCAACATATACAGTATGTGCTGGAAACTGAATATTTTCAGTGTTCTGGCAAAGTGATTCTGCTCTTTTATTTTTATTTAAATTATTGTAAAGGTGTAACTTTTTTTTTTTGCTTATCTCCATGGAGATGTTTTAGCTTTGCGTAAAATATCTAATGCATTATATATAAACTTGTACAGTCTATGCATTTTGCATTTATTAAAATTTGTATTGCTCCAAAAATATCAGTAAAAAACATGCATTCGGTAAGCAGTTGCCTTTCCCCAGATCTGACCTGTAACATGATACTTGCTTGACTTTGTCTTCATATAGGCCTACAGCTCTGGAAAAAAATAAGAGACCACTGCAGAATTATCAGTTTTTCTGATTTTACTACTTATAGGTATGTGTTTGGGCAAAAGGAACATTTTTGTTTGAGTCTATAAACTACTGACAACATTTCCCTCAAATCCCAAATAAAATATTATCATTTGAGCATTTATTTGCAGAAAATGACAAATGGTCAAAATAACAAGAAAGATATGTGTTTTCAGACCTCAAACAACATCAAATTCATCAAATTAAAACAACATAATACTAATGTTTACACTTAAGAAGAGTTCAGAAATCAATATTTGGTGCAATAACCCTTATTTTTAATCACAGCTTTCATGTGTCTTGGCATGCTCTCCACAAGTCTTTCACATTGTTCTTGGGTGACTTTATTCCACTCCTGGTGCAAGAACTGAAGTAGCTCAGATTTGTGTTTGTGTTGGAATTCAACAGATGCTGGAATGGAATGGCTGTAATACATGTAGAGATGCTGATTTCAAAATAAAATGCAGTGGTCTCTTATTTTTTTCCAGAGCTGTAGATAGTGTTGTACTGTTGTACAATGCCATACTGCCTTTCCTTTTTGCAGTATTTCAATGTGCCATTTACAACAACTCACCAATCCTTTACCTATACATAATCTTTACATTATATTAACTGTTGAATAATGCAGTGTGAACAACAGGCATCGTTCTATAAGGACTGCTCACTCTGCCCTATAGCTTCCTTTCTCTGTTCACTATGGCAACATCATCTTGACACTTTGGCCTTTGGTACACAGAAGAAACGCTGTGAATGATAAAGTTTTATTGAGCCAACACTTTCTGTGACAGACGTGTGCTTAAAAATAACGCGGGCTGATCTTTGGGGTCGCCATGGAAACTTCTCCTCACACCATCTCGACCAAGTAGCAAAAAAACTTTTACTTATGCCCAGACAACTTTGTGCTATTGAACTAACCGGGTCAGTGAATATATTCAGGACAACTGGCTGTACTTTTGTGGCTAGCAGAGATAAAGTCTAAGGAAAAGAAGGCAGGAAAGGGATAATGTTAAAGTGGTGGTGCTGTATAAATAGCCAGTGGTAATGAGAGGACAGAACACAGTGGGGAAGTACACGAAACTACTGCAACCATTGTTTAAAAGTCCTCAACTTCACTTATAATAAATCATCCAGGGAGGAGGAGAGAAGAGAGGGAGCCAAAGTCACTATAAACAAATGCTGTTCTGGAGTTATGTACAGTAGATACAATCAGAGACTAAAATGCTCACACTTAAACTTAATAAAAGCAATGGAAAGACAATCAGGCAGAAGGGCATCTGGTTTAAACCTTATCATAATAGACTATTTAAAGGTGCTCTGTGTAACTTTTGGTCAATGTCCGTCACCTGCTTGTCTCCACGGAGATGTTCCACACATTATTACACTTGTTTATCTCTACAGAGACAGCAGGTGACACCACAGGGCCAAGCTACATGTCAAATCTGTGGAGAGGCAAGCCCACTCAGAGTAAGAATCCAAGGTTTCAAGTCAGTAAAAACTCATGTTATTAAGTAAATGCACGATGGATACGGTTAATGCCATACCAGGACATGCCAGACAAAGAAACAACCATGGAGACAAGCAGATGGTGGAATCTGCACCAGAAAAGTTACACAATGCACCTTTAACTAACAGCTTGGTATGCAGATGATTTGTTGGCGATCAGGCACAGCATAAATGATTCAATTTGAAGAATTTTAAATGAATGTGACAACAGTGAAATGATCAAAAGCTGAGCTGAGTCTGAGTTATTATTGTAATGATCAATATATCCAGCGTTTTGTTGTCTTTTATTATTAGTAAGAAAGTAAGTAGCCTAAGTAAGTCAGTAAGTCAGTAAGTAAGTCTTTATTGATAGAACACTTTTCATACAATAAATACCACACAAAGTGCTTTACAGTGATTAAAAAAAACATGAACAGAATGGAAAATGCAGATACAATCAAATCAATAACAATAGTCACAAACATATGAGATAACAGAGTTTATTTTATTGTATTATTTATTTTTACTCCCATTTTGTCTTACACAAGTTACATTCTGTGTTAAATTAGCACATATTTCTCAACACTGATGTTTTCTGTCTATATTTTGAATTTTCTGCTTCCACATTTTTGAATTGAGGGCACAAAATTCCCACAAGCACCCACTTAAGCATTCATCTTTAAAGAGCCATAAATCACACTAGGAGGAAGATTAGCACAAGGAGGTGCCTGTGTAAGTCAGTGTATTTAAAGTGTGCTCTTTTGTCCTGGTATGTGTACAATCTGCCCCACGGTCCCCGGACGCTTTAGTGCCGTGGTCCGATAAGCACCCAAAGAGCGCCCAAGGGCCACGGGGGCCAGAGGGTAGAGGCTCATTTAGTTTACATGACAAAGCCCCCACGCGATCACTCTCAACGGGGACCCACGACACTGCGGACGAGCTTGGGAATCGCAAGGGTCGACCCCGACAAGAACTACACGTCATTCACACCGTCTCCATGGCGATGCCGTGAGAGGATGTGGGGTGGAGGGGTACAGGGGTCACTTCCACTATGAATCCTGGACTAATTGCACTGTTTGCGCTGGTGTCCCATGTCGGCACAGGCGGTCAAATTCCCCGTGTAACACAAATATCAATCACACTAAATATACGCGCCTTTAAACCAGGGCTGGAATGTGCCTCCTCTGCCTGCTACTCCATCCCCTTCTCAAGTCCCCACATCCCCATAACACTCCTAATGGACTGTCATTTGTACACTACATTGATTCGACTGTTGGTTTCAAGGCAGCTGCTAAATTTATATAAACTTGAGCAGAAATACATAAGTTAGCTAGATTCTTCCATAAAAGAGCCCATATTATGCTATTTTCTGATCTGTGTTATAATGTGTTCTGTGTTATCCTCATCAAAAACATACTTGGAGGGTTTTGTTACACTCACCCTTGTTTAACACACAAACCCTGCATATTTCTTCTGTCATGCGGTAATACAGGAAGTGCTCTACTGTGTTTTTAAACTCCACACATCTTCATTAGAATCATTTGGATCATTTTAGCCCTGGAATTGCCAAAATTTACTAAACTAAGGTAAGTGAAAAGTCCCTCAGTCGTCCAGGTAGAATCCATGATAACAAGAGGATGTACCAACACAGACGGGCGTGCCAGAGTGGACCGTCATCTGCCGTATATCTTCACCTAGAATCCACGGGTCATTCATTTGAGGACAGTGAGGTTCAGATCTTAGCCAGGGAAAAGAATTGGTTTGAGAGTGGAGTTAAAGAGGCTATTTTTGTCAAAAAAGAGAATCCTTCTCTGAACAGAAATGGTGGAGTCAGACATAATTTGCATCCCATCTACAATTCCATTCTTAAGCCTAGATCAAGCAAACAGGGAAACAATAGGGCTAGCCAGGTCAGGGCCAGAGGTGTGGAAAACAGGCGTGTAGGGATGAATAGGGATCGTTAGCTAGATGCCAGAGAAACAAAAGACGGAAACCAATGAGATAGTTCCGGAAAGTAGTTAGCTAGGTAGCTCCTCCCTACAGCAAGATATAAGCAAGTGTCTTACCAGTATTCTTATTAGAGCTGACGAAGCCTCTCGGATGAGCGGCGAAACGTTTTCAACCAAACAAACTTTGTCCAGTTGACAAATTGAACTTCTCCTGTTATCATAAACTAAGGTAACTTGAAAACTGACAGTAGACAGGATAGTAGTGAAACAAAACATACAGCTCTGGAAAAAAATAAGAGACCACTGCATTTTTTTTCTGAAATCAGCATCTCTACATGTATTACAGCCATTCCATTCCAGTGTCTGTTGAATTCTAACACAAACACAAAGCTGAGCTACTTCAGTTCTTGCACCAGGAGTGGAATAAAGTCACCCAAGAACAATGTGAAAGACTTGTGGAGAGCATGCCAAGACACATGAAAGCTGTGATTAAAAATAAGGGTTATTGCACCAAATACTGATTTGTTGCTCTTCTTAAGTGTAAACATTAGTATTATGTTGTTTTAAAATGAATTTGATCTTACTTCTTTGCATTGTTTGAGGTCTGAAAACATGTATCTTTTTTTGTTATTTTGACCATTTGTCATTTTCTGCAAATAAATGCTCTAAATGATAATATTTTTATTTGGAATGTAGGGGAAATGTTGTCAGTAGTTTATAGACTCAAACAAGAATGCTCCTTTTGCCCAAACACATACCTATAAGTAGTAAAATCTGAAAAAAAAAGATCATTTTGCAGTGGTCTCTTATATTTTTCCAGAGCTCTAGGTTTTTGATGAGGTAACAACATTCTAACGTGGCTTAAACCTCACAGGAGCCAATTTCGCATAATAGGACCTTTAAATTGTATGTTTTCAGAATTTTTTTGCACCTGTCGCTAAGTGCAACTTAAACTTATTGCATCGCCATATTTTGTTACTTTTGTTCATTTCTTTTAGTTGCTCAAATCACAAACAAATATTTTAAATTTGTTTAAAAATCAATAGTTCCTACACACAAGCTCCATGTTTCCAAACCTTGATACGGCACTGTTCTTCATGTTTTAGACCTAAGGCATTGGGCTCCTTTCTATGCTTAAAAAGAGTTTAAGTCTTAAATAACCCAGGAATTTGTACCAGGGACATTTTTGGAATGGGTAAGCATAGTACGGCAAGAGCAGACTCGAAGGATTCTCCAGGATCTAAAGCCAAAACAGAGCTGTGTTTATCTCAATTGTAGCTTTCAAATCCACAAAAGCTCCAGCAACAACAATCACAACTGCCATGAATACCAAAACAGCAACGGGAAATACTCCGGAAAGTTGTATGGGGAAACTCAAAAAGCTGTGCACCTCCAGGCATAAAAAAAACAATGCATAAATGTAGCTTGTTAGCAGATAGCGGTTATATCCAATTAATCATCCACTAATTGGTGTGATTAAAATTTATAATTGCATCACTTCAAATGACTGGTGTGAAGTGAAGCAGGGAAGCAAACAGATCCACAGAGTGACTAGGTCTAACTATTGTAAACCACATAATAGTTCATCTGTTTTATGACGCATGGATATGCCTTTAGATCTGATGAAAAAGGTGCAAATTCTCTCAATTTCTGGATGGGATTGCATTGACTTTCTAGTGGAGGGTCAACCACCAGCTTGTGTCTCTGGAGATGTCATTGCTTCACCTGGAATGTTCCACAGTATAGCATTACACGTAGGCCTGTCATTATAATTACTATACAGTTATCGTTCAATAGATATTAGATGGAACAATCATTTTGAGGGGTCAGTATTTATCGTGGTCATTTTTCTTTGTCCTAGTGGGGAAATTTTGTCTGTTTTCTGTATTTCAATGAGATTTGAGCTGTAGAAGGTTGATTTGTGAACTTCTATGACTCATTATAGAGGCAAACTAACTACTTAAGTGTTATTTATTAGAGTTCATACTGTATTTTTTAATGATAATGTACATTTAGAATACTTTTTAGGGGATAATTCTGCTTTATGGTTTGGTTTATTGTCTATATTTACTTAAACAATACCGTATATCGTCTATATTTACTTCAACAATATATAATTACATATATATAGTGTGCAGTTATTCAGCAGTACTTTTATTGCTACAACACTTTGAAAAACATGTATTCTTATGAGTGGATTCACCTGTAACTTGTCATAGTGACTTAATATAATTTGCATAATACTATAATCAAGAGGTCTACAGTCAGTCATCTGTCAGGAAAAGTATGCAGCCTGGAGCAGAAGGAAGATGTTTTTGAATATATTCACTAATTAAAAGACTGCGTTGTATGTTCAGAAAAAGAATATAGATTTTTTTTTTTTTTTATTAAGACTAAATCAGATTATTTTATATGATTCTCTCTTTTGACTATTTTAAGTTGTGTTCTGTCTCTGAGTGTCCTGAAAGCACTATATAAATATAATGTATTCTTTATTATTGTTAATACTGCCCTACTCTATGAAAATCTTCAAGAATAAAAGCATTGTTCAGACAAAAGCAGCATCTTTTCCCCGCACAAACTCCCAGGATGAGGAATGCATCCTGGGCGCATCCGATCTCAAGAAAAACACAAAAGGAAAACTTTTTTGTCCCACTAAGCCAAGAGCTCCAGGTATGAGCTCATCAGTACAAAGACAACATTTCGTTAATGTGGAATCCTTTCAAAGAGGAACAGGCAGACTCTGAAACCAACTCACATGAAGACATCCAGGCATACGCTGAAGATTTGACAAACTGCTGCCAGCGCTTACACTTCTAATGTCGAGAGTTTGAAGGGAACATTTTTTTGTACTATCTCAAACTTCTTTCTTAAAACCTTCTGAATGCAACACTTATTTTAACCACGCTATCTTCATCATACATTCAAATGCCAAGTTATTGTTTTGCTTTTTAAAAAATGACAAAAAATAAACTTGCAAAACCACAATGCACTGCTGTGAGACTGTGTGAAATATAATAGTTGTGAATGAAGAGACCACACAGTGTAAAACCTGTACAAAAAAAAGAAGTGCTGGAAAAAAAAAATGAAACTAGCACATTGTGAGACAATGACATTGAGAGAGGAAGTTGCTGGACCGTACATAAAAAGTTTGATTTGGGAAGGTCGTGGATGCTGTGTGGATCTTTGGTTTGTCAAGTCTTTAAAATAAAAGGAAAAAAGCAATTAGTAGAAGTATGGGAGAGATGGAGCCAGAGACATTAGTGATGATTAATGGTGAGTGCATTTCTGACTGGCACTTTTTGAAAAGAATAAAGTGGAGAAAGAATGACAAAAATAATAAAACACATGTATGCAATTCAAGGTCCAAGTTTCACATCAAAGCAACAGTGAATTCTATGCAGTTGCTTGTAATATTAAAAAAACAAGCTCTAATTAATCTGAGTTGACATTTAAGAACAAAGTCTGCTTTAACCTAATATACTTTCTGATAACTTCACAAATAAACACAACTATTTTAGACATCTTCCAGTCTGCAGCTCCTCACCGCACACCTAATGATAACTTAATATGAAAATCTATCCAATGCATAGGACTTAACTAAAAACATAATCCCAGCATTACACAAATACAGATAAATAATGCTAATATTCACACGATAATAGGGTGACATTGTGCCAGCACCACCAAGTGGACACACGAGGAACAGAACTCTTGAAACTTCTGAAAACTGATGGTGCCTTGGGGAATTTTACCATTCTTCAATAATACCGTAGTACCCTACATTTTGAACACTCTGTCTTTTGTCTGTCTTACAGAAAATAACTGATTTATCTCAGTTATTTTCTGGATTGCAGATGGAAAGTGCTGAATTCAAAACTGTTCAAGGCGCAAAGCTTCTGCAAGAACTTAAAAGACGCTCAGGTATTATGATAAAAGCATGCGTTCTTACTAAGAGAGGTGTCCTGCGATCATCTACGGTGCAGAGCCGTGCGTCCTGAACGGGCAGAAGTGCAAAGAACCGCTGCGAATCAAAGCTGGAGGTAGCACAAGGTGAAATATCCTCGCGAGGGTAATCTAACTGGAGTGCGCCGTGCTCCGGGTGTGCACAGTCTCTTCTGTGGCCCTATTGTGTCCGTGTCCCAGTGCTGAGATACTGCTGCCGGCGGCTCCTCACTGCGCGCACGGTGTGGTGGTGGTGGTGGTGGTGCTGAAACCTGACGCCGCGCAGTCAAAAAAAAAAGCGCTGCGCAACAAAACAATGAAGCCCCCCCACAACCCCACGTACGCGAGACGCTGTACGTCACCGGAGCGTTCACAACTTTCCCCAAAGGCTGCCAGGAGCCACGAGGTTTACGAGCGGTGTGGGGTTCAGTCAGAAGTCCGCGGTGTTTTGAGGAGAGCCGCGGAGAGAGTGAGAGTGAACCCAGAGGCGGCGGAGAGACGTGGCAGCGCGCGGGCACACATGAGCTGCAGGTGGACCGACGGCACGAGCATTACGCACGGAACCGAGCGCAGCCAAGTTCACGATGTAGAGTACAATCAGACGAGTTAGACTGCGGCTCTAACTGCGCGCCTGCAGGCTGCACTGTCCCACTCCTAACATATTTTACAAAGACATTTCCCCACTGTGAAAATGAATGGCTCTTTCTTCTGAACGAAAAATAAAATAAGAAACCTTTAACGTGATAGTACCGGTTACCAGTAGCCTACTAATGCAAATGTCTTTATGAGGAAAAGCATTGGGTGTCAAAATCAAAAGATACAAATCACTCCACATTATAAGAGAAATACATAGTTTGCATACCAAAAGGTAAAACAATCCATTAATTAACCCTTGTAATGTGTTAAAAAACTGCCCACATCTTTGGTGATTTAACTAAGCCTGAAAATACTTAAAAGAACAGTGTGTAAGATTTTTACCCGTTAATTACCGAAATTGAAGATACCCATTCAAAAATACATTGTTTTCCATGCCTTTTCACTTCCATCATGAAATCAAAGTATTCTTTTGGACTTAGATATAGTCACATAAAAGGGGGATTGACCCCATGTAGAGGCAGCCATTTTGATTACGAGAGAAGGACATTTGGGCTCCGCCTTCGGCAAGGCTCGTGGTTTTGGGTAAACAACGACAAGCATGTTGCCGGATCACACGACGTAATGGATCTAACACGTGTTTTGGACTAAATTGTTTTACTGGATTTTATTTGCTGGATCCTTACAGACAGATTGAGACCAAGCTTATGGTGAAATACAGAGTTTGACCTGTCCAGAGCCTTCAAAGGTAAGCTAAGTAACAAACCTCGTTTTGTGCTTTTCCGTATAAAAGCCCCATGTGCTCGGGGAGTGATTGTTGTGCTGGGAAATGAATTGCATAGTCAAAAAGAGGAGACTGTAAGGTTTCATTTGATGTGTAGATTGTCATGATACACGATCGGGAATGTGTGTTTTCATGCAAAAAGAAAAAAAAAAAACAGTGAACGGGACCGCGTTTTATTTATACCGTAGTTGTCGGCGAGAGCTCGCACAGCGCCGGGTGCGCCCGGGCACGCGAGCTGTCCGCGTTACGGCGCGCCCGGGTGACCCTCGAGGTCTGCCGTAGCCAAAAGAGGAAGTGCATGGTACCTACACCACCACCGCCACGAATCCTACACTCCAGAGGTCTTCAACAGGGGGGTCACGACCCCTAGGGGGGTCGCGGAGGTACTGCAGGGGGGTCGCGAAATCTTTTGATTTCACTATTTTATAGTGTAAAATACAGTATTAACCTGTGTATTATTTCCTTGTATTGGATGTACCATAACAGAGTAGCAATGTTTATACATGACACTAAGCTCAATTTAATATAAAACACAATTCTATGCCGTATATATAGTAGGGGGTCCCTGGCCCAGTTCGCCATCTGTTTGGGGGTCCCTGGCCTGAAAAACGTTGAAGACCCCTGCTACACACTGTACCTTTAAAAACATTAGTTATCATCCAATATTGTTTTTCACCTCATAAATAACTTACTAAGGTGGGGGAAGTGTGGTGAAGGGGGCCTGTGTGTGTGTGTTGTGGGACACATTGAGCCATATTTGATCCACAGAGCAACCCACAGCTTTTAAGTGATGCAACAACAGTCAGTATTCTCTGCCGGGTCATATTTGACCCGTAACGCCACAAATGTCACTTTTTTTTTTTTTTTTTGAGACGTTTAGAATTTACTAAAATGGTGAAAATTAATGTTATTGTGTCAAAATAGTTGTGTCTGAGGATTAGATGAGGCCTCGTTCCAGTACAAAAAAGTAAATGGTACTTTTTACATGCCTAAACTTGAAAACGGGTCAATTATGACCTGAACACAATATAAGGGTTAAAAGGTAGTTAATATAAGAATTTTCTAAAATACAGTAATGAATAAATGTCACTTCTATCAAACAGAATCAAATATAGATGTTGATGGGTGTGGGTGACAGAAGGGAAAATCTCTCTGCAACTTTGGGCCTTCGGAGGACTACACCCTACATACAAAAACTGCTGTAGGCCTGGGACTAAATTACAGTTATTCACTTTCATTTTTAAATCTTCATGGATGGTAGTTGGAAACCAAGGTTCCTAGACAGACTTAAACTCAAAAACACTGCTATTTTGGCCAAGTTATACAACTTACCATCTCTCTCATGATACTCAGAAGAGCCAGTTTTTAAAGCTTGGCAGGCTCCTCCTGTTTTTTACTCCGAACATAATTGTTTCCAGCAGACGTTACCATGACAACCAAAGATACTCTGAAGCGCTTATATTACCAGGTATTCCTTAATTGTAACCACATACATATTTGTCCAGGCTTTTATGTGCTTGTACTATATTCTAATGAAATTACATTTTACCTGAGTGAAAAAAATACAGAATAAAATACTCTTATCTAGTTCTTACAAGTCATTCTTACATTTCCTTCTTAGTAAAATGAGCTACAGCTGCTCACCTCATGGACAAAAATCACAAAAAGTTAAGTTTTCAAAATATTTGGCTCAAAACTTTATCCGACAAAAGTAAAGCCTCTGAATCGCTCTCTCAAACAGACCGTCTATCACATGATCCCATTATCACATACAGATTCAGTTCAGTGAGAGGCTGATTCCTGGACTTAAAGTGTGTATTACCTTTCACATAAAACCCTGGGAATGTTCAGGCCTGTTTTTGGTCTGGTCATTTTTTATATAAGCAACAAAGGAGAGCACGATGGACTCACATGGTTCAAATATAAAGTTTATCAGTACTATAATGGGGAGAAATTGCACAGGCCAGTTCACAACTTTGCACAGTTGACATGTTCATTGGCTTTTAAAAATACTTTATTTTATTCATAAACATCTCAGTATGATGGAAGTAGAAAAGGCCACAGCAGATGCATCGGCTATGGTGCCATATGCCAAAACTTGAATTTTGCCACTTAAATCAGTATGGGAGATACATGATAACACATGCCAATATTGGAATTTTAGCTATTGAGATATGCAAAATTGAAAAAAATAAATGTATCTTTAAAGGTACACTGTGTAGGATGGTGGCGCATTGGTGGATGGTGGGTATTGCAATTCCGGTTCTAGCTATGGCAGACTTCGAGGGTCACCCGGGCACGCGTGAAGCGCACCCGGGGCTGTGTGCGGGTGGGGGGAATCGGGAACCGGACCGCGGAGGGCGGAGATCGGTCTGCACTTGGGGGGATGAAGGCGGAACTCGGGGTGCGGGCCTGCGCTACGACAAAGCCCCATCCGCGGTAGGTATAAAAGGTGCTTGCTCCTGCGATGTATGTGCAGAGTATATGTGATCCGGCAACATGATTCTCTAAGTCCAACAGAATACTTTGATTTCATGATGGAAGTGAAAAGGCTTGGAAAACACTGTATTTTTTAATGGGTATCTTCAATTTCGGTAATTAACGGGTAAAAATCTTACACAGTGTACCTTAACTTTAACAAAGACGGTTTTAAAAATTTTGCAAAAAGAGCTGAATCAAAAAGAACAGAAACTTTCAATCTACAATGATGTATTTTCTTTTGTAGTCAATTCATGTTTGTACGAATCTTCTCAACCAAGATTTTGATACATTTTTAGCATATTTATTGGCATCAGTATAATCCAAAAATATATATCAAGATACTGCCCTATACAGTAGGTACATGGACAGCTCTATTTTTAGAAAGAATCCCACATCTGAACTAAAATAATATGCATACTGCTGGATTTGTTGGAGTGTTCTTTAAAACAACAGATGGAGTGGTAAAGGGAAGTTAATTTTGAGAGCATTTTAAAGTGGCATCTCTCACTGTCTGTCTGCATGTGGTGAGGAAGAAGCTCGCTGTTCCTATGCATTTTAATATATTTTCCACCATCTCTGTCTCAATTACCTCTTTATCTCCACATGAATGCACATGGGGTCCTGATCTCCAACTGGATCAGCTTTCAGGTTATACGGAAAAAGCAGCACATCTGTTTTCTTGACA
The DNA here is from genome assembly GCA_036785185.1 of Paratrypauchen microcephalus. Lineage (NCBI taxonomy): Eukaryota > Metazoa > Chordata > Actinopteri > Gobiiformes > Gobiidae > Paratrypauchen > Paratrypauchen microcephalus. The sequence goes on along the minus strand of JAVJIX010000012.1, from coordinate 3,987,108 downwards.
ACAGTGTCCTGCTAATAACACCTTTTTGTCAAACTTCAGCTTGACGCGGAGCTTGTTCAGTTCTAATCTACATTCAGAGATAAAAAGGTTGAAAAGATATGGTAGCATTTCATAATAACTACCCCTGAAATAGCCCTTCTCAAAACACATGTATAGGCTTTGGCCCATAAACTTAAATCAAATCTATGAAACTTTGTTATCCAACTTCTAATGACAGCACTTGAAAGAAAATGGAACAAATGCAAGTGGCAACAATAATAAATAAAATATTGTAAGTAGCTGACATCTGAACCACAATAAGAGAAATGAATTTGGCCTCTCCAGGTTAGAAACCTCTGTGAAACCTGTGTGAAAGAAGACTGTCTGCAGGTCTATGGGCAATCGCAGCTATCTCTCAGCTCAACCCGGGCTCCAGAGCTCAATGAGGCGTGTTCTGCTCACCAACGGGGGCCAGAGTTGCTCCATTTCTCACAGTTACTCAGCCTTATACCGTACCCGAACCAGCATCCCATCCCAGAGGCCTTGGACTCCAAAAAGTCCTTATCTGACACGCTTTACGGGAGGAAAAATTGAACAATGACGCCATAAGTGTTAGGGTTAGTGGCAGTGGCAGTGGCAGTATTTTGGCGTCATGGACACTAATCTGTGGAGCGTAGACTCAGCACAATGTGAGATGAGGCCCTGGTTGGCAGTCATTTATCAGGGGAATATACAGGGCTCGATGTTGATGGATGATATGACCCCCATACAGGCACTTTATAATTTATACACAAGGGCACCATGTGAAGTGCTGATTACAACTGCCCTAAGTGGTCCTGTGTACAACATGGCCATGAACTAAGAGTACAAATATTTACTGGGACAGGATTTTAAAGTAAGGCTGGGCACATATAATAGAAGGGTCCCATGGCATGAAATTTTCACTTTCTGAGGTTTTTGAACGTTAATGTGAGCTCCCCTACCCTGTTCAGCCCCCCCCCCCCATGGCTAAAAGTTGAGAAATGTCTAAACTGAGCATTTGCGGTCCTTTTCTGCGTTACACAAAACCAGTGTTCAAACGGGCGAGTTCGGACAAGGCACCTTTTTGACGTCAGATCGGCAAATGCAGCTCCAGCCCCTCCCTCTGTCTCCGCTCAGCGTCCCTGTATATCCCGCCCAGAGAGTTTGGACTGTGAATGCGCTACAATGCGAAATTCGTTTTATTTGCCTGGAGGCACGTCCGAGTGTTTCTAGGCTCGCAAGTCCCTTACCCGACCCTCTGGACCAGTGGTTTAATTTTATTTTCTGTGTAAATATGCTTTTTTTCATTGCAAAGTCTCCCATCTGTCTTCCTGTGTTAAACACGGAAGAGAGGAGACGAGCTGCGCTTCGAGCGGGGGAAACCCGCCCCCCCGCTCCTTAGCCAATCTCTCTGTCCTTCTCATTTGCACTGAAGCAGCAACACCCAGAATAAAGCATTTTAGACACATATCTAGCCTCATGAAGACTATCAGAGTCATATCTCATGCAGTGAGTGTTGATTTTGAAGAAGGATTCATTTACAGTATTAGGGAACCATTAAGGAGCCATATAAAAGCATCAAGAAGTACCATGTCATGGGATCTTTAAGCTAAAAGTTATTTGGATGATTTTAGCGCTCACCTGAAGAGGTGCACTGGAGGAGGTAATGAGGCAGGGCTGAGCCAACATGGTTTAATGCATGTCGAACAGTTTAGAGCTTTTGTTGATTACACTGACGACCTTGCTACTTAAACGCATGAAATACCCATCACAATGCATCAGACCACATATGGCCACATGCACATCAGCAACCAAACTACTGTATAATAATAGACACGTTTTAAAGATCCCATGACATGGTACTTCTTGATGCTTTTATATGGCGTCTTAATGGTTCCCTAATACTGTAAATGAATCCTTCTTCAAAATCAACACTCAGTGCATGAGAAAGCCTCGTGAACACAGTCAGTCATAAATATCTCTCTCAAACACTTTATTCTGGGCGTTGTTGCTTGAATGCAAATGAGGACAGAGACAGGCCAGTGCAGCAGGTGGGTTGTGGCCAAACTCTCCGCTCTTTTCTCTTTAGCGGTGCGCTGTGCGTTGGCCCCACTTCCGCGTTTATGCGCGGCGGAAGATATGAGACCCTTTCCATTGAAAAATAAACTAATTTCCACAGAAAATAAAATTAAACCACTGCTGTTTCAGAGGTTCGGAGGCTCGGATAAAGGACATCCGAGCCTGGAAACACTCTCACATGCCACCAGGCAAATAAAAAAACGCATCTCGCATTGCGCTCGTTCGCGGTCCAAACTCTCTGGGCGTGATTTACAGAGACGTGGGTAGACATCCAGATGGGCGGTGAAACTGCATTTGCATTTTTCCCTGAGTGTGACGTTAGAAATTTCCCTAGTTCAGAATCACCCGTTTGGGCTGTCTTTTTTTCAAGCAGGGAAAATAATCGTAAATGCTCAGTTTACACATTTCGCAACTTTTAGCCATGGGGGGCGCTAAACAGGGTAGGGGAGCTCACATTAATGTTCAAAAACCTCAGAAAGTGAAAATTCCATGCCATGGGACCTTTAACTTTGTTTTCTTACGAGACTATAATCCAAGTCACTGCACATAAAGTGTATAACACCAGCACCTGCTGTCTTCACCAGACTTTTCACCGCTTTCACACGTTAGTACATGTGTGACCCATGTACCATGAAGTATAAATCCATAAATCCAACACTTCATTCATTCTGCACTCCGTCAGTGTCCTTTGCTAGTAGCCCGGTTGTTTGATGTTTCATTACAACTAACTTAGGTAACAAACATATATTGCTTTTCTTTGAAAATTAATCCCATTATCTGTTCAAAAATAAAGTCCAAATGAAAGCATATTTTATCTTTATCATTTAAACTCTGTCAAAAGTGAAGCAGACTAAGCTAGCGTGAGTCAATCAGGCAAACAAACACTCTTGCGCCAACTGGTGGTCTCTCCGGTCATGACAGGACAGGACCAGCGCGGAGCACACAGCTGGCCTGGGGCGGGACTAAGCCTATGCAGCCAATGCAGCAGTGCTGGTGTATGCCTGTCAATCAACTGCAAAGAGACAATCTGATTGGTCCTTTTTACCACTCAGGCCAGCCGCTTGCAAACAGATGGCCAAAGGAAAGAGAGAGCATTTCTGAACTTTTAACCCCCAAAATATGACCATTGATAAGATACTCAATAGATCTAAAATAAAATAAAATACATACATTAATTGATGGAATAAAATCATTAGGCCTAGTTAAAAAAAATTTCTTTGTTGAAATGTCAGGGCCATGATGGCACACCACTGACTAAAGGTAAAAAGCAGCTGTTAACTTGAAAACTACTGCATCATGGCATCACATGGTGGAAGGGAGGATTTTGAACATTAGAGATGCACAGACTAATAGGATTACTCAAATATGTGTGAATTAAACAAAACAAAACTCCAGGCATGTTTTTGATGAGATAACAACAAACAACATGTTTTGAAGCCCACAAGAGTCTATTTCACATAATAACACCATTAAAAATACTTCTGAGTGTTAACAGTTTTTGGTTTGAATATGTTTTATTAAAAACAAAAAGCCTTTCATTATTCATTTCCTAAACATGAACAAGACACATGCATAATCATTTAACACAAAACATTTTCTTCCTCCAAAGCCTCAAACCATATGCTTTTAATAACACATCCATATTTCAAAGTGTAAAAAATATCATTATAAATTCCAATGTGCAAATTTACAATACTGATTATTGTCACGCAAATAATTCTAAACTGCTATATGCAAAGCTTTAATTTCATTCATGTTACAAAAAATGTTAAATATAAAGGCAACACTTCTCTTACATGAACTACAGTGGTACCTCACCTTACGAAATTAATTCGTTCCAGAAGTGGTTTCGTAACATGAATTTTTCGTAAGATGAGTAGCTATTTCAATGGAAAAAGCCTGATTCGTTCCAAGGCCCCGTTCCAAGTTTTTTTTTATAGTGTAACTTTTTTTTTTTATAGTGTAACACTGTGTTCTGCGTCCTGATTGGCTAAGAGACTGTAGACCCAGGACTAAACGTGGACTAAACCAGGTCTAAACAAGGTCTATACCTGGACTGGACCAGGACTAAACCTGGACTAAACCAGGACTGGACACCAGGATTAAAGCGCCGCGTGCGGGTCTATTTCCTGGTTTCGTGCTAGCTCTGCTATTAGCAGCAGCACCGGTGTACCTCACGAGTCACGGCTGAGGCGAGCAGCAACTGCGTGCGTGGGGGGAAAGGGGAGGACGGAGAAGTGTGCGCGCGGACACGTGTGATAGCGCAGCATGACCCGGCGCGGGGCTGCAAGCACGAGACCCGTGCTCAAACCGTACGCGTGCCTCCTCTAGACCAGATCTAAACCAGGTCTAAACCAGGATTAAACCACCGTGTGCGGGTCTATTTCCTGGTTTCGTGCTAGCTCTGCCGGTGTACCTCACGAGTCACGGCAGAGGCGAGCAGCGAGGAGGGGAGGGGATGTGCCTCCCCTCGGGACCGCACCCAGTCCGAGCGCATGAACAAACGCAGGCAAGAGCCGTGGTGGTTTAATCCTGGTTTAATCCTGGTTTAGACCTGGTTTAGACCTGGTTTAGACTTGGTCTAGAGGAGGCACGGTTTGAGCACGGGTCTCATGCTCGCAGCCCCGCGCCGGGTCATGCTGCGCTATCACACACGTGTCTTCTCCCCCCTCCCCCTTCCCCCCACATTTCACTATTAATACATTTTGTTGAAAATCTATGAAAGTTTGAGTGTTTAAACGAGAGATAAATGTGAGAAAAGTTTAAATCCAGTCTGAGAAAAGTGTATGTGTGTGGCTGAGCGCGCATTATTTGAATTTTTGAGATTTCGCGTTTCGTAACTTGAATTTTCTTTCGTATCTAGAGACCAAAGTTTAACGTGAAGGCGTTTCGTAACTTGGAATTTTCGTTTGTTGGGTCTTTCGTAAGGTGAGGTACCACTGTATTTAGATGCATAGAATAAACTAAATAAACTTGTTTGAGAATACATATTATTTCACATAGGTCACACTCCAGACGTTGTCAGACTGTAGGGGGTGTGTAAAAAATAATGCTTTGGTCTAATATAGTACTTTTCCAGATGGCCCAAATCGCATTACAACATTCATACAAAGAGGGTGAAATGTCTTGCCTTAGGACACAACAGTAACATGCACTGGTTGAAGCTAGGATTTAACTTTTTAATATGTTTGTGAATGCTCTAATCACTGAGCCACTACCCAATAAATATAAAAAATGCATACACCAAACTTTGCTGTTTCCCTGCTGAACAATGAAATGCTGGCCCCAGTGTGGGTCCTTGGGCAAGACCCTTCACGGCACTGCCCCCCGGGCGCCGAAAAAGATGGCTGCTCACTGCTCCTGAAAAAAAAAAGGATGAGTCAAATGCAGAAGTCAAATTTCTCCGGTGTGTCACTGTGTGTCATTGTGTGTGAGACCAAATAAAGGCTTAATCTTAATCTTTTTAAATATAGTATGCCACATTTTCACTTTTTATTTCATTTTTGAATGTTATATCTATAATGCTTACATTATTACCTTTGGATCAACAAAAATAATTCTATGGAAAAAGGTGTCGATATATTTAAAGAGGGTCAACGCGGACAAGCAGAGAGCCTCAATGAAATGCAATAATGACGGAGAATATGCACTCCACACTGCACTATGGACTATGAATGGATAGAGTGTGAGATAACCAAACACAGGCCTGCAGTTTAAAGAGGTTACCTTCATTCTTCTTTACTGAGAATGGTCTGAATGTATTTTGTTTGCATCCTCCCCTTTAAGCTCAGTGATGGATTGTAACGCGGATAGGGCTAATGGTGAGAATGAGTTCACAGTACACTTATTTTAATGCTCTTTGTATTAACACTGTGAGAGAGTTAAAAGCCTGAGGGGTGTGGAACTCAATCACAAAAGTCGACAAATTGTCAAGAGAGTGTGGTTTTGGCCTATGCGCAAAATTTGAGATCCTACTTCAGATTAATTATAGCATTTGGAGTGCTGAAGCCAGACTGAGCAATTATGTACAATACTAAGGTAAAGTTTTTGAGGCATGAAACATCAATTTGCAAAGACTGCTTTAACTGTATTTTATTTTGTTTAAAGATTACTCACCATCTGTTCATCGTGTCTTTTTTTAAACCATGTTGCTCAGTACTTTATGCAGCTTTATGCTACAGTGAAAATCCTCCATGCTAAGAAGATATTTTTATTCAAGGGGAGTAATTTTAAAAGCAATTTAAGGGAAGATGGAGCAGAAAAAACTGCCATGGCTAAAAGGATAGAAAAATAAAGCCACTTATGTAAGTGTTGAAGGCATGTTTAATCCAAAGAGGACCCAGAGCAAAAAGCCAAGGCCATCTTCAGAGTGATCTGCTGGAGCCTGTGCGTCGCTCACAAGGCAACCACTCAATTACTATATTATGTATGTGCATTTGGTCACATAAAATAACCATAGGAGCAACTAAGTAAATGACTTATATACATTTCTGTGATGTTTTGAATAGATTATATTGGAACAAGGCATATTTAAAAGAGACATACAGTATTGTGCAAAATTGCCTTTTTTGAGCTTATGTATCGATAGATGTACAGATAGATATAGTTGTCATGACAATCACTATTTCATCTTGCATCTTTTCTGCTAACGACCTCTTGTATATAGACTTAGACAAACCTAGATAAACTTTATTGATCCACAAGGTAAATGATTTGGACACAGTAGCTCATTCATCACAATATAATATCATAACAAAGAGTAAAAAATATAAATGGAAATAATACATTCTAAATAAGTAGCAAAAAAGATAGCAAGAGACAGGTGTCAAATAAGACATAAGTATATAAATGTATATGGACAAATCAAAATAAAATAGAAAAATAAGTAATAAAATATTAGATCTCAGCTACTGTACAAGAGGTCATAGAAAAACAGTGCAACAGTGATATGATTGACAGGACATAAGGTTATCTGTTACATAAGGGTGAGTTGTTGTACAGTTGTAGGGAGTATTATCTGTTACATAAGGGTGAGTTGTTGTACAGTTGTAGGGAGTATTATCTGTTACATAAGGGTGAGTTGTTGTACAGTTGTATGGAGTATGGTATGAATGTAGTCCTGTATCTCTCACTGTTAGAGCCGAGCTGTAGGAGCCTGTTGGAGAATGAGCTCCTCTGTCCCTCTAGTCTGGTGCAGTGGGTGAGCAGGAGTGTCCATGATGGAGAGCAGTTTGTCCAGTGTCCTCCTGTCCCTCACTGTGACAAATGTCTCCAGCTCACAGCCAATCACGTGACCAGCTTTATGGATCAGTTTGTCAATCCACCAAATGTTCCTTTTACTGGTGCTGCTCCCCCAGCAGATAGGGTGACCATTCGTCCGGATTTCGTCCGGACAGTCCGGTTTTAGAGCTGTCTGTCCGGCTGTCTGTCACGTGTCCTCCTTTTTTACATTTCGTTGGCCACCGTTGCATAAATCGTCATAAATCCCCACCCATTATTTACTCTTGCTACTCTGCGATGTTCGCCGTTTCCCAATTCAGCGAGTGCACGGTTTGGAGTGTGGTCTCAGTCTGCAGTCGAGGCGGTGCATACTCGCTGAGCCCTGAGTGCAGTCCGGGGATCACATGGGCGTCTGCGAAAGGGAACAGGTCCCGCCTCAGCTCAATGAGCCGGGTGATCTGCTCCTTGTTCCCTAAAGACACAAATATTATTCTATTGCGACTAGTAATACTTGGAATTGGGACATGGCCAATGTTCCCCCTAATTTTTAATGTGTCTGAGCAAACATACACTAACTCCCTGAGCGCTCCTTGGCCCCCCCCCCCCCCCCCCCCGCGCGCGGCTCGCACTTTGCAGATGTAAAAAAAAATGAACAAACAAAAAAAAACCAAGGTGTCCTCACTTTAGGGCCTTTGTCCTCCTTTTTGGACACAAGTGTCCTCCTTTCCTGTTTCATGCCGGTGGTCACCCCACCAGCAGACCACAGCAAAGTAAAGGGTGCTGGCCACCACAGACTGGTAGAAGATCTCCAGTAACTTGCTGCACACATTGAAAGATTTAAGCTTCCTCAGTCTGCTTACACTCTTCTTGTACACATCATTACAGTTGTCCCTCCAGTCCAGCCTGTTGTTCACATGGACGCCAATGTACTTGTAGCAGTCCACTATTTCCTCGTAATGGCCATGGATGGTTATGGCTCCACTGGTGTCCTCTTTCTCCTGAAGTCAATCACCAGTTCCTTGGTCTTGTCAACCAAAATCTGAGATATATTTGTATTCATATATTTATATATTTTATTTTTGCTTGTATATACATGTATGCCTTATTTGACACCAGTCCCTTGCTATTTTTGTTACTTATTAGTTACAATTTTGCTCTTTGTAATTATAATGTGATGTATGTGTCACTATGTCCAAATAATACATAGAGTAGTAGTTTTGCTTGTTTCCTTAATGTGTTAATCCAAAATGATTTTCTCACTCACTCAAAAATGCTCAAATTGCATTTACCCAAACTGTTCAGTCACAAATCAAAATCCAGACTTTCATGCACATTTTTTTTTTCATTTTATAATCCATCAGCAGTCTCTGAAGGCCAAATTGTGCTCACAACAAATGCAAGGCTCTATTAGCAGCAGTCACTTTGCCTAAAGGCCTCATTTGTTTATTTTCCCATTTCCAGTGCCTCAACACCTCATTTGAAACTGAAGTGAAGTTTATAAAGTGTGTTTTCCAAATGTAGACATTATTTAAAGTGAAATACTAATCCCAATGTGACTAAAAGCAACAAGAATGCATAATATGTGTTCTTTAAAGGCGCAACTTTTCAGGAGGGGGTACACCACCTGCTTGTCTTTATGAAGATGATATTGCCTGGAATGTTCCACACTATGGCATCTGTCTCCATGGAGACAAGCAATTGATGCCATCAAGCTAAGTTACAGGTCAGATCTTTGCTATAAAAACATCTGTGATCCAATAAATGTAAAATAGATGCGATACTGTGGAACATTCCAACCATTCTACACACATGTATTGAATCTTGTATAGTATATTTAACAGGGATGCATTGATATGCTCCTGGTGTCTGATATTGATGCCAATATTGAAAATTTTAATGGATATTGGTTCCTAGGTATTGGAAAACTGTTTTGTAGTTACTTTAAGTTATAAAAAAAAAAACAGTTACAAAACACATCTGGATAATCTTACCATATGCTGTATCTGTGGATATTGGGGATCAGGAGATTAAATCCAAAATATCAACATTGGTATTGTCACAAAGAAAGCTGCATCCGTGCGTTCCTAATATTTTAATATTTAACGTCCCATTCCTGATACAAAAACGTAATTACTGATCAAAACCGATATGAAGATGAAGTCTGACACCCACATTCATTCATTTTTATGCTACACAAATATCTATTTCAGAGACAAGACATTCCTGTGCAACCTAATACATCATGACTTAAACGCCTGTCATTTATCATAAAGGTCATGTTATATGCACTGCGCTTCCCTTGTGGCCATAGGCGTAACTGTCACATTCACGCTTAGTTATTCTAAATGTTTACACCAGCACTGCTTCTGTTTGGGCTAATACATTATCATCAAGAGACCAAAATAATCTTTCAACAACATACTGGAGAATCAATGTCAAAAACAAGGAGACATCTTCACTTCTCAAACTTGGCAAAAGGAATTTTGATTGTCTCCTGGCACCGTTTTGTATTTCATGGTGACTTCACTGCTCCCTCTCCAAACAATGTGGAGACTCTTATTACATAGACAGAATATGCTGAACTCAGTAAAAGTGAGGACACTGGCTTTATAGATGGATTGCCATAGATACAATTTCATCCACAACATGCTGTGATTCTACGCCTATAGCTCACTATGCCCCACTATGTCGCCTGCACACTGGATGAAGTAGAAAGAAGAATTGTATTTGTGTGAACTACGGTGCAGCTCTAGCTATGTCCTCCCGCTAGGCTGAATTTTGAGCCTCACATTTCTGAAGAATTTTGAGGACATAAAAAATTACATTGGTGGTTATTAAAGTTTGAAAAGAAAAACTGTGCAAGTTTTGTAAGAATGATTCAGCTGTAATTAAAGAGGTCTATCTTGGACTATGAATGGTTTTAAGTGGTGTTGTACAGGTGTTGAGGCTATAGAAGAAAACTCTAAGTAACTCTCCAAAAAGCATACACCTCCACAGATCTGATAGTACAAAGACAAATGAAATAATAATCTACTGACACTCATAATGGTTCCTTTTAGTACAAAGTTACTATCTTACATACCTTAAAACAGAACCTTAAAGGTCCTGTACTGAATTTTTGTCCCAATACAGATAAATAAAAGTAAAAACACAAATAAGTCAGCTGCATGTTGTCTGCATTTGATTGTCTGATAATCAGGAAGTGCACATTAGCATGCTAGTCATGGTTAGCATTAAGATTGTGGAAGGACTTCGCATTGGTCTTTGGGATTTGTGAAAAGCTCATTGCGGGGAATAATTAAGCTCGGAATATATATGTTAGAAATAACTGGTAAAAGTAAACAGTTTAAATGAACTAATTCTGTTTTTTGCATTATTAAGAAAAAAAATCAGGTATAGAACCTTCAAGGATCTAAAAATGTTTCTGTCTAAAGAATTCCATTAGTTTGTGTGTTCGTATTTATCCTGGTTTGGTCCTCGTTTGAGCCTATAGTCCTAATGTAGACTTGATAGTGGTCTAGTCCAGTTTAGTCCCAGTTTCATTGTAAAAGTGTGAATCCACCTTTAGTGAACCCTTTTATATATTTCAATTTCACCCCTCACTAATATTTCCACACAGTACAGTATAGAAAGATGAGTCATTTTAAATAGTCATTTTTAAAAATTGGTCAGGTTTAAAAATATGCACCTCCAGTATAAAAAATTTGGTTCATTGTTTTTTGGTCTTTTCTCTCCCCTAGATAACATGATGACTTTCATGATGAGTCTCATTAAGGCTCTAAAATAGCCACCAACACCAAAAGTTACATTACCAGATAGTAATCACAGCCATTAGCGAGATATTATCATTTTTTATGATTCCCCATAACGTAGCTCCTCTCTTATAATGAGCGGGCAATATGGCGGAGGGAGTCATTAGGAGCAAGACACCAGTGGATACAGTAGCATCCATCACAGCACATCTCCTTTCGGGGCAAAATGTAACTGTAACAGGCAAACTATTCCTCTCACACCAAACGAGCCGTGCTGACAGGGGAAAAGGCTTATGGGTAATTGTTTTGCTCAGTGTAGGACAAGTTAATTAATTTCAATACTGGCAGCGATCCAGTGGAGGTCAGAGGTCACGCTGAGCCGGTCTCCACAGGGAACAAGAGAGGATCAGGCATTTTATTTCTTCATTTATTCAGCAAGGCACAACATAACACTGAGGTGACAACCAAACATGCGTAAGGCCTACTTTTTTGTTGTTGCTAACTGAAATTGAAATTATCATTACTTTTGCTATGCTTGGTTGGTTTGCTAATTGTTTCCATTGTATGAGGAAATGGTTGGATTAGGACATAATTTCTAGGAAAGGTCATACATGATATGAAACAAGAAAAAGGTCACATTTCAGTAATGCTTTTCTACCTTTAATGCACTCAAAGCACTTTTGAGTCCACAGCAACCATTCATACATCAGTGTTTGCAGACACTAGAGTCTTGCCCAAGGCCACAACAACAATATTCATCTGTAGGAGCTGGAACCAGGCCAGGAGATTTGACCATTCAACAAATGATGTTCCTGCTGGGAGCAGGATTCAAACTACCAACTTTTGGATCAGCAATCGGAGAGTGAGCACTTTTTGGTATCCGTTGGTAACACAACAGAGTGGATGTGGATGGTAATATTTGTAGTAGTAATTTTCAATATAGGAATGAGTGGTTGTATTGTTCATTTAAAATTAAATTTGAGGGAAAGAGGTTGAAACAAAAATGATAAATTACAGCTGAAGATTTTAATTTAGATCTGACCAGATGGGCAGACAATATTTGGTGTGCTCCAAGAACATACTTGTTGAGTTTACCAGCCTGTTAGCAAGGTAATACAGCTAGCCATGGTGTAACTTATTCTCAGTGGTGAAAGTAGTTTTCATTTCTTACAGGTGCTATAATGTCAGTGCATCACTTTACCGTTTATTATTTTTTTTTTTTTTACTACGGTGCAGCTCTAACTATGTCCTCCCACTAGGCTGAATTTTGAGCCTCACATTTCTGAAGAATTTTGAAGACATAAAACATTACATTAGTGGTTATTAAAATTTGAAAAGAAAAACTGTAAGAATTGTAAGAATGATTCAGTTGTAATTAAAGAGGTCTATCTTGGACTATGAATGGTTTTAAGTGGTGTTGTACAGGTGTTGAGGCTATAGAAGAAAACTCTAAGTAACTCTCCAAAAAGCATACACCTCCACAGATCTGATAGTACAAGGACAAATTAAATGAAAATCTACTGACACTCATAATGGTTCCTTTTAGTACAAAGTTACTATCTTACATACCTTAAAACAGAACCTTAAAGGTCCTGTACTGAATTTTTGTCCCAATACAGATAAATAAAAGTAAAAACACAAATAAGTCAGCTGCATGTTGTCTGCATTTGATTGTCTGATAATCAGGAAGTGCACATTAGCATGCTAGTCATTGTTAGCATTAAGATTGTGGAAGGACTTCGCATTGGTCTTTGGGATTTGTGAAAAGCTCATTGCGGGGAATAATTAAGCTCGGAATATATATGTTAGAAATAACTGGTAGAAACAACCAGCCATGTTAGAAACAACCAGCCATGCGTAAGGCCTACTTTTTTGTTGTTGCTAACTGAAACTGAAATTATCATTACTTTTGCTATGCTTGGTTGGTTTGCTAATTGTTTCCATTGTAAGTGTATGAGGAAATGGTTGGATTAGGACATAATTTCTAGGAAAGGTCATAGATGATATGAAACAAGAAAAAGGTCAGAGGTCACATTTCAGTAATGCTTTTCTACCTTTAATGCACTCAAAGCAGACAATATTTGGTGTGCTCCAAGAACATACTTGTTGAGTTTATCAGCCTATTAGCAAGGTAATACAGCTAGCCATGGTGTAACCTATTCTCAGTGGTGAAAGTAGTTTTCATTTCTTATAGGTGCTATAATGTCCAGTGCATCACTTTACCATTAAAAAACAAACAAACAAAAAAACACTCGTTTCACCCGTTTTTTTTTTTTTTTTTTTAAACGTTTTACATCTTTTTCATAGATAAATAACTTTTTTAATATACTTAATTATTTCATATTTTTTTAGTCAGCATAAACCCTCTCTTACAGGTGCAGGCAGCGCGCCGGCTCTAAATCTTCTACTGGTTTAGGCTACTTTCACGGCTACAGTCAGATAAGTTTTGATAATCCTTGCTTAACAGACTGCAGTTATCTCTGCACGAGAGTTTGCGGTAGCTTTCAGTTATTCTCGAATGGCATAGTGTGTTTGTTTGTGTTTTCTACTTAAATAGCGCACCTTACTTTTTTTTCAAATGTGGGTTTTGGTCACCATTAACCATATTCTCTTAGCGGTGCTGCTGTGAATTTTATACCGGTGCTGCGTTCCGGTGCGTACCGCTTTACTTTCACCACTGCTTATTTTAGTAAAAGCAGAAGCAGAGCCAAAGAAGAAAATTGATTTGAATCTATTGTAGATTTGGAACACAGTCTAAATTATTTGAAAATACATAATAAATCAAACATGGCTTAGATGACCATTATGCCAGTCTCTTAGGTTGAAAATGTAAAGCATTGGAAAAAACATAATGATGTACAACAGTCAAGATAATGACTTGTGGGTCAATTGACTGAATGTCTCTCACACTTTTATTTTTCACACTTACATCTGTCCTTTCCAATAAAGCTATGAGCCCAAATATCAGACAACTTAGTATGCTAATCAAAGAATGCATGTAGAATGGGAGAGAGAGCGTGAGAAAACTGTGTGTGAGAAAGAGAGAGAGAGAGAAATAGAGAGAAAGAAATAAAGAAACAAATAAATGGAAGAACAAACCCCTCAATCTCCACAGAACAGTTGGTTGGATGTGACGAAGAACAAGCTAATTCTTTTCAATTACCCAGTACCTTGCAGCGGAGGTCAGAGGTCACTCTGTTCCAATCTTTGTAGAAACATGGGAGGCTCTGGCACTTATTTTTCCCATTTATCCAGTCAGACAAGATTTAACATTGAGGTGATGACTTACCTGTGAGCCGCCTGTCAGTCGTGCCTCTCTCTGAAGTGGTGTCAGCAGCTGCTCTGCCTGCTGATAGAGCCAGTGTGCAAGCTGCTGTCTTCACACGCCAAGAACAGAATCGTCAAAAATGGCTTCACGAACAGCAATTTCTTGTTTTTAGCAAATGTATGAAACTGAGTGAAAAAACTGATAGAATCAAGAAAAACATAACCTGGTTTAACTTTGAAGATTTTTCCATAGCCCTATTTACCTTTCTGTAAGACTTCTAGACAAGATAAAAGCTTGGCTGCAGTCAGCTAACTATCTATCCATCCATTTTCTTCCGCTAATCCGGGGCCAGGTCGTGGGGGCAACAGTCTAAGCAGGGACTCCCAGACTTCCTTCACCCCGGACACTTCCTCCAGCTTCTCCGGGTGGACCCCAAGGCGTTCTCAAGCCAGCCGAGAGAATAGTCCCTCCAGCGTGTCCTGGGTCTTCCCCGGTCCCTCTCCCTGTCTGGAGATCTGGTCATCGAGGCCCCTGCCTTCGACTGCTGCCCAGATCCCTGCATCGGCCTCTTATGGATTGTTCTGCAGGTGGTGGTGGGTCCACGGGAGGATGGCCCCATTTCACTGCTTCGGGCTGTGCCCAGCCGGGCCCCATGGGGGAAGGCCTGGCCACCAGATGCTCGCTATCCAGCACCCACCCCAGGCCTGGCTCCAGGGTGGGGCCCCAGTAACGCCAATTAGGGTGACGTAACTGGCCTTGCTGTGTTTCTCATCATAGGGGCTTAAGAAGCTTAGCTGTCAGCTAACTAATGGGACTTAAATAAATGCATAACAAATATTGCAACAAAAATAAAGCTGCTTGTACTTGTAGATCATGTTTTTTTACACTATAATATAATGCAACTTGATGTAAAAGTATTCAGAGTATTCAGAATACAGTACTCTGATTGGACCACACAACAGAATATGTTACAAAATACATTTTATTTATGTATTCAGTATTCTTCCCATCACTGGTTATAAGCTACTAGTGTATCAGCAAAACATGCAAGCACAAACATGGCTGCCAATCGTTCTGACTATCACCAGTAACTACACATATCCCATTCATACTTAAGCAAGGTGGGTGGAACATTTTGCCCACAAACACAACAAAAGTATGCATTTCAATGTGTCAGAACTGGGACTGCACCGCCAACCTTTGAGCCTTACTTCATCTAATTGTCACTCATTAACTCATTGAGTGCCGGCCTGTTTTCAGAATTCTATCCCCCAGAGTGCCGGACATTTTAGTGTATTTTTACTGATTTTCCAAGACCCACAGAATACTGAGTTCTTTGACTATATAAACATGGCACACATCAAAATAAAGTGTTGACTCTCTTCCACCTAGAAAAAAAATTATGTTTCTAACATTTTCGGTTCTCAAGTAATTGATAGTAGAACATAGGGAAGTTTCAGCAAAAACACAGTTTTTTTTTTTACCACAAAGTGGAGAAAACGAGTACAAAGAGTCATTTCGAGCAGATCTGTGATTTTGACGTCAATATTTAAGAAAGAAAGAAAGAAAGAAAGCTATGCCTTTATTAGTCCCACAGTGGGGAAATTCCATTTCTGCATTTAACCCATCCTGTTATTAGGAGCAGTGAGCAGCACATTACTGCGCCCGGGGACCATCTCCATGATCTTCTTGCTTCGGCTTGGTCAGGACCAAAGCTGGAGGTACCTATGGTGCATGTTTTGGGTTGATGGGGGAAACCGGAGTGCCCGGAGGAAACCCACCCAGACACGGGGAGAACATGCAAACTCCACACAGAAAGGCCCAGGTGACCCAGGGATCGAACCCAGACCATGCATGCAAACTCCACACAGAACACACACAGAAAGGTCTGGGCGACCCGGGGATCGAACCCGGAACCTTCTTGCTGTGAATCATGAGCGCCACCGTGCCGCCACCGTGGCTGAGTGGATTTAGTGACACTTCAAACATCTAAAACAACAGAGAAAGAGATTTTTGATGACAAAGTACATTTTTTATTTACAAATATAAGAATATAAGGCTCTGTAAATTGAAAATTCCTTCAAATCAATTGTGCCAAGAGATGTTTACAGGATATAATATCTTTTCCTATAAAATAGAACTTTGTCACTTCACAACAATATTGAGCCATGCTCAGAGTACAGACCCATAATAAAAACTAATACACACACACACACACACACACACACACACACATATATGTACATACACACAAGCCCATGCATAAACCTTTACACACACACAGCTACACACACACACACGCGCATGTACACACGCACGCACACACACACACACATATAGCTTCATTCATTACAATTACCACACAGCAGCATCATGTAAACTTAATTCTTCTCATCTCATGCCTCTTTGGAGACCAGGATCTACTGCTCCAAGTCAGTAAACTTCTTCTTTGGCGCTGTCGTAGAGTCCCTGCTCCGCGCAGCGCACACATGACACGTCCCCTGCCTCGGGCACAGCAGATCTCGGCCCTGACCTCGCTGCTTGATCCGGCTTGTCTCTGCGATCCTCTGATCCGGGATCCTGGGTCCCAAGATCGCTCCATAGGCGCTGATCAACAGTCCTCTGCTTTTCTGGGTTCCCTCGCCTCGCCATCTTGCTCCTCTGGCCAATACATAGTACACAAACTACACTCCTCCTCTCTTCCACGTCTCCGATCGGCAAATAATGATACAAGATCGCTACCTACAGGTTGGGAGACGTGAATTACACCTTCAAAGTTGCTCCAGGTCGTATTCTGCGATCCCCGCTGAAAAACGTCCTTGGCGAATATATTCGTCACGGCACTCAACGTTTGGTTTCAACATGATGAGAAAACTCGTCACCGGCACTCAATGAGTTAATAATCTTATTTACAGGAATCTCATTTACAGTGGTGTCCTGGAAACCTACAAAAACATGCAAACTTCACATAGAAAGATCCAATTCGGCCAAAGAATCAAACCCAGGACCTTCCTGCTACGAGGCTATAGCAAGGCACCCCCAAATATGGAGATGGGAAATGATAAGATAAGGAACGACGAAATAGACAATATAAAAATACAGTAAAACAACTGTAAGTAAAAATGAAAGCATGTGATCTGTAATACTATAAAATGGTGTTGGCCTGCATTTGAACTGCATTTAAATCAGAAAGAATATAAAACTGCTCCAGTACAGCGAGGACAGCATGGGCACAGAGAGTGATATTCTCTACTTAGTAAAACATCCACTCTTTTATTAACACTTTTAATTGGATGCTTCAACTTTTTAAGCTCTCTTCACCATAAAGTTTGCATATAAAGCTAATTAAAACAGAGGAACTGTAGTTAGCCTATTGCAGAAAGTTCACAAGGCTATAGCAGATGGTACATTAGCACAAGGATTATGTTTAATTCCACCAAATAGTTTGCCTGGAAAAATCCAGACTCATTGCTCTATCTGTATAACAAATACAGAGAGATATCCTTCTGGATTTCCAGGTAACCAAATTGTTTCATGTTGCAACATTTGGAGCTAATGTACGAGACAATAGCACCTGGCAGCCTCCCTGTTTGTGTTGCTACTTCCTGTTCAATTTGATCTCTATGACGTTTTTAGCGAATAATGCTAAAATTTTAAAATATTTCAAGATAAGTCAGTGAACAGGGAGGCGTGGGTGGATGCCACTTACAACATTTAAAAAAGTATACAAATAAAATGAGTACTTCAGAGGAGGATACTGAGATGTTTGTGTCTCAATGCTAATGCTAATGCTAATTTTGAGGCATAATAACAATGCTACAAACTGAAACATTTTACATATAAAAATAATTTTGTATTCATAGTAGTAATAGTCTTTATTTTAATTAATTTGAATTTTAATAGGTTGTTGATTTTATCTTTTAAAGTCACATTGTATAACTTTCCTGGTGGAGGGTCTGTCAAAATCCTTATCTCCATGGAGATTATTGCTTTGTTTAGAGTGATTCACAGTATGGTATTAAACATTTGTATCTTTATGGAGATACCAAACCAGATCTGTGGAGAGGCAACTCACAGTCAGAGTGCCTGTTTTTCTAGGCATTTTGAGCTATAGAACCACCTGTACTTAAATAAATGTAAGGCAGAGCTGTTTAATGTCATACTGTGGAACATTCCAGGTAGAGCAGCGACATATCCATAGAAATAAACAGGTGACAGAAAAACTAAACAAAAACAAAAAAGTGACATAGTGCAACTTTAAGATTTTAATAAAAGTGACTGTTAGCTTTGAGACTCAGTGAGCTACAGTAACTAGCTGTGCACAGAGCCCATTAGTCATCCATCAGCATCTCAGCGGTCAGCACTTTTCAACGCCCCAAACCCAGATGGATACATTGTTAAGCTGATAGCCACAAGACAAATGCTGTTGGGCTCCCCACTCACCTATTCTTGCAGGCACATATCCGCCGCAGGTTTTATTATATCGGCCCATGAATCATGTACGAGAGGGATTGCTGAATATTACAAGTTGTTTGCAACAGATTTTAAATATTAATTATTTATTTCGCTTTCAATGTATTATTAATTCTGCCGTTAAATAGAAAGTAGAGAGAGTCAACAAAATCAACACGGAATGGAGAAGTTTTGTACAGAAGTGCGCAGTTATCAAAAATAAAACAAACAGTGAAACAAACCAGTGAAAGTGACAACGGGCTTGAGTTTATCATAACTCCAGTGGTGAAAGTAGTTTTCATTTCTTATAGGTGCTATAATGTCCAGTGCATCACTTTACCGGGTTTTTTTTTTTTAAACACTCGTTTTACTCATTTTTATTTAAATTGATTACCCTATTTGCTGTCTTGTCTTAGTAGCACATCTTGCCATTATTTTGCAAAAGATTGTTTTTGCGGTCTGAACATGGATGAATTTGAAAGCTTCGGTCAATGCACAGCCCTGTAAATGAAGCGGCTGCTGACGCATGTCACAGATTCTGACTACTTTAAACATGCTATTGTCTTCATCAGAGCTGGTCAAAAATGACATATTGTGCATATATATGTTTTCTTATTAAACAGCGAAAATGACTAACTTACTAAGTGTTTTTAATCAGCATAAACCCTCTCTTACAGGTGCAGGCAGTGCGCCGGCCTTAAATCTTCTACCAGTGCGCAGCACCGCCTCGCAATGGTTTAGGCTACTTTCACGGCTACAGTCAGATAAGTTTTGACAATCCCTGCTTAACAGACTGCAGTTATTAGCCTGGGAATTCCCAGGCCGCTTCCGTTCGTTTCGAACTGGAAGGCGGCCTGGAAACTCGTCCAAGTGAGAGTCCCAGATTTAGGGCCCCAATCAGAGAGCGGGGGAGGTGTGGCAAGACGGTGACGCGTACTACATGACAAACGGAAGCTTGTAGTTTGAACTGACATGATTGGCTATGGACTTACGTATACGCTCAATGATAGACATTCATAACGCCCAATAAACGGCCGTTGGCAATCGCTAACCACACCTCCGCTACGGGATTTTTCGAAGCGAGTTTCCAGACCCATATCTCACTTGTGATATGGTCAGGTGTTAACCAGACTATGCAGTTATCTCTGCACGAGAGTTTCGTATAGCTTTCAGTTATTCTCGAATGGCATAGTGTGGTTGTTTGTGTTTTCTACTTAAATAGCGCACCTTACTTTTTTTTTCAAATGTGGGTTTTGGCCACCATTAACCATATTCTCTTAGCGGTGCTGCATACCGGCTGTGAATTTTATACCGGTGCTGCGTTCCGGTGCGCACCGCTTTACTTTCACCACTGCATAACTCTGAGATACAAAGGGTCAATCTCTCCAAAACCTGAGAGTTCATATTTTTAGTGAAGACAGAAATTACTAAGCTATAAGCTAAAGGCGAGTTATCATTTCAACCAATAATGTGTTTTCATAACTGTTATGGAGCTAAGCAATCCTACCCACTTTTAAGTCCACTCTGGATCTAGAGGTCAATTTTCCAAACATTTTTCCCTTAGACTTTTTGAAAAATTGAAAAATTGAAAAATTCTAATCAGCTGTGCTAACTAATATTCATACCACAGTAATCCAAAAAGCATGTTTAAAAATGTTTTAATAACTTGGTGCTTTATAAAGTTTCAGAAACAGATTTTACATAAAATTATAGCTTCTGCGGTCATTAGTTACCACAAAGCTGAGCTCTGAGCAAGCTTCAGATTTTTAATATTTATTTATTTATTTATTTTATTTTATTTTTTTAATGAATAGGAATTTTACTGACCAGGGGGTGGGTGGTCACTGCTGTGCTCCATTTGGGTCCTTAGCTCTTTCACAACATTATAAAGAGGAGTTCTGTTTAGAAAATATTGTCTGACATTTACTATATTATTTCTAAACCAACCTTTGCCCTCGTTTCCTGATTATGCACATCCACCAACAGAACTAGTTATTAATTATACTTCTTATGATGAGCCCACAAACAATTCAATTAGCATTTCCTGCATTTAATAAAAATATATTTCATTTTCTACAAACCAGATAATGGGTTTGTTGACCTTTTATCATTTGAATAATCCAACCAAGACCCTCTCATCTAAAGGTCATTTGTAGTCTTACATTATAATTAATTACTGCTGGACTACTGTTAGGTTTCATGGAAGGGCTTTGGAAATGCAGCATGGGGAATATGCTTTTTTATAAAGTAAGGGAGTTAGGATCGTAGTTGTATTTACTTATTGATTTATTTTGAATTGTAAAACTTCAGCAAATAATATGATAATGCTTAACAGATCTGCATAACAAGAAACAAAAGTCAAGAGTCTAAATCGAATGACATTGACTTTAATGACCAAAATCTGAATAATTTTGTCGAAAGTGACCTTCCCCTTATGAGTCACACAAATTGAAGTTTAATAGATGGAAACATGGGCCCAATTTCCCAGGCAAAAATCAAAGTGTTATTGTAATGGTAGGGCAGATAGGAGTTAATTAACTGATAATGTCATTCTATTCAACCACATGAAAGGGGGTGAATAGAAATTAAAGACCTATATGAAGAGGGCAAAATGGACAGAGTACCGATCTTCAAGGAAAAAAGGAGGTGAACTCCATCAGTCCTGATTAAGATTCACTTTGGGGTGAATGCTGACAATGCAGAGTATCTGTTAGCACTCCGCTACAACAATGACTTTAACCGCAAAGAATTGGTCTCATCCTGGTTGGATTTATATAAAAGAAAAGCCTGGACCATCGGGAAACACAAGGCCTGTCACAAAAGAGTGACTGGAGCTGATCGACTGTTTTATTCATTCATGCTTGTTTTTACTTCAAGCAAGATGGAACAGCAAGCACAAAAGAAACAAAGGAACATGCAAAGTTCAGATACTGGACTTAGCCTGGCATCCAGACTGGTTCTCTATGTATATTCTAGTTCTCCAGTCACCACCTCCTCCTCTGTATCTCGGGCCAAAGTCAAATGGAGTCTTGTAATCA
The DNA here is from genome assembly GCA_036785185.1 of Paratrypauchen microcephalus. Taxonomy (NCBI): domain Eukaryota; kingdom Metazoa; phylum Chordata; class Actinopteri; order Gobiiformes; family Gobiidae; genus Paratrypauchen; species Paratrypauchen microcephalus. The sequence continues at coordinate 3,965,299 of JAVJIX010000012.1, read as the reverse complement.
GGTTCATCGTCGAATCAGGTTTGTTCACTGGTCAGCTATCATTTTAAACAAAATCTAAGTTTTCTCACCTCATTAACAGTGTTTAGTGCTTTTATTAGTGAGCAGAAATACGTGATGTTTTTCAGTCTTGTGTCTTTTTTTATTTTTATTAATTTTCATTTTTTTACTTAGGAACAGCCATGTTTGTTTTGATACAAACCGATCGCGAATGTCCTTGATTACTTATTCCACTTGTCAATCATGCCCATCTGAACTCCGGTAGTGACCAGAAATGCGTATCCTTGACGTGCCAGGCATCTGAATTAAGACCTGACATGCAAGTGCGAGATAGAATATACAGTATCTCATTCATTCACATATTAATATATAAGAGAAGCAGGGGAAAAGTTACATGCAAAAGGTTTTGAGTAGTTCGAAAAGGCTCAGGTCAGAAAAGGGTATTTTAAATGGCTTTCAAAACTAGTAATACAAAACCTCTAAATGCCACTGTACTTGAAAATAATATATTTTTTAAAATATATAACATTTTAAAAGAAAAGAAAAAAAGAAATAAGAGAACTGTTGCATCTAACCTACCAAATCTGATCCAAGTCTGCCTGATCAATAACATGTAATCCATATTTTAGGCGGTATTATAGTCATTGAAGAAAAATGTGTTGCATTTTTGCATCCTTAAAGCTTCTTTGGCGTGTCAGAAGATGCTGGCGATGGTTCCATGGTGGCAGGTGATCCTTCTGTAGAGACGGAGCGAGAACCTTGGCCAGGAGAACCAAACTGGAGGATTAGACTATTTTGTCTATTTTATGAAAATGGCACGAAGCAAAGCATTAGGGGAAAACCCAACCACGTGGGAGCGATATAGAAACTCTACAAATTAAAGGCATGCACAGTATTGTAGAACTATAGTGGTATGGAAAAGTATTGATTCTTATGCAAATGTATTAGTGCTTACAATTAGTAAGTATATGTTTATTCAAATTCATGTTAAAAAGTCCTATATTAGTTAGTTAGAATGCAGTTACTACATCAAAAACATCCTAGGAGTCGTGTTTTGTTTCATTCACACATATTTGATTAATCTTGCATCAATAGCCTGTCTTCATCTCCCAAACTTAAAATGCTCTGTTCCACCTTGTGATGTCATGTAGTGGTAGTTAAGTTACCTTTTACATTTTGTTTACTAGCGATTGGAAATTCCATGGCTGAAATGATCCAAATGATTCTAGTGAAGGTGTATGGAGTTTAAAAACACAATAGAGCATTACCACTTGATGACATCACAAGGTGGAACAGAGGGTTTTCTGTTGGAAAGAACTCAGCCTAAATATGCAGGGTTTGTGTGTTAAACAAATGTGACTGAAACAAAACACAACTGCAGATATGTTTATGATGAGAAAACAACATTATAACACAGAGCAGAAAATTGCGTAATGTCAGTACAAGGTTAGAGTTTCAATGCACTTCAATACAAAACTCAGTGGTATCAATATCAGATCAATAGCACGATATTTGTTATAGTATTACTATATTGGATCAAAACCAAAATCAGTATCTCCCAATATCGGTTGTGTCAATAGAAAACACAGGCTTTAGTATGTTTCTTATGAGTCACAGTAATAAGAGCAGGTGGTGATGGCAGACACTCCACTCTTGCTTTCATGGCTGTATGCATGGATTCTGATCAGCTTTCCATCCGCTCATGACAAGGTGGTTTTATCTGGTCTCTGGCAGTCGAGGAACAATGCGTTTTATTCCATTACAGTGTAAATCCAATCTCATGCTTCATAGTGTGTGGAGAAGGGGAGGGTGGACGGCTGAGGGAGCGAAAGAGACGGATCCTGTAGACGTTTGACTCAAGTCCCAGATCCTCTCCAAAGTAGCAGGTCATCAGTGAAGACGCGAGGATTTGAATCAATTAGCAAATCAATTAAAAGCTTTATGGGCCCTCTGCTGCAGTTATGGTTTTACAGTACATGTGCTAGGGAGTTTAAAGTGGGCCACTGGAAGGATAAAACTTGGAAGTGTTGTCAATGACAATCATAATATTAAATGAGACTTTGATTTACATATAAGAGGCAATGGACAATGACTTCACTTAGACACAAGATTAAATGAAAATGCTTGTTCACAGCTTGAGAACCACAAGAACTGAAAGTTGTTAGCTTGGTCAAAATCTAGTTTGGAATTGAGTTAGTCCCAGTTACAGGGACTATACCTATTTGTTTTCAGTTAATAAAGCTGTGGCCATGAACTTTGGGTAATGACCCAAAAAACAAGATTGGTTGAAATGAGTTTCTTCTGCAGAATGGCTGGGTGCTCCCTTAGAGATAGGGTAGGGGGTCAGTCACATGGGAGAAGCTCGCAGTAGAGCCGCTGCTCCTCCACATGAACAGGAGCAGCTGAACTGGCTTGGGGCATCTCTTCCGGATGCCTCCTGGACACCGCCCTGTGGAGGCACATCCCAAGGGAGGAGGCTCCAGGGAAAAGCCAGGACATGCTAGAGGGACTATGTCTCTTGGCTGGCCTGGGAACGCCTTAAAGGCAAATTAACATTTTTTTTATAATCTGAGCCTTCTTTCGGCAATAAACCAAGTAGTTTTACTCACCCATAGCAGTTTGCTGTCAATTGGAGCAGTATCGCAGAACTTATGTTGAGCCGTTCTGTTCTACCACTGATCCCGTATCTGTTAGCATGAGTGCTCGGGGCACTGATTTGCGGTGTCCAAATAACACAAACTTTAGCACTTTTCAAATCACAGAAGATCGCTGTGCCAGGGTAGACTTTCAGTGGATTCCAAAACGGCCTGAAACCCGATATCGCAACAGTTCAGAGCGGTGTTAGCCTCTTTCGGACTAGCTGTGTTTACAAAACAGCTGAGTTCACGCATGCACACTGTCCTCTCTGATGACGTCATCAAATGAAACTATAGCTGGATATCGGGTTTCAGGCCATTTTGGAATCCACTCAAAGTCTACCCTGGCACAGCGATCTTCTGTGATTTGAAAAGTGCTAAAGTTTGTGTTATTTGGACACCGCAAAGTAATGCCCCGAGCATATGATACGAGCACCATGTTAACGGATACGGGATCAGTGGTAGAACAGAACGGCTCAACATAAGTTCTGCGATACTGCTCCAATTGACAGCAAACTGCTATGGGTGAGTAAAACTACTTGTTTTATTGCCGAAAGAAGGCTCAGATTGTAAAAAAAACATTAATTTGCCTTTAAGGTCCCATTGAAAATGAAGTAGTTCTATTTTCCACGTAAAAATCGTAAAAAAGCACCTTTTAGTTCTTGTTCAAATTGGTTTACTGTGCCAAATTTGGTAACTTTATGTTTGTCACAGAATTTTGTTGTTTTTACTTTCATTTTAGTTTTGGGGGAGCAAAAGGAAAAAGAAAAGTGTAAGAAAATAAAACTGACATGAAAGACAGTGTAACAGTTGAGCTGAACTCTGCATCAGTCCAGAGTCTGTTCGTTAAATGAGTTGTAAATACAGCTTAGAAACACCGCAGGGCCCACTCCTCACGCCCTCATTTTGTCTGCTGGGATATCCTAAGCGGGCATAAGAGGGGGACCAGACGCAGACAGGTGCTGAGCTCACATATTGTTTTATCTCTGTTTCTGATTAGACTCACGCTTCACTTCAGCAGAGTGGGCCCACGCTGCATCAAAGACACTGTAGGCAAAACACGTCAATTTTAATTTTGCTGAGAACAAACGCCGCACCTGGAGCCAGAGCTGTGCTACTGATGTGGGCGAGGTGAAGCTGTGGATCTGGCAACACAGGCTAGCATGTCAATAGAATATAGTGAAGTTTGTGTAGCAATGACAACACACAAGACCTAACTATAGGTTTAGATCTGATTAGGCGTTATTGTACAGTAGACCTAGATAGGCTCTAGTATATGTATTAAATTTTAATCATGAATTTAAAGTTGTTTGATTTTGTTTAGACCTGGTACACCCTGACTTATTTCTGACTGAGTCCATTTTAGTCATGGTTCCGAGATGGCTGAGTTAAAGGTGCACTATGAAACTTGAATCTGGTGGAGGGTGGGCCCACTAGCTACTTGTCTCCATGGAGATGTTTTTGCTTTGTCTTGCATGTTCCACAGTACGGTATTAAACATCTCAATCTCCAGGGAGACGTATAGTTTCATGCTGCATGCTGTTTCTTCAGCTCTTCTGTTAAGTGAGCATCCGCCCTGTTGTTAAATGACAGTTACAAGGTTCGCACTATATAAATTTTATGTGGTCTATTATGTTGTCCCAGGTCCCAACCATTCCAGACTGCTGTGGAAGGTAGTACTCTCAGCGGTCCTTTTTGGACCCCAAAAAAAGGGCGATACACAGTACTCAGGGTCTGTGCCATTCTGTCCTGTACTGGCCCTAAGGAAACGAGGCTAGAGGTTAAGTTACAAGTAAGATCTGTAGAGAGGTGACCCCGCTTTAAGATAGCTGAAAAGCAAAGCAGAATCATTTCTATGATAGCAGATCTCCACCAGAAAAGTGGCGTAAACCACAGTGATTTAGTATTTTAGCCCCAGTCATGTTGTTTAGACATGGTTTAGTCTTGTTATAACAAGTTACATGTTAGCTTACACGTGGTTTGGTCCAGCACTTGTGAATAATATAACCACACACACACGCACACGCACACAGCCTGCTCCTTTCAGTACATGAAGCCTGGCTTCTGCATAGTGGATGTGAGCGGCCCAGACTGCTGTCATCTTCTGTGAACTCACACTTTTACTTTTCTGTACCACCTCCAGTTACTCAGCAAGGACGCTCTGGCTCCAACACAGGATTCAATTAAAATGTAAATTCGAATTCGAAGATGATAAACAAGAACAAGAAGTTGTAGTGCAAATTCCTTTGGCAGCAGACAGGAGGCGATAATGGGCAGGCATGGGAATGCTCATGAGGAAGGATTTGTTACTCTCAGAGACCACATTAAAGCAGAAATTGACTTTTTAGAGTTTTAAAACAAGTTATAGTAGTTCACTCTCACCATTTATTCACCCCAAATTCTATTTGGATTGATTCGTGCATGTTTGCGCGATCTTTAATCGCTTATTTTCAACACACCATTTTACCAATCAATCTGTTTTCAATGCTACCAGCATACGCCCACTGCTTTGTACTTCCTTCATTCCTTCATCCAATTGTATTTTCTTAATCGGTAATATGCTTTGAATTTGGCTGCATTGCATAGTTATTTTAAAAATGTCTAAGAACATCCTTCTAATAATCCACTGACATGACAGAACCCAGTGCATTTTAGTCCCGAAAACATGCCCACAAACGTTGGTATCAGAATATAGAAAGAAGACGGTAACATTTTGTTTTTTTCAAGAATTATACAAATTTGCACACAACTCTTTCAAAGAATAACAATTGGTTTCAAATATTAAAAAAAAAAAAAAAAATCCAAGGAGAAGAAGCTGGAGGTCATTTAAGGGAAAAAAAAACATAGCTGTAGAAAGATTTGGGAGTGTGGAAGATATAATAACAAAAACAACTCCTTTCAAACCCATACGCACAGTGCACTTCAAGTGTTATCTACGATATCGACAGCTTCCAGGCCGTCTCTATCTTCCAGGCACCTATAAACTTTGAAGCTCGTCTTTACGCCGTCACACAAGGGAGACAAAGTTGTATTGAGTCAACTGAATTCTCCAGGCTGACGGCTGTTTCACGCCTGTGCACAGAAGGGCATACGCAGATAGTCAAGAAAAATCACAATTGATTTAATATGACACAAGCAGATGAATGGCTTGCATCATATCGTTTGATCTGTCTGCAAGTTAATGTGAAGTATCAAAAAGAATTAAAAAAAAGTTTCAGTAAATCTCTATTTTATTCACAACAAAGTATCAATAGCTTGTCATGCTACAGAATCATTCCTGCTCACTATGAAACAGAACTAAAACAGAACTAAAACCTGATTTATACATTAAAAACATGCATTCATATTCTGAAAGGCTTCACCTCCTCCCAGATCTTACCAGATTGTTTTTGGTGAATTTTTAAGTGCCATAAATCACAAAAATGATTGGTAATTTCAACATATATAATCTTATCAATATTATTGTTACTAAGTTTTAGATGACATCATTACATTCTTTTGGTCAGTATTGTTTAATCCAGAAATGGAAAAGCAGAAGAAGATGGATGGATGTTTAATACAAATGGGGGTCAATTGAATGCTGTTAAAATGCAGATTTGTGTTGTAATACAGTGAGTGACTAGTTATTAATAGAAACGACCAGGTTCAATATTTGTGAATTTACATTTTAGATATTTCGTGACAAAGTACAATACGATACAGCTCTTGAAAAAAAATAAGAGACCACTGCAAAATTATCAGTTTTTCTGATTTTACTACTTATAGGTGTGTGTTTGGGCAAAAGGAACATTTTTGTTTGAGTCTATAAACTACTGACAACATTTACTCCATATTCCAAATAAAAATATGATCGTTTAGAGCATTTATTTGCAGAAAATGACAAATGGTCAAAATAACAAAAAAGATACATGTTTTCAGACCTCAAACAATGCAAAGAAACAAGATCAAATTCATTTTAAAACAACATAATACGAATGTTTACACTTAAGAAGAGTTCAGAAATCAATATTTGGTGCAATAACCCTTATTTTTAATCACAGCTTTCATGCGTCTTGGCATGCTCTCCACAAGTCTTTCACATTGTTCTTGGGTGACTTTATTCCACTCCTGGTGCAAGAACTGAAGTAGCTCAGCTTTGTGTTTGTGTTGGAATTCAACAGACGCTGGAATGGAATGGCTGTAATACATGTAGAGATGCTGATTTCAGAAAAAAATGCAGTGGTCTCAAATTTTTTTCCAGAGCTGTAAGTAGAGAAAACTGTCTCTTTCCCCCACCCTGGGAGTATGACATCATCGCATTGTAGAATCTGAAAACCATCAATATGTCATCTATATATTGATCTACTGGAGATAATACGATAGCACATAATTTGATAACCTCTGTATGAATAAACTTTATGTATTCATTTTGCATTTTCCTGCACATATCATTCCATCTCTGGATCACATTCATATTATATTATCATGTATGTGTATGTTCAAATCTGGTAAGCATGAATACTGAAAAACAGCAAAGAAGTTCATTACAGAAGTTGAATACAGGCACTGCTCTTGACAGTCTGTCACCTGTCTGTCTACACACATTTACAGCCATATCCATCCTCTGGGACTTTGACACCTCTCTCCTCTCCCGGCAACATCTCCTCCACCCTCAGAATGAAAGAAAGAGAGGGGATCAACCTAGTTATCTTTACTTCAACACATGGGAGAGATGATAAAAACCAGTGCGGAGCTACACGTAGGAGTGGCCCCAATAACAAATGACTGAAAATCATCATCACATCTTAAATTCAGTGGTGCAATGTAATAAAGTAAAATTAGTAAAGTGCTCTACGTAAGTATACATTTTAGGTAGCTGTACTTTACTTGAGTCCATTTTAGAGTGGATAGATACTTTTTACTTCACTGCATTTGAGAGCATGTATTTGTACCTTCTACTGTACTACATTTTTGAACAGGAATGAAAAGTATTTTTAAAAAGAAAAGAATTGGTGAAGAAAAGTATTTTTTATTATTGTGAGACCTGCTGAAAATGCTGAGGGTTTATTTTTAACATGTTCAAACTAAAATATACAAATAAAAACAGCAACAATAAAAACAAATAGCAATCGATTCAGTTGTTTCTGCTGAACAAAATTCAGAACAAATCTTTAATAACAGCTTTACATTTTAAGTTTTATTAGATCTCAAAATCTGGATGAAAGTATATTTTTAAACGGGAATCCTTTAATTTAGTAGATTTTTCATGTGATAATTTGACTTTTACATAAAGGTGCATTTTGTAACGTTTTTGGTGGAGGGTCCGTCAAATGCTTTTCTCCATGGAGATGCTATTTCTTTGTCCGGAATGTTTCACAGTATGGCATTAAACCTTTCTATCTTCATTGAGACCAAACCAGACCAAGCTACAGGTCAGATCTGTGGAGAGGAGACCCCGCTCACAGTCAGAATGCCTGTTTTTCTAGATACTTTTGAGCTATAAAACAACCTGCAATTGAATAGAGCTGTTTAATGCCATACTTTGGAACATTCCAGGCAGAGTAATGACATATCCAAACAAAAAGTTACATAGTGTATCTTTAAGTATCAAAGTCGACTTCTTCCTTCTGCTGAACATCATCGTCACATCTTAAATTAGACGTTTCTAGAGGACTTATTTAAGCCTCTATGCAATGCTAAGATGTATGTTTATGTTAGCTTTTACTTACCATGCACTTACCCCATTACTCACAGGTAATTCTGTCATCAAAATATGTATGAACTCATTTCTCTTGTGGAAATATGTAAATGTTGAGATTCCTCTAACACAAGGTCAAATGTCAGCATTATAAATCCCTAAGTATATTGGGAAGTTGTGGGTTCAATCCCCAGGCAGAACACATTCTCATAGGCTTTCCTTATCTTATCTTCTACACGCCAGGCATCAAGATAAACTGAAATACCTCAAATGGAGAAATGTTTAAGGCTGCTAGTTCTTGTAAATTCCAAACATAAAAGCTCTAATAATGATACTCAAATTTTAAACACAAAATTACAAAATATTATCATTTGACTGCTATTGATGCAAGGTTAAATGTGGTCCTTTTGTGTGTTAAGACTAGAATGTTGTTACTGCCTCAAAAACATACCAGAGTTGTGTTTTTGTTTCTTTCACACATGTTTGAGTAAATAATTAGTAGTCTGTCTACATCTCCAAAGCTCAAAATGCTCTGGTCCTCCTTGCGATGTCAGCTAGTTAACAGCTACCTTTTAATTTGTTGAGAAGAGATTAGAAATTCCACGGCTGAAATCATCCAAATGATTCTAGTGAAGTTGAGTTTAAAAACACAGTGGAGCACTCCATATTGCCACATGACATCACAAGGTGGAACAGCGTTTTGTTTGAGAGAAGAACTCAGCCGAAATATACAGGATATATACAGGAGTGTTAAACGTGTGTATGAGACAAAAAACAACTCCAGATCTCTTTTTTTGATGAGGAAATAACTTTATAATAATAACATACAGCTCTGGAAAAAACATAAGAGACCACTGCATTTTTTTTTCTCTGAAATCAGCATCTCTACATGTATTACAGCCATTCCATTCCAGCGTCTGTTGAATTCCAACACAAACACAAAGCTGAGCTACTTCAGTTCTTATACCAGGAGTGGAATAAAGTCACCCAAGAACAATGCGAAAGACTTGTGGAGAGCATGCCAAGACACATGAAAGCTGTGATTAAAAATAAGAGTTATTGCACCAAATATTGATTTCTGAACTCTTCTTAAGTGTAAATATTAGTATTATGTTGTTTTAAAACAAATTTGATCTTGTTTCTTTGCATTGCTCGAGGTCTGAAAAGATGTATCTTTTTTGTCATTTTCTGCAAATAAATGCTCTAAATGATAATATTTAGATTTGGGGGAAATGCTGTCAGTAGTTTATAGACTCAAACACATACCTATAAAGCAGTAAAATTTGAAAAACTGATAATTTTGCAGTGGTCTCTTATTATTATTATTTTTTCCCCCAGAGCTGTAGAACGTCAGAAAATAGAGTAATATGGGCCCTTTAAGTAATGACCTTCTTAAACAACTTTGTGCTTTTGATACTAGTTCTATTAATATCAGAGTAGACCCATAAATTTATTTGACAACCCTATATTGAATACAAAAATTTCATGACACTTCTGAGTCTCTTAAACTATAACTTATATATATACCATAACTTGACTAGCTGTATGATTGTATGTAACGCTCTGAGGTAGAAAATCAATCTGAGGCGTTTGGTGACATCTTATCCATCCTCACCCCTGACAGGAATGTGCTTTCTGGCTGAATTTAAAGGTGTGGCGTTTCCCCTCTGCGCACATACAGTATCTCCCCTTTAAACACACGGAACTTGACACTCCAGGACGCACATTAGGCCTATACCTCCGTGTGCATTGTGGACAGCGGTGAAAGAGCCAAACACTGCTACTAATTTAGTCTTATATCCTATTTCCCAGCGGCCTTGAGGACCCGGGTAACAGGGGCAGGCTTGTATTATCCTTGAAGCCTTCTCAGTATCCATTATCCAGCTGTTTATGCGGAGATGTAATGAGTAAAACGCTTTGCAAGATGGATCGCTATGGCGCTTTTCTGAAATGCAAATATTCTCCTCCCAAACATCAATTACTCAAGGCTGCGCTCTCAGAAATACCACGGTGACAGTGTGGAGCTTTTCTGATTATGTTGTACATCTGACATTTGTGAATCAATCAAAGAGCGCCACCTTGGCATGATAGTTATGGATTATTTAATTTCATCTGGCATTGAGTAAAGCAAGTTTAATTCATATAAAAGGTGTGTGTAGAATCCCTCAGTCGTCCAGGTAGAATCCATGGCAAAAGGAGAAAGTCAAATTGTCAACTGGATAAAAGTTTATTGGGTGGAATACGTTTCGCAGTTCATCCAAGCTGCTTCTTCAGTTCTGGTCAGACGCTGGTGGACACTTGCCTATATCTGCATCTGACCAGAACTGAAGAAGCAGCTTGGATGAACTGCGAAAAGTATTCCACCAAATAAACTTTTGTCCAGTTGACAAATCTGACTTAGACTTAGACAAACGTTATTGATCCATAAGGGAAATTGTTTTGGGTACAGTAGCTCACTCACCAAATACATAATATATAACAGAGGGTAAAAAGAAAAAAAATATATAGATGGAATAGCAACCAAAGAGCAATAGACCAGTGTCAATTATAAAAATAAAAAGATAATAAATGTATATGTACAAACCTGAACAAAATAGAAAAATAAATAATAAAATATAAAATACAATATGAAATAAGATGTCCAATCACAATTATATACAGTTGTAGGAAGTATTATGTTACATAAGGGTGAGTTGTTGTACAGTTGTATGGAGTATGGTATGAATGTCCTCTGGAACTCACTCCCACAACCTCTCCGTGACTGCTCTGACCTCTCCACCTTCAAAAAATTGCTCAAGACTCACCTTTTTAAAACTGCTTTTAATGGTTCTTAATGTTTAATGTTTTTCTGATTGTTTATTGTTTTGTTACTTGTTTTATTACTGATTTTACCTCTTGTACAGCGTCTTTGAGTGTCTTGAAAAGCACTTTATAAATAAAATGTATTATTATTATTATTATCATTATTATGAATGTAGTCCTGTATCTCTTGCTGTTTGAGGGGGCAAAGACCAGACTTTAAAGATCTATTATTACGCAAAATTTACTCTTGTGAGCTTAAAGCCATGTTAGAATGCTGTTACCTCCTCAAAGACAGTTGCATTTAGTTTCATTTACACATAAGACTTCATTATTAGTCCGTGTGCTTCATTGTTTGAGGGGACTCTTATGGGTCCAGTTAATCAAATCAAGATCCAAAGATCCGTTTCAAATTATCAGTGATCAGCTTGGGTCTTTTTAATCAAAACATCTACAGTCTAATGTCAGTGGTTTAAAAACATGTGGTGGGAGAACATAGGTCTGTCTGACTTTGGAGGAATAGGTTTTGTTAAGTGGCACTGATTAAAAGTCTGTCATGAAATTCATATTAAAAGCCATGTCAATCTTTTGTTTTAATAAGAGGTGGAATAACAGTTATAATTATCATGCCGACAGGAAGAGTTTACCATTTGAAGAGTCATAGCCAACATCAGCAACAAGGCACAAAAAAAGATAGAATAATTACAGTTAATTAACAAAAACACTTATGTAACACCTTCCATAAGTTAACAACCTGATTTCCTAATTGTAGATAACAAAATACAACTAAAAACATAAAGCTCCGACTCATGGTGTAAGTGAAATTTGGTTCAAAATAAGCAGTTGCTGATCATTATAAATGCAACAGTAGGATACCAACTGAATGAACAACTGTTATAAATCAGGTAACCCTAAACTGTAAAATGCTTAACAAGAGCATAGTAGTATTAAATCAACATTCTGTCTTATTTGTTGCATTTTAGTTTTTTTTTACTGTATACAATTGAATTAAATAAGCATGTGCAGTACTTTTACAAATGACAGACCAACAAATGCATAGGCATAGAATTCTTAGTTTTCAGAAAGTGATTTGTTTTTGAAGTCCTGCTTTATTCATTTAAAATCACAGATATCTGGTCAGAGTTGCTTAATTTCAGATGTACATTGTCTGATCTCTATTTGTATGTGTCAGAAGTAGACCAGATGAAAGATGAGAAACATTTCCAAGCTCTCATCATCTGTGAATTCCACAAGAGGCCTGTTCAACTGATTTCAGACTCAATGCTGTTTTCTATCTGAAGGGGGAAAAAAAAACTATCGAAAATGTCGGCAGTGTTTTCATTAGCCTCCATCTGGATAGATAGGGAACAACATCAATCTTACTTGACAGAGCCCCTCACAACTGCCACATAAACCAGGTGACGCTGGGTTAAAGTGATAAAAGTTATAGAAAGAAGAACACTTCCCTCTAGTGGAGAATGAAGTCATGACAGCTCAGCAGTTTAGAAAAGTATAGTTTACTTAATTCATTATAAACGTCTACATGTAACACAAAAACAGTAATAGTGACAAACTTGAATACATTTTTTTTTCATACAAAATTGGTCAGGAATGTCTGTCAAAGAATTCAGAATTATGAAATGAAATTTAAGGATTTAAAAGTAGAGGCCATCTTATTGATTTGGGTAGAGAATGAAACTTGCATCTTTGTAAAATGTAAAACTATAGACCGAGTTTGAATTGTGAAACAGTAATTTGGATATGTTATGTGGAATACAGACATGTAAAAAGCGCATGTTCAAGCAAAACTAACAAACACCAAACATGAAAAAAATCTCAGTTTGCATGGGCTAGGTGAAAACAGTGCATTTGTTCTACTGCAAAGCTGATAATAGCTGCGTTCCCTTTATAATCATCATTTTTGACCCACTATCAGCGAGGGACATGAAGGCACTTGAGTCTCTTACAAAAGTCTACCCCATTTGATTTAAATACCTTGCCTTGCCATTATAACACAAGTTGACAGTATAAATATTCTTGATGTCAACTGTATATAATGTACTGCATATGAACAGAGTGGAATCTAAGTGTTAACTCTTATGGATAGAATATTTTTAGGACTCTGAATCACCATGGCGTTAAGGGCTTTTACAGCCATAGCTTGAGGGCAGCTTCAATGGCCTCAGCTACTGTATAAGGCTTGAGCCAGGCACAAAGCTGATGTCACATACTGTCCTCATTGCACCTTATGAAGTAATAAAAACACTAAACTCACACTAAACTTTAGATTTGTGTGTCTGTAACAATAACCTAAAGAGTCTGTAGAAAGGCAAATTGGTATTGAGATCGGTGCCAGAGAGGTACAGGACTAGCCCTGGTTGTCTGGCTGTGCGGGTGCTGGGGGGGCATGTCTTGGAGGAGATGGGGTATAAGGAGGAGGGGCGTCTGTAGCGCTTATAGAGCCTGCTCCTTCTCTGCTTACTGCTGCACTGTCACTGCGGGTGCACTCACTGTACGGAGGGGGCTTTAGCTCGTCCCCTGGAAGAAGCACAGTACACCATACACATTATTTACAACAAGGGGAAAAAAATCCATTGGTGCAGACCTCCTCAATTTTGCAGTCCAAGTCTAAGTGCAACCTTGTGTATCAAAGTGAGCTTGTGATTCTGCCACTCACTTAAAGGTCAAATGAAGAGTTTTGGCTGCAGGCGGCCGTTATCTCACAAGTCATTTGAAACTTTTTATGCGTATCCTTGACATTCAAAGAAAATTGCTGTGTGTGTGTGCAGCAAGTGTTCAAAAAAAGCTAGAACTGACATGTAATGAGTGAATGCCATTGTCTACAGCAGAGGTGGGCAATTATTTTTTACCCAAGGGCAAAATTCAAACCCAGGCATGCAGTGAAGGGCCGCACCAGCCAATGGTGTAACAAGTTCACAGACTACAGATGAAAAATGTGCCAATTCAGGCTTTTTTTTTTTTACTCATGTTTCACACACACATCATTACACTACACTACACTACAATCACCTTTATTATCAAAAACATGCAGGAGACCAGGGGAAGGTTACCTCTAGAAACAGCATCATATGGAGGTGGCATGTCCAAGTGTGAGAAGGAGGGAGCAGCGGGTAGAGCTGAAGAGGCCTCTTCTACTGACAAATCATCCTGAAACAAAAACACAGCATTACACTTGTACTTCAAGTAGTGACTTAAAAGAGCACTGAAACAGAAAAATAAATAGTTAGCTTTATATCCTTACAACCACAACTGTATTACAATACTGCAATTAGAGGAGTAAATTATCTGAGAAATACTGCAGCCCCTAACGAAACCTGTGTGGTTTACAGTGGTACAGTGGAAACTCCAAATCTGCACTCTATTACAGAGATTAATACATGAGGTCTTTTTCCAGTTTGTTTGATTTCCCCAAACGCGACTCGTCCTGGCATTTGTCCAAAGCACTTTCAGGAAGGTTAGAGATGATCACAGGGCCTCCCTGCTGCACAGTCCATTAAAATCTTAACTGGGAATGCAATACACCAGAGACAGGCAAAACACGAATGTAACTAAATATTTATTTCAATTTCTCATCCAGAAGTGTTTTGAATGGAGCAGTCAGTCAGGCATTAGTGTCACAATGCACAGACAAAAGTTTTGATCCTTGATATCACAGTGCAGATAAGATAATAGCGTTATTCATTGTTGTACTTGATTTATATCCGCTTTTTTACAACTTCCTCAGGCAAGTAAAAAACAGGGAACATGGAATACTGTGTAGGAAAGAGGTGATTTCCCTCACTTAGCACTTCTTCTCCTTAGCATTTCATTATCTTAAAGCATGAATGGGAGTTACAGGGGTTCGGCAAAAAACAAATCTTAAGGGCTTACACAGCAGTTAAAGGAAACAGCATGTCTTTTTCTGATAAACAAAACTCTTGCACTTGTACTTCTGCTTCTGTACTAATGATAAAGGAAGCTCTTAACACACAGACATGAGTATTTGATAACATCATCGTAATTGTTCCAACAAATACAAATGTCATATATGGACTCAATATCTTGTAAGTCAAGTTAAACCACCCTACCACCCTAAGATTTCGGTCCAAAAATTTACTGCAATAAAGCCATTTATTCCATCACAGGTGTTTTTATTGCACTAAGTCTAAAGGAGCTTATATGTGCACAGACCGAACTTTTATGGTGAGGGGTCTGTCACTTGCTTGTCTCCATAGAGAAGCTCAAAAATTTTAAAATTCCACAGAATGGCATAAAATTGATCTGTTCCCAAGTTTGGTTTTAACTTTCCATCTCCATGGAGTCATGCAGGAATCTTACGCAGTGCTGCTTGGTTACACAACTTATTTAATAAAACACACTACAGGCCTCATCTAATGGCACACTCTAGTTCTAATTTTTTGTTCCACATCTTCAGGTCATGTGCTCTAATTGTAAAGCACAGGTATTCTTATTTGAAAGATTTTCTAATTTAATTTTGTATACCAGACATATCATAAACTAATTGATCATTAATAATAGTAAATAAAAGACAATTTAACATGGCTGCAAAAAGGTTAAGTGTCACTTCAGTACTTTTGAGGTTAGAAATATTGATTGAATTTTGTCAGTAGCGTTGTCTGTAGCCTTTCCCCTAGATGCAGTTTGACACTTACACTCTGTCTTTCACACATCGGATGGAGGTATGCTCTTCCTCCCACAATGACGATCTGAGCATTTCGAGGAGTTCTCAGGTAGGCTGCCAGCTGCCTCTGTGTGGACCGGTACCAGCAAACATAGAAAAAGATTTTGATGATGATGAATACAACCACAACTCTGAAAAAGAGAAAGGAGAACAAAGTAAGTATTGAGTCTAAAGATGTAAACTATACTTAAAGGGGAACTTACATGTACCAGTACAACTCCATGGTGATTCAGTGACCTCTCATCAGCTGAACAATTCACTGCTCATCAATGAATCATCTGTAACAAAAGAATAAAGCATTAAAGTTATGTAATATTTCCGTCTGTGACATTCGGAAAATTAAAATATACAAAAATGAACCTTAACACGGTTTGAAAAAAACGTGACCATCTCTGCTCGCTGCTTTACTCCTCTAATTATGTGCCATTCTGTTACAATTGCTTAGATTCTAACAACACACAGACATAGCAGCACTAGGGGATGGCGCAAATGAGGAATATGAGCTTATCTTCCCTTTAAAAAAAGAAATTTTACCACTCGTCTTGGTATAATCATGAGGCAGCAATATCTAACGATAGAACTTGTGCAGGTTCTTACTTTCTTGTGAAAATGCTCCTCAGTTCAGCTACGGTGTGCCATGTCCTTCTGGTTAAAGAGGGTTTTGAGAAGATCCACGCAAACAGACACAGGCCACAACAAAAACAGATGCTGCTTTAGCTAGTTTAGCTAGCGAGGGTTAAAAGAAGCCACAGTGCCGTTTAAATGTACTTCAGATAGATAACATAAAAGAACAACACATTAGGCTATTACTCGTCAATAAATTACAAAAATCAACGCAAAAATACAGAAAAAGTCCCAGAGATTTACCACTAGCTCATGTTTAGTAGACCTCTGCCTTTCTTTGGCTTAGGGGGCGGGGCTCCACGCGCTGCCATCAGCGTGCTACGTAACGCGCTGCCTGGCCACGCCCCCTTTGGGTTTACGAACATCATGGCAATTACATTTTAATATATACTAAAAATATTTATACAGGCTTCAGTTTTTCCCCTCTGTGTCATGTTTTTAGTTGATCTGTAATAATTATATTATTGTTGAAGAACTTCTCTGCTACTCGTACTGGCTCCCTCTGGTGGTGACTATAATGTAAAGTAAATGTAAAGTTTTTCAATTGTATAACTCCGTAACTATAAAATATGCAGTGAAATAAAAAGCAAATTGCTGAGTTTTGATGACTTTTATTAATTTAGCAATGCATTGTTTTATTTGCATTACATATATAAACTGGCTTTATAAATTATTTAGTTATTTTTTAAATGATTTTGACAGTTGTGTTTTAGTGTAGGCATCTACCGATTATCTTCCACAATGATGGTTCTTCGTGGATAAGTGTCTACTTCCACAAAAACGTAGCGAAACTCATACCTTCCAGTCTCAGGATTCTGTCGAAAAGCAAGGGATAGTAAATTGTCAATAAATTGTCCATAAACAGCACTTTTTCAATAAATATCAGTAGAATACCTCTTTGGATTCTGAATGGACTGTTCCTTTAATGCCTGGTTCTGAACCTTCAATGTAAAACTTAAGCCTCAAATGCTTAAGTCCATCCTTGAGAAACTCGAAATGACTGAAGAAAATGAAACAAGCTACTTAATGCAAATAATTTTGTATATGCTGATTTTCTGATATAACAGCAGGAAAATAATTCTCACCTGACATGCTGCCTTCTACCACGACGAGTAGTTTCACCATAACATTTGATTGGTTCCCCAAATGCACCAATTACCTACATGGAATTAAATATAAAAATAATGCCAAAAGATAAGTTATGTTTTGGTCCATTCAGAAGTAACTCAAAAATCTAAACTTACCTCTGGGTTTGACTTGACCAAGTTGAAAGCTTTACCATAAACCTTATTTGGACTGGAGGATGAGAAAAGCTCCTGGAAAAGCACATAGAGAAGTCCACCTAAAAAGATAAAGTCATACCGATATTAAAAACCAAAAAACTCAAATTATACTTATTCTTATGATTCTTATGTACAGAACTCTATTTGTTTCTGCCTACTTTCGGCTGCACTCGGCTTCCTCAGAAGTGTTAACGGATGTTGCTGTGATGCATCTCCTCCGATTATTTAAACCGTGGTCTTCCTACTTGTAGCAGTAAGACAACAGCACCATCTGCAGTCCAACTTCTTCAGAACTGTATCCCAGGTGTGAGAGAGTTGGTATGCCCCCTAATTCCGATGTACAGGCTGATGCATGCATTTTCAGATCTTGAGGGCCTCTCTGATCCAAAGATGATACTTGCTGCTCTCTGCCCATGACCTTAGTGCTGACACATGGGATACTGCTCTGAAGAAGTCGGACTGCAGATGACGCTGTCGTCCTACTGCTAAAAGTATGAAGACGCGTCACAGCAACATCACCCAACACTTCTGAGGAAGGTGGTAGAGTGCAGCCGAAATTGTCAGGCTAAGAACTAAATAGTCATCTGTATACAAGAATCTAAATATAAACAATACAGAAAACCTAATGAACCTAATCGGACTAAAAACACTTATCACTTGATGAAATAATAACTATATAAAGAGAGGATAACATTTATTTGGCAGACAGTCGGAAAATTTCTGTATTAGGATATACTAAAATGTCCCACCAGGGCCTCCTCCCAGTGGGACATGCCTGGAACAGCTCCCGAGGGAGTTGACCAGGAGACATCAGGAACAGATGCCCGAGCCACCTCAGCTGGCTCCTCTCGATGTGGAGGAGCAGCGGTTCTACTCCGAGCTCCTCCCATGTGACTGAGCTCCTCACCATATCTCTAAGGGAGCGCACAGCCACTCTGCGGAGGAAACTCCTTTCGGCTGCTTGTATCCACGATCTTGTCCTTTTGATCATTACCCAAAGCTCATGACCATAGGTCAGTGTTTCCCAACCTTTTTTGTCTTGTGTACCCCCTGAGCCTTTTTGTCATACCTCGAGTACCCCCTCACTCATACGTGTTGATAATTCTCCAAAAGTAAGTAAAGTATAAATATATGGGTTAACTTGGTCTAACCAATTAAGGGTTTTAAGGTTGAAACCAATGCCAAACTGTACCCATTATAATAAAACATCTGTAAGTCAACATCATAACGAAATTACTTAAATAACCCCCCATATGGTACGATTTCATTGACTAGCACCACTATGCGCTATTTATCACATGACCAGGAAGTGCCCCGGTTTGGCCCCTGAAGGAGAGTGTGTGGACCCCTAGGCGCTGAGTGTGCAAGGCACACGAACGCACTGGGGGAGGAACAGAGTCCAGGTAGTGGGGTAACAGTTTGTATTGGAGCCTGGCTCCGCAAACCAGGGGGCGAGCGCTGTGGCTCTGTCGGCTAAGGAGCGCTCTCGAGCCAGAGAGAGAGGGAGGCGCTGGTCGGGGAATGACGGGGCAACTACGGGCGCGCCGTTACAATAAAAGTTATATTCTCGCAGAGATCAACCTACTGATTACTGTGACTGTCACATGTTTCTTAATATTTGAGATGGACTTCTTCACGAAATGGAAGCACACATAGGCTAAACTCAGTCTCCCCGTGCGCGCATACACACACAAAAAAAAATCTCCCCCTGCGCCTGGCAGCGACACTGCCGCGTACCCCCTGGGGTGTGCTTGGGTACCCCTAGGGGTACGTGTACCCCTGGTTGGAAAACACTGCCATAGGTGAGAGGAGGAACATAGATTGACCGGAAAATCAAGAGCTTTGCCTTTTGGCTCAGCTCCCTCTTCACCACGACGGTCTGATACAGCAACCACATCCGCTTGTCAATCTCAGGCTCCATCCTCCCCTCACTCGTGAACAAGACCCCAAGATACTTGAACTCCTCCACTTGAGGCAGGGACTCTCCACCCACCCGGAGAGGTGGAGATTTGGAGGAGCTGATCTTCATCCCAGCCTCTTCACACTCGGTTGCAAACCGCCCCAATGCACATTGGAGGTCCTGGTCTGATGAAGCCATCAGGACATCATCATCTGCAAACAGCAGAGATGAGATCCTGTGGTCTCCAAACCAGACCCCCTCCGGCCCCTGACTCCGCCTAGGAATTCTGTCCATAAATATAATTAACAGAACTGTTGACAAAGGGCAGCCCTGGCAGAGTTCAACATGCACCAGAAACAGGTCCTGATTTAAAGATTTGATGTTATAATAAGGATTTGAAACATTTAAAATAACGACCCTGTGAAGACATTGGACTTGTAACCACTTAATCATATTGTAAATTAAATAATATTTTGTTAAGAAATTAGCCAAATACCCTCCAAACACAATGATTTCAGCTCGGAAAGGTCAGATATAGAACAGTGCAATATGTGTGTTATGTGTAGTCACCTGTAACTCCAAGTCCAATCAGTACAACAATCAAATAGGTGAAATCTCTGCCTGCGTCTTTGACTGTAACAGAGACCGTGTGTTAGACGAAACAATTGCCTTAAAAAGCATCTCAGCTCATCGAGGCCGTTTACCTTTCTGCGCAGCAGAAGCCTGGGGACTCCCACCTTGAAATCTAGAGACAGATTTCCCTCTGCCCTCCTCTGGACTACTTTTATTTTTGTTGGTGCAGTCGACAGAAATCCCTCTCAATTTTATGTTCCGAATTAAACAATTCACGGTGTAAAGGTCCGGGTCTGTTCTTTGAAAAGACAGTCTTGCAGGTGCAAAAACAGCTCTGTCCGTGTGACCGATGAAGCGAAAGTGTGCAAGTTTACAAGACTTTATCATATACCGAGACACTGTTTGTGGTAAATTACGATGAAGCGCTTTAAATATCTGTGCATAAGCCATGGTAGCTTGTCCCCTGCTAGCTTTTGGTGCTAGCTTTGCAGCAACAGCTGTGAAACAAATAAACCTCACAATGTTTTAAAAATAATAATTAGACGCATCATATCGTAATTACTGGCAATGAAAACATCACCCTATAGAAAACCCCATCTAAATAAATGAAAAAGTCAGTTGACCCCAACACAGAATCAGTAGCACGTTTACGGTGATCTCACGTGGTGTAGATACGTCATAACGCAAGTACGTTGCAGGGAAAGGCATTATGGGAAATGTATTATTTTTGTAAGGAATATTTTTAGATCTTCTCATAGTAAAACTAAGCCATGCAAATAATAAATAAAATAGTTCCCTGTTTGTATGTCATATCATATGCTTTAGATAAACGAAAAGCACACGGATCCATAAACATTATTCTTTATTAAAAAACAAAAAAACATTCGGTCCAGCATTTCTTAATGTGATATCGAATCATTATGCAAGTAACTAGAAGCACCACAATGCAAAGAGATTGGGACCAGAAAAAGTAACTAATAAACAAATGGTTAACAAAAGGTTAGTAGCTGAGATATAATAAAGACCCTTAATCAGTATCAGTACCATCAATCTCCTCAACATTATTGTGTTAATATTTTATGTCATAATAAAAATAATAATAGAAATGCGATCATTTATGCTATTAATGATAGCAAAATGTATTTCAAAAACCTGATAATTTCTTATGGTCTACATTAAAGGTACTGTAAATTTCTTTGTCCCACATCTAAATAATCATCGTCCCATGGCTCATCACTCCTGAAGCCAGTCATTCAGTTATGCATCTCTGCTGTCTCATTGAAATGAGTGCACACATTCTCTACAGAGGAACAGTTCATTCAAGATGCACAAAGAGAGAAAAGGTTTAGCTCCCAGTGCAGTCAGACTTGGCAAGAAGCAGAGGAATGTTGCACCTGTCTGAAGTATCTGCAGAAAAATAAGAATACTATTATTTTTAAATGATACACAGTTGTCACTCTTTACAGTTCTGAATGGACCCACATTCAGCTGTACAATTTTTAACTTTAGGATGATTTATGTTTTTAGGGACACCACAGTCCCAAAAGGTAGGGCTCACCCAAATTAAAGACAATAGATGAAACAACACAGAGGATAAAAAATAGCCCATGCTAATATGGATTTGTACACCTATAAGGGAAAACTGTGTGTTATGTTACATAATGCTAAAATGTTATGATATTTAGACAGCCTACTGTATCATATATTATGTAATATATTTCTGTCTCTTATTAAACAGATATAAGAAAATAAAAGAGAACATGGGACATAAATGAGGACAAACAAAGTAATGTGAAGCTTTATTGTATTATTCATTTTACAAAGCATTAATAAAATCAGCCCTGAAATTTCACTGGAATAACTTCAAAGTGTCATTCTGTCAATTAGCCCTATGAAATTCTGTTACAAAGATCTCAAGCTTCAACAGTGGGAGAAGGGAAGAATAACAGTTTTAAGTGATCATCTTTGTCAGTAAATAGAATGAAGATGCTTTAGAAAAAAGAATTATGTTGAGATGAATACTGATCTAACCTAAGAAGTATGCCATGAAACTACATGCAGTGCCATCAAATTACTTTCAGGAACATGTCTTAAAATTTAGTGATGGGGTTGGTAAATGAAACATGCATAATCCATAAATCTAAACCATTCAATCTTCACTTTAAGTTTTTCTGCCTAACTCCTAGGGTTTACTGATAAATAATGCAATAAATATGTACTGTATGTATAAATAAAATAATGATAACAGTTTAAATCATAGAACTGTGATTCCAAATTACATGCTAAGAAATGAGTTATGATAACATTAATTTGAGTAAATTTAAGACAGTCCATTTCTTCATCTAAGTCTGCTGTATTTAAGCTCTTCTCCAGAGCAGAGTAGCAGCAGTGACCATAGTCCCATTATGTTTAGTTCATACTGATATCCAGTGCTCAGTGTGTCCCTCATCAGCATCATGCTGGTGTGAATCCACGCTCCGCTTTCTCATATTTCAGTGAGGCCCGTTCGTACTGATCCAGGATAGCACTATTCTCAAGAAGTCTACATGATGGAGACAATGCAACACAACGTAGAACATAAGCAGACAGACACAACAGAGCATTAGAACAATAAGAACAAAGAGTAGCACTTCATGTGACTGCCCCATCACACACCAGCATGGCAGCTTTCCATTTGAATGATACATTTGAGCCAAATATTTGCACATTTCCTTTTAACAAAAAGAGTTGGGGCAAACACATAAAATGTTACACTACATGAACTACATGAACACTACTGTCTGTAACACAAAAGTATATGACTCACAGTCATGCAGTACTTATAACGGTCAAGATCTGCAACTCACAAGAACATTGCACATTTATTATAATGTACTATATTCTGGAATTTTACAGTATCTGTTTTGTTAGAAGTTACATAAACAAACGGTCAAATGAAAAGGTCCATGCTCACAAATACATGAATATACATAGACAGTATGCAGTATGTCCCCAGAACTATGAAGACATAGGGCAAACCAAAGCATACACTTCTAATAACAAAACCTGCTACAACAAGATGGCTGCAAGCAAGAGACCCATCTTGGTTAAAAAAAAATAAAAATAAACATAAAGAAACTAGGCAAATAATGACTATATACAACAACAGAGAAACATGTGGACTGTTGGGTAAGGGGGCTTACCTTGAGATTGTCTCCTAGACCCTAGTTGTGTTGTACTCTGATTCATGTTTGCTCAAAGAGCCAATGAGGCAGAACCTGAAATGTCACGGCTCTTTTGTTTAATATCAAACTCTTGTTTTGCATAGATCATGTGCTTCGTAACAGCAAAAATGTCATAAATGCAATTATAAAATTATGAGTCTTGCATGCAGACGTCATCATCAACACTAATACAAACTACATGCAAGTATCTCCAAAGAATGTCCCATAACTTTAGGTAAACCGCTATTACATTTAAAAGATCTGCTTGCTGCTTAAAATACTTTCTTTTATAAAAAATATCATGCCAAAATACTGCAGTTTTACTTTGAAAAACTGTTTAAATGCTGTGCAGTGAATGATATTTAGGAGCAAGAGGCACTGATTCAAGCCCTTTATAGTCAGTATAAGACTGAATATGACATAACATCTTTCATTTAAACTTTAGTGCATATGTTGAATATATCTTCTAAAAAACTAAAGCAGATGAAGTGCTGGAAGTGTTCAACAAAGTGCATGCAAGAAGGGGCAAAATAAATATATTTTAGCCCTTTAGTTATTTATAAATTAATGGTAAGCAAAGCCAAAAGAAGCTTGTTATATTTTTCAAAATTATTAATAAAAGCTAAAATGGGAGAAAAACATAAAATGTAATCCATAAAGTAAATTCTATGCTTGCTGTTGTTTGATCAGAAATCTATAGATACTGACCGCTGTACGGCCTTCTCGTGACGTGAGAGCCGGTGGCTGGTGGTGGGCACTTCCTCCATGTCGTCGTCCAGGTCGCAGCCATTGTCTGCTGGCTCCTGTGAGTAGCTGTGCTTCATGACCAGAATGCTTCTGCGGTTCCCTGTCCCAGGCAGCAGGGGGCGCACGGACATGGGTGCCTGCGGGAGGTCCGTCAGCAGAGTGGCTGCTTCTCTGGTGCTCAAGTTTCCTCTGCTACCTCTGCCACTCAGGGACAGCTGGGAGAAGTGTGCTGAGCCCGGGTTGGATGAGGATCCACAGTGGTGATCATGGACACACCTGGAGGAGGCTCTTCTGAGGGCATGATAGTTCTCAAAATCCTCGGCCAGATCCACCAAGTCTGCAGAAGCTGCTGCAGCAGAGGTGGTGGAGCGCAAAGTGCACAGCTCGTAATGTGGCGGCTCAAAGACCTCCTGGAAAAGAGTGGGGTCAATGTCCTCACGACGCAGGATGTACTTCTTACGAGGCTGTTTGATCTGAACTATGACAGACATGATGAGAAGGAGGAGCACGATGCAGCAGGTCACCCCGATGATGGTGCCATTTGTGTTGTTCAGGTTGTCCAGAATGTTGGCTTTTCTTTTCTCTGTTAAAACACAGTTACAACAGTTTAAAGTATGTTTTTATTTGCTTTATGATTGCATAAGACATCCTGTTTATCCTTGATTGGAAACATTGTGGAGTTTGGTGTTTGGGTTTCTGTTAAATTCTACAACAGTTACCCCTGACTTCAAGATTTGAAGATGGGTCTCCAGGTGCTACCACATTTCCGTACAAGAACATAATCCATAATCCTCCTCTTTATATGTCCAGTTTGGCCTTTGACTTATTTTTCTTATTTTCTGTTTCCAATCTGTCCGTTCCTTTCACTTTTGTTCATATTTGGTTCATCTTTCACAACTTTCTCCACACATTCTAACAATAAATACAATCTAAATGCTTCTCTTCACCTCTTTTTAAAACTCTGTGCTCTGGACTGTGGAGCACAATAAAACCCTGCTGTCTAAGAATTTATGGTTCATTGTTCTTGTGTTAAATCATCTTGACAAATGGACCCCCCCCATGTAGGGCTCACAGCAGTTACATTTGTCCTGCTTTATATCCATTAGATGTTGCATGGTATGACATTTGAATATTGCATGAGCGAGCCCTGCACGGATGAACCGGGCCTTTGTCAGACAGAGATTACATTCAAGAGCAAAGAAAGAAGGGGCTAACCTAACATTTGTCACTAATGAGAACACACTGACTGTGTGTGGAGAGTGTCATGTTAAGAAACAACCACTTAAAGGTCCTATATTATGCAAAATTGATGTTATAATGCTGTTACCTCATCAAAATCTACTTGGAGTTGTGTTTTGTTTCATTCACACATATTTGAGTATTCCTTTATTATTACTCTGTCTACATCTTCAAAGCTCAAAATGCTCTGTTCCACCTTGTGATGTCATGAAGTGGTAGTTTTCAAGTTAAAAGCTACGATTAGTTCAGTGGAGATCTCTAGGTATGTTTTTGATGAGGAAACAACATTATTAGATAAATCAGAAAATAGCGTGGGCCCTTTAATACATGCTAATAGATACTTACAACTTTTGAAACCACCACTGACAGGTGTAACTTGTATGGCTATCTATGTTACCAATAACAGAAATCATAATAGTTATTAAGCCAGACTGACCACTCAGATAAAACAAAAAATATATATCTTTAACTATAGAGTGGGGGATGTTTTAAGAAACATAAATGGTCCGTAAATGGTCAAAAAATACAAAAGCAACAAGATCTACACAGTAGTTTAATGTACTTTTAATGTACTTTGGTATGCCCTGAAGAAACACATAGACTAGCCCTGTTTTAAGGACTTTTAAATGCAGTTGGAGTTATTTTTTTTTTCTCTTAAATGTATGTAAGTGATGTTTTTCCACTGTGATCCTGATGAGCACACAATTGACCCACTGAAGCACTCCTCCTTTAAGTTTAATGTACTAGTTGTATTCTTATTTGTTTTCAATGTTTTTATTATAGTAGCTAAGATTCTGACACGACTAAGCTCACTTTCCATGTTGCGAATCACAGTAAAAACTTTCATATACAGCTCTGGAAAAAAATAAGAGACCACTGCATTTTTTTCTGAAATCAGCATCTCTACATGTATTACAGCCATTCCATTCCAGCATCTGTTGAATTCCAACACAAACACAAAGCTGAGTTACTTCAGTTCTTGCACCAGGAGTGGAATAAAGTCACCCAAGAACAATGTGAAAGACTTGTGGAGAGCATGCCAAGACGCATGAAAGCTGTGATTAAAAATAAGGATTATTGCACCAAATATTGATTTCTGAACTCTTCTTAAGTGTAAACATTAGTATTATGTTGTTGTTTGAGGTCTAAAAACATGTATCATTTTTGTTATTTTGGCCATTTGTCATTTTCTGCAAATAAATGCTCTAAATCAGTGGTCCCAAACCACCGGGCCGCGGACCGGTACCGGTCCGTGGGCCATTTGGTACCGGGCCGCGGTGGCTCATTCCACCAACCCTTCATTTTGTGTGGTCCGTGTTCCGAAAAGAGCACGTCGACTTCCATGTGCACGATGCTACGTTCAGACTGCAGGGCTTAATTTTTTTGTGAAATCCGATTTTTTTTTTTTTGCATTTTTAAAAATGTGACTTGTATGTGATCTCCAGTGTGAACTTTAAACGCCCCAAAATTGTCCCACGTGCGCCTTGGAGGACACGACGACGTCACGTGCAGCGAGCGTGCTGAGTGTTTCCGGAAGTAGCCTAAAGTTGCTCGGAGCCAGAACATGTACAGCTTATGTGTTTTAAAGAGGAGACGGAGAATGACAAGGTTTTTGGCCACGGCGTTTTGTGGGGCAGTGGCAGCTACGTCCATAGAAATGAACGTGTGGGTGCGGAGTCGCAGACAAGAGTGGTGGGATTGCTATGTGCTTCGCTGCTTCACTGACACGGAGTTTATATACTATTTTCGCATGACGAGAATGTGTGTACATTTGTGAGCGCCTACTTGTACCGCTCTCGCTGGAGGAAACGCGAAGGTTGGATGAATGCGACCTGGCCGTTCAGACTGAAGTCACATGCCAAAAGATTGGATATATATCAGTTTTAGGACCACACGTGGCCTGGATCGCATTTGAAAAAATCGGATCTGTGTCGTTCAGACTGTCATTAGAAGATCAGATACAGGGGCGAAAAAATCTGATTTGGGTCACTTCAGGCTGCAGTGTTGTAATGTGATATGAAGTTTATTAGTTCTTAGTAAATGCATAATGCGTACCAGTTACGTCAGTACGTCACACTAAGACTTCTGGGTAGCCACCTGTTCAGTTTTAGGTTTGTGAAGATGCTAGGCTAGGCCAGCAATGCATGTGTGTTCGAGTTGCACTATTGTATAAATAAAAGACACTTTGAGAATTAAGCCTGGCATTTCATTACATGGTGTCAGAAGTGGCCTGATGTAGCCTAATCGACTGCGAGGAGAAGTTTGAGTGATTGAAGCAACGTATAATGGCCAAGTTTCATGCGCCCGAGTGACTTCACCCAACCGTCTACATGGCCGGTATGGAGACAGCGCTTCTCTCGCTATCAAATTGCTACAAAACTCGACAAGGAAGACGGCGAGATCCAAGTCAACACACTGCTTTACTCTATGGGTAAAGAAGCAGAGCCCATATTCAGTACGTTTACTTTTCCGGAGGACATTGAGGATTATTATGGGGAAACAATGAAAAAGTTTGACGACCACTTCGTGCCTAAGCAGAATATCATTCACGAGCGTGCATGCTTCCACAGACGCTCGCAAAGGCAGGGGGAGAGTGTAGAGGTGTTTGTGAGACATTTATACGAACTGGCCGAGTATTGTGATTTTGGAGCAACGAAAGATCAACAGATAAGAGATCGCATCGTTATCGGACTTGTGGGTATGGAAGTGTCACAGAAACTGCAGCTCGAGCCAGACTTAACTTTGGAGAAAGCTATCAACATTGCACGCCAGTCAGAGCTTGTCAAGGCACAAAGCCTCACCGCCAGATCCTCAGAGAGTGAAGTAAGCGCAATCACAGGTAAACCTAAACAATTCAGACAATTTGAGAAAAAGCAAATTAATCCTAAAGCTAAACGTGGGCAAATGAAAGGAGCTACGAAAACAACACAGGAAAATGGATGCTCGAGATGCAGCAGAGTGCACGAGTTCGGAGCATGTCCAGCAAACAGTAAACAATGCCGCAAATGCAATAAAAAAGGACACTTTGAAGTCGTGCAAAACGAAAGCAGTTAGTGCAGTGTCAACAATTCACAGTGATAGTGATGAGGGCAGTGCATGGTTCTTAGGAGCTGTTACTGAGAACACAGAAGTCAATGAAGACAAGTGGTATACAGATCTGCAAATAAAAGGGAGCACCGTGCAATTTAGAATTGACACAGGTGCAGATATTATAGTGATATCTGAGCAGACATTTCTCAGCTTGCCCCAGCGCCCTGTTTTGAAAGACACAAAAGCTGTTTTCACTAGTCCTGGTGGAAAGCTCAATTGCAAAGGCAAATTCCTAGCAGAGACTGAAAAGCGTGGAGTGAATCACACATTTTGGATATATGTGATGAGGGGTCCATTCACCACCAACCTGCTGGGTAGGCGAACAGCTACCGAAATGGGGTTAATTCGCAGAGTGGACGGAATTGAAATGTTTGAAGATGTTTTTGGAGATATTGGACTTTTGAAGTGTGAACCTGTGAAAATTGAGCTCCAGCCTAATGCCACTCCTTACAGCATTGTTACACCTCAACGCATTCCCTTCCCGATCCTGCCTCAAGTGGAAGAGGAGCTGAAACGAATGCAGTCCTTAGGCATCATAGAGGAGGTGAACGAAGCCAGTGATTGGTGCCCAGAATTTGTGTCGATTTGACAAAACTAGGCTGTGGAAGGCAGTGAAACGCGAAAGATTTATTCTGCCCACACTTGAGGACATTGCGCCAAAGCTGTCAGGTGCTACTGTTTTCTCTACTGTTGACGCTTCCAGTGGATTTTGGCAAATACCACTTGATGCTAGTAGCAGGAAGCTTACAACTTCCATCACGCCAGTGGGTTGTTTCTGTTTCCGGAGGCTGCCGTTTGGCATAACATCAGCCCCGGAAATTTTTCAGCAGAAAATGAGTGCCCTCCTGAAAGACCATGCAGGAACAGTAGTGGTCATGGATGACATCCTTATCTTTGGCAAGGACAAAAATGACCATGACAAGAACCTCAGAACGGTGTTGGAGACCGTCAGAGCATCAGGCCTAAAGCTCAACAGGAGTAAGTGCCAATTCGGGAAATCTGAGATCCAGTACTTCGGTCATGTGATAGGAAAAGATGGCATCAGACCGGACGTGAGCAAAGTCAGAGCAATCACAGAGCTACCAAGTCCCACTAACATGACGGAGTTACGCCAGACAATTGGAATGATTAACTACCTGGGAAAATTCCTCCCTGACCTCTCATCTGTCATGCACCCCATCAACAGTCTGCTGAAGAAGGATGCAGCTTGAGTTTGGGGAGAGACCCAGGAGCAAGTGTTTAAGACGGTCAAGATAATGCTGACCTCCGCACCAGTTTTGGCATACTACGACGCAACCAGACCAACTGTAGTTAGTGCTGATGCCAGCAGCTTCGGTCTGGGGGCAGCACTGTATCAAGAGCAGGGGAACGGGCTACGACCAGTCGCCTTTTGCTCCAGGACACTGACAGAAGCAGAGCGACGGTATTCACAAATTGAGAAAGAGTGCCTCGCCAGTGTGTGGGCGTGTGAGCGGTTTACCAGATACTTGCAGGGCAAAGAGAAATTTTGTCTGCAAACGGATCACAAGCCGCTTGTCCCTCTCAAAAACTCATATGATCTTGATAAGGCACCCGTGAGATGTCAGCGACTGCTGATGCGCCTAATGAAGTTCAACGCAAACGCCGTCCATGTCCCAGGAAAGCAACTTGTTGTGGCAGACACACTGTCACGCAATCGTCTGCCAGACAGAGACGCGTCTGACACTGAGCATGAGGTAAAGGCCTATGTGCAAGCTGTGATCAGAACAAGACCAATAACAGGGGATAGACTGGATGCAATTAGTTCAGCCACTGGCCAGGATCTCCAGACTGTCATTCGCTACACCAGATCTGGCTGGCCAGGTGAGCTGTCACGAATTCCATACACACTGCACAGGTTTCATGCTGCCCGAGCACCTTTCAGAAGCAGAAGGACTTCTCTTGTATGACGACAGAATTGTGATTCCTTCCTCACTACAAGGAATTGTACTGTCGCAGATACACGAAGGCCGTCAAGGGCTTACTAAATGTCGCAGGAGAGCCAGTATGGCAGTGTGGTGGCCAGGGATTGGGCGTGCCATCACTAAAATGGTGAAAACATGTGGATTCTGCTTGAAGAACAAGCCTACGCAGAGGTGTGAGCCACTGATGACCACGCCACTGCCTGGTGGTCCGTGGCAAAGAATCGCTGCCGACCTGTGTGAACAAGATGGTAAACAGTACCTCATAGTTGTGGACTGTTACTCACGTGACATTGAAATTGCTCATCTGAGTACCATCAACAGTCAACAAGTGATTTCACGCCTGAAAAGCATATTTGTCAGGTGGGGAATCCCCCTAGAGCTAGTATCAGATAATGGTACCCAGTTCAGCTCAGCAGAATTTCAAGCATTCAGTGAACAGTACAACTTCAAACATACAACGTCCAGCCCTCATTATCCACAGGCTAATGGAGCAGCAGAGATGGGTGTTGCCACAGCAAAGCGCATCCTGCGGCAGCCCAGACCCTCACCTAGCCCTCATGAGCTACATGGCTACTCCAATCACTGCTACAGGGCTGAATCCAGCTCAACTCGCTATCGGTCGACAGATCAGGACGACTGTCCCAATTCTGCCCAACCAGCTGGTCCCCAGTCCAGTTGACTACGATGCTGTGAAAAGCAAAGACCAACAAGCCAAAAATGCTTACCGTTTCTTTTACAACAGACGACATTCAGCACGGCCCTTACCTGGACTGCAGTCAGGCCAACACGTCAACATCAAGTTGGACGGAGAGAAAGGCTGAAAGACTCCAGGAAAAGTAATCGCGCAGGCACCTGAGCCCAGGTCCTACTTTGTCCAAACGGCGCAAGGAACGCTCACCCGCCGGAACCAAAGACACATCCAGAAAGTGCCGGAGTCATCTGAACAGGTCACCGTTTCAGAGACTAGTGACCAGAGCTATGCCAGTTCTTCTGACCCGGACTCCCTTCCCCTTTCTTCTGTGGGGCCCGCCACTCCCGGTCCCACTGTGGCCCAAAGCCAACAGTCTACCACACCCAAGAGATCCTCTGGGAGAGCTATAAACCCTCCTGTCAGGTTCAAGGACTATGTCCCTAAGTAGAACTGTCTGAAAAAAAAAGAAAAAAAAAAGAGAATTGTGAAAAAAAAAAAAAAAGTTGTAGAAATGTAACTGTAATGTACGGTTTGAAATCTTGAATTTATGTTTGTTGATGCTTTAAAAGGTAGTGACATCAATGATTTCAGTTGTTTATTGGTACAATAATGACAAATGATATCTCTCTGTATTTCCTATACAGCGCGATACCATCTGGACACCCTCCATCCACCCTTGCTCCTCCGGTTAACAACGGACTCTGCGATTCTGATTCGTTCAAAGATGGTGACGTCAGTGCACCCGCCTTTGCCCGCAAAGTCACTCTTAGGCAGCGGAAGTTCCTCCTCAGTTTTGAATCAAGATGGCGCAATCTCTGATTGGTTCACTTAGCTGTCTGTCTACGCGCAACAGCAGCGCATTTTGGGACCAAGCGTTACCAGACTCACTCGCTGGTACAGCGACGAGTCATGGATTCTTCCAGGCAAAGAGTTAAGGGTAATTACAAAAGACTTGAAAAGACCGTGAAAATTTTAGGTGACATTAACCGGTCCGTGGCGCAAAAAAGGTTGGGGACCACTGCTCTAAATGATAATATTTTATTTGGAATTTGGGGGAAATGTTGTCAGTAGTTTATAGACTCAAACAAAAATGTTCCTTTTGCCCAAACACATACCTATAAGTAGTAAAATAAAAAAAAACTGATCATTTTGCAGTGCTCTCTTATTTTTTTTCCAGAGCTGTATATGCTGAAAAAACTCACAATACACTCACTGTCACCCCAAATGAGTGACACATCCTAGCTGCATACTACGCAGGACAACATGATTAAAAACCCACTGCATGTATTGATGTTTGAGGTCTAATCCAACAGCCCCAGTGGAGCTGCAGAATGGATCTTGAGTTATGTAGTAGAAATATAGTGATGGATGGAGAAAGGTCAGGCTGCTGTAAAGTAATTAATGAGTGATATAGGGCCGTCTGATCCCCCCTGAGTCCACGCGCATCTCAGGGAGTACTGGACAGCAACATACGTCACTGAAATCTGAAGCGAGACAAGCAGATAAATTATGAAGACACACAGCAAACACAGGGGATTAATGTATGGATCCAGGGGCTTTAGGAGCTGTCCACAAGAGACCGCAACACAGTACGAGAATATTCAACTTCTCGGCAGGCAAAAAATACATGTAAGTGCTGCAAAATAGGACACCAGCTCATGTTTCAGTGTATTATCCTACTATATCCTGATATCCTGTAGTAATATACTGCTCTGGAAAAAAAAAGACACCACTGCAAAATTATCAGTTTTTCTGATTTTACTACTTATAGGTATGTGTTTGAGCAAAAAGAACATTTTTGTTTGAGTCTATAAACTATTGACAACATTTCCCCCAAATTCTAAATAAAAATATTATTGTTTAGAGCATTTATTTGCAGAAAATGACAAATGTCAAAATAACAAAAAAGATACATGTTTTCAGACCTCAAACAATGCAAAGAAACAAGATCAAATTTATTTTAAAACAACATAATACTAATGTTTTCACTTAAGAAGAGTTCAGAAATCAATATTTGGTGCAATAACCCTTATTTTTAATCACAGCTTTCATGCATCTTGATATGCTCTCCACAAGTCTTTCACATTGTTTTTGGGTGGCTTTATTCCACTCCTGGTGCATGAACTGAAGTAGCTCAGCTTTGTGTTTGTGTTGGAATTCAACAGACGCTGGAATGGAATGGCTGTAATACATGTAGAGACGCTGATTTCAGAAAAAAATGCAGTGGTCTCTTATTTTTTTCCAGAGCTGTAATTTTATCTGTATGCAAATTGCAAAATAAACAGACAAAATTGCTATTATCAAACTTCTCTGGACAACAGCTAACTAATAATAATATATTTGGCACGGGCGGGTCACCTGGGCCTTTCTGTGTGGAGTTTGCATGTTCTCCCCGTGTCTGGGTGGGTTTCCTCCAGGCACTCCAGTTTCCCCCATCAACCCAAAACATGCACCTCCAGCTTAGGTCATGACCAAGCCTAAGTAACAAGATCATGGAGATGGTCCCCGGGTGCAGTAATGTGCTGCCCACTGCTCCTAATAATAAAGATGGGTTAAATGCAGAGAAGAATTTCTCCTGTTTAAGATCAATAAAGTCATTCTTCTTCTTCTTAAACCACTCAGAGAATATAAAAATTAGTGCTGTCAGGCAAAAAAAAAAAAAAAAAATCAAATTAATTATAGGATTTGTAATGAATTAATCTAATTAATCACATTTTAATCTCATGAGAGAGAGAGCGAGAGAGAGAGAGAGATTGAGAGATTGAGTGAGAAAGAGAGAAAGGCAACCCACTTTGTTTTGAGTTTGTCAGTTTTTCTGTGGTCGCTTTGCTCATTCGTTTCCCAAATTCTGCGAGCGTGGTTTGTTGGTTTGGTGGTTTGCTGAAGTGCGCTCACACTCGCACTATCACCGGTATCAATGGAACTTGTCCGGACGTGTTTGTCGTTCAAATGATCCGTCAGGCTGGAGCAGCTTCGGTGAGCGGAAAATTCTTTTTGACAAAAGCTACAAATCACCACGTTCTTGTGGATAGTCCTGTCTTCGTTCTTTTTATAAATAAACTTGCTGTTCAAAGGCCCTGGCAGCGATTTGCTCATAGCACGCCAAATTTAAAATGTGCGCGCATTTAATTGCCACTCATAATTAATTGCGTTAATCTTTATAAAGTGTTAATTTGCAGTGTCATTAATTAATCTAATTAACGCGTTAAACTAAGAGCCCTAATAAAAATACTATTACATTTTTTCATAGTAAAGAGAAAAGATGCTAGACTTGTGGACAGCAAAAATCTGTGTCGCTGTCCACAGTGCTGAAACATTTTAGTATAATTTGGGTGCTTTGGACAACAACTACTTTTGATATATTTGATTAAACCACTCAGAGAATATAACTAAATCATTATATTTTTTCATAGTAAAAAGAAAAGGTACTAGAACTGTGAATAGAAAAATTAGTGTTGCTGTCCATGGTGCTGAAACAGTTTAGCACATTTTAGATGCTTATATTTTAGTTTACGTATGACTTATAGTAATGACATAGACAGTAGCATCTTACCTTTACATTGGTTCTCGTCCCAGGGGTAGACGCAGTTCTGCATCCCATTACACACCAGAGTATTATTAATGCACATGTTACTGTGACAGAAGAAGGCATCGGCATCACAAGGAGCTAGAAAGTAACAGATGACAACAAGACAATAAGTGAATTATTAAAATATGCCTTCACTTATATTAAGAACAAAATGTCTCCCCATGCTCTTATCCCCTGTAGTGGTATTAGGAACAGAATTAGCAATGCAGCCACAGATGAGATGACCAAGAGTTGCTTTGTGCCAATTTTGCCAGAAGTAAATCTGTCTGGATGTTTCTCAGATCTGCCCTGATCCAGCTGATCCCATCTGCTCTTCATGAATTTTCATCCTCATCTTCCCCTGTCCAAATTTGCAAAGACAACTTGTGGATTTGAATATTTCTGTATGGTGAAATCCAGTTCATTTACACATTACAGTAGTTTTATTTATAACTCAACAAACTACAAAAAAAAAAAAAAAAAAAAGCATAGATCAGAAAACAGCACAAAATGGGCCGTTTAAAGGTAAGACTTTTGTCCTCTAAAATAATAATGGTTTCTCCTATACAATATGTGGAACAAGAGTAGTCATAAAGTCACCTCCATAATGCTGTGCGCTCCCAGTGT